>CM060368.1:19444816-20674119 GCA_030545235.1 Helianthus tuberosus | reverse complement strand
ACTAAACGGGTCAAATGGTGTTGTTAACACCATTTGATAATAACATCTAATAATCGCTTGTTGAGTTTTGTGTTAACAGGAATTAACATAAGGCTTACGCTACTATTAACTAATGATTAATAGTGAAAGGTATTTTTACGGGTCGATATAATGACCCGAGCCAGGTACGCATAAATAGATCTATAGTTGAAAGTGATATTCTGGTCAAATAATTAGCGAAAGTCCTTTGTCGTAAAATGAGGGACTAAAATTAACCAAAAAGCCCTTAATGGGTAAACCGGGTAAACGACCCTTAGAGGTTGTTTAGGAACTTGTGTTGTGAATATGTAACCCTTAGATACGTATAAGAGTTATAGGCAAAATCTTTTGTGAGTCAAATGCCTAAAAAGAGGTCATTAGCGTAAAGTGACTAAACCAAGGGTAAATTTGGGATTTCGGGTTTTCTTAAGTTAAATCCACCACAAAAATAGTTGTGGTGGATTTAACTAGCAAAATCTTTTGTGAGTCAAATGCCTAAAAAGAGGTCATTAGCGTAAAGTGACTAAACCAAGGGTAAATTTGGGATTTCGGGTTTTCTTAAGTTAAATCCACCACAAAAATAGTTGTGGTGGAAAATAAGTAGGTATTTGAATTTGGAAATGCGAGGTGTGAAAAGAGAATAGCGGATTTGATGCTTAGACGCACAAAAATCCTCTAAACGGGTCAAAACGGATTACGCGCATAACTTAGATATTGGCCGCGCAATTCACAAAAGTCATGAATCAGAAATAAAAGTTTTGATTTAAATACTTTGGTATATGATTTATGATTAACTAGAAACAAGTTTGGTGGTTTTAACTACAAACGGGTCAAAATGTTGATTTTGAATAATAAGCCGAATGCTTAAAAAAATCTAGAATTTTATTAGTTTGAATGTCGGATTTAAACTCCATGCGATGGAGAATCGAATTACGGTCGCGTGGAAAAAGAATCACGCGAAACGAACATGTAGAACAAAAGTTACGAAATTTCAAAGTTAGAATTTGGTTAAAACTCGGAGCTGGGCATTCGCAGCTCAAACAAACACACCTGCTGTGAAAAATAGGCCGTCGCGCTACCGACGGCGAATTAATATACTGGTCGCGCGACGCAACACTTGTCGCGGGCCGCGAAAACTGAGACGAAAACGGTCGCGGGGCGCGACCGATCTATATTTCAGAAATTTTCTTTATTTCCATTGTTGGGCCGTAGGACTTGATTATACGTATTTAAAAGTTGTCAAAACTAACAGTTTATGTGGTTTTGGCATTAGGTGAATGCTCACAAGATTTCCGGATGAAGATCAAGCGTTTTTCAAGAACCGAACACACTGAACAAGCTTCCACATTGATTTATTTTGTTTAAATTAATATGTAAATAATAAGAATTGCATTTGAATGTTTAAACTAGTTAGAATGATAACTCAAATATTTTGATCATGTATGATTGTAAACCCAACAAGTTTTTGTAATCTCGCATTTTTGTAATAAATGCGTGTTAAATATTATAAATTCTGTTATTTAAGATGGGTTTTACAATTTCTATGTGCCACCATTGAAGGAATTTTTTGCTCTCCAAACATCGTAATTACTTAATTATACAATATCAACATAAAATTTATATAGTTATATTATAGTGATATCATTTGGTATTTTTCTAAGGTCATCATGATATACCTTTATACAATATCAACATAGAGTAAGGTTCATTTGAAAAGAAATTTAACGTGAGAAGAAAAAGAAGAAATAGCATATTAGTAAAATACTATTTCATTTATAACTCATATCATTAATTTTTCTCTCTTTAATTAATTAGTCAACTAATCATTAATTATCCTACATATAATATACAAAACATACACATATCAAAATTTTCCTACATATACCCTACACATTATAGAATTTTATCCTACACAGTCGAAATTTATCCTACACACCTCGAAGTATATCCTACACAACATATAATTTATCCTACACAACTAGTAATTTATTCTACACTTTAAATTAAGTTGTTTTTTTTTAATTTGGAAAAGTATATATTTTGAAAAGGAGTTACAAATTTAATTTAGTTAGTTATTAAAGGGGAAGAATACAAATTAATGATTTATGTAAGTTTACCAATATACCCTTATATTAAAATTAAATGCAAATATTAAATGAAGTAAAATGAAACATTCTTATTGGTTGAAACTTCTTCTTTTTTCTTCTTATAAAAAAATTCTTCTCATTTGAATTCTCCACTATCAACATATAATTTTATAGTGATACATTCGGTATTTTTCTAATGTCATCATGATATATACCTTTTGACCAAAAATAGAAATCAAGAATGTTCATGAGTTCTTACAGAAATACATTGATTGGTTTACTATAGAACAGATTTTCGTGTGAATCATTGAACAACTTTATGTACTTACAAAAAAGAATAAAAAAACTAGAGAGTAGATTTAATGTAGAATAGACGCCATCTCCCCCTCTCAGTGGCGAATCCATAAAATTTTTTCAGGGGTCCCGTATGGCAGATTCTCACTATTTTTTTCCTAAATCATCCAAGGTTCCCACTACTTTTTTTTTTCAAACCGATAGGGTTTCTGGGAACCCAGGAATCCCCTGGATTCGTCACTGACTCCTCTCCTACACATCAGTTAAAAGACGACACAAAATCAGGACGTAGGTGCTCTAATTATTCATAGTACATGCTCTTATATATGTTTTTTTATCTTATTAAAGTTATATTATAAATTATTAGTTTTATCAATATAACCGCAGTCAGTAAACATTTTTACATGCAGATTAGAATGGAAAATTAAATTAGCATACATCATTACTTAATTATATAATATCAACATATAACTTTATTATATCATTTGGTATTTTTCTAATGTCATCATGATATACCTTTTGACCATAAATACAAGTCAAGAATAATCATGTGTTCTTACATAATTATATTGGTTTAGTATAAAATTCATTTTCTTGTGAATCATTGAACAACTTTTATACTTCATCAAAAACAAAATGGAGGGTAGATTTAGTGTAGAATTTGTTGGTATAAAAGGCAAAAGGCAAAAGGCAAAATGCAATTACTTTACCCAACCATTAGCTACAAGTAGTCAAGCCCTCCATATGGCTAACACTCTTTTTGTCAAATTGTCTGTAGTTAATATGTTAAATTATCTTACTTTGCCATTTTAATTGAGAATTATCACAATCCCACAATAGTGAAAATGATTATAATTGATGGTAAAGATTATTACAAGTAAATTTGATATTGGTTAAAAATGGATTATGTTAAGTTATGTTTACAGGCAGCACTATTTATTATTTTCGGTTTTTGTAATTTTACTAGTTGATGCCCCGCCCGCGTTGCGGGACGATGGCCGAATAATTCTCAATCAATTAAAAAAAACACTATTATAGTTTTGTTAGGAAAAAAACTAAAACGATGATAAGACCGTAGTTCTGAGCTCAGAGCGAAACTGTAGTTTGTCAGGATTAATAAGCGAGTGTTAGGCAGCTCCTTGAAATGGAAAAAAATTAAATCCAGTCAACCAATTAAAAAATCACTTTTATAGTTTTGCTAAAAAACGAAAACGATAGCAATACTGTAATTTGAACTGAGGGCAAAGTTGTATTTGTTGACTTGGGTGAAATCGTAATTTGGAAAAAGTTAAAGTGATGGCAATATTATAAATTTGAACCAGAGACAAAATCGTAATATAACTTTGCACTAAGGACAAAATCATAATTTTAAGCTGGGGACAAAACTATATTTTTAATTTAAACCGGGCAAAATCAAATTTTGAACTGAGAGCAAAATCGTAATTTTGAATTGGGGGGCAAAAGCATACTTTTGTTTTGAACCGGGCAAAAACATAATTTTAAACTGAAGGCGAAATCATAATTTTTAAAACGGGGCGAAAATGCAAAATCGTCATTTTTAGTTTGGGGCAAAAGCTAAAATTTATTTTGAATTGGAGCCAAAATTGAAATTCTAATAAGGGATAAAATCATAATCTTGAACCGAGGGCAAAATCGTAATTTTGAGCGAGGGACAAAACATAATTTTATTTTGAAGTTGGGGCAAAAACGTAATTTTATTTTAAATTAAGGAGGAAACCGTAATTTTAAAACGAATATAAAATAATAAAATGATTTGTCTAGTAGGGAAGTGCCACGCAGGTGTGTGTCACTATTCCCCTAACTTGTTATTGTACGCCACGCCCGCGTTGCGGGGCGATGGCCGAATAATTCCCAATCAATTAAAAAACACTATTATAGTTTTGTTAGGAAAAAAACTAAAACGATGACAAGACCGTAGTTCTGAGCTCAGGATAAAACTGTAGTCTGTCAGGATTAATGAGCGAGTGTTAAGCAGCTCCTTCACATGGAAAAAATTAAATCCAGTCAACCAATTAAAAAAACAATCTTATAGTTTTGCTAAAAAAAACTAAAACGATAGCAATACTGTAATTTGAACTAAGGGCAAAGTTGTATTTATTGAGTTGGGTAAAATCGTAATTTGCCAAAAGTTAAAGTGATCGCAAAACTATAAATTTGAACCGGAGACAAAATCGTAATATAACTTTGCACTAAGGACAAAATCGTAATTTTAAGCTGGGGACAAAACTATATTTTTAATTTGAACTGGGAAAAAATCTTAATTTTGAATTGGGGGGCAAAAACATACTTTTATTTTGAACCGGGCAAAAACATAATTTGAAACTGAAGGCGAAATCATAATTTTTGAAACGGGGCGAAAATGCAAAATCGTCATTTTTAGTTTGGGGTAAAAGTAAAAATTTATTTTGAACTGGGTCCAAAATTGTAATTGTAATCTGGGGATAAAATCATAAATTTGAACCGAGGGCAAAATCGTAATTTTGAGCGAGGGGCAAAAACATAATATTATTTTGAAGTGGGGGCAAAAATATAATTTTATTTTAAATTAAGGACAAAACCGTAATTTTAAAACGAATATAAAATAACAAAACGGTTTGTCTAATAGGAAAGTGTCACACAGCTGCGTGGCACTATTCCCCTAACTTCTTTTTGTATCGCTGCATGACACTATTCCCCTAACTTCTTTTTGTATATGTAGGGAATATACATACTTGATAAGTTGCTACATTAGTTTTCATTTTTAAGTTATAATACTCACACTTGTTTCTAAGTGAAATTTAACTTAAAAGGAGTTGATCTTAAGTGATATTTCTCACACTCGCTATAATACTCACACTTGTTACAAACTGAATCGAGCCGATCGGCTCGTCCACATTCAAGTGAAAAATCGAGCGAGCATTTTCCGAGCAAGCGGCGAGTAATTAGTGTTGTGGATGCTCTAAGAATTGTTACAACTCACAACCATCCAAATCGTCTCATTTTTACCAATGTGTATGCTAATTTTCTTACGTTATCTCATTTGGAGTATGATATAACTATTTATATATACATGTTTATAGATCAATAAACATTTCATTGATTTGTATCAGTGACAGAGACAATGTATTAGGAGGGGTAGCCCATGGGTAGTGTTCGTAGTGTAAAAATATCTTTCAACTCTGTCTATGTAGTGTAAAATTTGTATCTTTTTATATAAAGGATACACCTAATCCTCTAAAAAAAATTTGGGATACCCCTGAATTTTGTGCTATCTCCGCCACTGATTTGTATTGTTTGCATATAGATTGTTTTATGTCCCTTTTTTTGGTTTGTTGCTTTGGTGTTATACGGCTCTCCAGTGTCCTAGTTCTTCTTTTTTTTTTTTTTTTTTTTTTTTTTTTTGTAATTTTGCATGTTTAAAATATAAAAGACATTTCAAAAACTAGATGTGATTGATTATATGCTTAAACACTTCGTGATAAACAACAGTTTTTACTAATGGTTAAAGGTGATGTTAGCAGGGTTGTGTTCATGAACATGCCTACATCTTTATGTCGTTATAAAAGTACACATATACCTTATTAATATAGTTTCTAGTCTACCTTTTTGTGGTGAAAAATAGAAAAGATGGTTGTTAGAAATTTTTATATATTAGATGAATAAAAGAGAGTTCATATCATGTACATACTAACATATTTTATTATTTACATAAAAAATTTAAACCCAACAGTAAAATATTTAAGGATTCTTAACTTATTAAAATACACGTGTGTAATGTATGTGTCGTACCAGCATTCGGCGGGGCTCGAATCCTAGACTACAAGGAGAACAACACCTTAACTCCAATGACTTTGTCAATTAGATCCAACCTTCCACCCTCCTAGCGTTTATTAACATATGCTATAGGCCACTTTAGTGTTTAAGAAAATTTAGTTATTCTAAAATGATATTGAAGATACTAAAATCACTAATATGATTCTTAACTTATTAAAATACACATGTGTGTGTAAATTGTAATGTATGTGTTGTAACACGTTAGGGTCCAAATGTCTCTAATTATTGTGTGTAGATCCGTATTAGATCTAAATACGTCAATTGTATTCTTGAAAATTCAATCAAAGAATTCAATAAAAAAAACACATTAATATGCACTGTTATGAAAACACACAAACACCGCTTACTAATACAATTATCATTAGTTCATTACGTATGCCGACACGATGAATATCATATTGTTGATATAGATGTCATGTAGACTTTTTTTATACTCGTAATACAACCTTATCAAATTTTAGCCATACACATTTCATCTATATGATAAAAAAATATTTCATTAGTATTTTTATACGCTGGGAGTGTCCTTTTCTTTAATTTTTACCAATTAAACAGGCAGTAAGTCATTTATAAAGAAAAGTTTGTAAATACATATATTTTCTATAAGTATAAGAAGTTTAAAATGCGAAAATTGAGTTGTATGATTTTGAATTTTTGATATGCAAAATAAGAAAGTATTTTAGTTATTTACTCCTAAAGATGCTATTTGAAATCTATAATTAGCTTAGCAGTATTAAGATGATGGATGAGTTTTTATTGTTTCAAATAATGAGAGATCAATCCATGTGATGTATAAAATGTGTAATTACGAATTAGATTTGAGAGTGTGTGAGTTACAGGGGCGGACCCACCCTTTAGTATAGGTGCCACACCCCTTGAAAAAAAAATTATTGTATATTTTAGGCAAAAAAACCCGACCACATCCCATGAAAATATGATTGAACACCTCATCTGCACCTCCAGCAAATAATTTCTTAGTCCGCCACTGATGGGTTACAGTTAAAAAAAGAATAATAATAATAATAATAATAATAATAATAATAATAATAATAATAATAATAATAATAATAATAATAATAAACCGTTGTGTGAGTTGATTATTTTGTTGGTGTGAAAGGGGTAGGAAAAAGAGGATTTAGTTGAGAATGAAAAAGGTGGAGATAAGCTTATCCTTGTGTTAAGTTGTCTCTTGCGGGGTCCAATGCTTTTCGGTTCATTGTCTCCGAACCACAACAAACCCATGGGTCTCACCCTCCGAATTAACGGCTGGTTTTTGTTCGCTCATCTTCAAAATTCAACCATTTATATTAGTGGTCTGGTCCCTCGTTTTCCAACTTATCATCTTCCTCTTAGGGGGTAGGGGTGGGATAACTCACACCCAATTCCATCACTCACAACATCCAATCAGTTTCTGCCATATCATCAACCATTATTTCCATCACTCACACCCTTTTTTGCTGAAATGGTCATCACTTGTACAAATTCCATCACTCACAAGTTTTTTTATTTTTTATTTTTTTAAATTATAAATTAACAATAAAACACTAAAATTATAAATTATGAATTTCATTTAAATAAAACGTAAATTACAAACTAAAAAAAATAAACGTTGGAAAAAAGACCGACTTAAACGGATGGCATGTCCCACCCCCACCTTTCACAAATCTCGCGTTTTTGTTGAATGACGATCGACTTAAACGGTTCGTCGAGATGGGTGTGCGGCTCACACAAGATTTTTAAATCATTTTGTCTTTCTACTGCTTTCAAGTGTCCCATATACGCATGCTCGCGTTCAAGTTTTGCGGACATAAGTTTTTCTCTTCTTGCTATTTCCTCCAATTTCGCCGCTTCGATATTGGAGATCGATTCCGCCACCGCTTCCTTTCCTTTACTTGACGATTCACCACTTTTCCTTCGGCGCGGCCTTGTAGGTGTATCTTCTTGAGCGGGTTCGTCATCCGGTTGATTGGGTTCCTCAATGGGGTCGATGTTCAGATTCATTTTGGGGAAGTTATCCGACGCGGAAGTCGTGTAGTTCCCCGAGTCGGAGTTCTTTGATCTTTTCGGACCTCTTTTTTTTGGAGCCGTTGGCCCAGCCAAGTCGACCAAATCAACCGGTACCCACTCCGGGTGATTTCTCGCAACCTCCCATGCCGCAATGTGTGGAAAAGTCCTCTTTTTGTATGTTGTGCAATACTCGGCAATGGCGGCTTGCATGATAGTATTTTCGCTTGATCCGCTCTGTTGTATTCGAGTCTACAAAAAATGAAATCCGTTTTTTTTTTTAAAACTGTAAACTGTTTTTAAAAAAACTGAAAACTGTTTTTATAAAATTCTGTTTTTTTTAAAAACTGAAAACTGTTTTTTAAAATTCTGTTTTTTTAAAAACTGTTTTATTAAACTGTTTTTTTAATGTAAACTGTTTTTTTAACTGTTTTTTAAACTGTTTTTTTTATATAAAATGTAAACAGTTTTTATATAAAATGTAAACAGTTTTTATAAAAAATAAAAAAACAGTTTTAAATAAAAAAAACCATACCACTTGAATGAAACAACCGTTGAATTTGCTAATTTTCCGGTTCAAATCGCCCCATTTCGACGTCATTTTATCCATGTTTCGTTCGGTTGAACCGGGGAGTTTGTTAAAATGAGTGATGACCCGTCTCCAAAACATGTCTTTTTTTTTTTTGTCGTTGGAAATTCTCTTGTTTTCGGAGATGTGCAAGTAAGCCTTGACCAATGCGACCTCCTCCTCGCTAGTCCATGATCTCCGACCGGCTGGCGGCACAACTTCTTGAACGTCGTCTTCTTCTTCTTCCTCATCTTCTTCTTCTTCTTCTTCTTGAATGTCATCCTCATCTTCATCGTCATCGAAACTTGGTTGTGGTTCGCGGTACTGACTAGCAAAACGATGAATGAGCGTCTCATCTTCTAGCGGATCGACTTGGTGCGATTGCGGTTGAAATTGTTGAAACGGTTGGGAAAGAAATTGTTGAGGTTGATACGGTGGAACGAACGGTGGGTTTTGATACGGTGGAGATTGAAAGTGAGGAAATTGTTGGGTTTGAAAGATTGGATATTGTTGGGTTTGAAATTGTGGGTTTTGGTCGGGTTCGTCTTGCAGCCTAAAGCGCGCCTGTAACGCCCGACTCTTTTGTACTTTCCATTTATAGAAAGTTTTGTTCGTATTTCTATATTTGGAAACCTTGTATTCTTGTAATCGTTCTTTCTTTGCAATCATTGTAAAACCGAGACTTGGATCATTAATGAAACTCGTATTTTGTTACAAATATGTTATACACGCTCTATATATGCTCGTACATTCGATTTGGTGAATCAATTGATGCTTAAACGATATTCTCGGAAACTATGTGTTAAACTTGTAATTAAACTAAACTTATGCATGAAACGTGTTTTGAACGTAAACGATACTTGATTATGACACTTATACGCTCAAATATACTTTAATTATGATCGCCATGCTTGATTACACCTTATACTATGCCTTTATGTCCAAACAAGTCCCTAAACTATCAAAAAGGCATCAAAAAGGACTCAAACATAAACTACAGGGACTAAAGTGTAACAAAACGAAACTTGTCAAACATGAGGCGCCGCGTGACGCCAAGCCCCCTCGCGTCACGCTAGGCCCCTGTTTCGACAGACTTGTGTTTTCTTCAGCTGGTTGCACAAAATCCTAAGTTCTAACCTCACCCAATCCCCTTTAATCCACCTCTAAACACCTCCAATCACCTCTAATCTCTTCCATTATAAATACCCACCTTCTCCAACCCATTTTACACTTTCACAACTCTCTACACTTCACAAATTACTCTCAAGGCTGCTGCAAATCTGAGTTTTTGGCAGATTCTTACACTTCTACAAAAGTGAGTGTAACTTGCTTGTTTTCACTCCAAATCACTTGATTCTTTCTTCTCTTGTTTTGGTACATCCTTGGGTTTGATTCCTTGGTTTTTCCTTGGAGAAATCATGCTTGGAATTGCCCTAAAAAGGACCAAAACTTTCTGTTTTGTTTTAAGTTATTCAAGAACTTGTTAAACCTATCATACTTGAGTGTAACTCATCTCTAGACTATGTACTAATGCTTACAACCTTTCCCATGGTTGATTAGGTATTAGAAACATGATTGAGACATATAAAATCAGAGGTTAAACCTCAAATACTTTCTGTTTTGTTTAGGGTATTTTGCCCACAAGTCATGTTCAAGTTTAAATCTTGATGTAGAGTGATTATGGAACAACTTGGGTTGTCCAAACATACAATCCTCACATGATTTGATGATTTCTCTTTGGTTAGATTGTTTATATTATTGTACTAATCCTAGTTCGTGACCCTCCTTGGTTGTTTTTACATCAAGTGAAGTGGTGAACATTCAAGGGGTTCCTAAACGGAAGCTTGTTCTTCCTACCCCATACATGACTTCCATGATAACTCGAGGTACCTAAATGGAGATCCTAATCTTCTACCTCCTACATGAATTATTGGACTAAATAATATGTAACCTAGATATATATATACACTCATTCGAACCTTTAACGTTGAACTTGTGTTTATATGTTAAAGTAGTAGAATATCATCTAAGACTTTAAAACCGTGATATGATTCTAATGGGTGTACTACCTATGAAATACAATATAACCCTAGTGGTTACATAGTGTCATATAAGAGTTATAAGTTAAAGATGATTATTTTAATATTATACTTTATGTTATACTAAAGTTCGAAATCTATAATCTTCCGTTAAACGCCAAACTCACACACCTATGTTTCCTCGTGTAGAAGGACTAGGTGCTCCAAACTAATCCATCCACAAACCCACTCGCGGGATTTCAAGTAGGAAAGCTTGCAACCACCGTGAGTACACACGATCCCTTTTTCTCTTTACATTTTGGGATGCAACATGTATAACTATACAAACAACTTTCAAACTCAATTAAACTTACTCTATCCATGATTAAACATGAAACTAATGTGACTTACTTGTTATTCTCGTATGCTATGTGAACGATTTGGAACGTTATATGCTCATTAACTTTGCTCGCCCACCTTAACAATTATAGCGCTATAGGATTAACGCCCCGCCCGTTATACTTTTGGGTATTGTTAAGTTAAACATTACCACCCCGCTAAACTTTTGGGATTAGGCTCTTTTATGCGTTGTATTCTTGGGTTTGATCATATTGTACGCCAAAATTGCATACTAGTAATCACATATTATGAATCATGTTGGACTTGAGTTTTTATTTTATTATGCTATGTAAACAAACTTGTATACTCGCCTTTGCTTTTGCATTGAAACTCTATTTTAATACATGTTGCAGGTTAAATTGTTGAAGTATGATGAAAGATGAAACAAGAATAGGGTGGACTAGATACACACCTTTAATTCATTTATCTTTTGATGTTATGTTGAAATTTGAACAATGTTGTTATTTCTATTTTAAATGTTGTATGACAATTTAGCACTTGCAATGAAATTTGAATTTAATTAAATATTGTCATATAGTGTTATGAAGTCTCTTGCAATCTATACACACTTCGTCTCATCCCGATGTTTCCACCATCGGTTGGGGTGTGACAGCGCCGGCTCGCCAAGATTCGCTCGAACCTTGGGTTTTGCGGGATTTCTCTTCGTACCCGAACCTCTTTTTTTCGAACCCGCACATCTCTTGCTTGAACCTTCCATGTTTGTTGTAAAATTTTTGGGATTGAGATACAGAATTTTTTTGAATTCACTTGTGGAGTTTTTTTGATTTTGTGGAATGAGTTGGAAGATTGGTTTGTGAATTGATATAAAAAACCCAGTCAAAGTTCATGCCAAACGGTCATAAAAAACGGTAACTTTTTGATTTCTTCAACGCGTCAAATTCTCAACGCGTTTAAACATTAACGCGTTAAAGTTGAGGGCGGCGGCGGTGTTTGCATTTGTTCCACGCGTGGAAATGGTTCATCACGCTTCCACCCCGGGTGCTCTTATTATACACATGCAAATTGGGATTTTTATTATTAATTTTTTTGAAACAAGTATAAAGACAAAAAAAATCAAATACAAAGTATTTTATCGTACAAAACATACAAATGAAGTATAAAAGTAAAAAAAAACGTAGTGACATTTTCGTACTTATTTTACTCGCAGGATAATTATCAAAATTACTATACATATGATCTTGTATGGTAATTTTGATCTTATAGGGTAATTTTGATCTTATAGGGTAATTTTTTAGAGTGTCATAATTACACTACAAATGATCTTGTAGGGTAATTTTGATCTTCATTTGGTATTTACGAGTAAAATTATTACGAAAATGCGTGTTCTTTTACTTTTCTAAGCCTTTCGTACGTTTTGCACGATGATATACTTTGAACGGGATCTTTACTAAATAAAGGCTTGTTAGTGAATCATAAGTGTAAATTTGTGTATACAAGGTCCGGTTTATTGACAAAAAAATAAAGAGGCTTAGTCCTATAAAAGCTTAAAAAGTGTAACACATGATTATTGTTGGAAATTTTGTGAAAATAACATTTTTCATAAATATAAGAAAATGATTTTTTCCTATTTTAGACTAGAAATATGTATAAGAAACTGAGGTTTCTTTATATATTTATTTGTGGGTTTGTGTTCTATATTGGAAGAGCTTCGCAACGAACTAAACCACGTCCAAAACGGAGCTAAGATGAATGAGATATCGATGCTCAAAGTTTGGTATTTGAAACATTAAATGCTGAAATAATGAGAAAATGACACCTTGTCCCACATAAGAAAAGAGATGAAACTTAAATAGGTATTAAAGTGGGAAATCTCCATCCTTAATGTTTCATGGAAGCGCACACTAAGTGTACTCGCGAAGGGTGTGGAGCATCCTAACTCGCACTCGCACATGCGCGTGGCGTGGGCGATGAGGCGCAATGTGGCGCACTTTGCACGCTCGAATCGCCGCGAGCCACCTTTGTATAATTGACCGCACGCGCGTGGTGAGGCACATGGGTTGCAAGGACTAGGTGGCGGGTGCACCTTGGAGGGTGACGGGGCAGCGGCGCACGAGTACACATGGCAAGTTGGCGCGCATTGGCGCATGGGGCACTTCAGTGGCGCGCGCGGGCGCACCAAAGTGAGTCAATACGGCGCGACTGTGTGGTGTGCTCGTAGAGGTTAACTGGTGGCTGGCGCACGCGCGCGAAGGCTGGTGCAAACCTGCGCATGTGCGCATGAGTTGGGCAATCAGCTGGCGCACAGAAGTGAGCCAAAACGGTGCACACGCGCATGAACGTGCAGATCTGCGCTCGCGCATGAGCTTGAGCCAAAAGGGCGCGCGCGCACCAGTGTGTTTTGCTCGCGCGCAGAAGCTTCCAGCATTTAATGACAGTGCAGTTACAGTTCAGCATTTGAAACTGATGAGTCAACAGTTTTGACTGAGAATTAAATGACGAATTAACTTGCATTGAAGACGTTTAATGCAATTTAATTCTCTCCTTTAATTCGTTTTGGCTGTTTCGAATCAGAGGCTGTATAAATACAGCATCTCTTCCACTGCAGAAGGACACCAGCAACAACACATCATATGCAACTTTCTCCCTACATACTTCTGATCTTCTTCCTGCATCTTTCAAGGTAGCCTTCGGGTTTTGTGCCAGCTCCGGCAGTACATACTGCTTCGGCTGTTGTACCCTGTGAAACAAAACGAGTGCTCTTGGGAGACTCGGAATTTGTTTTAAGAGAAGCGTGTTGAACACGTGCCTCAGTCATTCTGCTTCTTCTTCTTTTCTTCTATTTTGATTATTTCAGTTATAATAGTAATTGTTTTTTCAGCTTTCTTTATCTCTGTATTGTAATTGTTGAATAAAACTTGTTTTATTTTATTTAATTATGCGAACGGCTCCTACAATTATTACAAGTGCTTTTGAAACGAAACATGATGCAAAGAGGTATGTTGTGTTACTACTCGAGGCATGTTGCATTAGTGTATTGGTTGCGAAGTTTTGAGTTTGTGAAGCTTCTTGTTTAAAGTTATTTTTAGGACCACTTTCTTACTTGAAGAAGGTGAAACGAGACGTGTTTTTATAGGCATCTTGATTTACATCGTTATTATTAGATTATTTAAAATTTGAATTGTTGTTCTACTCACTAATGTGAGATGAAGTTATTATAAGAATTCTATTAAGAATAATCTCCTAGAGATTTCATCTGAAATTATGCAATTATACACATATATAATTTCATTTTAACTGATACACCAACGTTTAAAAGAATATTTCACATCAACCCCCAACATAAATTGAGCCACCACTTACGCTATAGGGTGTGAGAGGCATGGTAGGGTCATTAATTGTCATATAGGATCATTAATGGATTGCTACACCATCCCCTTGTCTCATCCACCATGATTCCAATGGATTAAACCATGGCCACCATGAGCCTCCTTTTCTTATTCAATATTTCCTTTCCTTTCCTTTTCACAAAAATAAATTAAAATAAGATAATAGTGATTTGAGTCATGACCACACCCTTAGGGTAGTAGTTTTGTATGATGGATTAGAAGTAGGTGACATTGCCCATGGCTTTATAGCCTAGTGGCATCTTGGTGGTGGGATAAGGCTTTGGGACCAATAGGTCCTGGGTTCGATTCCCACAAGGGGGGTTTTCCCATATTTATTGGGTTTCCTCCTGAATTGGTGTGGCATTATGCCTAGTGGAGATGGATATGATCGGGTGGTTCCTCTGGTGGCACGATGATACTCCAGTAGTCCGTCAGTGATCCAAATTTGCCGTTAAAAAAAAAAGAAGTAGGTGACATGACGTTTATATGAAGGATACTCATGATGATCATAAGGTTCATGATTGATCTATCCAACTCACGTAAAATTATCAACTAACCAGCAAGTTTTTCTATATACAAAATATAAATTAATTTTAATTGATACACCAACGGTGAAAAGAATAACTTATTTCACATCAACGCCCCCAACATAAATTGAGCCACCACTTATTTAAATTTTCAACTAACCCCCAAGTTTTTTTAATTCTATTAAAAAAACTGCTAACTCACACACTATATGATCTCATTCATAAATCTACTACTGAAATTCTCAACCAATTAACGATGAACACCTTTACAACACACATTGATACCGCTAGGCTAGAATGCTCATAAGAGAGCGTACGACGTACCTTTGCTCGGGCTTGGATCGTTTACAAACTGAACCAAGCCGAAATCGAACAAGTGTATTTTTGTTCGAACGAGTTCTGAGTGTCTTGTAAAACCCTATAATAGGTACCAATGATTTCTTGTGAATCGAGATGTTTACATGATAGTGACCTTTGAATCTTCCTTTGTCAAGTCCTAATGCATAGGGGTGTTCCGGCGTTTTTGGAGACCCCAAGCGAACTACAAGGTGGAGACTCTTTTGCAAAATTATCATTTTCAACATATTTAGTAACAAAACTCTCATCCTTTACCCCGGGCTCAGGACCGACAATTATACACTTAAAAGTTTATAATTGACGAAGTTAAATTTTTTGAAGTTACGTATTTTGTATAGATCTTAAGTGATTTTTTATTAGTTTTAATTTGGAAAAGTCACGCTAGACAGAATGATAAATTTCTTGAATATAATATAATATATATATATATATATATATATATATATATATATATAGATTAATAGAAAAATTAGCCGTTAAAGTTAACCTATTTTTAGTAATTAGCCCTGATTTCGCCCATAAGTTCTCCTCCAATCCCGACGCCATGAGTGATTATCGACAAAGTAGGTTGCGATGGAAGTAGGAACTGTCACGACCCCCGGCCCGGTTTGACCCGGTCCAGAAGCCGCGTAACAGAAACCCCGTGGTATTTATTTGATTTGGCAGCGGAAGTATTAACAGGATCGTTTAAAACTTGAAAATGCCCGATTATTTTATTTCATAATTATTCGGGACAACCCCGTAATTTACAATAAAGGCGATTTCACTGGGAAACCCTATTTTACAAAAACATGTTTCTTTATTTTTATTAAGCCACTTCTTCAAGCTTGTAGTGCTACTCGCCACTTTTTCCTGGATCACAACAGATCACCTGAAACATGTTTTAAAAAGTTTTATCAGCAGGGAAATACTGGCGAGTCATTCAAGTTGCACAAAACGACACATTGTTATAATATACAATATTAAGGGTGATTACATTGTTTCTATCAACCAATTACCCCAAATCGGTATTTGTCACTCGACTGTATCTGTGACTATGGTCAGATCACCCATTGGCTAACTCGTTGTCCTATGGTGACGGGTATCAAGTAATGTATACAAAACCCCACATACCGGCAGTAATTGAAGATTACAAAGACTTAATCCCTGTAATTATAACTTTGAAAACAAGTAGGGTTTTGGGGAAACAATTTGATAAAAGAGAATGACTCACATTGCAGATTTAAACGAGCAGCGTTTAGCCTACTGATTTTAGCCTGGTTAACCTAAGACAATAACAATGCATATGAACTAGGTCAGTAACTTAATACCACATTTACAATAACTCACGAGATCAAAACCCTCACAACGAATGACAAAGTGCAACACTTAAACATCCATCGAATTCACGACGAATGACAAAGTATGGCCCTAATGTGGGCAACACTTAAACATCCATCGGATTGGTTTCAGTCGATCGGACATTGAATCGTAGCAGCGATCGAGTTAATACCCTGTATCGTAACAGCTTTTCTCTACGTGAAAGTGTGATTTTGAGCAGTAGAACTTCGTTTTTGACTGAAATTTCGAGCACAGGTGAACTGCTCATGGCCTAGCAATTTATAGCAAAATTTAGGGTTTTACGCGGCCCGCGTAAACCCCCTCTTCAACTTACGCGGCCCGCGAGGGCCACCTAGTCGTAGACTAGGGCTAGCGTGTCATCGGTAGACCTGCCACGTGTGCGACACGTGGCCCTGGGCGCTTATCCGGTCAAATTTGAGTTGACGCGGCCCGCGTAAACTCTTCTTATGGTTTACGCGGCCCGCCTGAAACTCAATTTTCTTGATTTCTTGATTTTTCATGCACATTAGGGTTTCAGGGGTCCGGGTTTTCACTTACGGGTCGTTTTGGGACATTTTTTAAGGTCCTTACATCCTCCCCACCTTATTTAAAATCTCGTCCTCGACATTTACTGAAATAAGTGAGGTAATTTTCGCTTCATCTCCGATTCCAGCTCCCAGGTGTATTCGGGTCCTCTTTTTGAATCCCACTTAACTTTGACTAGTACTAGTCTTTTGTGTTTGAGAAACTTGATCTTTCTGTCTTCTATTTGAAGCGGTTTCTCTACGAACTTCAACTTTTCATTTACCTCTATGTCTTGAAGAGGTACTACCAGTGATTCGTCAGATAGACATTTCTTACGGTTGGATACATGAAATACGTCATGTACCCCGGCTAATTCTTCTGGTAGTTGTAAGCGATAGGCGACCGGTCCTATTCACTTGATTACTGGGAAGGGTCCTACGTACCTTTGACTTAGCTTTCCTTTCTTACCGAACCGAACTACTCCTTTCCAAGGAGAAACTTTCAAGAGTACCTTGTCTCCAACTTGAAATTCTAGTGGCTTGCGTCGATTATCGGCATAACTTTTCTGGTGATCTCGAGCCGTTTTCAGTCTTTCCTTGATTTGAGTGATTTTGTCGGTGGTCTCTTGCACAATATCGGGACCTAATAACTGACTTTCTCCTATTTCTGCCCAACAAACTGGAGTTCTACACTTTCGTCCATACAGTGCTTCGAATGGGGCAGCTTCAATGCTTGTATGATAACTATTGTTATAGGAAAATTCGATTAAGGGTAGGTGGTCATCCCAGTTTCCACCAAAATCTATCACACATGCCCTAAGCATGTCCTCCAGGGTTTGGATCGTCCTTTCACTTTGTCGGTCTCTTTGAGGATGGTATGCAGTACTTAAATTTAGTCGGGTTCCCATTGCTTCCTGGAAACTTGTCCAGAAATGGGAAGTGAAATGACTATCTCTATCCGATACAATGGAGAGTGGGACTCCATGTAAGGATACTACCTCGTCTACGTACAACTTTGCTAACCTTTCCATGCTAAAGGTTTCTTTCATGGGTAGAAAATGAGCTGATTTGGTTAATCGATCCACAATTACCCAAATCGCGTCATTACCTTTTCTGGTTTTGGGCAACTTAGTAACAAAGTCCATAGTTATAAGTTCCCATTTCCATACAGGCATTTCTAATTGTTGTAGTAGACCTGAGGGTTTCTGGTGTTCTGCCTTAACTTATGAACAAGTAAGACACTTAGAAACGTATCTAGCTATGTCCTTTTTCATTCCTATCCACCAGGAGTTAGTTCTTAAATCTTGGTACATCTTATTGTTACCAGGATGCATGGTATACCTAGATTTATGGGCTTCTTCTAAAATCTTATTTCTTAACTCTCCTTGCTTGGGTACCCAAATCCTTTTCTTGTGGCATCTCGAAATTCCATCACTTCCTTGCTCTAATTCTTTTACTCGTCCCTTCATTCCTTCAGCACCATCCTTGATTGCTGCTTCTTGAATATTTTTCAGTTGTTCCATTAAGTCTAATTGTAGATTTAATCTAAGAGCACGAACTCGTCGTTGTTTCTCATGATACTTACGACTTAAGGCATCAGCAACTACGTTTGCTTTTCCTTCGTGATATTGGATATCACAGTCGTAGTCACTTAGAATCTCCATCCATCTTCTTTGCCTCATGTTTAATTCTTTTTACCCAAATAAAGCTCTTATGATCTGTATAGACAGTAAACTTACTTCCATACAGATAATGTCTCCAAATCTTAAGGGTAAAAATTATAGCTCCTAACTCTAAGTCATGAGTCGTATAGTTTTCTTCGTGCTTTTTCAATTGCCTTGAGGCATACGCAATTACCTTCTTGCGTTGCATTAGCACACATCCTAATCCTAGCTTAGAAGCATCACAATAAACTTCAAAATCTTTTGTCCCTTCTGGAAAGGCAAGAATTGGGGCGTTTGTTAACTTTTGCTTCAAAAATCCTAAAAGCCTCTCCATTCAAACTTAACTGCTTTACAGGTTAACTTAGTTAATGGAACAGCTATTTTGGAAAAATCCTTAATGAAGCGCCTATAGTACCCAGCTAATCCTAGAAAACTTCTAACTTCCGTAGCTGATTGCGGGACCTTCCATTTGGTGATCGCTTCTATCTTGGAGGGATCGACGTGAATACCTTCGTGATTCACCATGTGACCTAAAAATTGCACCTCTTGCAGCCAAAATTCACACTTCGAGAATTTGTCGTAAAGCTTTTCCTTTCTTAACAGAGTTAAGAGTGCATGTAAATGTTTACAATGCTCGTCCTGACTTTTGGAATAAATAAGTATATCGTCGATGAAGAGAATTACGAATTTATCCAAGTACTGTTTACAGATTCTATTCATCATATCCATAAATGCTGCCGGAGCATTTGTTAGTCCAAAGGGCATGACTGTAAACTCGTAGTGACCATACCTAGTTCTGAAAGCAGTTTTAGGTATGTCTTCTTCTTGTACCTTCAACTGATGATATCCAGAGCGTAAATCTATCTTAGAAAAATATCTAGCTCCCTGAAGTTGATCAAAAAGATCATCAATCCTAGGCAATGATCAAAAATCTTCGTAGCGGTAACATTTTATAAAAAGCGGTAACGAAATCGAAAAAACGTCAAATTTTTCTGAAATTTACACTACCGCCGGAGCGCCAAGCGGTAGCGGAGGCTAGTGGCGGATCCAGAATTTTTTTCCTATGGGTTCACTTTTTTTTCTGTGGTCAGATTTTTTACAACCAAACGTTAAGATATTCGGGGTCGGGTCGGGTCGGTCAGGGAAAAAATACAGTATAGTGATGCAAGTAAAAAATTATTTTCATCACTATCAGCTATGTTATTTGATTTATTGATGCCTTGATAGTGTCCTAAGTAATATTGACAGTACACAACTCACCTCTTAGTTTGTCTATAGCCTATGGGGCCCAAGTAGTAGTCCTCTTCAACATGAACCAGATGAAATTTATGTGTTTGTCATAGGCTCATAACTACTAGAGGCGTTATACTAAACAAACAACTCTTGTTAAACCCTTAATGATGTTGCTTAGATGCGGTTTGCTCATAATCCATATTATTGTAAAACTGTCATAGAAGAGCTTTTTTTTTATCTTGTTTTAGATCGTTTCCCATTTTGAAAATCGTGGACTCTTATTTTTCTTTTGGTAAAAGAAGTACAAGACTCTAAATGTCCCTTTGATTAGTGAACCCTTGGTCACTAATCAACAATAGCAAGTCTCTAGATATCCATGTTATTTAAGAACTTGCGGCTAACTATTGATTTTAAACTAGCTTTTACATCTAAGAATCATAAATCACTACATAGTTGAATGGTGATAACTCAATCGAGTCAATTCTTATTAGTTTTGATAACTGGTTAATGCATTACATCTAAGAATCATAAATCACTACACGGTTGAATGGTAAGAACTCAATCAAGCCAATTCTTATTAGCGTTGATAACTGGTTCAAGTTTTAACAGGATTAAAATCACAAATTCATATTCACAAATCACATATTCACAACAAATTCATATTTACATACAAGATTCAAGAGAAAGCGATTGAAATTTGAAAGAAATAGAAAGTTCATCTCAAAAAGGCATAGTTTAAAGCATATTATAAGATAACAAATTGAAAATTAACATGATAAACATCAATAATTTATAACAAACCTGAGAGTTTGAGAAAGATTAGGAGTGGTGGAACTGATGGCTGGAATTGGAAAGGTGGAGAGGGTGTAGGGAGCTCAGACAAGGGATTTACGAATGGGGCCACGGGGGCACTGTTATGCATGTAAAACCCTAGGGGCTGATTAGTTTTTTTTTTTAAGGAAAAACTACAAAAAAAATATCGCCAGCATGAGTCGAACCGGTAACCATTAGGCTAGAAGGGGTGGCCGTCACCATTTAGCCATCCCTAAATCTTACCGATGGGTTCATCCCAAAATTCTTTTATGGATTCATTCAGAAATTTCTATTAACACTACTACTAAAAATTTGAAACCGAATGGGTTCGGACGAACCCGTAACTTTCAATGTGGATCCGCCCCTGGCGGAGGCCACCCCTTCCCCTAAGGTAGGTCCTCCCCTGATGAGTAATGAGAGCGTCTGCTAATAGTCAAGAGACGTGAAAACTCAAAAACATAGTGTACTTATGAGTATTTTTTCGATCAAGCGTTGAACAAGTTTCGAATGTCAAGTAAAAATGCATGTCCGCATGGAATTTCGTATATTTAGTATTTAATTCACATGTAAACGCATGGAATTTCGAACGTATAATAGTTGAATGAAGATTGAAGCATGTGGGCCTTTGTGTGTTGGGTGGTCGCATATAAGGGTCAAGAGGGTATTATTTCTTTCTTAATTTGTTTGGTTGAATAAAATATTTTGCTATACGTAATAAGACGAAATTTTGAACACTTGTGACGGCTGTGAGTAAAAGAGGAAAAAAAAAAAAAAAAAAACAAACGTCATATATTATATTATAATCTATATTATAATCTATACCATGGGTTATATATCAAATACAAATTCTTCTAAACATAAGATGTCGTAAGAGGGTATTAAACGGATTCTGATTGACCTCATCAAGCGGCATTGGAACCGTCTCATCGAACTCTACGATGTGAGATTTTAGGTTTTTGTTTTTAGATGTTTAGTTTGTAGATTGTAGATTTTTGTTTACATCATTGTGTTTTATTTATCATTGTGTATTTTCTGTATTTGCGTCATTGTGTATTTTTTGTGACTTACCGTGTCTTTTTTCTTTGACATTGTGTTATATTTTACTCAACATTTTTTTATATTTTGCGATCTATTGTGTTTTTGTACACTTTTATTTTTAAATGTCTTTGTAGAATAACTTTACCTTCTATACTATATATGAATCTAAAATATTTTAAATAGTCAATACTTTTCTTCTATGCAAAATACAAAAGAAACTCACTCATGTCAACCTGATTTATAAGTCTCAATAAGACATAGACAAAACCTTTTCTCTATCCTAAGAAAAACAAAGTAGTGTTATATCCAAAAGGATGTCAGCATGTGTTTTGCATCGTTCGAAAACCATAAAAAACAAATACCGTTACCAATTCCAATAATACAAGGTACTGATGTTGATATTGGTTCGGTTCGTCATAGTACCGACACTTGTTATAGCTTACGATACATAAAAGATACTCTATTTTTAATATAATTTTATTTTAAACAAAATTTAAACCAAAATGTCGAGAGAAAAAAAGCCACTATTTATGTCCACCTTTTAAAATAATGATATATATAATATTATTGAGAAAATACAAGCTTTGTTATCTAAAATGGATTAAAAAAGTAATTATACAGTAAGACTTGATTTTCGGTGTTGTTATTTTTATGATTAACTTCATATCTTGTAACAATTGTTATAGAATAAAGAAATTCCAAAGGAATCTATAAAAGAAATATTTTATATCTATAAAGAAAATAACATATAATTTTTATAAAAACTATACAAAAATATATAGAAAAGACGTAGCTAACAGGAAACTCGAAATCCCAAACAAACAAATATATAGAAAAGACGGAGCTAACCGGAAACCAGAAATCCCAAAGAAACAAACATTACATATTTACTATACAAATATTTACAACTTACATTTGTTTTGTGTTTTCATAATAATCTTTAACCCATGTTCCGTAACTTAGGGTTACCATGGATGTAGTTAACTTTTTTTTTCTTCTTTTTAATGTAAACTATTGTTTTTCCCTTGAACATAGAAATTCGTCTATTATTATTACATAAAATTTGTTTCATACCTTATTCATAGTTTAAACAAAAGATAG
Organism: Helianthus tuberosus; assembly: GCA_030545235.1. Classification (NCBI taxonomy): domain Eukaryota; kingdom Viridiplantae; phylum Streptophyta; class Magnoliopsida; order Asterales; family Asteraceae; genus Helianthus; species Helianthus tuberosus. Next base: position 20,650,973 of record CM060368.1, on the reverse strand, counting down.
ATATCATATAAAGGTGTTGGTAATAATACTAAAGACAAAAATAAAGTTTTGACTAATTAACGAGCCTTTTAAGATGATCAAATAGACTTCTTTGATACATTGAATCAAAAGTCATATGACATGAACATGTGTTTTATGAGGTAGTTAACTAGTTATCATGTTAATCCACATGTTAAAGAAATGCTTATCTACATAGAGTTTGGATTGTTTATATTATTGTTTCACAAGCTTATTTGCTCTAGGTACTACAGTATGTGAAATTGTGAATTCGAGTTGATGACAAAAAGATTGTTAATATAATAAACATGTGGTCGACTACTTAAAAATTGCGGTATGTACACGTCCAGCTTGAAATTACGGCTTTGCCCTTAGTTAAAAATTGTGCTTTTGCCCCCTAGCTAAAAATTACGATTTTGCCCTCAGTTTAAAATATGATTTTCCCCCATTTCAAAATTACGAATTTGCCCTCAATTAAAAATTGCAATCTTGCCATCGTTTTTTTGGACAAAACTATGACAGTGGTTTATTTTACTTGGTTGACTCAATGTAGCTTTTATTCGTGCTAAGCAGCTGCCTAGCACTCGCTCATTGGTCCTGACAAATTGAAAGGATCATACTATAAGTATAATTACTCTACATATTAACTTCAAACGCAACGATGAATAGTGGATGAACGGTAACAGCGTCAACTTGAACGCTACCTTAGCTCTTTTCTCTTCCTCCGCCTTTTCCTTCTGCTAATTCACCGCCTAAATCACCTTCTAGATCTGGAAGAGTTATAATGTTGGAGTTTTAGGTACACCCAATCTCCAATGTTGAACTCTTTAAGTACCATGGACCATTATTATACAGATAGTACATAGATGGAAGGAAGAAGGGGGCGGGGTTCAGTGGCGAAGCTTGACAAAACAAAAAGATGCAACATATTAATAATAGGGTACAAACTTTCATACACCACATGTAACGCCCAATTTTTTTTTAATTATTTAAATAATGACATACTTTATCTAACGAAAATTGGGCATGGCCCATTCGTAAAAGGAGCGGTCCCCTGTTTTTCACATTCAAAATATATGTTTAACACGACATTTTTCAAATAACATAATATATACCATCAAACAACTTGACACACATACGAAATTCGATAAGTTCAAAATACGTAACAAGAACTAAGTTTTTAACTACTAGATATAGACATAGTGACCAAATTATTAAGCGTTGTCTTCTTTACAAAAGTAGCGGAACATAAGGCGGGTCTTGAAGTGTGTTCGAACCGGACGAAGCTTGAAAGCTAAACGTGAGATTTACCTACATAGCCACAACAATGCAAACTCATTAGAACTAAATTTCTTTCTTTAAACTCAAGAATCCAACTTACGGACTTGTAAACATTATGACATCCGCATCTTGTAATTTACTACATACTTTCATTCTTGCACTCTAGTATGTTCCAAATGGAACTTCATACCATTCCTTCTAATCTTACAATTTCATCATTCGACCCATTCATAAAAGGGTCCACACATATACAATTTTCATACTCGATTCAATTTGACACCTCTAATGTTAAACACATCAATATAATAAAAATCATAAATTGTACAAGTAGCGTACCTCGTTCTTGATTTCCTTGTTGCTTCGCGTGACTCGAACCTTCCTCCTTTACACCTATACATAATCATTCATACTTAGAATTCAAGCCATATACACTTTAACATACATTCCTTGATAAGATGTCATATATTTTTAACTCTTACTTCACAAGCACATTCAAATCATGATTTTTACATAAAGTTTATGGTTAATGTGGCTGAATTCTTTATTGAAGCATTTCATCAAACACTTGGTGTGCACAATATCAACAAAGCATAAGGTACAAGTGTTCATAGCATATTTCTACTTGTTCACTTTCTAGTCTAACAAGAAGCAATCAAATTCACATCTTTCTTTCATCCTACATTAACTTATCTAATTTCTCTATCACATACAGATTATGCATCAATTCACAACTATGAGCATATTATTATAAATCATCATGTTCATCATACTCCTACAACAAGTGGGTATGAACCCTAATCACCCAAACAATCGAAATTAAACAAAATTCTCAATCTATTGTGAATTCCTAACTCACAATTACACAAGATTTCCACATAAATTCATGATTGGGTTAAAACCCACTTTCTACAAACCACCAAATCAGAATTTTCGACTTACCTTGTGTTAAACAAGCTTAGAGGGTTAAAGATTTGAGTTCATGCATCACTTTAGGCCCTTAATTCCTTCCTAATCTTGTGATTTTCTGAAAACTAGGGTTTCTTCTTGGTCTCTTGCTCCTGATCGATCCACACAAACACACCAGAATGTGTGTTTGTGTTTTCCATTTTCTTTTATTTGTTTTTATTAAAACTTCCATCCTTTTTAACAAGTTTAGTCCCTCTAATTACTTAGATTGTTTATTTGTCATATAACCTTCCTTCTAACCAAGTTACTACCATAAATACTTAACTAGGTTAAATATAACATGACTAAACATCTTAGGTAACATAAATAATTTGCATATTTTGGGGTGTTACACCACATAACTTTAAACATAGTTCAATCAATATAGGGAAACAAAATTCATAAGCAGATTGAATCTAGAGACATGTCTTCAATATAATCATTGTATCAAGCTTCATTCTCCCTTTTATTAAGCTCTCCTAAGACTTACCATAGTTTCGGGTCTTCATAATTTTCAATGAGAAGTGTATGATTTGCTTTCATGAGCATGTGTTTGGGATTTCTAGTCGTTAATCCAATAACTGGCATTCCAGCTGTCACACCCACCTTTATCGCCGAAACTGAATCCTAAAACATTAATCAGGTCGATTAAACAAAACATTTGGTTACTATTATAGAATCGATAATTATGACCTGCTTATTTATAAATGGGTTGACACAGACTACGTTTAAATTATCATTATAGTTAAAAAGAGAATACAAATTAAAAATCAACCAAACTACATATACAACTCTGAAATCACATTCCAAAGGAATAATATAACTAAAATAAATTAACTCTTGTAATCATTTATTGACCCACCCATACAAAAGTGTATCTATCATAGTGAACGGTTCAAATCAGAAGAAATTTTTTGTAAAAATAAAAAATAAGAAATTTCAACCAATAAGAATCCTTCATTTTACTTCATTTAATTTTTGTATATAATATTAGTGTAAGGGTATATTGGTAAACTTAGATAGATCATTAATTGTTAGTCTTCCTTTTTAATAGCTAGTACATTAAATTTGTAACTTATTTTCAAAAAATATATATTTTTTCAAAGAAGAAAAACAGTTAATTTAAAGTGTAGAATAAATTATGAGGTGTGTATGATGAATTACCAGGAGTGTATGATGAATTACGAGTTGTGTAGGATAAATTTCAATATATGTAGGATAAATTTTCAAAATGCATAGGATAAATTTTGATGTGTGTAGGTAAAAAATTTAGTGTGAAGGACGATAGTCTTTATAACTAATTAATTAGTCAAAGATAATAACAAACGAGATGTGAGAAAAACTATTTAATGTTTTATAATTGTACCCTTTATTCTATTTGTTCTCAATTTAACTTTCTTCTCAAATAAACCTCCATATCTATCATAATTGTGAAATGTTTACAGTAAACAAACGATTGCATCACGATTGCATCAAGTTGTTTTCAGTTATAAAATATTAAAAAAGGGGTTAAAGATAATAATAAGGGATATTGGCCTCTAATAATACCGACGTCATTAGCCATTGACAATCTTACCTTTTTTTATTCCCCCTAACAGTTACACCTTTCAATTATTTTTCTGCCACCGGTCCCCAGTTAAAAAAACTCCGTTAATTTTTTTCCGAATTACAAATTGACATTTTAGGGCTTTTGATCAGAACGAGTATACGTGTCGAATGAAGTAAAACTTACCTTGAAATTGTGCTCCAAACGACGAAAATGGTGATTCAATTCAGGTGTTTAAACTTCCAGTTAACAAAAGTTAAGTCGTTTGGAACACCGTTCTGAGGTAAGTTTTACATCAATAGACTCGTATCCTTGTTCTGATCAAAAGCCCTAAAACGTTACTTGTAATTCGAAAAAAAAACTTAACAGAATTAAGTTTTTTTTTAACTGAGGACGGGTGGAGAAAAATAGTTGAAAAGTGGGACCGTCAAGGGGAATAAAAAAGGTGAGACTGTCAATGGCCAATGATGTCTAGTAGAAATTATCAGAGGCCAATATCCCTAGTAATAGTAACACTAATAGTATGAGTAACAGTAATAATACCTCACAAATGAAAGTATGGTCTTTTGAAACATTGAGAGGCTGTTTGGCAACTTCTGAATAGGTAAGTGTTGAACCAATAAGAGGCCTGAACCATTAAGTGCTGAACCAATAAGAGGTCTAGAGGTCTAAACTATTAAGAGAAAGACAAATGTCTGACCAATTCAGATAAGAGGTCTTAACCATTTAGACTCGGTATAATGCTTAACCATTCAAATGAAATTGTCTGAATCATTCGACATCTGCTCGCGAAACAAACAGTCTGAACCATTAAGGGTGGGGGGTGTGGTTAATCACTCTAGGGTGATTGAGTGATTCTCTACCCAATAATATTATCCATGTCAACTCCCCATTTTGCACTCAATCACTAGGTATGGTTAATCACTCTAGGGTGTTTGAGTTATATATTTTTTTAACGGTCAAATTTCATTAATCTTTGCACTCAATCACATCGGTGACTATACCCCGATTTCCCTCACCGAACACCCACTCACCGATGGTCTTCATCACCACGGTGTGGTCACCGATCGGTGACTCCCCATCCCCGATGAAGTCCCCATAAACCATACCGCCTACCCTAAGTGTTGAATCAGTAAGAGGTCTGAACCATTAACAGTCTCATTAAAAGCTAAACAAACAGCCCCTGAGAAGTTTAAGAGCGTTTAGGTAAGGATCTGGTGCCGGTTTGGCATGCTCACACTCATCAGTCATCACCAATGATATGATTATGATGGAAGAAATCAAGTAGGCCAAGAGTTGGGATCATGAGCTCAGCATTGGGCCTAGGGGAATTAGTAACAGCAGCCCGTTTCAGCCCATGATCTTCAACCCATTTAGCTAATTTGTATAGACCCTTCATGGCACAGCTTTTTCCTTCACCAACCTACTCATAAGAAAGATTAAATACAAGTGAGAAAATCTAGAGAGTAATGCTCCATTCTTCTAGATATATATTATAAAAAAAAAAATATGACTACTTTCGTGATTTTAAAAGGGCTTACTTCCTAAAACGTTCTTCTTTTTCTTCACATAATCTAAACCTCTTTCGATATCATCAGGGACAGTGGCGGATCTTGCCCGTTGAACGTGCCAGGTCCGAAAGACACGGGCACTAAAAAAGCCCGGGCAAGCCCGGGCCAAACATAGTATATATAAAAAATTTCGATCGAAATGCGGAAAATTAGCACTACGGCCGAAAAACTTGCCCTGCCATATGCCTACTAAGAACCGCCCATGATCAGGAAAACGAACAGTTGCAATGTCATCATCAAGCTTTCCGGAAATATTTTGAGCAAAAAACTCTTCATCTATTGGAATCCCATCGTTGAAACCAGTCTGCTAAGCATAATTAAAATGTACATTGTTTAAAAAGAATTTCATAAATTGTTAGAAGAAGAAAAAAACCACCAACCTCTTGAAGTAATTCTCGAAGAATAACGAAGTGGATGGGATCTGAATCACAAAGAGTTCTATCAATATCAAACAATACCACTTCAAGTGGAACAAGTGCTATAAATGCAGATTTGCTGTTGCAAAGAATCAAATGCACACATATATTGGCATATTGCTTTCATTTCATAACTAATATTTATGTCGCTTAATGAAAATGATACATATAAAAAATGGCTTATGTCTCCCTCTAGCTACTTTGTCTTTTATTTTATCTCTATCTCTTTGAGTTTTAAAGTAAAATATGTTTACATATATGCATATTAACTTTTTATTTTTAATTTTTGTCATCGTTTGTGGTACTTGAACCCAAAATCTCCCCCTCCCAAACCTAGGTATTTAAAGGTTTTGTCTTTGTCAATGAACCACCATCCCATTGGTATATATGCAACTAGCTATTGCCTGCGTGAAACGCGGTTTTAACAAATGAAGATAAATTTATTTGTTGAAAATGAAAATCGTGTAAAAAACAAATACATTGGAATAAACAAATAACAAATCATTAAATTGCAGTAAGAAATTCCTTGTAGATTACATTGGTTGTTTTATTTGTAGCATTTCTATCTTTATCTAGTATAAATAACTTTGTAATATGCAAGCACAGTAGATCATCACAACACCATTCTAATAAAAATAAAATACTTTACACAAATACAAGATATCATAGAATATGAACCAAATAGAAAATAAATCCTTAAGAAAAAAAATGGGAGAAGGACATAAACAATTTAATCATCAGTAAACATAAGAAAATGAAAATGTTGGTTCAAAACACATTTAGATCAAACCGGAATAATTATGATGAAACCACCTATGGCACCATTGGGAACCGACTCCAAAATACCAGATTAGAGCCAAAATACCAGCAAAGAGAGCATGACACCACCATCTGCAATCCCAACACGAAAAGAGAGATAGGAACTTGGTGAACCGTAAACAAATTGAAAAAAAGGAAAAAGAAATAAAAGATTGCTAACCTATCAAAAGAAATTCTTTTGATTTTATAACAATTTCACCTTGGCTTTGATCTTAAGAAGCACATCATTTACTCGCATGGGTCAAATACATTGTGTGAGAGGTCGAAAGTCGGCTAGACATTTTTTTTCTTCCTTGCACCTTAAAACAAAGAAATGTAAAAATAGGTTTGAGTCAGCCATGTAACTTCTGATACAGGTCAACTCTAGTCACATTTTGGTGCTCTGATGTTCGGTTTTCCAGCTTTATGTTTATATTCTTATATAACCAAAGCAACATTCTGATACGGGTCAACTGTAGTCACAATTAGGGATGAGCATTTGGCACCGGGTACCGGTACCGAACTGGTACCGTACCGGGTATATTCGGTACTGGTACCGGTTCCCATTTTCCCATTTTGCGTTACCAATACCAACCCCGTATTTTGTAATGAAATCTGTTTCGCAAGGAAAGAAATAAACCAATCCACATCAAAAATGTTTGCAAAATCACTGCAAAGTTAATAATATAAATCAGATAAATAAGTGAACACCACGCTACTAACTCAAGACATCTTTTAGTAATGAAATCTCAACTCACCTATCGTCTTTCCAAAACGAATAATATAAATCAGATAAATAAGTGAACACCATGCTACATGTCGTCAACCTTTTTACCTTTTCTTGGTGAGATTTTGAGCACGGATAGGATACATTATATGATGAATTCATTTGTTGAGTGCAGGCTACATGTTATTCTGTGTTAGAACTTGTGTGATTCGATGCACGCTGAGATTGTGGATTTGACATGTGCACGTATATGATAAAGGCGTTAGGATTTCCAGTTACACCCTTTGTGTTTGTATTTCTTTTGTGTTGTTCACCAAATTTCCCTTAGTAGCCCTGTTGAGCCTAACTACTTTTCGTTTGTTCGCCCATTGTCTATTGTGAAAAACCGACCGTGATGATATTGTTATGAAAAAAAAAGAGAGAAAAAAAGAGAAGAAAAAGAAATAGAAAAATATATGGAAAAATGAAAAGAAAAGAACAAAAATAGAAGTGTTGGGAATATCGTCTATGTTCTTGGGTAGAAACCAACCCAAAAGTATAAGTTGTGTTTGAATAAAGTTGTTACTGTTTGGTTATTGTTTGTGAGCCAATTAGAAAAGAAAAAGAACCTAAAAATTTTCCTACCTTCACCTAAACCCAAAAATCGAAAATCCTTTTGATATGTGCCATGTTAGATGATACAGTGGAGGTGTGATTGTCATAAAAGCTTATGATTGCAGGATTTCATGTTTGCTTATTGAGTGTTTATATACTAGCACATTACGTGCTAGTCCAGATATTAACCCGAGAGGAGAGTACATTGTGAGGGGTGTGTAGCATGTGATTAATTGTAAACAGGTTAGTCTTAGATAGAGAAGTCTTAAGTTTTTAAAATTGCAGCATTTACTTGTCAGACTGTCAATCTCGATTGTGTCAGTCTATGGGATGGATATGATTTGGGACTGAACAGGTTGAATCGGTTAAGGGATTTAGAGGTGTTGTTATTATGGTGAGTAGTTCTAAGTTGGTTTGCTTGAGGACAAGCAAAGGTAAGTGTGGGAATGTGATGGAGAGGGTGAAACCCGAGCTTTAAAGTGCCTATTTCGTGAGTTATGTATGTGTTTTATGTGTTTACTTGCCTTGAATGAGATAACTACGAGTATTCGTTGTTTTGCAGGTTAAACACGTAATTCGGTGAAGTTATGATGGTTAGAGATGGATTGAAATGCATTGGAATGGTTATTGTAGCTTTCGGTATGGATTCGGAATTTGTACGATTGGGAAAACAACTTGAGAATACAAGAAACATGGAAGAACAAAGTTCAGGGACCATTCAGTACTTAATTGGAAGTTTTTTTGTGCCTAAATGTGCAAGAAACAAGATTCTACAAAGTATAGGGGTCGTTTGGTAATTAATTGAAAGATTAATGATGGTTGAAATATGAAGAAACAAGAAATATTGAAGCTTAAAGGGTCTCCTGGTCATTAAACGAAAGTTATATGATGGGTATATGTTAAGAAAATGATGGGAGTTTAGTTGGGGGACCAATCTTGCCATTTTATGAAAGTTGCACAATTGTTGGAGAAAAGCTAAGCAATTCACGTTCTTACCCATGGTCTGTAAACCATGGGTCAAGGTTCAGGAGTGTATAGTTATAAAACCAACAGCAAGTCTATACTGTGACCCCCAGCGTAGACTGTGACTCCCTGTTCAGAATCCCTGTTAGCGCAACAAAGGTAAACCGTGACCCACTGTATGAACTGTGACCCACGGTTCAGTGGCGAGATTTATGGGAGGCAGCGTACTGTAGGTTTTTAAAAGGGTTTTAACCCTAATTTTTCACACACATCATCTTGGGTGGGTCGTCTAGGCAGCAAGATATCCAACTTTTGGCCTCCAAATCACATCATCATCATCATCATCATAATTCTTCCATTACTTACCGAATCAATCATGAATTCATCAATTGTTCAAGCTTTTGAAGAACTTTTGTGCGAGATGAGCGGCTAAACTTTTATGGTTTCCTCCGGGTGGAGGGTTTTTGTAAGTTAATTGATACTATGTGTTTGCTACAATCGTTTTAACTTGGTGATCTAAGCGTTCGATGCTTTTCACCTTGATTTGATTTATTGGTTGTAAACAGTTACATTTATTTAAACCTTAATTTCTAAGTATTCAGTTCCCGAGAGTTATAGTAATTGGGATATAATTGACATGGGGTTAGGGTTTGTAAATTGTAATTGATAATCATTTGATAACCTCCCATTATGTATTGACCGGAGTACTTAGTCGTTGGTTATCACAATTAGTCAATCAAAATTAACACCTATGTCTATGTAGGACACGATTAAACATATAGTTGAAGTTAATTGTAAAACCTGAAATCTGGAGGAACCATCTTCTCTCCTATTGATTTAAACCTTAGTTTTTATTCGTTAATTTAGACAATTCTCTTAAACAATCAAACTCTCAATTGATTTTTACTTTTTAGCATTAGTTAATTAATACTTAGCATAATAACACTTTCCACAATCCTCCTCTGGTTCGATATCCGACTTACTCTAGCTACTAGTTTATTTCGGTTTTTGCATGTCACTAACGACAGACATCAAAATGGCGCCGTTGCCGGGGGGGAGGGGGCGTGCGCAAAGTGTTTAGTGTTAAGTTTGAGTTAAAAAAAAAACCTAATAGAATTTTTGTTTTTATTTTGTTATCTTATTTGTTCGTGATTCACATGGGTAGTTGAGCTGTGTTTGTGCAGGATGACAGATCTTACTATATTTTGCGGCTCTTCTACATGCATTTTGTTCGGGGAACCACTTCACCCGTGTATCGGTCGCCATGAGGCCCGATTTAGACGGGAAAAAACGAAATTGGAAGAACCACCGATGCCTTGCTATGATAATCCTTCCCCTCCACCATATTTCTATAATTCTGATACAACGGTGGAGGATGGTTATTACTCTGACGGATGGGATCGGGACGAGGATGCTTATTATGAACCAAGGACAGATGGACAATGTTTCTGTTGCGGTCGTAATCATACTTATGATTATGATGATGTGTGCGCGGTGTATTTGGAAAATCCAGAGTATTGGAATAAAAAAATAATGGATGCGTACATCATAAGACCGTATCAGGGATACCGACAGTATCATCCCGAGGAATATTCTAAGCCCAAGGGTGTCTATGCTTATCAGACCGAGGAGGAGAACTACAGTTCCCTCGATGTACAAGGACATGTGTCGAATGCTGGTCATCAACAACAGCCTTACAGTTGACACGGTTGTTGTGGTGCCAACGTTGTTCTGCAAATTGATTTGTCGAACGCTGGTCAACACCAACAGCCTTACAATTAACTCAAACACTTTAAAAGTAGACTTATTTTTAGCTTTTTTTTAACCGGTTACCTTAAACACTTTCTAAACCTACTTTTAAATCTACGATTTTGTTCACTGAAATCAAAACCCTCGAAATATTTCAAAGAAGAGTACATTTTCACATGTCTTGATAGTGGTAACCTACAAAACATTTAGATTCTGGATCAAATATAACAAAATTCATTAACATATTTCTTATTAATCAAATGTCACAATTTAGCAAATGTATTTGAAATAATCACCAAGAGTATGAAATTAAAAAATAAACCTAAATGTAATTCAAGTTTAGCGAGTGTGATTCGAATTAAGTGGTATTAAAGAAGGGAAGATCGATATGGCAAACATATAATTGTTAAATCATAATTAACAAACCATACTACTGGGATTAACAATAACGTGGGGTATGGGGCATCCCCCTGTATACCCATTAGTCACATAGTGGAGAGTTCAAATGAGAAGAAATTTTTTGTAAGAAGAAAAAAGAACAAATTTCAACCAATAAGAATGCTTTATTTTACTTCATTTAATATAACTATTTAATATTACTACAAGGATACATTGGTAAATCTACATAGGTCACTAATTTCTAGTCTTCCTCTTTAATAGCTTATACATTAAATTTTTTGTAACTTATCTTCAAAATTTATATTTTTTCAAAAAAATAAAATAAAATAATTTAAAGTGTAGGATAAATTACGAGTTGTGTAGTACAAATTACGAGTTGTGTAGGATAAATTTCAACGTGTAGGATGAATTTCGAAATATGTATGATAACTTTTGATGTGTGTAGGCAAAAAATAATTAGTGTGGAGGATAATAGTCTTTATGACTAATTAATTAGTCAAAAATGATAATAAATGAGATAAGTGAAAAAACTATTTAATGTTTTACAAAATTACCCTTTGTTCTTTTTCTTCTCAATTAAATTTTCTTCTCAAATGAACCTTCCCCTAGTCACATACTTAACTAAATAGTTAACAAACCATATTACTGGGATTAACAATAACGCGGGGTATGGGGCATCCCCCTCTACACCCATTAGTCACACACTTAACTAAAAGAAACAAAACAAATAATAAAAAATACGACCCAACCCCATGCTTGCCGAAACCGAACACGCCTATCAAATATGAGCCGTCTGATCATGTTTATCGCAAATTTCATCAGATGTTTTGATAGCAATAACCTGGTCATTGTAATTTGTCTCGGACTCTTTACCCAATATTTGGTTTTCGGGTGTTGTATGCTCATCCGTAGAAATGGACGGATCTTTGTGCTCCTTGCTTTTACCCTAAATGACCATATAAAGCCCCACAACTATGACAACTGCTCCTAGAACCCTGGAGAACATAAAGTTAGCGGTTTGGGTAAAATGGTAAATAATTAACAACTGTTATATTTTTTTTTACCTTCCTAGGTATGTTCTCTCGGCTAGAAAAATCGATCCCATGAAAGCAACGATTATCATACACAATGGGTTAAATGCAGTCACAAAAACCGGACCTCTTTCTCTCATAATGATCCCTTGGACGTAGTAAACAGCACCTGGACATATTATCCCCTGCATAGACACGAGTAAAATTTGGAGTTCACACCATAATTACATGTTTTCAATTTTCTTCCTTTTTTGGCCTTGTTATACGCCTGATATATTTAGAGATGGCAGATCCCACCCATGTACTAATTATACCAAGTTAAATCGCCAATTTAGGGCTAAATGTGTTTAACGGGTCAAAAGTTACTAATTACAACATAAACCATCTAAATCATTTTCTAAAAAAATGTAGTTAGAGTTGGTTACACAGTAGAGTGTTGTTAGAAGTGTGGTGTTCCACTTTATAGCCCAAACTGCAGGGTTCCCCCTCTCCATGATCAACGCCGCTATAGCACCCTCGATTGTCGCCAATAAGCATATCCAAGCGGTCATAGCCAGCTCGTCCGGATATGACTTTAGTGTAATTGCCTACACATTACAAATAAACACATTAATTAATTATTAATAATATTTCCATTAAACATATATATTCTTACTTGTAGAATATATATGTTTATGATTGTTTGTGTCAATACATGAAGAGGACGATCCAATTCTACTCCTGATCTCAATCGATGAAAATTCTTTTTGTAAGTTTAGAAGAAATCAATATCGATTCAAACAACCATTACCAAAATAAACCCTAAATCCTAACAACAGATAATTGTGAAAACATAAAATTTTAATCAACATCCAAATTAAACAACGGATTTCATGTCTTGACACAAACAATCATAAACAATCAAAGCAATATGTGAACAGATTAAAGGCATAGTGTTCGCCAGAGAGAGTTAGGGTTTGTGTTTTGAAACGTATAGTGTATTAGGAAAGTGAGTAATGAGATTTCGGACTATTCGTTACAAATCGGAGGATCCATTTAGGGGTTTTCATTTAGGTGGGAAAATTTAGCTGAGGTTAAACCACAGGGTGATACGTGTCTCCCAATGGTTTCTTTTATATAATATATAGATAGATCTAGATTTAACGTGGATATAGTGTTTTGGTCTTTAAACCAAACTAGAATTGCGACCCGCCGCAATGCGACGGAGATTCTTTAGTTATAACTAAGTCGATATAGGACCCGCACGTTATGTTAAACATGTGAAATGGGAAAAAAATATACGATTTAAAAACGTTCACCACACACGCATGTTGCGTCGTGTTAACTCGCAAAATTTAGAACGAAACGTAAAACGTTAAACCAAAGGCGCACGTTGCGATGTGTTAAGTCACAAAAATTAGAACGAAGCATAAAGCAAAAAATTTGCGGAAAATGAAAACTATAAAGGACCAAAGTTGAAAGTAAAAAAAGTTGTGAAGATAGATTGCAAAAGATAAAAAGTTTTTGGTTAAAAGTAAAAAAAACAAATAGTTTTGGATTAAAAGTAATTTATGAAATACTTTTGGGTAAAAAGTAAAAAAAAATCAATTTTTTTTTTGGAAAACCCTCAAAGTCAACGTTACGACAACCATATGCATAACCATTTTTTCTTTGAAAAACCCCCAAAGCACACCCCGCGTTGCGGCGGGGCGTAAAATGGTGTCAAATACACTGACTCGACGTAGGGTATGTGTGTTGCGACGAACCTATCAAACTTAGGAAAATAGAGGTAAAAACGTTGAACCACACATGCACGTTGCGTCGTATTAACTCGAAAAATTTAGAACTATACGTAAAACGAAAATTTGCGAAAGATGAAAAGTATAAGTGACAAAAGTTATGAAGTTAAATTGCAAACAATGAAAAGTTTTAGGTTAAAGTTAATAAAAACAAATTATGTTGGCTTAAAATTGCAAAAGGTAAAAACCTTTGGGTTAAGACAAAAAAATCAAGGTTTTTTTTTTGAAAAATACCCAAAGCACAATGTACAACTCATGATGCACTAAAAAGTTGCTTCTTTATATATGGAATAATAGTATGTATACCATACTTTTACCTTTTCTCTGAAATTATGGGCCATTGTGTTGGCTCAGGCCCTTATATACACACTCACGTATGTAATTTGTTTATGTGGCTCATGACATTATAGTATAATGGTATTTTGGGGTGGGATAAGACTTAAGAACTGTTAGGTTCTGGATTCGATTCCCACAAATGGGGATTTTCCCAGATTTATTGGGATTCCTCCTGAATTATTAGTGTATAGGCATTATAGCCTAGTGGAGATGGATATAATCGGGTAGTTCCGCTGGTAGCACGATGATACACCAGTAGTTCGCCAGTGATTCAAATTTGCCGTTAAAAAAAATGTTTCTGTGATTTGAAAGAAGTGAACAAAGACAGATATGGAGAGAATACTTATGTTCAAATGTGAACAAATGAAGGCCTTAAATAGAGCCAACGATGGAATAACAAAAAACAATAAAAATAACTAATTAATCGTACTATTATCGAGAACATGAGCCAACAACCTCCTTTTCTTTTGCATCACACTATCGATCACATACCATATATTTCGGTCCCCCATTTTAAAATACCATATATTGGAGTATATTTTTTCATTTCAAGTTAGGGATGAGCATTTGGTATCGAGTACCGGTACCGAATCGTACGGGGTATATTCAGGTACTAGTACCGGTACCCACTTTCTCTGTTTTTCGGTGCCGGTATTTACAGGTAAAACACCCGTAAATACCCATACTGAACCGGTGTATTTTACCTGTACCGAAACCCACTTTTTTCCTTTTTTTCGGTACCAATACCAGTTCGGTACCGAACGAATACTATACTCATCTCTGCTTCAAGTTGTTGCTTATCTTATTTTTGCCTGCTTAATAATATTATTTTTTCTTTTGCAACCATTTCAAAAGAGTAGTTTTGCTTTAGTATTACTATGTATATTTGTTATATAAGAACTTCAGAGGCGAATCTAGAGCTATTTAGGGGGTTTCTGGAAACCCGTTCTGTTTGTAATTTATAGTTCTAAAGGAATCCTTTAATATTTTGTAGGAGAACCTTGTAAACATATGTATAGACTAGTCTACTGGTTGGTATGCACGCTTTTGTAGTTTGCAAGTCGTTATCTCTGTTGATATCATATGGAGTATGCGATTCTCTATTAGTTCGCAAGTCGTTATCTCTATTAGTTTGCAAGTCGCTATCTCAAAAGAAATGTAAAGTTTAATCTATTTGCAAAAGATAAAAACAGCTGTGAATCTTTCATTATTGTATTTTTATTATGAGATGAACTTTACTCGACTCGTAATTTTTTATGTTCGAACATATGATATTGAAACATTGAGTTAATTACTGTTTTCGTCCCTGAGGTTTGTCAAAAATAACGGTTTCAGTCCATTAGTTTAAAAATTACGATTTCAGTCCATTAGTTTCATTTTCGTAACCATTTCAGTCCACTAACTTAACTCCATCCATTTATTTTGTTAACTTTGGGTGAAATGACCAAATTGCCCCTGCTAACTTAACAAAATGTAATAAAAAATGCAGTTCACAGGATTCGAACCCATGACCTTTGATTTTGAAAACAACCACTCAACCATTGAGCCATGTATTAAGTTTGTGATTTACATCATATTGTTTTCATTTTGGAAATTGCAGGCTAATTGCTATTTCACCATCTTCAACCTCTGCAACTTACACAAACTCTAACCTAAATCACAATGTAACAATAATCTTCACACAAATTACACAAACCCTAACCTAAATCACACAAATCCTAACCTGAATTTCACTCTCAACACGCAACCAAATGCATCACACGATTGTTGGAGCGATTGTGGCGGAGGCGGAGGTGGCGGAGGCGGAGGTGTGGTGGTGTGTGGTGGAGGTGGGATTATTGGAGCGAACACAGCCGTTGCGGATTATTGGAGCGATTGTGGCGGAGGCGGAGGTGTGGTGGTGTGTGGCGGAGGTGTGGTGGTGTGTGATGGGGGTGGTGGTGGTGTTATGCGGAGGTGGTTGTGGTGTGGTGGTGTGTGACGAGGATGGTGGTGGTGTGTGGCGTGTGGCGGAGGTGGTTGTGGTATGGTGGCTGTGTGTGGCAGAAGTTGTTGTTGTGTGGCGGAGGTGGTTGTGGTGTGTCGGTTGTTGTGTGGTGGGTTGTTAATGGTGGTGAATGAAACGTTTGTGGAAGATGATGAATAGGTTTAGGGAAGAAGATGATGAGTAAGCTATGTTATAAGAAAAACAAATTGAATTCATTCACAATCTTAATACATGGCATATTGGTTTAACAGTTACCTTTCAAAGCAAAGGTCACAGGTTCGAAACCTGTGACTAGCCTTTTTTTAAATTTAACCATAGGGGTAATTTGGTAATTTCACCCAAAGTTAACAAAATAAATGGATGGGAGTTAAGTTGGTGGACTGAAATGGTTACGAAAATGAAACTAATGGACTGAAATCGCAATTTTTAAACTAATGGACTGAAACTGTTATTTTTGACAAACCTCAGGGACGAAAACAGTAATTAACTCTTGAAACATTTAAAAAAGTAAAACCCCTTGAAAAAAATTCCTGAATCTTCCATTGATAACAAGTATATTTTGTTATGTAGAAGGGACCTCCTTCCTTCTATAATCTTGTATCTTGTATAATATTTTAATTAGAGGAGGCAATCTTGACCCAAAGCCTTTCAAGTGGGTCAGTTTGGGTTGCTTTTAAATTTATATGGGTTGGTTTGTGTAAGATATTTTAACTAAATGGGTCACAATGGGTCACTTGAAATTCCATCTTGTTATTTTCGGGTCAAAGCGGGTCGATAACATTAAAGAAATGGGTTGATGTAGGTTAGTGTATTAAAGAAACGGGGCATGTTTCGGATCAGAATGGGTTTCGAGTCGGCACAACTCACAAGTATCCGCACGAGACGGGTTACGGCACGAAACGAGTTTTGGATCGGAACGGGTTCGGTTCAAATTGAGTTCCGGGCGCCGAGACGGGTTTCGGCACGACGCAGGTTTTGGATCCGAACAGTTCGGGTCGGTTTCGAGCCGACACGGGTTTCTGCACGGGACGGGTTTCGGATCGCAACGGGTTTGGGCTGACACAAGATTCCGTTTCAACGCGAACCGTTTCGACGCGAACCGTTTCGACGCGAACCGTTTCGACGCGAACCGTTTCGACGCGAACCGTTTCGACGCGAACCGTTTCGACGCGTACCGTTTCGACGCGAACCGTTTCGACGCGTACCGTTTCGACCCATACCGTTTCGACCCGAACCGTTTCGAATCGAACCGTTTTGATGCGAATCGTTTCGACACATACCGTTTCGACACGGACCGTTTGACCCGTACCGTTTCGAACCGAACGATGTACAATCTCTTTAAAAAACATTTTTAACCAACCCGACCAGAAACACGTTCTGACCTGAACCCGTTCCGACCCCAACCCGTTGACCCGAACCAAAACAACCCCTTTTTTAATTTATCCGGCCCGTTTTGACCCATGACACGACCCGACCCAACCCGACCCGTTTGCCAGGTCTAATTTTAATAATATTTGGAGCACTGTAGACAAGCTCATTTGCATATGCACGCCATATACATACAAAAACACTAACAATAAACTGTGAAATCGACAAAATGTGATCCTTTCATCACAGAAATTGATATTTTGAAATCGGGAGTCTTCATGTTGTTTGCATCAAGATAAGATAGCTAGATTCCACCAACTCATTTAACATTTGAGTAGTGTGCGTCTCCACACAACGTCATTAGTGTTGAAATTTGTAAGTAATAGATTAGATAAGTTTGTATAGTTAGACTTGATCTATATCGTGTATATCTTTGTATTGATTTAAGGTTATCTCATACCAAAAATAGTGGAGAGCCTTTTGTATTTATAGGGCATTATGTTTAATGAAAAAGGAATCGATTTACCCTAATCTTTCATGGTATCAGAGCGCAAGTTCTGATCCCTAAACCCTTCTTTTTTTCCGATCCCCTGCTCTTCCGAGTTACCCCTTCTTTTTCCGATCCTCTGTTCCGATCCCCTGTCTTCACTGTCACAGCCATGTCTTCTCATCTTCACCCCGCAGTCATCGTCTCTAATATCCGCACCCTTATTCCCGTGACCCTTGACTTCGAAAACGGCCACTACACGACTTGGTCGGAACTTTTCAAGATACAGTGTAAATCGTTTCAGGTATATGATCACTTACAGCCTCGGGTTGCTGATTCTTCTTCTTCATCTACCACTACTTCAGCAGATAAAGACAAGGACAGCGAAAAAGGGCAAGCGCCGGTCGAAAGCTGGGAACGACTGGACTCAATTGTGCTTCAATGGATTTATGGTACGATCTCTTCCGATCTTCTTCATACAATTCTGAAACCCAACACCACAGCCTATGATGCCTGGACCGCTCTAGCAAATTTATTTCAAGACAACAAAGCATCTCGAACTATCGATCTCAATAACCGGTTTGCTAGCACTCATCTCGATCAGTTCCAGTCCATGACAGCCTACTGTCAAGCTATGAAGGTTATATATGATCAGCTAACAAACATCGGCTCTCCAATTACCGATGAACATCTAGTGTTACAGATTTTGACCGGACTCACGGAGCAGTACGAAAGTGTCGCACTCATCATTCAGCAAACGAAGCCTCTGCCCAATTTTTACGAAACTCGGTCTCAACTTAGTATGGCGGAGACCAGGAAAATAAATCAGGCCAAACAATCTGCTCAACTCGCCGGCACGGCTCTAGCGGCGACCACCGAGAACAACAAAAATTCTGACACTCGTTCTGAATCGGATCGCGGCAGAGGCCGTGGCCGGGGTAGAGGCCGCGGACGGGGCAGGAACTCGTCTACTAGAGGTCGTGGCGGCGGCTGGAATACTTCCGGTTACTCGGCTGGACGTGGCGGCTGGAACCAGCCAAACAACAATATGCAGCAGTTTTCGTGGAACAATAATGGCGGTTGGAACTCATCTCCTCATTGGGCCGGCCCACAACAGCAATGGGCTCATTGGGTGCCTCCCCCATGTCCATACCCCACGACCCCTAAACCAAACAGTGCTGGCCCCGGTGTGCTGGGCCCCAGACCAGCCCAGAACTATGCAGCAAGTCAGGCCTCTTCCTCAGATGGATACACTCCAACGGATTTGACTCAGGCCCTCTATCACATGGCACTCCATCAGCAAGATCCAAATTGGACAATGGACACAGGTGCGTCAGACCATATGACTTTTACTAATTTTCCGTCTTTATTTAATACTTGCATGTCTCGTAATATTGTAGTCGGAAATGGCAAAACCATACCCGTCATTGGACAAGGAAACCAAACCTTACCACCACCCTTCCCACCTTTCAAATTAAATAATGTCCTTTACGCACCATCGTTAATCAAAAACCTACTTTCGGTCCGTCGTTTCACAAAAGATAATCATGTTTCTATAGAATTTGACCCTTTTGGTTTTATTGTGAAGGATCTCAAGACCAGGACTCCTATCCTACGATGCAATAGTTCTGGTGATCTCTACACATTGGATCCCACACAAGTGTCCAAGTTCACCTCCCCATCTACCTTCACTGCTGTGTCTCAGGATCTTTGGCATCAACGCCTTGGCCACCCTGGCTCCAATTTATTGCATTCTCTTAAAAACTCTAGTTTTATTCATTGTAA
Source organism: Helianthus tuberosus (assembly GCA_030545235.1). NCBI lineage: Eukaryota > Viridiplantae > Streptophyta > Magnoliopsida > Asterales > Asteraceae > Helianthus > Helianthus tuberosus. Next base: position 20,631,215 of record CM060368.1, on the reverse strand, counting down.
TAACACAACAACCAAATTATGTCAGTCTTGTGTTTTTGGTAAACATGTTCGTCTTCCGTTTATTGATTCTATTAATTCTACTTCATTACTGTAGGATCGATTTGACCGATCTAGTGAGTCAATCAGAACCAAAATACCACTGTTTATGTGGCGGAAACACGTAAACAGCTTGAATCAAAGAGAATGGAGTAGAAAATAGAAGAATATCACTTTAAACACTGTTTCTCATTAATTGGTTGCTCAAAAATCCGGCAGCATAACGGTATACAACTTGACGAATCGATGCCAAATGAGAAACTAAAACCACTATATATAGGGAGGCTGATTCCACTCCTAATGACACCATGTCATTTGGGGTGGAATCTGATTCCACTCCTAATGACACCATGTCATTTCGGGTGGAATCACAACCTTCTGATTCCACCCCAAATGACACAATGTCATTAGGAGCGGAATCACAACTTTCTGATTCCACCCCAAATGACACAATGTCATTAGGAGCGGAATCACAACATAAAAACATAACATTTACATTCAGCCCCCTAAACTATACATAAAAGACATTTCTGACCCCTAGACCCTATACAAGCTTGACTAAGACTAAGACGTAGGCTTTAGACATTCGTGCACCAACAATTACCTTTTGATATCATACATAGTGATTTGTGGACTTCACCAATACTTAGTAGTGGTGGACATCGTTATTATATATTATTTCTAGATGACTTTACAAATTTTTTATGGACTTTTCCCATTAGTCAAAAATCACAAGTCTTCTCAACTTTTCAAAACTTTGCTACCTATATTACCACCCAATTTGAGCGTCACATCAAACAATTTCAATGCGATAATGGAAAAGAATATGTAAATGCTCAATTTCACCAATTCTGTAATTCTCATGGCATGAAATTCCGATTTTTATGCCCACATACATCATCTCAAAATGGTAAAGCTGAGCGGAAAATTTGAACAATTAATAACCTTATTCGAACCCTTCTTGTCCAATCTTCTATGCCTAATACCTATTGGAATCACGCTCTCGAAGTAGCCACTTATCTACTCAATATCCTTCCCAGCAAACTTCTAAACTACCAATCCCCTACCCAATCTCTCTACTGTCACACCCCAAATTTCCACGTGTCACCGGTGGGCCCGGTAGGGGAGTAACGTGACGTGGTTGGCAACGTAATAGTCAAACAACACAATATATATGAATGCACATGACACAAAATATCTTTTAATCTGATTAAAATGCACAGAGGCAAAATTAATCTTTTATAAATTGGAACAATTATTTGTATATAATCTTGTATATAGTTTTACTCATTTGTCGTCCGTCAGGACAGATTAAGTGACACGCCACAGGTATAATGCCCACAGGCTATCATCCCTTCAAGTGGATTACCAGCTTTGGTATAATGCCCACAAGGATGATACCTTCGAGTGGATTACCAGTTTTTACTTAACGCATCTGTCAGGTGTACGCCTACACCCCGTGCTTAGGTCGTGGCCATTCTTATTAATGATGCCAAGGATATCCGGGACATGGTCATTTAAACCCCAAAGGCCATACACCAAATAATACATATTAAACGAGTTGTAAATATATAAATCACCATACGATTTAAATAGCTACACACCCGACCAAGCGGTATTATTATAATACCGTATCCCAAGCCCGTATAGGGAAAATAAGTTAAGAGTATTTACCTGAGCAAAGTATAAATCCAATACAGTAAGTGTACGTAGCTTTTACTGGGCTCCTAATCTGGAACGAAGGTTTTATAATAACCTATTAGATTTCTAACGGGTCGTTAATTAAGCCTAAGCTTAGACCGGTTAGTTTTCAAGAGAAAGACACGGTTCAAACGCATGATAAGGCGAAGACCGGTTTAGAATGTGGTTTTGACCCGACAAGCTTGTATGCTTGTTTAATATGGGTAACTTAATCACACTCTGGATTTTGAGACAAAACCGATAAGGTTTGACCCGTTTCGGCTAATTTATGTAAACTAGTTACATAAACCGAACCGAACGCGCATAAAGCGTAACGGGTATCCGTAAGAGTCCTAAACAGGTTTCCTAAGTTAACATGCCTTAAATAAGTTGTGATATCAGTAGGATATCACCCGTGACGCCCCAAACGAGTTTAATATCTTAATAAGCCCCGTAGGGGTATTTTGGTCATTTTAAAGATTATAAAAGGATTTAATTAGGTTTCTGTGAACCGGGTCTGGTTACATCAGTAAAATGGCTTATTTAAACAGGTTATAACATTTGGTTATAAGTCTTATATGTCAAAATAGTTTTTAAACCCAAACTATGCGTATAATACGCGTATAAAGCCGTTTTAAGCGACGTACGGTTTAAAATACGATTCTGAGTTTCCTGATCAGTTAAACAGGTTCAAAACACTCTATTTAATATTTAAAATCAGTAGCAATTGGATTGGCGTCTAAAGGATTTGTAAAACTCATTTTATGGCCGAAAATGGTATATTCGGTATTAACCGAATTAAGGCGCTAATCCAAGCTTATGATCAGTTTAAAAATAATTAAAAATCTTTAAAAATACTAAAATATTATTTAACATCAGTGGGTAAAAGATTTGGTGTCAAAACTGAGTTTAGATAGGCTTTACGCTAATGGCGCCGTTTAATTAATAAATATGTTTATAAATACGCCATTAAGCATAACTCCTAATCTAGACTTCCGATTGACGTGAAATTTTGCAGACATGTTCAATAATCAGTATTAAAGACTTTTGCACTTTTACATTTTCTAAAATCTCGTTCTATGGTAATAAGGGCATTATGGTCATTATTAGGCATTTAACGGAAACGTCGGATAGTTACGGATTCGGGTAGTATAAACGCAGAGGATTATACTAACATGTAACTAGGTCCTAATGGAACTTTAAGGTATGTCTAAACCTATATAAATCGGGTCAGAACTGAGGTCAAAGCAAAAGTCAAACTTTTGCGTCTCTCGGTTCCGAATCGGTTCAAAACATAGAGTTGTCGAATCAAACAAGCTTAGACAAGTTATTATACTCATTTTCAAGTTGTATGACTGATAAAACAGATTACACGACTTCCGTATCATTAAATATGCGATTAACATTTCTGTTGACTTTTCGGAAGAAGTTTGACTCGATCAAACGACGTAGTTAAGATTAAAATCAGTGGCTGACCTTTTAGGGGTTTATTACCCATATAAATACCAACTTATAACAACTTTCGATTCGACTAATCTCTGGACCGATTGTGATTTATCACAAAGTCAAACCGTAGTTACGACGGTTTGATTTCTAGGCTTTTAACTAAGGAAAACTTGATCGAGAAGGGTTAGACATACTTACACTTGATTAATGGATGATGTGGGATGCTTGTGACCTGCTTGTATGCTCTGGAAATTCTCAGAGGTGATGAATGAACAAAGTGGTAACATGTGGGTCTTGATATAAGGCTTCAAACACTCTTAGATGATCAACACATAAGTCTAGGGGTGTTGCATTATCATCCACAAGTTCTCTATAGGCTAGAAACCATCCTAGGCAGCCCAAGGTTTCGAAAAACTAAGATATAAGTCGGTTATACAGCAACAGGCAGCTGTCTGTTGGTTTTTCGCAACTGGGCACCCCCATACGCATCGTAGGTGTTTAAGCCCTACGATGCGCAGAGCATCATACGATGCGCAGCAACATCAAGCCTACGGTGCGCAAGCCTACAATCAGCCATCTTTAAATTTGCAATTTAGTCCCTGGTCCCTCGAAAGGTCGTTTTCACCATCCTACTTGCATAAGAAGCTTTGTTATTTAACATATGGGGCTTTAAGACTTATACCCACTTTGTTAAGTCCTCGGGTAACTTTGTGATCATCCGAAAAGCCCTAAATTTCAACGTTGACACTTATAACCCTCGTACACGAATTTTATCGCAACTTGCTCATACGATATCGAAACTTCATGAAATTTTTGTGGTACATTCTAGTGAGCATAATTAATCGTTACAAAGCTTCGGGTTTGTCAAAAGGTCACTCAGAGGTATAACTTAAACATGTTGGCACATTTAACCCCTGTAGTTTGTAATCTCTCACTTTCTTTCACAAATCGCTTCGTATGATCCATGATCTATTCATTTAAGGTTATAAACATCATGTAGGGTTATTGCAAAGTATATTTTCATTTTTGACACTTTGAACCCTTATAATTACACAGTTTCACTGTTTGTCAACTTTAGTCCTTCAAGAACATTCTTTCACACGTTCAAACCTATGACACGTGTCAACACCTTATAGGACGTAAATTTTTCGGGGTAAATGATAAGGAAGTTTATTGTACAAGTGCTTATATTTAAATTAGAATGGAAATTTTCACAAACTAGGCACCTAGCTCAGTTGGCTAGGCGCGCGAAAGGGTGCGGCCGGCCTAGACCCAGGTTCGATTCCGGGGACGGCCAGTTCCACCATTTTTTTATGTTTAATATTAATTACTCGTACGAATACGTGTAATTATGAGAGTGGTCTCATACGGAGTCTTGATAATTAATTGCTTCTTATCACTCACAATGTGGGCTTGATTTTTAAGGCAACCAAACCTTTCCTATTACTATATAAAGTCCTCTTATTAACGCAACAAGGACAACGGAGAAGAGTAATTCCTAATGGATATTAAATATCCATTTAATATTGCTGCAGTAGTCTCGGAGGTACTATCGACCAATTTTTTTTTTTTTACTTTGTACTTAACGCTTAGAGTTTTAATAGGCAGATTTAAAGATTTACAATATCTATTGTCTACGAGGGACTTATCTAAACCTGAATCAATCAATACTCTAGCGGAAGCGTTATTGGTAACGAAAGTACCTGTTGTGACATTGTTATTCTGAACAGTCTCTTGCGTCCATTCTGAAGACCCTCGCATTGGTCTTCTTGCCTTCCTCAGGCTTTTTAGCGTACTTAGGGCAGTTGGTCTTAATGTGCCCCTTTTCATGGCAGTTGAAGCATGTTGCATCCTTTATCTTCTTGCACTCTATCGTCTTGTGGTCTTTAGACTTGCATAATCCACATGCAGGTGTTCCCGTTTGCGAATTTGTCTCAAACCTGCATTTTCCAAAGTGGCGTCTTTGGCAAGTCGAGCACCTTGGTTTCTCCTCTGTTTGCTGATTACCCTTGTTAAATCCAGACTCTTTCCTGTGGTCCGTATTACCCTTGTGCTTCTTATCAGATCTCCGTGAGGTATCATCCTCACGCTTCCTCTTACTTTCTCCAGAATTCTTTAGCGATCTCAACCAGACCGCATCCAGAGTAAGGGATAGAGAGAGATCCGCTACTGACCTAAACGTAACAGGTCTCGAAGCCTTAACACTGGCTTTAATTTCTGGGGCTAAACCCCCAATGAAGCGAGCAATTCTCTTGGGTTCCGGTGTTATCAGATATGGAACCAGTCTGGACAGGGTATTGAAAGTGGTGAGATACGCTTGACAATCTAGATCCTTCATCACCAACGCTAAGAAATCTGATTCAATCCTTTCCACCTCATGCTGCGGGCAATAATTCTCCCTAATGAGATCAGCAAACTGTTCCCACGACATGCTGTAGAGTGGGACCTTCCCCGCAGCTTGAATGAGAGATTTCCACCACGCTAGTGCCTCTCCCTTGAACGATTGGGAGACATACTTCACCACATCCCTTTCTGCACAACCGCTGATGTCGACAATTGTGTCCATTTCATCCAACCAAGTCATACTATCAATTGCCCCTTTCTCCCCAGTGAAATCCCGGGGTTTACAGGAAACAAAGTATTTATAGGTACAGGACTTGGTACGCGGTTCTTTATCGAACACTACCTTTTTGGATGGAGCACTGTGTTCATTAGATGAATGTCGATCATCATCCTTCTTTAGTTCCTCTTTCTTAGAGGGCGGCTCGTTCTTTGGCTCTGAATGAGTTTTAGGGATGGATTTAGAGTGGGGTACAGTTGAGGCTTTACTATATGTCTCACTATACTCCTTAAACTTTTCCTCTACAGCTTTAGATACAGCTGTATCAATCAGTGAACGAAGCTCTCCTCTGGTTATATTAATCCTCTCATCATCGCGGTTTTCCAGAGGATGACTGTTTATCTCGTCAGAGTTAGCCATGTAGTCTTAGTTGCTACAGAAAGAAAATAAGGGCAAAATTTATTTAGGAGCCCATATAGTACTATCGTTCCTGACGATTTATTAACCATGTTTTTAATACACATAATAGTTAATTTATTAAATATAAAGTTGTTTAGGATCTTTATCATAATCCCAACTATAAGTTTAATAATAGCACAAAAGGCATAGTCACGTAGACACGTTTAATTTATAAGCCTTGATTACAGAGAATCGAGGCATTTAGGTTCGAATCAAAGTTCATTACCTTTTCTGGACAGGGAGTTGTAGGCTACCACTGTCTTTAGTCCAGAGGACGTTAATTATAGCCCGTGGGCACTTCATCCATAAGGGATGACTATGTAAATAAGGGAATTTAGAATAACCCAATCAAAAATGACTTATGTGATTTTATCGTGTCACATCTTGTCAAGCATGATAATATGCTTTTATATGTTTAATAAGGATTTGAATCTCTTGATTAGGTTCTACCATCTTGGCCTAGAATGCAATGACATTTAGGCTAGGTTTTACCTTTAAGATTCTTTTTAATATTTAACGCAGAACAATCCTAAATTGAACTGTTAACAAGGATCTGAATCTAATTGTGGATTTACCATCTTGGCCCTGTCTTAATGTGACATATGGCTAGGTCTTGTCCTTCTTAGATTTTGCCATTTTATCATAATGGTAGATCTTATAATATAGGAATGATATTTTAAATATATAATCGTTCCTTTAAAATTTAACAAGTATATGGTTGCCCTAAACGGGACTTCTAATAAAATGACTTGCCCATGCAAAGGCTAATCAGAAAAATAACAAGAGAATCAAATAAGGACAAAATAAAACGAATTTAGAATTTGTCCTATGTTCTTGTCTAGACTCAAGAATGTGCAATTGTGTAACTGAGACTAAACACAAAAGACTAGTGTTTAATTCACTCAGTGTTGGCTCTGATACCAACCTGTCACACCCCAAATTTCCACGTGTCACCGGTGGGCCCGGTAGGGGAGTAACGTGACGTGGTTGGCAACGTAATAGTCAAACAACACAATATATATGAATGCACATGACACAAAATATCTTTTAATCTGATTAAAATGCACAGAGGCAAAATTAATCTTTTATAAATTGGAACAATTATTTGTATATAATCTTGTATATAGTTTTACTCATTTGTCGTCCGTCAGGACAGATTAAGTGACACGCCACAGGTATAATGCCCACAGGCTATCATCCCTTCAAGTGGATTACCAGCTTTGGTATAATGCCCACAAGGATGATACCTTCGAGTGGATTACCAGTTTTTACTTAACGCATCTGTCAGGTGTACGCCTACACCCCGTGCTTAGGTCGTGGCCATTCTTATTAATGATGCCAAGGATATCCGGGACATGGTCATTTAAACCCCAAAGGCCATACACCAAATAATACATATTAAACGAGTTGTAAATATATAAATCACCATACGATTTAAATAGCTACACACCCGACCAAGCGGTATTATTATAATACCGTATCCCAAGCCCGTATAGGGAAAATAAGTTAAGAGTATTTACCTGAGCAAAGTATAAATCCAATACAGTAAGTGTACGTAGCTTTTACTGGGCTCCTAATCTGGAACGGAGGTTTTATAATAACCTATTAGATTTCTAACGGGTCGTTAATTAAGCCTAAGCTTAGACCGGTTAGTTTTCAAGAGAAAGACACGGTTCAAACGCATGATAAGGCGAAGACCGGTTTAGAATGTGGTTTTGACCCGACAAGCTTGTATGCTTGTTTAATATGGGTAACTTAATCACACTCTGGATTTTGAGACAAAACCGATAAGGTTTGACCCGTTTCGGCTAATTTATGTAAACTAGTTACATAAACCGAACCGAACGCGCATAAAGCGTAACGGGTATCCGTAAGAGTCCTAAACAGGTTTCCTAAGTTAACATGCCTTAAATAAGTTGTGATATCAGTAGGATATCACCCGTGACGCCCCAAACGAGTTTAATCTCTTAATAAGCCCCGTAGGGGTATTTTGGTCATTTTAAAGATTATAAAAGGATTTAATTAGGTTTCTGTGAACCGGGTCTGGTTACATCAGTAAAATGGCTTATTTAAACAGGTTATAACATTTGGTTATAAGTCTTATATGTCAAAATAGTTTTTAAACCCAAACTATGCGTATAATACGCGTATAAAGCCGTTTTAAGCGACGTACGGTTTAAAATACGATTCTGAGTTTCCTGATCAGTTAAACAGGTTCAAAACACTCTATTTAATATTTAAAATCAGTAGCAATTGGATTGGCGTCTAAAGGATTTGTAAAACTCATTTTATGGCCGAAAATGGTATATTCGGTATTAACCGAATTAAGGCGCTAATCCAAGCTTATGATCAGTTTAAAAATAATTAAAAATCTTTAAAAATACTAAAATATTATTTAACATCAGTGGGTAAAAGATTTGGTGTCAAAACTGAGTTTAGATAGGCTTTACGCTAATGGCGCCGTTTAATTAATAAATATGTTTATAAATACGCCATTAAGCATAACTCCTAATCTAGACTTCCGATTGACGTGAAATTTTGCAGACATGTTCAATAATCAGTATTAAAGACTTTTGCACTTTTACATTTTCTAAAATCTCGTTCTATGGTAATAAGGGCATTATGGTCATTATTAGGCATTTAACGGAAACGTCGGATAGTTACGGATTCGGGTAGTATAAACGCAGAGGATTATACTAACATGTAACTAGGTCCTAATGGAACTTTAAGGTATGTCTAAACCTATATAAATCGGGTCAGAACTGAGGTCAAAGCAAAAGTCAAACTTTTGCGTCTCTCGGTTCCGAATCGGTTCAAAACATAGAGTTGTCGAATCAAACAAGCTTAGACAAGTTATTATACTCATTTTCAAGTTGTATGACTGATAAAACAGATTACACGACTTCCGTATCATTAAATATGCGATTAACATTTCTGTTGACTTTTCGGAAGAAGTTTGACTCGATCAAACGACGTAGTTAAGATTAAAATCAGTGGCTGACCTTTTAGGGGTTTATTACCCATATAAATACCAACTTATAACAACTTTCGATTCGACTAATCTCTGGACCGATTGTGATTTATCACAAAGTCAAACCGTAGTTACGACGGTTTGATTTCTAGGCTTTTAACTAAGGAAAACTTGATCGAGAAGGGTTAGACATACTTACACTTGATTAATGGATGATGTGGGATGCTTGTGACCTGCTTGTATGCTCTGGAAATTCTCAGAGGTGATGAATGAACAAAGTGGTAACATGTGGGTCTTGATATAAGGCTTCAAACACTCTTAGATGATCAACACATAAGTCTAGGGGTGTTGCATTATCATCCACAAGTTCTCTATAGGGTAGAAACCATCCTAGGCAGCCCAAGGTTTCGAAAAACTAAGATATAAGTCGGTTATACAGCAACAGGCAGCTGTCTGTTGGTTTTTCGCAACTGGGCACCCCCATACGCATCGTAGGTGTTTAATCCCTACGATGCGCAGAGCATCATACGATGCGCAGCAACATCAAGCCTACGGTGCGCAAGCCTACAATCAGCCATCTTTAAATTTGCAATTTAGTCCCTGGTCCCTCGAAAGGTCGTTTTCACCATCCTACTTGCATAAGAAGCTTTGTTATTTAACATATGGGGCTTTAAGACTTATACCCACTTTGTTAAGTCCTCGGGTAACTTTGTGATCATCCGAAAAGCCCTAAATTTCAACGTTGACACTTATAACCCTCGTACACGAATTTTATCGCAACTTGCTCATACGATATCGAAACTTCATGAAATTTTTGTGGTACATTCTAGTGAGCATAATTAATCGTTACAAAGCTTCGGGTTTGTCAAAAGGTCACTCAGAGGTATAACTTAAACATGTTGGCACATTTAACCCCTGTAGTTTGTAATCTCTCACTTTCTTTCACAAATCGCTTCGTATGATCCATGATCTATTCATTTAAGGTTATAAACATCATGTAGGGTTATTGCAAAGTATATTTTCATTTTTGACACTTTGAACCCTTATAATTACACAGTTTCACTGTTTGTCAACTTTAGTCCTTCAAGAACATTCTTTCACACGTTCAAACCTATGACACGTGTCAACACCTTATAGGACGTAAATTTTTCGGGGTGTTACATCTACCTCACCCAACCTACCTATACTCATCTTCGTGTCTTTGGTTACTTATGCTATCCCCTAATCCCCCACACTACCATCAATAAACTTGAGCATCGGTCCATGCCTTGTGTTTTTCTTGGATACCCCCCAATCATCGAGGATATAAATGTCTCGATCTTTCTACCAACAAAATTCTCATTAATCGTCACGTTATTTTTTATGAAACTACATTTCCCTTCTCCACTTCTCCACAAAAGTCTCTCTCTTCATACGATTTTCTATCCACTCCTATCCATCCTACCTACTAGACACATGTTTCCTCAATCCCCGCTTCCCCCAACCCGGCCCAAACCCCACCACCGGTTTCTCCTACCTCACCCACTTATACACCCTCCACTCCTCCATGGCCCACCAGCCCTCCCCACACACCTCCACGGCCCAACAACCCTCCTTCTAAACTACCCATTAACCAAACCTATTCTCGCCGGCCAAAAACCAAACCCGACCCGATACCCCCACCACCCCCTCCCTCACCTCCTGTCGTGCCTACTCAACCAGTGACTAGCCGTACCATTCGTACTCGTTCTATGGACGGCATCTCAAAACCCAAACAACACTTTAATCTTACCGCATCTTGTGTCACTCCCTTACCTAAAACCCCCACCGAAGCCTTGTCTAAACCGGATTGGTATAACGCCATGACTACTGAGTTTAATGCACTTATTAAAAATAAGACGTGGGAATTAGTCCCTCGCACCGCTAACATAAACGTGATCCGTAGCATGTGGCTATTTCGCCACAAATATAGATCGGATGGCACACTGGAACGATATAAAGCTCGCTTAGTTTGTGATGGCAGTACTCAACAGGTAGGCATTGATTGTGGGGAGACATTTAGTCCGGTTGTTAAGCCCACCACTATTCGGACCGTCTTAACCTTAGCTTTATCTCAGTCATGGCCCATACATCAGTTGGATGTTACCAATGCTTTCCTACATGGTAACATTAGCGAAACAGTTTATATGTATCAGCCCATGGGCTTTCGTCATCGCCAGTATCCGGATCACGTTTGTTTATTAAAGAAATCTCTATACGGGTTAAAACAGGCACCCCGAGCATGGTACCAGCGATTTTCGGACTTTGTATTGTCCATTGGTTTTCAGTAGAGTAAGTGTGACAACTCGTTATTTATCTATCATCAGGGTTCTGACATGGCTTATTTACTCATTTATGTTGATGATATTATTCTTACCACGTCACATGATACTCTACGAGTCAATCTCATACATTAGCTAGCAGCCGAATTTGATATGAAGGATCTTGGAACACTGAGTCATTTTTTGGGGATTCATGTCACACGACAACATGATACTAGGTTCTTGTCACAGCAATCTTATGCATTAGATATTATTGATCGGGCCGGTATGTCATCCTGCAAGTCGGTTGCTACTCCAGTGGACACAAAACCTAAACTTAGTGCTTCTTCAAGTGCACCGTTTGAGGACCCTACGTTATACCGTAGTCTGCCTGGAGCTCTTCAGTATCTTACCTTCACCAGACCTGATATTAGCTATGCAGTTCAACAAGTGTGTATGCATATGCATTCTCCTCAGCTTGATCATTGGAATTCTCTTAAACGCATTATTCGCTATCTTCAGGGCACTACTGTCACACCCCAACCGATGGCGGAAACATCGGAGTGAGACGAAGAAAGATTGCTCATCACACATAACGCTAATTGTGACAATAGAATTAAAGATAAATTGATTTCTTTCATAAATAAATGTTACAATACACGAAATTTGAAATACAACATGTTAAATACAAGAAGAACAATACGACAACAAATATGACATTTATACAACGTATTTAATCTAAACGTCTATATGTGTATCTAGGTATCAACGCTACTTCATTTCATAGCATCCTCATCCTCAACCTGTAACATGTTTTAAAATAAAGTTCAATGCAAAAGCAAAGGCGAGTATACAAGTTTGGTACGTACATAACAAAAGATAGGTTTTAAACAATTCCTCATAGCAAGCATGTGATTCAAGATAAACAATAAATATGGCATGTGTCTAACATATCAACCCAAAAGAGACGCAAGATGCTCATGACATAACCACAAGTCTACGGGCGGGTCGTCAATCCTATAGCGCTACATATGTCACAGTTAGGCTCGTACAAGTTAATGATAAGTTCAACACATAAAGTTTCACCCAAGTTTAAAGTATCAAGCAATCACGTATACAAGCATGTTATAGGAATGTTCATGTGTTTAAGCAAAATGTTCATGTGCAAGTTTTTGATAAGTAAACATGTTACACCCCAAAAGTGGTAAAAGTAAAAAGGGGAATACGAGTATACTCACAAAGTTTGCATAGGCTTTCCGATTATCCAATTATTGACGAGTTGATGAGGTTATAAGATTAAATGTGTAAGGGTTAAAGTTCAAGTATGCTTAGAGTCGAGATTCGGTATTTAAAACAACATAAAAATAAGATATGAGAATAACATGTAAAAATAATCATCTTCAACACATAACACTTGTATGACACTTGGTAACCACAAGGGTTATGATAATGTTTTCATGAGTTGAACACCCATAAGAATCACAATAAGGTTTAGGTCTTAGATGATGTTCTACTACTTTAACATATAAACACAAGTTCAACATTAAAGGTTCGAATGAGTGTATATATATATTTAGGCTAAGTATTACATATTATTTAGTCCAATAATTCAAGTAGGAGGTAGAAGATTAGGATCTTCATTTAGGCACCTCGAGTTATCATAGATGTCATGTATGGGGTAGGAAGAACATGCTTCCATTTAGGAACCCCTTGAATGTTCACCACTTCTCTTGATGTAAAAACAACCAAGGAGGGTCACGAACTAGGATTAACACAATAATATAAACAACCTAACTAAAGAGAAATCATCAAATCATGTGAGGATTGTATGTAGGACAACCCAAGTTGTTCCATAATCACTCATTCATCAAGATCTACGTTTGACATGATTTATGGGTTAAATACCCTAACAAAACAGAAAGTATTTGAGGTTTTAACCTCTGATTTATAGTGTCTCAACCTTGTTTTTAAGCTTAACCAACCATAAGAGAGGTTGTAAGCATTAGGACATAGATGTGAGATGTGTTAGACACAAGTTGGATGAGTTTAAACAACTTTTGAAGAACTTGAAACAAAACAGAAAGTTTGTGGACAATTTCGGAGCAATTCCAGGTCTGATTTCTCCCAAGAGAAGTCAAGGAATCAAACTCCATGGTTATCCAAGCAAGTAGGAAGAAGAATCAAGTAATTTCGTTGAGAAATGAGCAAGTTATGCTCACTTTTGTAAAGGTGTATGAATCTGTCCGAATTTCTGAAATTTGCAAGAACTTGAGAGTGTTTGAGAGAGATTTGAGGGTTGTGAAAGTGTAGAAATGCTTGGAGAAGAGTTGTATTTATAGTGGAAGAGGTTAGAGGTGATTGGAGGTGATTAGAGGTGGATTAGAGGTGATTGGGTGAGTTTAGATGTTGGGATTTTGTGCCAAATTCGCGTACATAAGCAGCTGAGTTTGTTTTCTGATCTGGGCATGTCCAGGCAGCCCGCTTAAGAGGTCCAGGTGAGTTCACGCGGGCCGCGCGCCTGGTGGGACTGAACTTTGAGTTTATTGCAAACAGGCCCCTCCACTTTGTAATTTAGGCATTGTTATGTGCTTTAGGGACTTGTTTTGCTATTTAAGCATATTTTAAGGGTAATACAAGCATGATGAGTATAAACCAAGTATAATTAATCGTGTAAGCATCAAAATCAAGTGTCGTTTACGTTCAAAACACGTTTTATGCGTAAGTTTCATGTATTTACAAGTTTAGCACATTGTTTCCAAGAATTACGAATAAGTATCAATTGTTCCATGAAATTGAATGTATGAGCCTATATAAAGTATATGTATCATGAAATTAACAAAATACGAGTTTTATTCATAATCCAAGTCTCGGATTTTACATCGCTTTTAATGAAAGAACGATTACAAGACTACGAAGCTTCCAAAAATAGTTTTATAAACGATGGTTTCTAAATATAGACAGTATGAAAACGTGGGGCGTTACAGTCTCCCCTCCTTTAGGAAATTTCGTCCCGAAATTTATTCAAGAGGTAGACTTGAAGAGTTTTAGTAAAAATTTGAGAGTTGAAAATTTTGAAACATTTTGAAAGGCACAAAACTTTGGAGAGCGACAAGGTAAATTTGTGAGTGAGTTCATTGCCTAAAATAATTTGAGGTATCTGACATAGTTGAAAACATGTAGGTGCGTATATAGGTGAAGTGAGTCTAAACAAGTTTGAATAACTTGTTTATTGAGTGAAACGAGAAGGTTTGGCACTTTAAATAAAGCCTTAAAGGTATACTAAGTACAGTTACACAAGGATCCAGAATAGGAAGACTATTTTATAGGTAACGAGGTAAGTTAGGACTCGAATGTTTAAACAAGCTTGATTGCGAACGAGGTTTGTATGAACTAAAAGGATAAGGAGAATGATACGAGTGTAGAATGAATGAATGACTCTTAAAGATGCAGGTATAAGAATAGCATAAGTGTTGGATAGATGAACGCAGTGTGTTAAGGATGAAGTCTCGTCATGGATAATCGGATATAATGCGTTTGTGAGTTGTATAAAGTTTGTATTAGGTCTAAATAGGTCTGTAAAGCACTGAATTTCTCATGGTACGTTTTACGAGAGTTTGGTAACATGGTGAAAACACTTATATATAGGAAGTACCAGCGGCGTATCCACCATGTTTTGACCACATTACGTCCGTTCCGTATCCGGTGTCATGTTACGTTCCGTGTCTTACCATACACAGTAGTACACTCTATGGTTCTCATACGCCTATCACTATAATCCCGTGTGCACCCGTGATTATATTGATCGTCGCATGATCCGCATAGCTTGTACTAGTTGTGTATGAATTTGGGTAGGTATACTTTAAAAATAAGAATGTGTGCGTATAAGAATATAGTTTGTAAGCAAGTCCATGCTTAAGTATGTATAGGACCCACGTAAGCAAATCCCTCGGATTACGCTTGCGTACGGGTATGAATGTATGAATGAAAGTATTAGCATAAGTATAAGTTTAAGTATGAATAAGCACGCAAGTATGTGTATCAAGATAACACGTACAAGGAGTACGTGTATGCGTATAAGCACGCAACGTATGGGTATAAGTAAAAGAATGAATCATAAGAGTATAGGTAAAACACGAAGCGTATGAGTATAAGTAAAACATGAAACGTATGAGTATAAGTATGAATATGATTATAAGTATAGAAAAAAAATGTATTGTTATGAATATGAGTGTGAGTGTGAGTACGAATACTAATGATTGCGTATATCCTATTAATTGAAAACATAACAAATTAAGCATGTAAAAGTGCTCAAAAGGTCGCGCATGTAAATACGAACGATATAATTGGAATTGTCGTGATGAAATGACTAAAACGTGTATGATGATATGCATGTATAGTTGTTTAAACGAGACGTTGAGTTTATCAAATCAAATTTAGATTGAGCATGATTTGAAGGGTAGAATATAGTTTGTATATGTAAAGGAACATAAAGTACTCATTGGTTATGCATAACGTATTTTGTAACGAATGGAAATTTGTGTAGTAAAACGTTTAAGATATGTTTAAGAATCTCATGTGTATGAGTTAGGTGAAAATAGGTTGTAGGATAGAAAATACGCTTGATAAAGCAATATATTTTGAAATCGTACACGTATGTATTTTGAATGGTGATCAATAATTTAGATATAAAACATGATCGAGTAGGCGTCTTGGTAACGATCACCTAGGTAAGGGAATCACCCCGAACTTGTTGGTGAGGTCGTTTTAAGGAAAAGGGAAGTGGAGTTAATCGTCAAGGTAAGGAAATCACTCCTATCTCGATGATACGTCTCCACCTTTCGTTACAAGAAATATGAATTTAAATTATATGAAATCATGCATATGTATAAGTGTATGAAAAAGATTTAGTATGATGCGTGTGTGAGAAGAAAATATCGAAAGCAAATTCGAATTTGAAAGATTGCATCTAATAAAGTAAATAATATAACGTATGTTTGATTAAAATTTAGGATGGTTCCAAAGCGGAACTTTGACTAACCAAAGTGGTCGAAAAGTCTTTCGAATTTGAGGAGCATGCTTTGGCCTAATAGGTGAAATACTCTCGCCGACAAGTCGGTTAACGGTATTTACCCTTCCGGTTACTACATGTCCCAAATCAATTGAAATTTCGAGACTTGGCGGGATTAATGAAAATCAAGGAGTGGAACTTGTCGACAAGGTGCGGGTTTCACCCCTAACTTGGCGATTTCGTATCCTAAGTGTGGTTGGTACTCGTCGGGTCAAAATTTAATTTCAACACTTGACGAGGGTCCACTAGAATTTAAAATTTGAATTTCTCCATCAAGGTGAGGATTTCACTCCTAACTTGATGGTGAATTTCGTGTAAGAAAAGAAAGTAGAAGGATTGAGAGTCATTCACCAAATTGTGGGTTTCACGCCTATTTTGGTGAAGTCATCTCGTTTGTGTATTATGAGTGTTGTCGGATTTAGAAATATCGAGTAAAATGCACGAGGGAAGTGTATGCCAAAGGAATACGCAAACAAGTATAAACGCGTAAGAAGGCATATCAAGAATGGTGCTTGGATAACGAAATGATAAAACATGTATTAACACATAGAGAAATATGTTTAGAGTAACACATAAAGAATCGAACAATGGAACAAGTATTAACACATAATAAGACAAGCATTATTGCATTAGAATATCATGTCGAATATTACTCACGAGTGATGTACATGTTTAAAATAGCATAACTAAGAAACAAATAAAGTATCATGTAGTAGTTCGAGCAAAATATACGAATAAGACTCTAAAACTATAGACTAGGTAAAAGCATTCCTACTTTTCCTAATTCCCTATAGTTATGGCTCTGATACCAATCTGTCACACCCCAACCGATGGCGGAAACATCGGAGTGAGACGAAGAAAGATTGCTCATCACACATAACGCTAATTGTGACAATAGAATTAAAGATAAATTGATTTCTTTCATAAATAAATGTTACAATACACGAAATTTGAAATACAACATGTTAAATACAAGAAGAACAATACGACAACAAATATGACATTTATACAACGTATTTAATCTAAACGTCTATATGTGTATCTAGGTATCAACGCTACTTCATTTCATAGCATCCTCATCCTCAACCTGTAACATGTTTTAAAATAAAGTTCAATGCAAAAACAAAGGCGAGTATACAAGTTTGGTACGCACATAACAAAAGATAGGTTTTAAACAATTCCTCATAGCAAGCATGTGATTCAAGATAAACAATAAATATGGCATGTGTCTAACATATCAACCCAAAAGAGACGCAAGATGCTCATGACATAACCACAAGTCTACGGGCGGGTCGTCAATCCTATAGCGCTACATATGTCACGGTTAGGCTCGTACAAGTTAATGATAAGTTCAACACATAAAGTTTCACCCAAGTTTAAAGTATCAAGCAATCACGTATACAAGCATGTTATAGGAATGTTCATGTGTTTAAGCAAAATGTTCATGTGCAAGTTTTTTATAAGTAAACATGTTACACCCCAAAAGTGGTAAAAGTAAAAAGGGGAATACGAGTATACTCACAAAGTTTGCATAGGCTTTCCGATTATCCAATTATTGACGAGTTGATGAGGTTATAAGATTAAATGTGTAAGGGTTAAAGTTCAAGTATGCTTAGAGTCGAGATTTGGTATTTAAAACAACATAAAAATAAGATATGAGAATAACATGTAAAAATAATCATCTTCAACACATAACACTTGTATGACACTTGGTAACCACAAGGGTTATGATAATGTTTTCATGAGTTGAACACCCATAAGAATCACAACAAGGTTTAGGTCTTAGATGATGTTCTACTACTTTAACATATAAACACAAGTTCAACATTAAAGGTTCGAATGAGTGTATATATATATTTAGGCTAAGTATTACATATTATTTAGTCCAATAATTCAAGTAGGAGGTAGAAGATTAGGATCTTCATTTAGGCACCTCGAGTTATCATAGATGTCATGTATGGGGTAGGAAGAACATGCTTCCATTTAGGAACCCCTTGAATGTTCACCACTTCTCTTGATGTAAAAACAACCAAGGAGGGTCACGAACTAGGATTAACACAATAATATAAACAACCTAACTAAAGAGAAATCATCAAATCATGTGAGGATTGTATGTAGGACAACCCAAGTTGTTCCATAATCACTCATTCATCAAGATCTACGTTTGACATGATTTGTGGGTTAAATACCCTAACAAAACAGAAAGTATTTGAGGTTTTAACCTCTGATTTATAGTGTCTCAACCTTGTTTTTAAGCTTAACCAACCATAAGAGAGGTTGTAAGCATTAGGACATAGGTGTGAGATGTGTTAGACACAAGTTGGATGAGTTTAAACAACTTTTGAAGAACTTGAAACAAAACAGAAAGTTTGTGGACAATTTCGGAGCAATTCCAGGTCTGATTTCTCCCAGGAGAAGTCAAGGAATCAAACTCCATGGTTATCCAAGCAAGTAGGAAGAAGAATCAAGTAATTTCGTTGAGAAATGAGCAAGTTATGCTCACTTTTGTAAAGGTGTATGAATCTGTCCGAATTTCTGAAATTTGCAAGAACTTGAGAGTGTTTGAGAGAGATTTGAGGGTTGTGAAAGTGTAGAAATGCTTGGAGAAGAGTTGTATTTATAGTGGAAGAGGTTAGAGGTGATTGGAGGTGATTAGAGGTGGATTAGAGGTGATTGGGTGAGTTTAGATGTTGGGATTTTGTGCCAAATTCGCGTACATAAGCAGCTGAGTTTGTTTTCTGATCTGGGCGTGTCCAGGCGGCCCGCTTAAGAGGTCCAGGTGAGTTCACGCGGGCCGCGCGCCTGGTGGGACTGAACTTTGAGTTTATTGCAAACAGGCCCCTCCACTTTGTAATTTAGGCATTGTTATGTGCTTTAGGGACTTGTTTTGCTATTTAAGCATATTTTAAGGGTAATACAAGCATGATGAGTATAAACAAAGTATAATTAATCGTGTAAGCATCAAAATCAAGTGTCGTTTACGTTCAAAACACGTTTTATGCGTAAGTTTCATGTATTTACAAGTTTAGCACATTGTTTCCAAGAATTACGAATAAGTATCAATTGTTCCATGAAATTGAATGTATGAGCCTATATAAAGTATATGTATCATGTAATTAACAAAATATGAGTTTTATTCATAATCCAAGTCTCGGATTTTACATCGCTTTTAATGAAAGAACGATTACAAGACTACGAAGCTTCCAAAAATAGTTTTATAAACGATGGTTTCTAAATATAGACAGTATGAAAACGCGGGGCGTTACAACTACCACATTTGGTCTCACCTTGGGTACCTTTAGTGATATCTCTTTACGCGCATACACTGATGCTGATTAGGCTGGTTGCCCGGATACTCGATGCTCTACTTCAGGCTATTGTGTTTATTTGGGATCTAATTTATTATCTTGGTCTTCTAAGCGTCAGGCTGTCGTATCTCGTTCTAGTGCGGAGGCAGAATACCGGGGTGTTGCAAATGTGGTGGCAGAATTATGTTGGCTTCGAAATTTATTGCTAGAATTACGTCGCCCCCTACAGAAGGCTAGTGTGGTTTATTGTGATAATATCAGTGCAGTTTATTTATCTGGGAACCCGGTACAGCATCAGCGTACCAAACATATTGAGCTGGATATACATTTTGTTCGTGACTTGGTTCAACGTGGTGATGTGCGGATTCTTCATATCCCGTCTCGTTATAAAATAGCTGACATTTTTACAAAAGGCCTGCCGCGGGTATTATTTGACGATTTTCGGTCCAGTCTAAACATTCGGCCTCCTCTCGCTTCGACTGCGGGGGTGTAATAGATTCGATAATTTTGTATAGTTAGACTTGATCTATATCGTGTATATCTTTGTATTGATTTAAGGTTATCTCCTACCAAAAATAGTGGAGAGTCTTTTGTATTTATAGGGCATTATGTTTAATGAAAAAGGAATCGATTTACCCTAATCTTTCAGTAAGTTATGATGTCGATGACTTGTACATTACTATTGATTCCCTTGGTTTCAAATTAAATTTACATCCATAAACTCGGTTTAAATAGTTCACGACGAAACGTTGATAAATGTAAGCATGTCGCAAAGACATATTATAATATTATTAGACATCACATTTTCAAAGTTGTAAGATTTAACAAAAAAAAAACTTTGCAAAAAAAGAAAATTCGAAACCATAACGCAGCTTTTGCGACGTGTATACATTTGTGATTCGATAGCTTGTATATTATTACGCACAACTCCATTTTGACTGAAATTTACACTAAAACATAGATAAAAATAAGCACGTCACAACGAAATATTCAATTTTAGTAAACAACATATCTTGAAAACTATAAAATAATTAAATAAAAAAACAAAACAGAAAGATTGTGAGTGGGTCATATGTCAAAAGATGGTTAGAAAGAAAACAAAAGAAAAAACAAGAGCAAAAGTGTATAGTATAAAGGGTAAGTGTAAGTGTAAGTCTAGTTGAAATTGAAAGGATCATATTATAAGTATAATTACTCAACCTATTAACTTCAAACACAACCATGAATAGTGGATGAACGGTAACGGCGTCAACTTGAATGCTACCTTAGCTCTTTTCTCTTCCTTCGCCTTTTCCTTCTGCTAATTCACCTCCTAAATCACATTATAATGTTGGAGTTTTAAGTACACCCAATCTCCAATGTTGAACTCTTTAAGTACCATGGACCATTATTATAAAGATAGTACATAGATGGAAAGAAGAAGGGGGTGGGGTTCAAAGAAGAAGGGGGGGTGGGATTCAGTGGCGAAGCTTGACAAAACAAAAGGATGAAACATATTAATAATAGCGTACAAAGTTTCATACACCACATAACTTTAGACATAATACAATCAATATAGGGAAACAAATTTCATAAGCAGATTGAATCTAGAGACATGTCTTCAATATAATCATTGTGTCAAGCTTCATTCTCCCTCTTATTAAGCTCTCCTAAGACTTCTCATAGTTTTGGGTCTTCATAATTTTCAATGAGAAGTGTAGGATTTGCTTTCATGAGCATGTGTTTGGGATTTCTAGTCGTTAATTCAATAACTGGCATTCCAGCTGCCACGCCCGCCTTTATCCCCGAAACTGAATCCTAAAACATTAATCAGGCCAATTAAACAAAACATTTGGTTACTATTATAGCATCAATAATTATGACATGTTTGGGTTGACACAGACCATGTGTAAATGTTTAAATTAAATTATCATTATAGTTAAAAAGAGAAAACAAGTAAAACAAATTAAAATCAAACAAACTATATATATAACACATACAACAAAGAAATCACTCATACAAAAGTGACCCATTGTAAGGCTATGGGTGTGGTATAAAGCCCCTAGGAGCTTTATCACGCCACGTCAGATCTATCTAGGCGCCACGTCATATGGGGGCTTTAAAGTATCTCCCTTTAACTTGCATGCAATGGTTTAAAGCCCCCTATTAAACAAAATTAAAAAAAAAAGATTTTATTGGTTGAAAAGAGATGGGCCCCACCTGCACACCCCTTTTTGCTCGTTAGCACAATGGCGGACACCCTATAGCGCCCCCCATTTAATTTCGAGAGTATGGTCCATAGCGCCTAGGGGCGCCAAAATTAGTGAGGTGACAGAGTGACGTTAAGCCACTGTGGCATAAATATCTATCAAAATTGTGAAAACAAATGATTGCATCAAGCTGTTTTCAGTTATAAAATATTAGAAAAAAAAAGGTTAAAAATAATAATAATACCTCACAAATGAAAGAATGGTCTTTAGAAACATTGAGAAGTTTAAGAGCGTTTAGGTAAGGATCGGGTGCCGGTTTGGCATGCTCACACTCATCACCAATGCTAATATTATGATGGAAGAAATAACTTAAATGATACATCTCAGCAATTTCCATTTGATCAAACCAAAAAAAAAAAAAAAAAAAACAAACAAACAAACGCCAATACTACTAAAATACCACTCACTGTAAAACGCCAAAAAAATCAAGATGACTAATATGCTTTCTTGGATATTCGTATTGTTATTCGTCAAGTTTCACTGAATGAATTGTTAGGGAGGCAAGCAACTCAGTAAGATTTTGCTACATGAGATGGACAAAAATTCAAGAAAAAGATACCAATGCCAGTCATATGGCATTTTGTATTTTTTGTTCTTGAAGAAGGCTTGGATGAGAAGAAGAAATCAATGACACTGAAGAGTGGGAGGATGATAAAGATGAAGATCAACATGTAGAAAAAGCGAAAAACCCACCCACACGTCATAGATATATGTCCCCAAACATCCACAAAAAAAAGCCACTACAACAGACGAGCAGGCAAAATAATCAAACCGGTAGGTTTGTTAAGTTTTACATAAAACGCCATATTTTAGTGTCAGTTCTTGTACTATTAAAGAACAGAGAGACTGATGACAGTGAATATTGTGAAGAGAGATCCGATTAGCATTTTTAATTTATTTTCTTCGCTTGTATTTTTTTTACTGTGGCTAAAATATAATCCAACAATTGTAAAACGCCAAGATAACCCAAACGCCAAAATGTTTATAAAAAATAATAGAACAATGAGCCATCTTGTTTAAAACCCCTTCAAAAACGCCATTCAAATAGATTTCCTGCCCCCTGGGCTCCAATGGCATACGTTGTGAATAAACGCCATAAACGCAAAAAATGTTGATACAATGGAACCATTAAAACGCCATTAATTATTGAATTTGGTTAACGCCAAAAATCTCAAAAACAAAAAATTAAAACAACATTGGGGAAAAGCGGAACATGAAAAGCAGAAGATGAAAGGACAAAAAGCCCCTCCGCCCTTTTCTAAGCGGCGTGACACGTGTTGGGCCAGGAAGCGTTCTCACCGTTCTCACATTTTTTATCGTTTTCTCCCGATCTCGTTTCTATATATGCCAAGAGTTGAGATCATGAGCTCAGCATTGGGCCTAAGGGAATTAGTGACAGCGGCCCGTTTCAGCCCATGATCTTTAACCCATTTAGTTAATTTGTATAGACCCTTTATGGGCACAGCTTTTTCCTTCACCAACCTATTAAAAAAAATAAAGATCAAGTGGGAAATCATTGAGAAAATCTAGAGAGTAATGTTCCATTTTTCTATATCTAATAGCAATAAAAGATCGCATATAATGTCATGTGGTATTTTCTAATTTAATTTATTTATATAATGACATGTGGCATTCTCTTATTTAACTTATTTATTTACTAGGTTAGTTCCCCGTGTGTTACACGGGTTGAACAATTTAAACTGTATAGTATAGATATTTCCTGTAAATGCAAAACAAAGACAGAGACATTTACATACCATATTGACATAAATGAGTTAATATAAATGTAACCCATCAACTCGTACATATTAATTAATGTCGTAGAGTTCGATAAGACGACTCTAATATCGGTTGAATGAGGTCAATCAGAGTCTATTTGATACCCTTTGTACGACTTCTTATTTTTTGAATCTTTGTATTTGATTCTAAACCTATTATTAATATTATTGATAATAATTTTAGTTATATATATCAATAATATATTTTATATATATATCAATAATATATTTAGTCTAACATATTAATATTAATATGAATTTCGAAACTTATTTAGCTAGGATTTAAGATTCTATTGAAGTTTTAGTTTAACAATAGGTTATTGAATTAATAATAAGAATTTGTATTAGATTAGATTAAATATTATTATTATTTGTATTAGATTAGATTAAATATTATTATATAGTATAGATAAGGGGACAAAACATTGCTACGTACACTTTTCCAAATTTTAAAAAACAAATGAGGGGATATTGATAGTATTGAATACGTACCGTTTTATTTATTTATTTTTACTTGAGTTTTGATTTTAAATTTGTTGAAGTTAATAATTTTAATCAATTAAATGAGAGAATGACAAGTGTCCCAAAATAGGTTTCTTTTATTATATAGTATAGATGTATGAAATTAATACTATATTAATATAGTATATTAATCTCTAATATTATTAAGTATTGATATATCTAATAATATATAAATATAAATAGGTGTTATACATTATCCAATTTATCTTTGTGTTAATTTCTTCAACTTTATTTTTTTTTAAATTACATGGATTTTGTCTTTGTTTTCTTTTTTTATTAAAATATTTAAATTATAAACTGATAAATAATTAAATGAGTATTTAAATTAAATTGATGTATAAAATGAGTATTTAAATTTAGTTTTATATAATCCTTAACTTATATTTTAATTGACAATCAATAATAATTAAGTTATTTCTAATTATTGTATTGGATATTTATATAGCATCTTTAGTTTACATTTGATAAATAACTAGACATATTTGATTTTTCTTTAGTTATTAACAATAACAAATATATAATTTGAAGTCATAATTACTGAAATCCCCTGTGTGATTCGGCGGGAATTCAATTTCGATTGATATCGATTTGTTTCATTACGGTAATGACACTCTGTATAACAACGGAAAGAAAAAACCAAAGAAATAAAGTCGTTAAACTTCAGAGTATAAAAATTTTGTGGTCATTTTAAAAAAATCTTTAAACTTTAATATTCTTCTCACAAAAACACAAAAGAAAAGAAAACATTATTTAAAGTGAAAACCGTTAATGAAATCTATGCACAAACTAATGTTTAACATTTAGAAGTACTTGCATATTATTCATGTTAGTGTTCCATTTAACTTATGTATTTAATGATAATTACCAATAATTATCCGTTATATAAGCCTCTTCATATGTGTAAATTTATTTCAAAATTATTATTTTTTCTTTAAATTTCAAAAAAAAAAAAAAAACTTTGACATTTTTTTGATTATGTGTAGTTTAATTTAAGCAATTTTTGTATGAAATTTATCATCTTTAACTTATGTAAGATATTTTATTTTTTCAACACATGTAATACATGAGTCTATAGCCTAGTATATAATATAAAAAAAATGACTACTTTCGTGATTTTATTGTGTGTTTAAAAGGGCGTACGTACTTCCTAAAACGTTCTTCTTTTTCTTCACATAATTTTAAACCTCTTTCGATATCATCAGGGAAAAGAACAGCTGCAATGTCATCATCAAGCTTTCCGGAAATATTTTGAGCAAAAAAATCTTCATCTATTGGAATCCCACCGTTGAAACCAGTCTGTTAAACATAATTAAAGTGTACATTGTTTAAAAAGAATTTTATAAATTGTTTGAAGAAGAAAAAAACCACCAACATCTTGAAGCAATTCTCGAAGAACAACGAAGCGGATGGGATCTGAATCACAAAGAGTTCCATCAATATCGAACAGTACCGCTTCAAGTGGAACAAGTGTTGTAAATGCAGATTTTCTGTTGCAAAGAACCAAATAGTTAGGATGCACATATATATATATATATATTGGTATATCGCTTTCATTTCATAACTAATATTATGTTAAGAATCCTGAGAACCGTATAAACCCGTATGAATTGCGCTTTAATAAAAATGATACATATAAAAATGGTTTCTCCTCTACTCTTTCTTTTATTTTATCTATATCTCTTTGATTATTTAAAGTAAAATATGTTTACATTTGCATATTAATGTGCATATAGTGTTTGTCTTTAAAGTTTAAACCAAGTAGTATGAATACCATATTTTTACCTTTTCTCTGAAATTTCATGGGGCATTGTACAAGAATGTGCTGCTGAGGCTGAGAGTGGCTACAAAACACACACAACTATAAAAGAACTCACTCACTTGTGATATATATAAGCGGTTTTATTTTTATTACATATTATGTGCATTAGTTAATATTTACGTACTGTTTATAGTGCAACATTCTCTTACCTTTTATTTTTCTAAAATTTATTAAATTTTTAGTATAGTTTTTTTTTTATTTATCTATATATTGCATTTAGAGTAGGATGTTACCCAGGGGTGGAGCTAGTGTATTAGGAGGTGTAGCACGGGCTCCATTTCGTCTTCTAGAAAGATGGATAATGGAAGCCATTTAATATATGAACAAGTCAGATATACATGCCATACAAACAGTTTATGGTTTCTGACTTTAGGGACATGCCTATCATCATGATGTCATTACTTGACATTCTTGAGGGACACATGGTCTGTCCTCAAAATCAATTTAACAATTATGTTAAGTATAAACCATGGGCAAACATGTTTTTATAGCTCTTTTCGAAAACCATGCCATATACACGTTACTTGCGGTGTGTTTATATAGTATACATCCGTTGCTTATCAATATCATTACAATGCTATTAACATCTATTTAGCCGCAACAAACTGAATGACTAGCATGGTGCAACGCCATTTGCAGGGTCAATTGTGCTGTCACATATTACGGAGTATGGATGTATAGAAAGAGCACCTCCTAAGGACAGCGTTTCGATACATTGTTTTCCATATATCAGACTCGTTATTACGACTTACCTTGTCAACTTATTTGCAGGACTGGCAATACATTCAATCGGTAAAACGCAACGAGTGATCCTCATGCACGCCGATGAAAGCCTAAAAAGCGCCTTTACATACGAGCACGCCAGTCTCCATACGAGTCTGATGCTCTACATACGAGCATCTCAGCCTTCATGCGAGCCTGTTGCTCCACATACGAGCACGTAAGTCGCCATACGCGCATGCTCCTTTACTTATGAGCACGTAAGTCGCCATACGCGCATGCTCCTTCACATACGAGCACACCGGTCTCCATACGAGTCTGCTGCTCTACATACGAGCATCTCAACCTCCATGCGAGCCTGCTGCTCCACATATGAGCACATAAGTCACCATACGCGCATGATCCTTTACTTATGAGCACGTAAGTCACCATACGCGCATGCTCCTTTACATACGAGCGAGCACATATGCGCTAGAAGTCGCATGCTCCTCTACATACGAGCACGTAAGTCGCCACGCGTGTATGCTCCTTTACTTATGAGCATGTAAGTCGCCATACGCGCATGCTCCTTTACATACGAGCGAGCACACATGTGCTAGAAGTCGCATGCTCCTCTACATACGAGCACGTAAGTCGCCACCGCGCATGCCCCTTTACATACGAGCACGTAAGTCGCCACGCGTGCATGCTCCTTTACATACGAGCACGTAAGTCGCCACGCGCGCATGCTCCTTTACTTATGAGCACGTAAGTCGCCATACGCGCATGCTCCTTTACATATGAGTGAGCACACATGTGCTAGAAGTCGCATGCTCCTCTACATACGAGCACGTAAGTCGCCACACGCGCATGCTCCTTTACATACGAGCACATAAGTCGCCACGCGTGCATGCTCCTTTACATACGAGCACGTAAGTCGACACATGTGCATGCTCCTTTACAAACGAGCGAGCACACATGCGCTAGCATTCGCATGCTCCTCTACATACGAGCACATAAGTCGCCACGCGCGCATGCTCCTTTACATACGAGCGAGCACACATGCGTTACCAGTCGCATGCTCCTCTACATACAAGCACGTAAGTCGCTATACGCGCATTCTCCTTTAGTTATGAGTACGCCAGTCTCCAGGCAACCCTGCTGGTCCACATGCAAGCACGCTAGTCTCCAAGCGACTCTGCTGCTTCACACACGAGCGCGTAAGTCACCCGCGCGCGCATGCTTAGTTACATACGAAAACGCTTACAAAATATAAACTGTACAACAAATGCACGCACCACTTTGGGTATAAGCAAAAACACATTGGCTAAAACAAAGTTTCGTTTACACCTACAATCTTCAAGGCAAGCCGCATCTCCTTGCTTCACGCTACATTGATTGTGGCACACCGGAGGATCAGCGCAGGCTCGGGTTTCCACTCCATTATCCTAACGCAACTTTACACTAGGGATGAGCATTAAGTACCTGGTACCGGTACCGAACCGGTACCGTACCGAACCGAACCGGTACCGGTTCCTAGTTTACTCGTTTTTCGGTACCGGTATTTTTGGGTAAAACACTAGTAAAGTATCGAAAGTACCGGTACCGGTACCGAACCGGTATATTCGGTACCGGTACCACTTTTCAACGTTTTTCGGTACCGGTACTTTCGGTACCGGTACCGGTTCGGTACCGGACCGGTACCGAGCTCATCCCTACTTTACACCAATTCTCATTTACGATAACCTGCATAAAGTGGATTAACACGTGCAAATATTGTAGACAACAGTTTACAAAGATTCAAACACCAGGTATACGTATTCCTCAAGGCTAAAGACACGCGCACCATGCGCTAACCAACAGAAACCACCCCAAAGGGTGAATATTTTACAGTAACCCACACGACTGTGTGCGCACCGCTAATTGTGCGCACCGCTAATGCTGGGCCACACTCATAAAATCATCATCTAGTCCAGAATTCCACCCACGTGCCATCCGCCCATGGGAGCAACACTGGACTGGGGAGACCTGAAGGGGTATGGCCCCAAATGCTGTATAAGTCATGCATGAGACCTAACCGTGTACGCGAAACCTTGACAAGCTCATGGCAATGCGCCAATACAAATAGCAACTGTCTGTAATCAATTAGCGTGCGGCAGGTTTGCCCAACTAGTTTCCAAGATCGTGTGATATTCACCGCTCCATTATCTCTACTCACAACTAAAGACAGACGTAACAAGCATGGCCAGTAACTTTCCCGCACTCGGGCGAGTGGTAAGCCTAAAACTCACATTATTCACTTCCGAGCACTCTTAATAAGTCTAGTGCTCCTCCCACGCTTGCACGTGGGAGCACCACTAGACTGGGGACATGATGGGGTATGGTATTGGACCCGACCCGAGCGGTCGGACATTCCTGTTACTTATAGCTTTTATATTAATTATTTATTATTGTTGCTTACTAACCCAACCGCGAGGCCCAACGCGATGTAGTTTACACTACTTTGGGCTGGGGACTTGTAGAGATAATCCCTAAATGGGCCTGGCCCATTGAGGTTATGGGAGCCCCATATCTCCTATATAAAGAAGTGTTCACCTCATTATTAGGGCATAAGATATGGAGCCGTCACACTTTTGTTGCTGGAAATAAAAGATTCTTCTCTTACCGGCCATCTCTACATCCCCATGTTTCTCTCTTCTTCATTGCAGATCTAGGTTCAAGAGGAAGAACAAGGTGTGATTCTCTATCCACTCAGAGAAAGCGGTCCAATCATCCCGGCGGTGATTCCGTGTTTCTTCACCTTCAATTCCGTCTCCGTACTGTTTTCGTAGTGTAATTTTTTCCCCTGTTTCATACAAAGGATATCCCTGATCCCAAAAAAAAATTAGGATACTCCTGAATTTTTGGGCTAGATCCACCGCTGATGTTACCTACAGTAATTGCATCTTAGTGTTCCACATGGACTCGTCTTAATTGTCAGGGGCAGAGCTTTTAAGGGGCAAAGGGTGCACCCGCCCTCGCCGATGTTTCGGTTGGTAGTGTAATTTTTTCACTTTTTCGTCCGGAATTTTTAAAATTATATAGGTCCGCGCAGCCAATTATTTTGCCGAAAAATTTTCTGCCCCTACCAAGTTTATTGTCAAAAAAATTTATACATATTTTCGTATTAAGTTAAAAAAAACGTGAAGAGTTGGGCTATTAGTAATTTTTTATAATTGTTTTTAAACTTGAAGTGAATTTAAATAATGTCTTAAACCAGTTTTTATATAAATGAAACTTGAGGGTTTAAATTTTTTTGTGTCTGAAAACAGGTCCTTTGAATGAATGAAGATTATTTAGGGGCTGTTTGGCAATTTCTAAATGGTTAAGTGCTGAACCAATAAGAGGTCTGAACCATTAAGTTCTGAACCACTAAGAGGTCTGAACCATTAAGAGCCAGTATAATTCTTAACTATTCAGTGGCAAACGTCTGAACCATTCAGACATCTGCTCGCAAAACAAATAGTCTGAACCATTAAGTGCTGAACCAGTAAAAGGTCTGAACTATTAAGAGTCTCATTAAGAGCTAAACAAACAGACCCTTAGTTTTATTTGAAGTTATTATTGTTTGAGCGGACCCAAATCGAATACCGACCCGTACATATAACCTGAAACATACTGATATTTTTTTTAGTCCCATGGCTTTCCGCCCCTGTGAAACTTTTAGTCAAGCTCCACCACTATTAATTTTCCACTTTTTTTTGTCATTCGTTTTTATTTTGAACCACTGCAAAAAAATGAAATATTTTTTTTAATTTTTGTTATATGCTGTTGCTTATCTTATTTGCGTGCTTAATAATATTAGGTTTTTTCTTATGCAACCACTTCAAAAGAATAGCTTTGCATTGGTATTACTATATAGTTGTTATATAAGAAGTATATTTTGTTGTGTAGAGGTCACCTCCTTTCTTCTATAATCTTCTATTCTTGTATAATATTATTTGGAGCATTGTAGACAAGCTCATGTGAATGCACACCATATACATACAAAAACAAGGACAAACAAACTGTGAAATCAGGAAATGTTATTTCATCCTTTCCCCACAACAATCACTATTTTGAATGCTCAACCACTTATGTTGCTTGCATCAAGATAAGATAGCTAGATTGTCACCAAAAGTAAAAAAAAAAAATGAAAAAAGAAAAATACCCCAGGATTATAAAGTACATATTTTATTCTTATTTGCATTTACAATCATTTTCAATAATCTCTCTTTTTTTTTTTTTGACAAACAAGGAGAGCTATTTATTAAACCAAAACCAACACCCTTAGCAAGAAGCTAAGAGACATGAGAGCCATTACAAACAACACAGAACATTGGATATTTTTACCATTTGAATTGGATGATACCTAAGACCTTTACTAATTTTTAACATTTTTATTTCATTAAAGTAAGCATTTTATAACAAAATGCCACTTACTAAAAACTTTTACATCATAAGTATTCAGACATGAACATTCAAAAACCATGTTATAAGTATTTACATAATTCACTTTTGATAAAACAAAACAAGATCAATGCGGAAGTTTCATTTAGACGTGTGTTCGGTTCTTATTTGTCGCAACCCCGGGCCCCTATCTGTCCCGGGAACGGGCGGCCGCGAGACCAGTTGTGGTGATATCATTTTGTTTATTATTTTGGCAGCGGAAATTTCATCAGGACCGTAGTTAGGAAATGTTTATCAGAGTAAAACCACCATATTTTATATTAATAACCACATGGGTAAAACCCAAGTTTCTCATTACAACATAGGGATAAACCCTATTTTATTGAATTTAAAACATCGTCTTTTAGGTAACTTTTATAGCCACATTTTTCCAAGTCGTCAGTGCTCTCAAGCTGGCTTTCTTCTAATTTGGCTTTCACATTTTGTTACCTGAAACGCGTTTTAAAAACATTTGTCAGTGGGAAATACTGATGAGTGAATCCCAGTTTAATCAAGAAGAGTTTTATCAATTAACACAGTATTGAGAGCTATCACATTGTTTATTTCTACACAATTACTTATTCAGTATTGTCAATCCTGACTGGTGGGTCATATTACCCATTGGCTAACTCGTTGTCCAATGGTAACGTGTTCCATATTTTGTATACAAAACCCCAACATACCGGCAGTAATTGAAGAACTACAAAGACTAAATCACTGCTTAATCGCATTGTAAAGCATTTAAGGTTTTGTAAAAACAATTTACAAAAAGGTTTACAAAAAGAGGATAAACTCACATTGCTGTCTTAGATTTCTTCTAAGGTTTCCTAGTGATTTATCTATAATTTACACAAATGTACATATGTTAGTATAATAACCCTTTATTTATATTAACGATACCCTCCCCGAGACGTCATTCCAACGACTACGTCGGGCAGAACCACGACAGTCGTTACGGAACCCTGTATCAATCGGGCAGCGTATCTAATACGTAACTGGGGTTATAATACTTACATCGGAGCAGAACTTCGTTAATTAGGGGGATATTATACCCGATTATAGTGTCCAATATCAGAAATTCGAGATAAAGAGAAGGAAATGAGCGAGTTTCAACTGAAGGCCCGATGCCCTCTTATATAGGGCCTGAAATTGCTTTCCTCGCGGCCCGCGTAAGGTTAGACCTTGGGCTACGTGGCCCGCGTAGTAGGGGGTCTAGGCCGTAGCTGATCCGGGTCATGAATAGGTCCAACACGTGTTGCCACGTGTCATCACCGGGTGAGGCCTCGTTGTTGATCGCTCGCGGCCCGCGTAGGCAGTAGCCAAAGGCTACGCGCCCCGCGACAGCCTTAATTTTCTTGTTTTTATTTTATTTTTATAAAAATAAAGGTGTTCGGGGTCCGTTTTCGCGTACGGGGTGTCTTTTAAGACATATGTGAATATTTTAAAATATATTAGGGTGTTAGAAAAAAATTTCAGGAGGGTTGTTATATCCTCCCCACCTTGTTTTAGAGCTCGTCCTCGAGGTCTACTGGAACAAGTGTGGATATTTCCTTTGCATTTCTGGTTTATGCTCCCATGTGTATTCTGGTCCTCTTTTGGAGTCCCACTTCACTTTGACCAGAACTAATCTCTTGTGCTTAAGGTTCTTAACTTTACTATCTTCAATTTGTAGAGGTCTTTCTACAAATTTTAACTGTTCAAGTACCTCTATATCCTTAAGAGGTACTATCAGTGATTCATTAGCTAAGCATTTCTTGAGATTAGATACATGAAATACATCATGTATTCCTGCCATTTCCTCTGGCAGTTGTAGCTGATAGGCTACAGGTCCTATTCTTCTAATAATCTCAAAAGGTCCAACATACCTGGGGCTTAGCTTTCCCCTCTTGAAGAATCTTACCACTCCTTTCCAATGAGAGACTTTTAATAATACTTTATCTCCTACTTGAAATTCCAACGGCTTTCGTCTGTTATCAGCATAACTCTTTTGTCGATCACGTGCTGCTTTCAGTCGTTCCTTGACTTGAATGATTTTGTCTGTTGTTTCTTGTACTATCTCAGGTCCAGATAGTTGTTTTTCTCCAATTTATGCCCAACATACTGGAGTTCGGCACTTTCGTCCATAAAGTGCTTCGAATGGTGCAACATTGATACTTGTGTGATAACTATTATTATAAGAAAATTCTATCAATGGTAAGTGATCGTCCCAATTACCTCCGAAATCAATTACACAAGCTCTAAGCATGTCTTCCGTGGTCTGAATTGTCCTTTCGCTTTGCCCGTCCGTTTGAGGATGATAGGTTGTGCTTAGATTTAACTTGGTTCCCATTGCTTTTTGGAAACTTGTTCAAAAATGAGAGGTAAAACGACTATCTCTGTCAGAAACAATTGATAGAGGAATTCCATGTAAAGAAACTACTTCATTTACATATAATTTAGCTAATTGTTCCATACTGAAAGTTTCCTTCATTGGTAGGAAATGAGCTGACTTGGTTAGCCTGTCTACAATCACCCAGATTGTATCATTACCTTTTCTTGTTTTGGGTAATTTAGTAACAAAATCCATTGTTATTAATTCCCATTTCCAAACAGGCATTTCTAACTGTTGCAGTAAACCTGAAGGTTTCTGATGTTCAGCTTTGACTTGTGAATAGGTTAAACACTTTGCAACGTATGCTGCTATATTCTTTTTCATTCCTATCCACCAAAAATTCTTTCTTAAATCCTGATACATCTTATCACTTCTAGGATGCATCGTATACTTAGACCTATGGGCTTCTTCTAATATACGGTGGCGTAGGTTTCCTAATTTAGGTATCCACATCCTTTTCTTATGGAATCTCCAAATTCCATCTGTTCCTTGTTCCAATTCCTTAATCATTCCTTTCAACTTTTCAGTATCATCCTTGATTACTGATTCTTGTGCCTTTCTAATATGTTCATTTAAATCTACTTGTAGATTTAATTTAAAAGAACGTACTCTTTTTGGCTTTTCATGATACTTTCGGCTTAAAGCATCAGCAACTACATTTGCCTTTCCTGCATGATACTGGATATCACAATCATAATCACTAAGCATTTCCATCCAGCGTCTTTGTCTCATATTCAATTCATTTTGCCCGAAGACATACCTTAAACTCTTATGGTCTGTGAAAATGGTAAACTTACTACCATATAGTTAATGTCTCCAAATCTTAAGGGCGAAAACTATAGCTCCTAACTCTAGATCATGGGTTGAATAATTTTCTTCATGATTCTTAAGTTGTCTAGAAGCGTAAGCTATAACCTTTTGACGTTGCATCAAAACACCTCCATAACCTAACTTAGAAGCGTCACAATAGATTACAAAATCTTCAGTTCCTTCTGGTAACGCTAGTATGGGTGCATGGGTTAATTTTTGCTTAAGGATTCTAAAGGCTTCTTCTTGTTTTGGTCCCCATTCAAACTTAACAGATTTACAGGCCAGCTTAGTTAAGGGAATGGCTATTCTTAGAAAAATCTTGAATAAATCTTCTATAATAACCGGCCAATCCTAAGAAACTTCTAACCTTGGTTGGTGATTCAGGGGTTTTCCATTTGGTTATCGCCTCAATCTTGGTAGGATTTACATGAATTCCTTCATGATCAACTAGATGTCCAAGAAATTGTACCTGTTATAACCAAAACTCACACTTCGAAAATTTAGCATAAAGCTTTTCTTTTCTCAATAAACTTAGAAGTGCGTGTAAATGCTTTGCATGTTACTCTTTACTCTTAGAGTAAATGAGAATATCATCTATAAAGACAATTATGAATTTGTCCAAATATGGCTTACATATTCGGTTCATCATGTCCATGAATGCGGCTGGGGCATTGGTTAAACTAAATGGCATGACAGTAAATTCATAATGGTCATACCTTGTTCTGAAAGCGGTCTTAGGAATGTCCTCTTCCTGTACCTTTAATTGATGATATCCTGACCTTAAATCGATTTTAGAGAAAAATCGTGCTCCTTGCAACTGATCAAACAGATCATCAACTCTTGGTAATGGATACCGATTCTTAATTGTGACCTTGTTCAATTCACGGTAGTCAATGCACATACGCATTGATCTGTCCTTCTTTTTAACGAATAGGATCGGCGCTCCCCAGGGTGATGAACTTGGCTGTATGAATCCTTTCTCTAACAATTCATCTAATTGTTTCTTTAGTTCCTGCATTTCTGCGGGTGCCAAACGGTAAGGTGCTTTGGCAATTGGTGCTGTCCCTGGTATTAGGTGGATTCTGAATTTAACTTCTCTGTCTGGAGGTTTCCCTGGTAGCTCTTCTGGAAATACATCTGAAAACTGGGATACTACTGGAATATCCTTTAATTCTTTTCCTTTAGTATTAGTGATTATAGAAATCAAATACACTAATGATCCTCTTCTTATATAACTTGCTGTTTTCATCGCAGAGATGAATTTAGTGGATCTAGAAGTTTTATTTCCTTTAATTGTGATCTTTTCACCCCTTGGTGAATTTACTTGAATTGACTTTTGATCACATAAAATACTGGCTTTATTGGTTATTAACCAATCAATTCCTAAAACAACATCAAATCCTGCCAGATTCATGGGGTAAAGATTTGCAATAAAATTTCTGATTTAGAATTTCTATTCTTGCTCCCTGCAAGATCTCAGAAATCTTAATGGTTTCTGTCACGGCCCCCGTCCCGGTTTTACCCAGTTCAGAAGCCGCGGGACAGAAAACCCGTGGTATTGGTGTTTAATTTGGTAGCGGAAAGTTTAACAGGATCGTGAAATCTGAAAATGCCCAATTATTTTATTTTACATTTTTGGGACAAACCCCATGGTTTACAATAAATGAATTTCACCGGGAAATTCCCTGTTTACAAAAACATGTTTATTTATTTACTGGCCACTTTATCCAAGTTGTTAGTGCTACTCTGCACTTTTCCTTGTTCACAGTAATTCACCTGAAACATGTTTAAAAAGATTTTATCAGCGGGGAAATACTGGCGAGTCACTCAATTTATATAAAACGACACATTTGTTATAGATTACAGCATAAGAGCGATTACAATGGCCACTATCTTATAATTATCTGGCCCCGTGTCACACCCTGGTGACGATGGTCATACCACCATTGGGTCCTTTCACCCAATAGTGATGATTATCACGTGTTAAAAGTGTGAAACAATAGTAATGTGCATAATACCCCACTTGCCAGTAATTTAAGATAACCAAGACTTAATCCCTGTAACATATAACTGGAAAACATTTGGGTATTGTAAAACACTGTTGATAAAAAGAGAATGACTCACCTTGCAAGTTTAGTTGGGCAGAGTTTAGCCTACTGATTAAGCCTGAAAACCTAGTTTAATAACAATGCACACGAAACTAGGTCAGTAACTTAATACAACTTTTATGATAAACTCACGAAATCAAAACCCTCACGACGAATGACAAAGTATAGCCCGAATTCGGGCAGCACTTAAACATCCATCGGATCGGTTTCAATCGATCGAATATTGTATCATAGCAGTGATCGAGTTATTACCCTGTAATCGTAGCAGCGTTTCAACCTCTAAATACTCGAAAACAAGCAGAAAGTTTGCTGTTTTGAAAAAGTTTTCGAACACAACTGAAAGCCCCATGCACGTCCCATTTATACAAAATTTTTGAGTCTCTCGCGGCCCGCGTAAACATTGATAAAACCTTACGCGGCCCGCGAGGGCCACCCTAGCTACGGCTAGGGCTGCCGTGTCACGCCGTAGGTCTGCCACGTGTCAGACACGTGGCATGAAGCTGATCCGAGTCATCCGTTGTGCTGTCACGGCCCACGTAAGCTCAACTTAAATCTTACGCGTCCCGCGAAAAGTCCAAAAATTTGGAATTTCTTGGTTTTACATGAGAACTAGGGTTTTAGAGGTCCGGGTTTTCACTTACGGAGTGTTGTGGGGCATTTTTGCAGGTCCTTACATCCTCCCCACCTTATTTAAAATCTCGTCCTAGAGATTTACTGAAGTAAGTGAGGATACTTCCGTTTCATTTCCGATTCCAGTTCCCAGGTGTACTCAGGTCCTCTTTTCGAATCCCACTTTACCTTGACTAGCACCAATCTTTTGTGCTTGAGAAATTTTATCTTTCTGTCTTCTATTCGGAGCGGTTTCTCAACAAATTTGAATTTTTCATTTACCTCTATATCTTGAAGAGGTACTACCAGTGACTCGTCAGACAAACATTTCTTAAGATTGGATACATGAAATACGTCATGTACCCCGGCTAACTCTTCAGGTAGTTGTAAGCGGTAGGCAACTGGTCCTATTCGCTGGATCACTGGGAATGGTCCTATGTATCTTGGACTTAGTTTTCCTTTCTTACCGAACCGAACTATTCCTTTCCAAGGAGAAACTTTTAAGAGTACCTTGTCTCCAACTTGAAATTCTAACGGCTTACGTCGATTGTCTGCATAACTTTTCTGGCGAACTCGAGCCGTTTTTAGTCTTTCCTTGATTTGAGTTATCTTGTCGGTGGTTTCCTGTATAATTTCGGGACCCGATAATTGACTTTCTCCTATTTCTGCCTAGCAAATTGGAGTTCTACACTTTCGTCCATATAGTGCTTCAAACGGGGCAGCCTCGATGCTTGCATGATAACTATTGTTATAGGAGAATTCAACTAATGGTAAGTGGTCGTCCCAATTTCCACCGAAATCTATTACACATGCCCTGAGCATGTCTTCTAGGGTTTGAATTATCCTTTCACTTTGCCCATCAGTCTGAGGATGATAGGCAGTACTTAAATTTAATCGCGTCCCCATTGCTTGCTGGAAACTGGTCTAGAAGTGTGAAGTGAAACGACTATCTCTATCTGATACAATAGAGAGTGGAACTCCATGTAGTGATACTACCTCGTCTACGTACAACTTTGCTAATCTTTCCATGCTAAAGGTTTCCCTCATGGGTAGGAAATGGGCTGATTTGGTTAATCGATCTACAATCACCCAGATTGCGTCGTTACCTTTTCTGGTCTTGGGTAACTTAGTAACAAAGTCCATTGTTATTAGTTCCCATTTCCATACGGGCATTTCTAATTGTTGAAGTAGACCTGAAGGTTTTTGATGTTCTACCTTAACTTGTGAACAAGTTATGCACTTAGAAACATACCTAGCTATGTCCTTTTTCATTCCGATCCACCAGAAGTTGTTCCTTAAATCTTGGTACATCTTATTATTACCAGGATGCACGGTATACCTAGATTTATGGTCCTCCTCTAAAATCTTATTTCTTAAGTCTCCCTGCTTAGGTACCCAAATCCTTTTCATATGGAATCTCCAAATTCCATCAGCCCCTTGCTCTAGTTCCTTTATCCGTCCTTTCATTCCTTCAGCATTATCCTGAATTGTTGTTTCCTGAATGCTCTTCAGTTGTTCCATTAAATCCAATTGGAGATTTAATCTAAGAGCACGAACTCGTCTTTGTTTCTCATGATACTTACGACTTAGGGCATCTGCTACTACATTTGCCTTTCCTTCGTGATATTGGATATCACAGTCGTAGTCACTTAGAATTTCCATCCATCTTCTTTGCCTCATGTTTAATTCTTTTTGCCCGCATATATACCTTAAACTCTTATGATCTGTATAGACTGTAAACTTACTTCCGTACAGATAATGCCTCCAAATCTTAAGGGCAAAAATTATCGCTCCTAATTCTAAGTCATGAGTTGTATAATTCTCCTCGTGCTTTTTCAATTGTCTTGAGGCATACGCAATTACCTTTTTGCGTTGCATCAGTACACATCCTAATCCTAGTTTAGAAGCGTCACAGTAAACTTCAAAATCTTCTGTTCCTTCTGGTAAGGCAAGGATCGGGGCATTTGTTAATCTTTGCTTTAAAATCCTAAAGGCCTCTTCTTGCTTGGGTCCCCATTCAAACTTAACTGTTTTACAGGTTAGCTTAGTTAATGGCACAACTATCTTAGAAAAATCCTTAATGAATCGCCTATAGTAACCAGCTAATCCTAGAAAACTTCTAACTTCAGTGGCTGATTACGGGGCCTTCCATTTTATGATTGCTTTTATCTTAGAGGGATCTACGTGAATACCTTCATGATTCACCATGTGTCCTAAAAATTGCACCTCCTTTAGCCAAAATTCACACTTCGAGAACTTGGCATAAAGCTTTTCCTTTCTTAACAAAGTTAAGAGTGCACGTAGATGTTCACAATGTTCGTCCTGACTTTTGGAATAAATAAGTATATCGTCGATGAAGACAATTACAAATTTATCCAAATATAGTTTACAGATCCTATTCATCATGTCCATGAATGCTGCAGGGGCATTCATTAACCCAAAGGGCATGACTGTAAACTCGTAGTGACCATACCTAGTCCTGAAAGCAGTTTTAGGTATATCTTCTTCTTGTACCTTTAACTGATGATATCCGGAGCACAAATCTATTTTAGAAAAATATCTAACCCCCTGAAGTTGACCAAAAAGGTCATCAATCCTAGGTAACGGGTATCGATTCTTAATTGTAACTTTATTCAGTTCCCTGTAATCGATACACATTCGCATCGAACCATCTTTCTTTTTCACAAACAACACAGGTGCTCCCCAAGGGGATGAACTAGGTTGTATGAATCCTTTGCTTAATAACTCATCTAACTGCTTTTTCAATTCTAACATTTCGGTGGGTGCTAACCGATAAGGTGCCTTAGCTATCAGTGTAGTTCCAGTAATTAGATGAATTCTAAATTCTACTTCCCTATCGGGCGGTAACCCAGGTAGTTCTTCTGGGAATACATCCGGGTATTCTGACACTACTGGGATTTCCTTAAGTTCCTTACTTTTAGTGTTAATGATTATCGAAATCATATACACTATTCCTTGTTTTCGTTCATAACTAGCAATTTTCATTACTGAAATGAACTTCATTGGTTTACGTGGCTTATCTCCTGTAACCACGATTACTTCTCCCATTGGCGTACGTATCTCTATGGAATTCTTATCACAGAGGATTCGAGCATGGTTGGCTACTAACCAATCCATTCCTAGCACGACATCGAATCCAGCTAAATTCATAGGTAAAAGATTGGCATAAAATTTATGGCCTGAGAGTTCTATCTTTCCTTCTTGCAAAACCTTATCTATATTAACAGAATTTCCATCTGCCGTTTCTACCGTATAAATCTGCCTAAGCTTGGTTAAAGGGAGGTTAAGAGCTTGGCAGAATGAAGTATTTATGAAACTTTGGTTTGCACCAGAGTCAAATAATACTTTTGCGTAAACGTCATGAAACTAGGAACGTACCAGCTATCACGTCCGGGATCAGATCTGCTTCCTGGGTTGTTAGCTGAAAGGCTCTTATGTTCTTCTTATTAGTTCCTTCAGCAGGTTTGGCCTTGTTGTCAGCTGGTTTGACCAGTTTAGGGCAGTCTGGTCTAAAATGTCCAGCTTCTCCACAGTTAAAGCAAATTGTTGATTTCTTTATCCTGCATTCTTCTTCTTGGTGCCCCGGAATTTTGCAGAAGTTACAGTACCCCTTACATTTTCCAAAGTGCTTTCTTTTACAGGTACTGCAAAATGGAGCAGTGGAGGATTGCCTGGTTCCCTTTTTCTTGAAATTATTACCCCCACGAAATCCTTGGGTAATCTTTTGGGCCAACTCCTTCTTCCTGTTTTCCTCTCGCGTACGTACCAGACCGTCTGTCAAAGTGTTGGCCAATTCGACCGCATCGTCAATTGTGCGGGGTCTCGCAGCTTTGAAGATATC
The DNA here is from genome assembly GCA_030545235.1 of Helianthus tuberosus. Lineage (NCBI taxonomy): Eukaryota > Viridiplantae > Streptophyta > Magnoliopsida > Asterales > Asteraceae > Helianthus > Helianthus tuberosus. The sequence goes on along the minus strand of CM060368.1, from coordinate 20,590,114 downwards.
ACGAATCTCGCTAATCAAACCCCAAATATAGCGAGAAATAAGTACCGGTTCTGGCAAAGCCAGGGTTGGTACAACTCTAGCATATTCAAAGAATGTCGAAGTATATCCTCGACAGTCAACATCCACCATCCAGTGGTTTAGGAACTTATTTGTCATTTGTTCCTTTTCATATTCGGGACAGAATTTTCTTTCCACCAATCTCTTAAATTCTTCCCAATTCATGGCATAAGCCACATCACTTCCTTTGGCATGTAGCACCGTGTTCCACCATTCTAACGCCCCTTCTTTAAAAGGTGCGACACGCGTACATAACCTTGTCTTCCTCGGCACATTTACTTATTTTAATTACTGCTTCGGTTTTCTCTAACCAACGCAGTGCAGCAGTTGCCCCTTCGTTGCCTGCAAATTCGATCGGTTTACTGGCAAGAAATTCCTTATAAGTGCAACCAGGCGTTGCAGCTTTCATTTTCTTAAGAAATGGCGCTTGCACCACATCATTATTATTATTGCCGCCTCCATTTACACTGTTACTAAAATTGTCGTCGTGAGTACGTTTGCTATGACTAACTTGTGGAGGTTCAACGGGATTTCTAGCAGCAACGATGATTGCGGGGATAACATTGGCTATTCCCTGGGCAACGATATTTTCTATGTCTTGCCTATTAAGGAAGTGATCTTCATTGTTTTGTTCAGATTGCTTAACTTCATTGACTGGTTGGTTTTCTGCATTTTCCATCTGAATAATTAACAATATATGAAATTTAATTATCACAAAATAGATAACAGCCAAACAATAAAGCAATCACACATAATCACGCCAATACGTATAGCTCAAAATTGTCGACTTTGCGACTATTGTATTTTATATATTTTAATATGCATCGATACACACCATTTATTTTACAAAGGTTTTATTTTTATTATTCTACAATATTATATTATTACTATTATTATTATATTGTTTTTATATTATTATTATTATACAACCACACCACCACAGTCCGCTGGCCTTTCAGAAACGACGCTCCCTCTCGTCGTATTTCCATGAGATCTTCTCCCCCACATCCCGAATCCAATTTCCTGCGTCCACTAGTTCCTTGCCATAACGGCGGAGTTCAGCTAAGTTTTCCGTGCTCATAGGTGGGTGTGGTGCCGGTTCAGGATCAAACTGGGGAAAATAAACGTTAGGGTTATTCATGAAGTTCTAAAATTGTCAGTCACTTGTCCACCATTCCTCCAATTCTCCGGGTAGAAGCTGGTGGTTGACAATAGGGTCCGGAATTGCAGGTGCCAAATTAATTGGAAGTTCAGATTGGGCTGGGAAACTGAAGAGGTTTTCATCAGCAGGTCCGATGAGATCACAATTTGCAAGTTTTCGATCAAGCTCCTCCCAGGGCGGCATTTTCTGGGCCTGACCGAGCTTTCCCCTACCTCCTTTCCTTTCCTTCCCCTTTGGGATCCTCAGTCTTTTTAACCTTCTGGGCAGCTGGCTTCTTCCTACGTCCGCGTTTCCAGTCCAGGATTCTCCTCTTCTTTTTCGGTTTTGGTTTCTCCTGCAGATGGGCCTGGAATTCCATTGGTTCTTCAGTGTCGGCCTGATAACCGGAAAGGCCCCCGGGAACTTCCATGTCAGCAGAATAGATAGTGAGGTTCTGAAGAGCTTCAGACAACTCATTCATGCTGTTAATATATATGAAGAAAACACAAAAATCCTAGTTAAAATGTTAATTTATTGCAAATTAAATTTTCACAGAATCACAGAATGGTAATTTGAAAAATTAAGTATTTCTAAATACTTAATTGTCTTAGATTAGTGGCTCTGATACCACCTTTTTCTGTCACGGCCCCCGTCCCGGTTTTACCCGGTTCAGAAGCCGCGGGACAGAAAACCCGTGGTATTGGTGTTTAATTTGGCAGCGGAAAGTTAACAGGATCGTGAAAACTGAAAATGCCCAATTATTTTATTTAAATTTTTGGGACAAACCCCATGGTTTACAATAAAGGAATTTCACCGGGAAATTCCCTGTTTACAAAAACATGTTTATTTATTTACTTGCCACTTTATCCAAGCTGGTAGTGCTACTCTGCACTTTTCCTTGTTCACAGTAATTCACCTGAAACATGTTTAAAAAGATTTTATCAGCGGGGAAATACTGGCGAGTCACTCAATTTATATAAAACGACACATTTGTTATAGATTACAACATAAGAGTGATTACAATGGCCATTATCTTATAATTATCTGGCCCCGTGTCACACCCTGGTGACGATGGTTATACCACCATTGGGTCCTTTCACCAAATAGTGATGATTATCACTTGTTAAAAGTGAGAAACAATAGTAATGTGCACAATACCCCACTTGCCAGTAATTTAAGATAACCAAGACTTAATCCCTGTAACATATAACTGGAAAACATTTGGGTATTGTAAAACACTGTTGATAAAAAGAGAATGACTCACATTGCAAGTTTAGTTGGGCAGAGTTTAGCCTACTAATTAAACCTGGAAACCTAGTTTAATAGCAATGCACACGAAACTAGGTCAGTAACTTAATACAACTTTTACGATAAACTCACGAAATCAAAACCCTCACGACGAATGACAAAGTATAGCCCGAATTCGGGCAGCACTTATGTAACATTCCTATTTTTATCATATAAGAATTATAGGGTTATTTAAATTTATTAACCACTAGTAACCAGTTTTATTTTTTATATAATTATTCGACCCAAATAGTTATAAAAACTATATTATATATATAGTTGGTTGAAATGATATATTAATTAATTGGCCTGTATATGGGTGACCTTTCTAAATAAAATAAAAATGTACAAAAACTTATATTATTAGACAGGTAGATTACGGGTAAGTTGAAGGTTAGAAATATAAAGTACCTAGACGGCCCTAGTGACCATCTAATAATTAAATTATAAAAATACATTATATTTGAACTTACTCCGTTTTTAATGAAACTTGGTTCAAAATGTAGATACAAATATTCTCATTCTAATGACATATTCATTGTTTTATAAAAAAAAATCATATTTTAGAAGTTATACGCGTCAAATAAGTGAAGCAGGTGAATTAATTATAAGAATAAAATAATAATAAATTAAAAACTTACAATTGAAATGATTTTGTACGTGTCCTATACAACAAATCAAAAATAGAATTGTGAAATTTATATGTGTGTACGTGTAGGATTAGTAAGAAAAAGGAATCTTTGAAACTTCAGTTCCAAGTTTCGTTTATACTATATATATGAACAACATATTAACCTTTCCTTTGTTCATTCTTTTTTTTCCTTCTGTTCTAGTATCGCCCTCTAATATATATATATATATATATTCTTTAATTCATCCTCTAATAATAATAATAATAATAAAGTCTGCCCGTTTTAAGTGTTTTAACTCCCGATCACCGCTACCCTTTCCGATTGATCTGAGCCCCATAACGCATGTCAAGGTTCTGCCTGACTAAGTTCGTTGGGGTTCTGTCTCGTGACATAGGGACAAGGTTGAATTAGGGGTACTATACTTAACATGAGTACAAATATATATATATGTATTTTTTTAAATAGCTCAGAAGTTATACCCAATATTCTACCAGGAGACTTTCTAGTTGAACCCTAAAGCTACAAAGTGGGTCCATTCTCTTTTCTCACTATTTTATTCCCTTTTTCTTTGTGATATAATTATATTAAAAAATGTCCCAAATTGATTCGTAAGTAAAAACCCGGACCCCTGAAACCCCAATCCATATCAAGAATCAAGAAAGTCAGATATTTGATCTTCACGCGGGCCGCGACAGCTTGTAAGTCTCCGGATATGCATGCAGGCCACGTGTCGTCACACGTGTCGCAACCACCGGTGACTCAGCAACCTCCGATCTGATCCACACTCCCACGCGGGCCGCGTAAGGTTTGGCCGAAGGTTCACGCGGGCCGCGAGAGAACCCAATTTTAGCTATAAATAGCTTGGCTCCTGAGCAGTTCGATAGTGTCGACGAAACTTTCAAACTCTTTATAATTATGTTCGTATATTACTCTCAAATTAGTGAGGCGCTGCTACGATACAGGGTATTAACTCGATCGCTGCTACGATTTAATATCCGATCGATTGAAACTATCCGACAGGATGTTTAAATGCTATACTTTGTCCTTAGTCGTGAATCCGACAGGATGTTTGAGTGCCACCCAAACTCAGGGTACACTCTGTCATTCGTTGCGAATCTGATGGATGTTTAAGTGTTGCACTTTGTCATTCGTTGTGAGGGTTTTTAATCTCGTGAGTTATCGTAAATGCTGTATTAGTTATTAACCTAGTTCGTGTGCATTATTATTTTGAATTAGGTTGCAAAGCTAATCAGTAGACTAAACTCTGCCCGTATAAATCTGCAATGTGAGTCATTCTCTTTTTATCAAAAGCATTTTACAATACTCCATTTTCAAATGTTATAATTACAGGGAGTAAGTCGTGGTTATCTTAATCACTGGCTAGTGGGGTATTGTGCACATTACTAATTTTCACTGGTTAGGCTAATATATCCTAACAGTGATCGTCACTACTTGGGTGACAGGACCCAATAGTGGTATGACCATCGTCACGCAATGTGACACGGCGTCAGATAAAAATAAGATAAAAGCCATTGTAATCGCTCTTATGCTGTAAGTTATAACTAAGGGTCATTTTATAAAAATGAATGAACTCACCAGTATTTCCTGCTGACCAAATCTTTTTAAAATGCATTTCAGGTAATTACAGTAGATCAGGAATTAGAGTTGGATGCGGCACCAACAAGGCTTACAGAAGTGGCTTATTTTATCAATTAAATTAAATTAAGAAAAGTTGTTTTATGTATTTGGATTTATCCTATATTAAAGCTACCTTTCAAAACATGGGTTTATCCCATCTATTTAATAAATAAAAATCCGGTGTTTCTAAACTCTGATATTTTTCCTAACTCACGGTTCTGATGAAATTTCCGTTGCACTACTTTTCAAAATAACCACCGGTACCACTTGGTTGCTCGCGGCTCTCGATTCCACCCAGGGTGGGGTCGGGGGTCGTGACAACTTAAACATCCATCGGATCGGTTTCAATCGATCGGACATTGTATCATAGCAGTGATCGAGTTATTACCCTGTAATTGTAGCAGCGTTTCAACCTCTAAATACTCGAAAACAAGCAGAAAGTTTGCTGTTTTGAAAAAGTTTTCGAACACAACTGAAAGCCCCATGCACGTCCCATTTATACAAAATTTTTTAGTCTCTCGCGGCCCGCGTAAACATTGATAAAACCTTACGCGGCCCGCGAGGGCCACCCTAGCTACGGCTAGGGCTGCCGTGTCACGCCGTAGGTCTGCCACGTGTCAGACACGTGGCATGAAGCTGATCCGAGTCGTCCGTTGTGCTGTCGCGGCCCGCGTAAGCTCAACTTAAATCTTACGCGGCCCGCAAGAAGTCTAATAATTTTGAATTTCTTGGTTTTTCATGAGAACTAGGGTTTTAGAGGTCCGGGTTTTCACTTACGGAGTGTTGTGGGGCATTTTTGCATGTCCTTACAGTTTCCCCATTTGCTGTCTCTACCGGACATTCTTGTGGAAGTTTAGTTAATGATTGATTAAGAATTTTGCAAAATGAAGTATTAATAAAACTTTGGTTTGCACCAGAGTCAAATAATACTTTAGCAAAAACATCATTAACTAAAAACGTACCGGTGATCACATCCGGGATCATCTTTGCTTCTTCTGCAGTCAGAACAAATGCTCTAGCATTTTTAGTATTCTTGGTGTTCGTAGCTGGAGCTAGCTTTGGACAATTAGGCTTGATGTGGCCTTGTTCTCCGCAGTTGTAGCATATCCTGTTGCTAATCTTTTTCCTGCAATCTTCCTCCTTGTGTCCCGATATTTTGCAGAAGTTACAGTGTATGGAGCGTCTTTCGGAATGCTTCCTCTTGCAATACTTACAGTAGGGTGCAGAGGTAGAACCTACATTTCTCCCACAGTTAGAATTTCCAGAACGAAATTCTTGTGTAAGCTTCTGGGTTAGGTTCCTCCTTTGATCCTCTTCTCGTGTACGGACTAATTCATCTGTCAAGGTATTGGCTAGTTCTACAGCTTCTTCTATAGTTTGGGGTCTAGCTACCTTGACTACATGCCTTATCTCTCCAATTAATCACCAAATGTAACGGGAGATTAATACTGGTTCAGGTGAAGCAAGGGTTGGCACTATTCTAGCATATTCAAAGAATAACTTAGTGTATTCCTTACTATCCACACCAGTCATTCTAAGGTTTAAAAACTTGTTTGCTATCTGTTCTTTTTCATTAGGAGGGCAGAATTTCCTTTCTACCATGTTTTTAAATTCATCCCATTCCATATTGTAAGTTCTATCACTTCCTCTAGTCTAGAGGATAGTATTCCACCATTCTAGTGCTGAATTCTTAAACAGATTGGAAGCAAACATTATCTTATCCTATTCCGCACATTTACTTATTCTTAAGACTGCCTCAGTCTTTTCTATCCAGCGTAGAACTGCAACGGCCCCTTCATTGCCCGAGAATTCCATTGGTTTACAAGACCAGAATTCTTTGTAAGAACAACCGTAAGACACGGTTCTTCTTCTTTTGGGAATGGGCACTTGAAGTATAGGTCCATTGTTCACGTTGTGTTCAGGTTCAGAGGGTTGCTTACTGCTATGCTTACTTTTATTATCTGCTTCCCTAACCGTTTGAATAATATATGGCATTGCATCTATTATTCCTTGTGCCACTACGTGTTGGATGGCACTGTTATCCACTTGGTTTCCATTGTTGTTGTTCGGATTTTCGTTACCCGGGTTATTGTTACTCTGGTTATCGTTATTCAGATTTTCCTGATTCACTTCATCGTTCATCTGAATTTTAAACAATTATCACGTATTAATATCACAAGATAACATCTTAATACGATCAATCACATGACACGCATTTTGATCAAAAACGTCGAGCATTGCGACTTTACTCTTTTCTATTATAGTATGCGTCAAATACACACTAAAACTGGAATTAAAATTACAACATTATTATGCATCGTTAACCACAAAGTGGTCTATACTACAACATATATTACACATATTATTATTATTATTATATAAATTTTTTTTTCATAAAAATATATTATATATTATTATATTATTATTATTACCAACTCCACCATCATCTTTACTGGTCTGGATTCATCCAGTAATCCATATTGCGCTCATCATATTTCCAGACGAGTCGCTCTCCTACCTGCCTCATCCTCTCACTACTCTCTAAGATTTCTTCTCCGAAAGTTCGGAGCTCATGCACATTTTCTGCACTCATTGGGGGTGCAGGTGCTGGTACTGGGTCTGGGTACTGGGGCATGGGATTCTCCTGAGGGTACGGATTCTCTAAGATCTCCCTAATGTATTCATCGTTGTCATAGTAGGGATCTAGAGGGTCCAGACCTGGATATGCTGCTAAGTTCGGCATGGTTTCGTCGTTTAGGTGATAACGTGGCATATAATCCCTATGATCATCGAACCATGGATCATAATTTGGATCTAAGGGATTAGGGGCTGGTATCCTAGGTATCTCCTCAGGGTTGAAATCATGCATTTCTATCTCCATCGGCTGAGTGGGGAACAAAGGTAAGGGTTAAGTGGGGCTACTAGTTGTTCCAGATTTGGGTCGGCAACATGTAGGATCGTTTGCGGACCCGAACGAGTCGTTCAGAAGAGATTTATCAGTTTCAGAAGCGGAAACTAAGAAACTGAAGTCGAAACAGCTTGCGTATCACTTTAACTACGGATTTGATTGATAATAACACGAATACAATCAGTCCTCACACCGGCAGCACCTCGGTATGGAATTCGAAATCGTTACAAATGAAATCTACACAAGCCTATATATACTATTCAGATTTCGCTTGGAAACACTTCAAGCGAAATCCAATTGTTAACAATTCAAGCGAAATCCTCATAATATCTTCAAGCGAAATCCTTATCAAAATAACTTTCTGATTTCAAGCGAAACTTTCATGCAATCTTGAAATCTGTTTTGTCCTCTTGTGTAGATGATGCAGTGATGATGTCATGATGATGATGTCATCATGACATCATGCTTGAACGACTTTGCAATGAACTCGAGACTCGACATAAGACGAAGACGACAGATGAATGCACCAACACAACAGTTGTTGCTAGGATATGAAAATTGGCTAAGCTCTTATTAAGCATATCCTGTGTATGGGCATCTGACTCTCGCTTAGCGGCTGCTAGGACTCTTTGCTATTGCAACTTTCGCATTCTTTTCCTACGCTCGAATGCTCTCTTACTGAACCATCCTCTCTTTTTCTGAGGGAATGGCTATTCAGACTGAGCCTTAAAGATAAACATCCCTTCTTCCTGATCAGCAGAATACCCAGAGAGGGTAGGCTGGGAAGAAGTACCTTTACACCTAGGTGAATCAGAAAACTGACGATACACGTCCGAGGGTCCTTGATCACTCATACTGTAAACTAACAAATAGTCAAATAACACATAACAATAAAATACAGATATGCACGTATTTTCATAATTTATTTCCTAACAATTTGGATAATATATTGATGTCAGCAGAACACTTCTGTCGCTGAATCAGTGGCTTAGCTCTGATACCACCTACTGTCGCAACCCCCGCCCCTATCTGTCCCGGGAACGGGCGGCCGCGAGACCAGTTGTGGTGGTATTATTTTGTTTATTATTTTGGCAGCGGAAATTTCATCAGGACCATAGTTAGGAAATGTTTATCAGAGTAAAACCACCATATTTTATATTAATAACCACATGGGTAAACACCCAAGTTTCTCATTACAACATAGGGATAAACCCTATTTTATTGAATTTAAAACATCGTCTTTTAGGTAACTTTTATAGCCACATTTTTCCAAGCCATCAGTGCTCTCAAGCTGGCTTTCTTCTAATTTGGCTTTCACATTTTGTTACCTGAAACGCGTTTTAAAAACATTTGTCAGTGGGAAATACTGGTGAGTGAATCCCAGTTTAATCAAGAAGAGTTTTATCAATCAACACAGTATTGAGAGCTATCACATTGTTTATTTCTACACAATTACTCATTCAATATTGTCAATCCTGACCGGTGGGTCATATTACCCATTGGCTAACTCGTTGTCCAATGGTAACGTGTTCCACATTTTGCATACAAAACCCCAACATACCAGCAGTAATTGAAGAACTACAAAGACTCAATCACTGCTTAATCACATTGTAAAGCATTTAAGGTTTTGTAAAAACAATTTACAAAAAGGTTTACAAAAAGAGGATAAACGCACATTGTTGTCTTAGATTTCTTCTAAGGTTTCCTGGTGATTTATCTATAATTTAGATAAATTTACATATGTTAGTATAATAACTCTTTATTTATATTAACGATACCCTCCCTGAGACGGCATTCCAACGACTACGTCGGGCAGAACCACGACAGTCGTTACGGAACCCTGGATCAATCGGGCAGCGTATCTAATACGTAACTGGGGTTATAATACTTACAATGGAGCAGAACTTCGTTAATTAGGGGGATATTATACCCGATTATAGTGTCTACTATCAGAAATTCGAGATAAAGAAAAGGAAATGAGCGAGTTTCAACTGAAGGCCCGATGCCCTCTTATATAGGGCCTGAAATTGGTTTCCTCGCGGCCCGCGTAAGGTTAGACCTCGGGCTACGCGGCCCGCGTAGTAGGGGGGTCTAGGCCGTAGCTGATCCGGGTCACGAATAGGTCCAACACGTGTTGCCACGTGTCATCACCGGGTGAGGCCTCATTGTTGATCTCTCGCGGCCCGCGTAGGCAGTAGCCAAAGGCTACGCGCCCCGCAACAGCCTTAATTTTCTTGTTTTTATTTTATTTTTATAAAAATAAAGGTATTCGGGGTCCGTTTTCACGTACGGGGTGTCTTTTAAGACGTATGGGAATATTTTAAAATATATTAGGGTGTCAGAAAAAAATTTCAGGAGGGTTGTTATATTATTCGTCACTTGATCTTTGTCCGGAGGCCTATGTCATCCACCTAGAATAAAAACCGACATAAACTTTAGTTATGAAGGTCTTGAAGCACTTTAAAACAAGGGTAAATTACACTTTTCGTCCTTTATGTTTGTACCGGATTGCAAAGGATAGCCTTTAACTTTAATAATTACAGTCACAATCCTTTATTTGGAAAACTTATTACACCTTTCGTCCTTTAGCACTAACAAGGTTAATAATTTCAGTTAAGTCTATTTATATAAGGGTACTTTGGTCTTTTTACCAATCTACTTAAAATATGTTATAAATAAAATAAAAACAAAAACAAAATTAAAAACTTATAAATATCATAATTTCATCTCTCTTTCTCTCTAGAAACAGAGAAACTCAGTCCCCTCCTCCTTCTCTCTACAAATCACTGCATTCACTCAGATCCCATTTTCCGATCAACGGCAACGTCTGCTCACGTGATGAATCTACAGATCTAACGGTAAATCGGACCGTTGTGAAGACGGAAAGAGAAATGAAGGTTATTAAACGGTGAATCGGACCGTTGCCGGAAAAGAGTTGGTGCTCCGGTTGCGATGTTCCGATGGAAACCCAAGATCTGGAAAAGCTAACGCTACCGGTTGCGATGTTCCGACGGGGGTGATGGTTTTAGAATTCAGGAATTTCAAGATTTGAGGGTGTTTTTTTGGGAGTATCAGACTAAAAACTATCAAGTGGTTTTTTGGGAGTATCGGACTAAAAACTATTAAGTGGTTTACGATTTTGAGGTAAGATGGCTTGAATTCATGGGTGAAAGAGGAAAGAGAGAGATAGGTTTTTGTTGAAGAGGGTTGTGATAAGATAAATGAAGGTGAAATAATACTGAAATTAGTAGTAAATGGTTGTTTTAAGTTGCATTGCTTTAAGTTTTTGTTGAAGAAGGTTACCGAATCGTCACATGATTTTGTTCTTTACGTGGAAATTGTGATTTAAGGGTGATTGCAGGTGAATTGTGTTATTGATTGCAGGAAATTGTGTTAGTGATTGTAGATTTGCAGGTGAATTGTGGGTGTTGGTGGGTTTGATGGTGCTGGTTGGTGTTTGTTTATAGAGAGAGAGAGAGATTCAAAGTGTGAGAGAGAGAGTGTGAAAGAGAAAAAGTTATTTATATTTGATTTTTTTTAATTTTATTTATACTATAAATAATTAAGTAGAAAGACTAAACTGCCTTTAAGTGAATAAATTTAACTAAAATTTTTAACCTTGTTAGTGCTAAAGGACGAAAGATTCACTGAGTTTTCCAAATAAAGGATCATGACTGTAATTATTGAAGTTAAAGGCTATCCATTGCAATCCGATACAAACATAAAGGACAAAAAGTGTAATTTATCCTTGTGTTATTGATTGCAGGAAATTGTGTTAGTGATTGCAGATTTGCAGGTGAATTGTGGGTGGTGATGGGTTTGATGGTGCTGGTTGGTGTTTGTTTATAGAGAGAAAGAAAGAGAGAGAGAGAGATTCAAAGTGTTAGAGAAAGAGTGTGAAAGAGGAAAAGGTATTTATATTTGATTTTTTTTAATTTTATTTATACTATAAATAATTAAGTAGAAACACTAAACTGCCCTTAAGTGAATAAATTTAACTGAAAATTTTAACCTTGTTAGGGCTAAAGGACGAAAGATGCACTGAGTTTTCCAAATAAAGGATCGTGACTGTAATTATTGAAGTTAAAGGCTATCCATTGCAATCTGATACAAACATAAAGGACGAAAAGTGTAATTTATCCTTAAAACAAATTCCATAAGCAAAACAACAAAATTAAAATTTTTTGCCAGTTATAAGGCTTCTCGCAGGCCGCGAGAGCCTTGGCCCTTTTCTGTCGCGGGCCGCGACAACTGTCGCGTGACGCGACAGTGAGGCTGGGTTGTGGTCGCGTAGCGCGACAATCCAGTTTCGACAGAAGGTTTCCTTCTTTTTAAGTTGCATATGCCCAGCTATGTTATTTCCAACATCCAACTTTAAATTAGCATAACTTTCAATATACATATCCATTTTACACGATTCTTGTTTCTATGCGACCGTAATACAATTACGGATGCGTTTATCACCTCGGTTCGCAACAAAATCTGAATTATAAGCTAACGGCTTATAAATCCTTTAGGCGATTATTCAACCCGTTTCATTTTAGCATCTCACTACATGTTTTATATCAATGGTCATTTCTCGCCGTTTTTACCCATTCCGGGCTTGTCAAATTTAGCGTTTTCGCTTCCATTACATGGTTTGCGCACGCATTTATGTCCTGCTTGATATCTTCAATTCAAGCATACACTTTTTAGCAAAATTTAATGAAATCAAGTTTTCTAAGCTTTGACCCAAATCCAAGGGTTCATCAATCGAATTTTGACGTGTCCGTTTCTCGGCTTACGCACTCATTCTACCGTTTTGTTGCGTGACATTCGAGTCACTTAAAATCGCTATTGTTTTAACTATCTATTTGACCCATTTGGTTGTCGAGTGAATTCCATCACTTCAATGACATACCAAACACATATATTTTCGCCAAACCACATCAATCATATTCTAACTATTTGTTTTGACCCGTTTGGTTTGTCGAGTGAATTCCATCACTTCCATGACTTACCAAACTCTTACAATTTTCTTTATATCCGCATTTAGCATAAATTACGACTAAGCTCGTCTACATGAATATAACAAAATGACAAGTTGCGGACCTCTCAAAGCTTGTCCTTCAAGCGTGCATCCGCTCCAACTTGACCGCTTGAAAATTCAACCACCTTGCCTTGCCTATAGAGTTCAACCAACATCGTGTTTAGAACCCATATCATTTCATATTACACGTAATTCATCAATTTGCCAATTACGCGTTTCTTTCATCATTTCATCATACCATCATTCGTTTAGGCATTTTAACAAACACCTTGCGGGCAAGATTTTTATATGTCTTTTATTTAGTTCATGACTAATCTTTTTAACCAAGTTTCAATCATCAAATCAACCCCTTATGTCTAGCATTCATGAACAATATCAAGACTTGCATCATAACATCGGTTTTTCACAATTTAGCATACAAAATCATGTGTTCGTCACATTGCTATAAAAACCCACTTAACACACATATAGGTGTTCATCGAATTCCTAGTTTTCAACACTAATTCATCAAGTCTTCAACTAAGGTTTGTTCCTAAACATGGATTCAACATAGCATAACTCATACATTCAACATTCAAGCAAGAATTTCGATTATGAGTGTTCACCAAGAATTGAAGATGTAACCAAATGATGAAATTTGACATACCTCGTGATCCTCTAACTTAAGTGATCACTAATTTCAGCTTGGTTTTTTATTTGGACTTGATTTCCTTCTTGAATTTGGTTATATTTTGTGATTTAGGGTTCAAAGGAGAACCCCTTTCTTGGGTCTGTGTATGCGTCGACCAGAAAGTGTGTGTTCTGGTTTTGATTTTTGTTTTACTATTAAAAACACTTTCCATACTTAACCCTTTTAGTCCCTCTAATTTACAAAGGTTATAAAAAGGTTGCTAAATCAAGTTTCTTTATTGTTTGGCAATTATTATTAACTAGGTTAGTAAATCCTAGTTACATTATTCTTCGATTAAAACCAGCATATATACCATATGTAAATAAATATTAATTTCTAATATTTTCGGGGTGTTACATGATAATGTTAATTGAAACGAACAAAACTAATGATTATTGGATCTTTTTTAACCAATTTTAAAAAGTTATAGGGTGTTAAATATTTTATTTTTCGATCGGGCCCCGGCCGGTGCGCAAGCTGACCTCCGCCCGGAAACCATACTGCCCCCACACGAGAGACTCGCTGACCTCCGCCGGGAAACCATCGCGTCCGTAAGAGCGGGGCTGACGGGGGAATGTCATCGACATGACCCCGGTGACCAATTCGGTCCTGTACAGAGAAAGTCACCTTCCAAAAAAAAAATATTTTATTTTTGAGGAGTTGCATATTTTTTATTGATATTTCTAGATTCTGTGAGGAGATTTCTTTCCAAATGGAAGATATTTGTATGAATTGGCTGGTTTTTGTAGGAGAGACACCTAGTTGTCATGTATAGCAACTGGATCAAATACAAACTATATTTTATATACAAGCAGTAAAAACCATTTAAAAAATGTCATGTAACATCAAACTAATTATAAAAAAAATGGTAAAATAATCACCTAAATGGTTTTGTAAGAGGGACACCTACTTGTCATATATATGAAAGTAATTTCTTTTATTCACTGATTTGTGGGTGCTCAAGTTATGTGACAAAGAAAGATGCTAAAGAACCTTTTTAATTCTATTATATGTGTAAACTGAATTTGTCAATTAAAACGTTTGACACGTGATTCAAATGCACCGGTAGGTGCAATCAGACCATGTGTAGTGGTGAACAAAAATAATGCCCTCACCATGGGGCATTATCCGACACGTGGCATCCTAGTCAGCGTTAGGCATTATAGCAAAAGTGGCATAGTGGGGCATTATTCTAATAACGCCCATGCAATCATTTCCCAATTATTTTTTTTAATTTAAAACATAAAAAACTTCATTAATTTAAAATAAAAATTCCACTACTTGAAATAAAAAAAAACTGAAAAAAAAAAACAGAAAAAAAAACCGAAAAAAAAAATAAAGTTAAAAAAAAAAAAGAACATTATCTAGAGTCCATATTTTTCTCTAATTTTTTGGCAACGCATTTGCGCAAGGATCAACGCATCGCCTTGGAGGTGGTCGATAGGTTTGGACAAAAACTCAATGTCCTTTTCCATTTGCCTCGCCTCTTGCATCTCGTTAAACTTTTTGGTTTCGGCCACTCGTTCTTTCATAATCTCATACCGTTGGTGGCCGAGGTCGCGAATGTCTTGGAGACGACGGTTCATCTCCTCGAAATCTTCCTTTAACTCGAGATCGGAAGACGACTCGACCGTTTTTTTCCCGGTTCCCTTTCTTCTACCGGTGGGTCGGGTCAACTCTTCTTGAATTCCCTCGTCAACGTCCACCACCTCATTTAAATCGACATTGCGGGCATCCGATGTCGGAGTTGACGGGTCAACGGAGGATGATGTTTTTGACCTTTTAGCTCGACGTCTACTACTAGACGTCATTGGATTAACTAGCGCCCACTTTGGACTTTTTCGTAGTAGCTCCCAACACTTATAGTACGTGAAAGGGCATTTCGTCCTCTTGAACTCCTCCAATGTCCTCGTTAAAACCCCGACGTCTCTTTCACCGCTCGTGCGAGTATCGTAGTTACGCTGGTAAACTTCTTGGAACGCGTGAGACTTGTTGTTGATGTCGGTCCATTTGCTAGAAATGGAATCTTTGTCCCGATGTTCGCCTTGACCCCACGTGCTAAAAAAGAGTGCACGAACCCTATCCCGATGTTCGGGTTGCGTCTCCGGCACGACATCGACATCGGGTTCGGATTCGGGTTGTTGTTGAGGCGGTTGCGACCCGCCGGCTTGACCATAGCCGAAGGTGGGAGGTACAAACGGAGTGGCGCCAGTCAAGTAAGCCGCGTACGGTAAAAAGCTCGGGTCCATGTCTTGAAGGTTATACGGGTTTTGCGGTTGGGTTGTGTTCGGGTTCGTGGGTCTTGCGGGGACACCAAAAGGGTGTCGGAATGGATGCATGATTGTATAAAAAATAGGAGAAAGTGGGTGTTTTTTATAAAAAAAATAGAAGAAAGTAGGAGAGAAAGTGGGAGTTTTTTATAAAAAATATGAGAAAGTGGGTTGATATATATATAGTGGGTAAATTTTTAAATTAAAAAAAAAATTAACACTTTTGACCGTTTGGCAACGGTACAATCTCGATCCCCACAATTTTTCAGCGTTTTAATTAAAACGCCATATTGATTTTTTTCCGAAAATAACGCCCGGTAACGCCCTATGTAATGGCGGCCGGGGCGTTATAGAGCGTTTTTTTTTTTAATTTTTAAAAATCACGCCCCACTACGGGTGGTCTCATAGTTATCAAAATGGGGCCATCAAAGGCGCGTTTCTGGTAAGTTCCCGATGACTTTTCCGGCCAAATACATGCCAGTTTCCAACGAACTTTTGCAAATTACTGCCAAATTCTGTTTGGAATAGATCTGTGGTTGTGTTTGCTATTACCGGAGAGCAGAAACATGTTGAGGAAGAGAAAGAAGAAGATGAAAAATAAAAAATACTAAAAACTTAACCTTAATAGTGTTTTGCACAAACAGAGCGCACTGTTTTGCGGAAAGAAACTCGTTTCAACAGTGACACCACATAATTAACAAAATACATTTTTTTTTCAAAATATTCTAAACTATTATAGCAAATACAGGGTAAGGTTATTATAAAAAAAGTTAAAAGTGTGAGAAATGTGAGAAATATTGTGGAGATGACATGTGTCCTAAATCTAAATTAATTCAAAAGGGTAAACAAGTAATTTTATCATTAATTCAATTATTAAAAACTTCTCATAACCGCCACCTTAATTATTAGAACTGGATTTTTTTTTAAAGATCTCTATAAACACCATTCAGCAAGTATATAACACCATTCAGCAAGTATATAGCACCATTCAGTAAGTATATAACATCATTCAGGAAGTATATAACATCATTCAGCAAGTATATAACACCATTCAGCAAGTATATAACATCATTCAGCAAGTATATAACACCATTCAGGAAGTATATAACACCATTCAGTAAGTATATAACATCATTCAGTAAGTATATAACACCATTCATGGACTAAACATCTGATCGAAACATATTTTTTCTCTATATAAGTATAGCAATATGGTACTCATATTAAAGATAAAAAAAAACGCTTGTTATTATGGTGTAATTTTTTTTTTTAAAAAAAAGTTACGTATAAAAAGTTATTGACGTTTAAAAAAGACGGGGGGAAGTTACATGTGCATTAATGTTAGTTTCTTAATTTAAAAGTGTTAAATTTACCTATATACCATTAATCTAGAAAATTAATATGTTTAAAAGCAAACATTATTTACAATTTTGTCATTATGATCTCAACCATTAGATCAAAGATCTAATGGTGATCTAATGGTGTAAATTCTTTCTTACCTTTCTCACAAAAGAACCTTTTTTTACAGGAACCTCTACCAGCAAATACAAATTATATATGTGTTTAAACTTGTTTTGAAACTAGTTTTTTTTTTTTTTGAACGGCGATATTTCTACAACAGGCGATAGAGATCGCACCTAACCCCATAACTCGGGCAGGCCCCTCCGCCCCACTCCGGCAGCCAAGACTATGTTGTCTTAACCGGGCCCACGCTTGGTGCATCAGAGTTTGGCTAAGGCGTTCCCCGAGAAAATTTCCAGCCCCCTGCCCATATGACAGGAGTTGCACCCTCCACAAGAACCAAGGTTCTCTGGAGTAAATGCACTGTAATAGAAAACTCGGGGTGGCTCGGATTCGAACTTGAGACCTAATTATAGTTAGATGATTTTATCTAATTATATTAGTTTTATAAATATATGTTTTAAGTAAAATTATTATTTTTATATATTAACAAGATATATTTATTATTTTCTTCAATCCATAATATATTTTATTTTTCATTTTTCATTTGAGTGCGTTTTTTTTTTCTCGGGCCCTCGCTTTTTTTGCGTTTTGCACCTAGGCTCTAGGCGAGACCTATGCGCCTCAAGTGCGGTTAGCGCCTTTGATAACTATGAGTGCAATGCATTTAATATAAAATCAACCCTTTTATCACCTCTGAGATTAGGGTTGTGGTGAGCTAAACAAAGTTAACTAATGGTTAAGCATTTTGTAAATTTTAGAAAAAAAAAATAGTTCGGTGGGTATGTGTGTATAGGGCTGTAAACGAACTGAACGTTCAGCGAACAGTTCGTGAACCGTTTGGCGGGAAGTTCGTTTATGTTCGTTCGTTTAATAAACGAACGAACATGAACAAGAAATTTCGTTCGATTAGTTAAATGAACGAACATGAACATAGGTCTCGTTCGTTCGATTGTGTTCGTGAACGTTCGGTAAGGTGTTCGTGAACATTCGTTGATTTGCGTTCGTTTATGTTCGTATGTTTGTGTTTTAATTGAAGATCTTTGTACTTTCTTATATTTTATTGAGTAAACTGCTAAAATCGTCCCTGAGGTTTGACTCAAAATGCTAGATCAGTCCAAAATCAACTTTTGTTGCTAAAACGGTCACTGAGCCCAAGTTCTGTTGCTAGATCAGTCCAATTAGTTAACTGAAGTTAGTTTTTAACTTTTATTTATTACACAAACAGTCCCTGTAGTTATAATTTACTAGTTTTAACTATGAGTTAATAGCCAAAATGGTCCCTGAGGTTTGCACCACCACCACCGCACCGCACCGCCACCACCACCACCACCACACCGCCACCACCACCACCACCGCCACCACAGCACCGCCGCCACCACTACCACCACACCGCCACCACCACCACCACCACCACCGCCACCACAGCACCGTCGCCGCCACCACCACCACCACCACCACAGCACCGCCGCCGCCACCACCTCCACCACAGCACCGCCGCCACCACCGCCACCACCACCACCGCCGCACCGCCACCATCGCCACAGTGGGTTGCAGGTTTGACCGGAAAACTCGAAACAGTGGGTTGCAGGTTTGACCGGAAAACTCGAAATATTCTCTATCTGTAAAAAAAAAAAATAGTAAGGCCGCCCGGGGTGGTGCGTTATTTTATCACGAAAACAAAAGATAACGTGTGATATCCACCCCCACAACAAAGTTCCACGCGTGATATAATCTGTTTCGAGTTTTCCGGTCAAACCTGCAACCCACTGTGACGATGGTGATGGTGACCAGACGATGGTGGTGGTGGTGGTGGCGGTGTTGTGGCGATGGTGGTGGTGGCGGTGCGGCGGTGGTGGTGGTGGTGGCGGCGGTGCGGTGGTGGCGGTGGTGGTGGTGCAAACCTCAGGGACCATTTTGGCTATTAACTCATAGTTAAAACTAGTAAATTATAACTACAGGGACTGTTTGTGTAATAAATAAAAGTTAAAAACTAACTTCAGTTAACTAATTGGACTGATCTAGCAACAGAACTTGGGCTCAGTGACTGTTTTAGCAACAAAAGTTGATTTTGGACTGATCTAGCATTTTGAGTCAAACCTCAGGGACGATTTTAGCAGTTTACTCTATTTTATTTGTACTTTTTATATTATTAAACTTTTATTTATTTTATTACTCTAACAATTAAACTAGGAAACTCACTTTCACTTTGTTTATGCATCATTTCTCTTTCATTTCTCACTATTTACATCGGTGAATACAATCGACCTCCATTTCATAATAAGAGATTCAAGTTCGAGTGCTACTCTCTAGGCCATCTATCTTTATCCGTCATCGCATTCGCCAAATTTATTTGTGTTCGTGAACCGTTCGCGAACACGCTCGTTTCCTTAATGAACGAACACGAACATAAAATCTCGTTCGGTAAGTGTTCATGAACACATTTATTTCCTTAACGAACGAACATGAACAAGGCCTTGTTCGTGTTCGTTCGGTTCGTTTACAGCCCTATGTGTGTATGTTAAACTACTGTTCTGATATATTATTTGCATTATGATTCAGACTACTAAATATTTAGATGTGGTCTTGGTCGTCATTCGGTTAGCACCATTTTACGCACCACCTCAACGCTGGTAGAACGATTTTATGCCCAATGCCCCGCAACGCGGGGCTTAACACTAGTTAATATTATAACCATGGACACAATGCTTGCTTCAACTCCTTTACTAATATGAAGAACATGAGAGGCTTTGATGGTGTGCGGGGAAGACCTCCACACAAGGCCCGCGATTTCGAGGGGCATGCGATCTAAAAAAAATCTGATACGTATATGTTATTTTTTTTTAAATAGTAAACACATACCACTTCCAATATAGTCCCATTTACAAATCATTTTTTATGGTTTAGAATTTAGCCAACTTGGAATTAGGTTTATTGAACCCAATACTAATTTGATTTTTTTAAAATAATAACAAAACATAACGGAATGACACATTTTTTCAAGCTCGAACAGGGTAAGTGAATTCTTAGAGACGCCTCTGATGAAGAAGATATTGATGTTAGGATAAATACAAGAGTTGAATAACAGAGTGAAGCTTCTGAGACCGACACTCAACAAGAACATGTTATGCTTGATAAAACATACACACAGACCAAATATTAATCAAACAAAAAATTGGTTTTTATGCTAAAACCGGTGTTACATGATTGAGCACCCACTTTTCTCCTCGGTTGGTTGAACATTGCCTTGCGGATACCTGTTTGGCTCGTTCGGGTTGTATGTGAACTCAGTCGTATCAAGCCCATACTGTTCCACATATAAGAAATCAAGGCTCAATTGTTGAATAGGTCGATTTGGGCTATGTTTTATATCAAACACGTCAAATCAAAATGTTTAGCAAGAAAGGGATATGGTCAAACACGTATCACGTCACGTGTACTTTTAGTGCTATAACCTTTTATATAGAGATTTGGTATGTTAGTGTAATAATATGGTAGAATACACACCTTTTCCCTCATTCGTGCACTCCATGCATCATTTCTGCTTGGACGGCTATCAAGGGGTCCGGTAACAGGAATACCTGTAGCAGGAACTGGTTGTCGGATGATCAACGGTTGCCGTTGCTGCCTGGGGCCCGCTATGTATTCATCATCACTATCATAATCTGGTGGAGCATTTGCAGCCCGTACCATACAAGCTAACAAGAATACAAGACCCTGCAAATCCATATTTAATTAACATAGAAATATAATGTGACTAATAACTTTATTACATATTGGTGGCAAAAAAAAAAGATGGGTTGGATAGCAGGTCAAAACGAGCCAAGGCGGCCCACGACCCCAATAACATATTGTCCAAAATTTGCACACTTTGTTACAGATTTAATTACAGAAATTATATCATGTCAAGAACCCGGCTCGGTTCGTTGGTAGTTTCTCAAGCCCGAGCTCGGGCTCGGCTCGTTTATTAACTATTAATTAAAATATTAAATAAAAATAATATAAATAATAGACTCGTTTAGGATGCCTGAGCTCGATAAGTGAAGCTCGGGCTCGTTTACTAAAAAGGCTTCTTTTGAGTTCAGACTCCCCTCATAAACAAGTTTAAATAAGCTCGGCTCGGCTCGTTTACTAGACAACTTTAAATAAGAGGTAAATGGTATTAAATATTAATAAAAATTAATATTACACTAAGGCTCGATGTGCCTGACGAAGTGACGAGCTTCACATGCCAGGCTCAAGCTCGGGCTCGATAGATAAACGAGCTTTATTTTAGGCTCAAGCTCGGCTCGGGCTCGATAAGGCTCGGCTCGGGCTCGATAAGGCTCGGCTCGTTTCAAGCTTTTTCTCGAGTCGATCTCGAGCAGCTCAGCTCGTTTGCACCCTTAGTCGCTTTATACATTAAAAATCCACTTTAGGCGTGTTTCGACCCGTTTGACATGTTCAGCCTATTCGATACATTTCCTCTTAAGCTATTCTTTTGAAAGCGTTGGAGATAATTTAATATAAAATTCACAAGTAAACGGGGTGAAATTGTCACTTCTAGTTAATACCATTTGCATGATATTTTTCAGTTTTCTGAAACATATTCACAAGGTCAATATTACTGATGTACCTCAAATATAACAGCCCCAAGGGCAACCCATCTGCATATTTCCCAATTCTTCTCCAGAAATCTGTAAATCATTTCAAAATCTCCAGTTTTGTCTGGGGGGATCTCCTGATGACATAATTATGTTTAGATAATCAACTAAATACGATACATCATATTGAATATCAAAGCAGTCGGTGACAGCAAACTCACCGCTCTCCAGCTTTTGTCAAAGAAGATAAAAGAAGCACCACCCAATTCCACCAGAATTAACAAGAACACAAGGACAGAATACTGCATTAGCTTAAGGAAAGCGAAAATATAATATATATACACAGGGTAATTTAAAGTTTATAACTCCCTTACGTGAAAATGGATCGCTTTGGCCTTTGGGTAACTTTTCTTATACACAGGTAAATTAAACAGGACTTGCGTTTACAGCTGCCTAATTTGCTTATAAAGAAACTATAGATCATACTTTAATAATAGTTCTGTAACCATACTTGATATATTGAATAAGTTAACAAACTAATTTAAAATTAGACCAAAAAAAGTATTGGCAGGTCAATCAAACCCGGCCAAGCATGTTTTGACACACCATGAAGATTTACCAGTTTTGACATCCCGATTTGCCACCTACCTATAAAGACAGGAATGATTTTGATTGTATGAGCTTCAAGATTAACTATCCCCTTGTAAGTTACACTCCTTTATAGGGCTGCAAACGAACTGAACGTTCATGAACACATTATTTCCTTAACAAATGAACACGAACAAGGCCGTTCGGTTCGTTTGCAGCCCTACTCCTGTATATTATACGATGACTATAGGAGCCATAAAGTAGAAGGATACACAACTTAGGCAACATCCACTTCGGGTTGCGGCTCCAATGCAACCAAAACAAGATATGATAAACACAGCTGCACCAATGCCAATAAATAGATAAATGAACCTGCACAGAACAAACAACAGTAATCAGCTACTTAATAAAACTGTTTCGGTTACTATAATAAAAATGAGTATAGGAAGCAAAGGTTGATGCCAATATGCATTTATATTATTTTCTTATATCTGGAGATGCATACAACCAGGGGAGGCTCTAAGGAGGGGCAATATGGACGGCCAGCCGGGACACGTTTTTTTTCGGGGCACAAAATTTTTAAAAATTCCCAGTTATATATAGATATTAGGCGATTTTCTTTTGTATCTAACATGTTCAAAGTGAAAAAGAAATATAAAAATATGATAGGTTGATTCTTGATTAACTGTGACATATAAATGAAAAATACAAGTAATAAAAATGGCATCATGTTATTAATTGCATTTGAGTTGTAATATCTAAATACGATGGTATAGGACATATATTTTTTGGCTCAGACGGGGCAACTGAATCCTCTGCATACAACTATGCAATTATGTACGATTCATATATTTAAGTTTGCATTGATAAAATAAGCATTATGAAGTACGCCAAGAAGTAAGGATGATTAATCATGTTTATCACATAATCAAACTATTATGTACACAAAGTAATTGTTGCCCCAAATCAAAATTCCCATTTGGCCGAGAGTAACGGTTTTTTATCCTTTATAACTTGATTATTTTGAGCCCAAATTATATCATTCAGACATAGCCATAGGTCTAAACGCAAATCATGTGACTTTTCGTTTATTGCCCTTTCAATATACGGATTATTAAGTAGGTGTGGTCGATGGTAGAGATGGTTTATGAGTTTATCATCTAGTAGATAACTTTGGTTCAACTCCCTTCAAGTATAAATGCAATTTTAATGAGTACACGTCTAGCTTACAGATTGATTAGCTTGAAAAGATTGACAAAGGGAAAAACGATTAAAACGGACATATTTCAACAAAGGTTATTCCCCTTATCATTGTTTTTTTGCCTTTTGGCCAGCTAGTCTGGATGCTAATAGTCTACCCCTTGATATATTAATTTAATTTTTGAACGAAGTTTAACCAAAGTTATCGTCTACACGATTAACCATCTTAGCCTCATACCGAATACATAGCAGTAACTTTACCCACCGATTTCCTGAAAAACATTATATCATGTGACTCTCAAACACTCACTTCTAATATTTTTAAATCATGTTAACAACATAACATGTAGCTGAAATTATATATTGATGACAGCAACTTTTGCTTTTCAAGACCATTATACATGATCTTTAACCTAAAACGGGAAATCAAAGGAAAAGTGTTTCGGATAACAAAACATCATATGAAAGCATACCAAGCAGTAGGCAGGTTATCAAATATGCTGAGGTGAGACAGTGAGACAGCCATTAACATAGGGCGACCAAGTTGAATAAGTTTTCCATGCGGTGGTTCGAAATCATGATCCTTTGCATCTTTGTACATAACGAACATGTAAACCCCGTATCCGATCATAGCTAGACCAATAAGTGTCAACAAGAAGTTCAGGAGCTTCAACAAACACTCCAAAAACCCCTTACAAGCCATACTTGTATTATTTGTCGTGAATCCGCTCAACCCAACAATGTTATGATCCTATCAATTACTTCAATCCTACATTACAAAAGCCAAAAAGAAAGCATTGAATTCAATATCAGTTACAGTAATAGTAACATACAAGAAGAGAAAATAAGCACATTTACATAAAATATAGGAAACCAGAGATGATTTTTGTTACAAAAACATCCATGTAGACCTTTAAACGAACCGAACGTTCAGTGAACCGTGAACTGCTCGGTGGAAAGTTTGTTTATTTAATAAACGAACGAACATGAAAACATATTTATGTTTATTTAAAAAACGAACGAACATGACCGCATATCATGTTCATTTAACTAAACGAACGAACATAAACACATGTTTCGTTCGTTGATTTACGTTCGTGAATATCCATTTATGTTGTTTCGTTTATATTAATACAAAAGTTCAATATATTTATGTTTTATATTTTTTCGATACAAAAGTTCATTTATGTTCGCTCATACATTTCGTTTGTGTTTGTTTATGTTGATGAACTGTTATTTTAGAATGTTAACTAACGAACATAAACAAACACGAACATGTTTATTTTTCTTAACGAACGAACATGAACAAGAAAATTCGTTCGTTTCATTGTTCGTGTTCAGTTAAAGTAAAATGAACGAACATGAACATGCCGCAGGTAGTGTTCGTTCGACTCATGCCTACATCTATGTGCAAATTGAACAATCAATCACTCCACAAATACTTTCATTACTAACTATTATCAAAACCGAGGGTTAAATCGGAATCACTACCTTACTTTTCAGTCAAGCAAAGAGATTCGATCACACACACACATACACACTCTAAACCTAAACATCACGCATGATTTACGAGCTTATAAGTAACAAAATCGGCGAAATCATCTTCCGAAACACGTAAACATGAAATTGACCTAAAAATCTAGAATCAAACAAGTTCTTCGTAAATTCACAAACATAATTCAACGTATTCACAATACACAACGTATAGATCATCAAATACAACCAGATTCATTCAAAACTGGATTGAATTCACGATAAATTCAAAAATTGACAGAAATAAATGATGTAAAACCTAGTTTGGATTCATAATTGAGGAGAAAAGATGATTGTTTACAGATTGAGGATAATCGGATCAAGCACTTACAGTGATTATTGAGATTTCGAAGTGAAAATTGAGAGGAAAAGTGACCGGAGAGAGCATGGATTGGTGGAATTGAAAAGTGGGGGTGGAAATAAATTGAAAGAAAATAATAATAACAAGAATAATAATAAATGAATGAAAAATCTGGTGATTTAATTTAATTGCTGGACCTAATTGTTTTTGTGTGTGGACCAAGGTAATCACACCGGTGATTACCGTTGGAAAACTTTTTTCTTTTGAACATCAAAACAATTTATCAACCATCGTGACACCGGATGTTGTGGCTAAGGTCGATTACTCAACCGCTGTCAGCCACTTGGCTCTCCTAGATGCGTGGAAACCAAACCTCCACCCGTCCGAAGGCACAACAGTGGAATAATCAGTAAAACCTTGCCTCCCATCCGAGACGAACCGGCACCACCCGTATTTGCCCTTCACCTGGATGCCGCAGAAAATAATTGGGAGAGTGAGAGTCGAACCTGGGTCACAAGGAACACCAAGTCTTTCCCCAACCACTACCTCGTTGGCACCGTTGGAAAACTTTACAGCAAAAAGTAAGTTTTTACATTGTATTTTATTATTAAAAGTATTTATTGTGTTCGAGTAGTTACAAAGTTACATATCAAGTAAAGAACGCACAAAGGTAAATAGTGGTGTTAGATGTCACGTTTAAAGTAATAAATGTATAAGAACGCACAAAAAATGCTATTCTTGTCGAATAATCAGCTTTTAGACATATGGTGTCATTGGTTGACGAGTCAGCTAACAGCCTAGCACTATCCAATTCTTAAACTGACAAAACCGATTCAGATTCACCTTCTTGTCCATTACCTGTTGCTGCTTGTTGCCACAGGAGAGCTTAAAAACAGCTCCAAAAATATATTAGACTTTAACCATCATCATCACCATGGCTTTAATTGCTACTTTTTACCACAACTAAAAATCGGGTCAAGTCTCTCACAAGCTTAACTTTTACCCTAACTTCTAGGATAAAAATTGTGGGAGTTGATTAATAATCAAATTACATTTTTTTTACAAAGTCAATGTTAAACTCCTAGATTTATTTCTTTAGGGTGGTAGGGTGAAGTGGTTGAGAGTAGTGCGTACCCTCGAGGGTACACCGTCGCCAGTGAGCAGGGTAGTGGTGTGAGGGTAGTAGTCACCGGTTAGGGTAGAAGAGAGAGAGGGAGATGGCATGGCTCTCAATCTTGACCTACCCAATTATGAGCTAGCTTTAGGTTGCACGGTATGGGCGCCATTGGGCTCTCCACCTCAGCAATTCTTCACTCAATAGCGCCTCCATACCGGGCGCTATTGATGCTCCGTCATTGCAACAGCGAGGGATAACTGAGGTTATGTGGGGCCAATTGGCCGAAGCAATTTAATATCAATAAAAGGGGGCACAATTGTTGGATGGGGGCTTTTATCCCATTTCTTGTTTTTAATGGGGGGCGCTATTGGTTGGTGTTGGATGATGTGACGCATATGTGGCGCTGCGATGGCGTAATGGAGCCCCTGAGAGCTCCATTCCATACCCTGTAGTGTAGCCTTATAATTATTATTTTTTTTAAATGGTTTTAGGATACATGAGAGGAGTGACAAGAAGTTTTAGGGTAGTTGATGGTATAAATGACATAGCAGAATTGGTGGAATTCATGGCAGTGTAAGAGCACACCTCCCACCCTTACAATCGAACAAATCCAAGCTACTTATGCATCAAACTATAACCATCGGTCTAGAAAGTTGTAGTAAATAATACCAAACTCTACATATAATACTTTTATGATTCAATTAGAGGTAGCTATTACATTCTTATAGTAGTTGCATATGCTTAGGATTTTGCTTTTGTGAAAAAAATTATACATCTAGTTGTATTCGGTTATTTCAATAACATGTACAAGCAAATATTTTAGAATGAACTAGTGGGCACGGCTTTTCAGTGAAAAGAATAATCATTATGTTTATATGACAAGAAAGAATATTAAACATGAAAGATGCTTTCTGTGTTGAATCTGGTTAGACCGGACGGTGTGGGACAATGCTCCTAGTCGCCTCAGTTGGGTGGTGTCCCTTACACCGTCTCAACCAAAAGGGGCGCCATACTTGGCCTCCACTAAAGGCGTGAGAGGAAGAAAGGGACCACCTATTATCTAAACCAATCAGATTTGTTTTTTTTTTCTTAATATAGTTAAAATGGGTTTTATAGAGGGCGTTATTTCACACCGTGCAAGTTAGCGATAAAGCCCCCATTTATATGTCGCCTACGTGGCGCTGATGTGATGTGACACCACCCAACCTTATAAGGGGAGATGGGGCGCTACGTGGTGGCACGGTGACCACGCGTGGAACCCCGTGGAACACCGCTGCCACCCTTTCCCAAAACGTGTGAACGTCATAACTCGTTGTAGCCATAACGCGTTGAAGGAGGGAAATTGTTGGGTGTGATGAGTGATGGACACTCCCACTAAAATACATCACTAGTGATGGAACCAAGTTCGATGACGTGGCGGAACATAATTAGGTGTGGTGAGTGATGGAAAGTGGAACTGGAGCACCCACCCCTGATGATTCATAAGTTGTGAACATAAAAGTAATATACATGCTTTTATACACCATGGGGCTAATCATCACCATGTAGTACACACTTGCACATGCTTTTAGTTCCAACATCGAGTAACCAACGTCTAAAAAGTGTTCCATTTATCGATGCACTGGTTTACATTATACACCTTTTTAACGAACATTGGCACCGTAATAGCAAGTGCTTCATACATACAAGATCATTAATAACCGTTACATTTACTCTTTTTTAACGGCCAACGAAATAAAGGCCCGGCTACCCGGGCAACCCACTAGCAAAAGGCAACCCCATACGCCCGCGAACACAGACAACGTTGGGTACCCAAGCCCACTGTTTCGGGGAAAACCCGCCGCCAGAAGGCCCATTACGATAAAACCCGGTTGGGATCGGATTCAAAGTTTCGAACTTGTGACCTCTAGCCTTAAACCCAATGCCAGTTGAGCTATAAGTCATTGGCACCGTTACATTAACTGGTTGATTTGAAGACTATACACCCCCGTATGCTAGTGCTATATGCCTGTATACCATGGTACCAGGGATATATGCTTGCATACCATATGGAATGACTGTGTGACATGTAGCGGGTACATTCAGTAGACACCCTAAATGGCAGTGGCGAAGCTTGACCCGAATGACGGGGGGTCAAAAACGTATATACCAAAAAAATTCTATAGAACCGAGGGTCGAAAATGTATATACCCAAAAATTTCTATAAGTAAACTACATACATAACACTAATGAGCGAAAAGTTCGGGGGTCCCCCCCCCCCCCCCCCCCTCTTCTATACTTCGCCCCATCAGTATGTTATCACATACTAGACACTATTGTAAGATTGTTTTTACATTGACTAGTGCCTATAATTACTGCTTTTTATTTCTGCATTTTGTTAGTCCTTCAGTAAAAAGAAAACAGACATATACACAAATGCATGGTCCAAATCCAATAATGCAAAATAATTATAAATCTAAACAATAAAAATAACCCTGCTAGTGGAGGTGAACAGTTTACAAACACTTGAAATAATTTATGATCATCTACAATAACAGATCCATAAAGATATGCAAGTTCCATTTTGAACCTAATGCAAATCTTGATTTTCTTGACTTTGACTTATATAAAAAGACTAGTTTGTTGACTAAAATGACGGATAAATTAATAAATTACTCGCTTGACGTGTCGTTGCCAACCCAGTATTGTTTAGAGGCGACAAAGATTTTCTTGGGGACAAAGGGTCCGTCTTCATGATCCAATAACTTAACATCCCATCTCATGCCGGATGCAATCTTCATCACCTTCGTTAACACATCTACTTCATCTCTCAGGAGCACTACACCTTCCGGTCTCAATATTCGATCCATTTCTAGAAGGATGCCTTCCAGATCACATCTGTTTACATAGTGGGTTGGATTAAATGTCAAAACGGGTCTAGTGAAAACAGGTAGTTTTTTTTTACATCTGTCACACATATACTAATACTTCTAATTAACGATCAATATACTTACTTGTTTTCATACAAGCTGAATACGCCATTGCCATGAATAAGGTCATATGTCCTCGGGTAAGTTGAGAAGCCTTCACACCTACAAGACCGACAACAACAATTCGGTAACATCGCACACAACAAATTTAACAATGATTGCATCAATATGTAAATTATTGTACAGATTAAGCAAATAGTATCATATGTAAAGGTGGCAATTTCGAACAATTTACTATCGGAGGGTCTATTTGGGTTTTGTTTTTTTTCTATCTCAAACGGGGTTAATTGAGTCTAGAATATTTTAAGAATATTGTTTTTTTCCTCATTCATAACCAACACATTGGTTATTTTTAAAAATAGAGTAAACTACACAGATGGTCCTTGTGGTTTACCAAACTTTTGGATTTAGTCCCTAGCTTTCCAAAAGTAGACGGATGGTCCCTGTGGGTTGCACTTTGTAACACTTTAGTCCCCAGCCAACAAATCTAAAGGTTTCAGCAAGTCCGAGTTAGGGACTAAATGCGTTACAAAGTGCAAAACACAGGGACCATCCTTGTACTTTTGGCTAAGTCGAGAACTAAATGTGTTACAAAGTGCAAACCACTAGGACCATCCGTGTACTTTTGGAAAGTTAGGGACCAAATCCAAAATTTTGGTAAAACACAGGACCATCCGTGTATTTTACTCTTAAAAATATCATAAAAATGGAAAAAAAAGTGTATATGGGTCAACCCAACCCGGCCAACTACAACCCGTATTAAAAAACATAAGATTTACTATTTTACGATACTCACCAGTCATGATATATACCGATAAGACCTCGTTCATAAACAACACCCAATGTGTCCGGAGCAATGGTAGGTACCACATTCATCACCCATAATTTATTCGAGTCAAGTGCTGCAGCAAAACCTCCAAGCCCAGCATTCATATCCATGATGTTTCTATATCTTGAAGTGCCAATTAACCGATTTGCCCTTTTGTAAGTGCCAACATACGTTTTCCAAAGTTTACTATCTTCTTGATAAGATTCAACAGTAATATCTGGAACTAGTCCTTTAGATACCCGAGGTGGCACTGCTTGTAGCCTTGCTGGGAATTTCTTTAACTCCCCTCCTGCCACTTCATTCGCGTTCTTGACTTTAGGGTACGGAGTTACACATGTTTCCATTTCCTTGTACCTAAATTATATGTAACACAAGTTAACAATTTCTTTGTGCTATATTTTTTTAGTTAACTAATAAACAGAAAAAGAAAATCTAAGAAGCACGGCGACTCACCAGACACTATCACCATCACTAGATTCACAGAAATCCGCTGAATTCATTTGGCAGGATTCAGCATTCACCTTTTTTCTCCAAATAGCAATATCTCCCTTCTCGTATTTCTTCTCCCAGCAAAGAGATTCCGCGAGTTTTTCAATCTTTCTTTGCTCTGCCTTCAAATCCTCTTTTGTCCGTTTCCATGTCTGATAATACGTCTTCCAATTGATTGGAGGACCCGACAAAATCCAAAATCCACCAGGTCTAAGAACTCGATCAACTTCCATTAAATACTTCCCATCTGCCCATAATTTAAAATCCATCATTATAATGTGTATTAGGTGACTTGCATACTTTTAATTAGTATACTCTTGGAATTTTCTTTATAACTACTAATAAGGCCCGGGCGCGTTGCGCCGCGGGTACATCGCAAATATTGAATGGATTAGTCCAAGCGTTAACTATACGAAAACGTGTGTTTGAACGTATTCGATTGAACTCAATGTAATGCATTGCGATTGCATCAAAACGTAAGGTAAATCATATTTATACCGTCCAATCATAATGTATTATATGGGGTTAATTAGAGCTTTTTTAAAAAAAGAAAAAAAAACCACAATTTGACTTCGTAAAGCCAAACAAATAGCTTCTGCTCCAAGAACAAAGGATTGTGTCGGTTACTGAATTGAATTGGGTCCAGGAATCTAAGAAATAGTGAGAATTCTTGATCTCTCTCAATATCTCTGGAACACTACCAAAGTTTTTCAAGGGGGGTTATCTTGACGTAGGTCTGCCTCTGGCCTAGATTAACCTAAGTGAAATGAAGTCTCTATCGCTCTACTTAAAAATCAAATATGAAACTTCATACACCTTAAAGTCACTCAGTTTGGAACAAAATTTACGAAAATGTACATAAAATAAGCACGAAAACGTATTATATTTGACCTCGCTCGTTTCCCAAAAAAAGTTTACGTCGAAACGTAGACCAACTTGAATTGATACAGACACGTACATAAAAATATACACGTAAAATACTAGTTTTTTTAAGAGAAAACGTATTATATTTGACCTGACAAGTTTCCAGAAAAAGTTGACGTCGAAACGTAGACACTCAAATTCATACTGACGCGTATATAAAAATATGCACATAAAAAATAATTTTTTAAAGTAAAAGAACGATAGTGGTAAACGAAAGAAATTAACGAACGGAAGTTCTTCAAGGAAAGTTAAATTATTAAAAAGCTAGGGGCTAAAAATGCCAATTGCTACAGTAGAGGGGTAATAAAAATGGAGAAGGACTAAAATTGACAACTCCAAAAGTGTAAGGGCAACCAAATTCAGTGGGAAACCCCGCCGACTTTGGTTTTTAAGATAGTATAAATGTCAACAATTTAAAACTGTATATTAGATGTGCAATCAGGAACAGTTAAATTACTCACTGCTCTCCCCCCATGGTATTAAACATCGTGAACACTGAGCCATATCAAATGCTCTTGACGGAAACGGAAGTTTTATTGATCCAAGAACACCGATAATAGCAGGCACGCCACGTTCTAAAGCAAACTGCACTTGTGCTTCATGATTATCCCTTGGTGCAAATGACATTGCCAACACATTTCTTTTCATCAAGTAAGCACCCCAGCTTGCAACCTATGTTAACATTGTAAATTCAGAACTGGTATCAAGAAAACAGACCCGTAAAAAGAAATTATGTCGAAACAGATGATGAATAACCTACCCCACAACCAGTATCCAAAGCTGTTCTGACAGAGCCATCTTTAATCGGAATCACTGATGCAAGCTCATCGATATACGCATCTGCTCCTTGAGGGAACATCGTTCCACCACCAGGAAACTTAAAAACGTTGCCCTGATACTCAACCCAATGCTGATTTGCCTTCTCAACAGCTAAATGTTTAAAAGGCACATTAGCAAAGTGAACATAATCGCGCCCTTTTGGCCATGGGAACGGAGTTGTATACCCTTTTGGAGCTGGAATTAGACACTTTAACTTTTCCTCTTGGGGAGGACAGTGTCTTTCTCTATACACCATGTTTTCTCTTGGAAACTTCATGGCCCGGTCTTGTTCATGGCAAGGTGTGTAGTAAGAGTATTTCATATCACATGGTTTGAACATTTTGGCTTTTGGTTTGGAAGAATCGGGAATTGGAATGCTGTGATGAGAGCTGAAATCAAGGGTGGAAAAGTCTTCTTCACACTCGGTTTTCTTTGTTATGTCCATCGCTATACTGTCTCCCTTTCCAAAACCACTTTTCTGCCATGTTCCTAGCAAGTAAAAGAAACAGCAGAGCCCAAAAACAATGATTATAGATAACGGACTTCTTCGTCTATGTGCTGGATTGTTCTTAGACCCCATTATGTGCTTCAGGACCCTAAAATAAAATCAACCGTCAAAAAACATAGATGACAACATGATTTAATGACACATATGAAATCAAGCTAGGTTTCTAAATTCTAACGATATGCGTGTCAAACCAAGCTTGTATACTATGCAGTTAATATCGGTGAATCGGTGATATATCGGTTATATCGGTCCTCTAGTAAAATATCGGTGTCAAATATCGGTACCGATATTATTGGCGATATTGTCACTCAATTATTAGTGTTAAATTGCTATATATATAAATTCTGCATTATATTAAAATTACCGATATCCAACCGATATCTCACCGAGATAACCTATATCTCAAATATCGGTCCTTGACCGATATCCGATATTTTACCGCATTAACTGCATAGCTTGTAATAAGTTGTATATAGTCTTAATATTATTCTCTCCAATCTCCATCCTAATGCAAATAAAATGTTTGACTAGAAGTGCAGTAGTTTTGATACATGGTCATATAAAACATTACAGTTAGTTAAATATCTGAAATCTCCTTATAAAAAATAACAAAACATAACACAAACATTGCATTCACAAACCGAAATCAATCATGCAAATGTACAGTTAACATTACTAATGCAAATATAAATCTTACCATAAACAAAAACATTACATTCATTACAACAGACCTAAACCTAACAGTGCATTTATTTTAAAAGCATAATTTAAACCTATCAATCTCTAACATACTTTGCTATATTGCATGCTAAAACAGAAACAGAGATCCAGATGACAAGTGATGATAACAATAGTAGATCCAGACGAAAAACAACTCAATTTAGATTACAGATCAAGCTGAACAAACCGATTTAGATCCTCCTACTACAGTTTAACCTAATCCTAATTCCAAAAAATCTCATCACAAACCACCATTGATGAATCAGAATATCAGATCACAACAATTGAAAACAAAAACTATTCAACAACACAGATATCACAAAATCAAATCAACAAACAAACACATAGCAACAACATATTACATATACAATTGATTGATTAGTATATGCAATCAGAAAGTACCTGAGAGATTAGAAACACACAGATCTAAGTACGTAAAGGTTGAATGGAACTTTTGTGCATCAGAAAAAGATATTTTGAGAAAAAAGTAGCTCAGTAGGAGTGTGAAAGATTTGGAGATTTTATATTGTTTAGATGAATTGAGAAGTTATATAATATTAATAATGATATTGGGGAAGAAAGTGAGGGAGTTGACGGAATCCGGAGACGGCGGTCGGTGGCGGTGGGAGATCTGGTGGACAGGCTGGACGTTTATATACTGCTTTTTGACGACGTTATTATCGCAGCCGTTATAACCATTTTGGACTCCATCCGTTTGTATGTACAGAAAGAATTGCTAAAAAGATATTGTAATAAACGATCTCAAGTTTAGGCAAAAGATCAAATACAAATAATCTTAACATACTAAACATACAAATTGAAGGAAAACCCAAAAAAGACAAGGTGGCATTTTTGTAATTACCACCAACTATCAAAATTACAACCAAAAATACCTAAAAAAACACAAATTTTTTTTTTAACATTTTTTATTAAAAAATCGCTACATTTCGTTAGCAAAAAAAAAAAAAAAAAAAAAACAATTTTTTTTTTTCTGCTACTAAAAGTAGCGATTTTTTAATAAAAAATGTTAAAAAAATAAAATAAAATAATTTGTGTGTTTTTTTTTATTTTTTAGATTTTTTGGGGGTTTAGTTTTTGGCATTTTAGCTTGGGTTGGGGGGGGGGGGGGGGTTAGGTTTTTTTTAGGTTTTTGGGGGGTGGGGGGGGGGGGTAGGTTTTTTTTAGGTTTTTGGGGGGTGGGGGGGTTAGGTTTTTTTAGGTTTTGGGGGGGGGGGGGGGTAGGTTTTTTTTTAGGTTTTTGGGGGGGGGTGGGGGGTTTAGGTTTTTTTTTGGGGGGGGGGGGGGGGAGTGGTTAGGTTTTTTTAGGTATATTTGTAGAGTAAATTTGATAGTTATTGATAATTACAAAAATGCCACCTTGTCTTTTTGAGTTTTCCTTCAATTTGTATGTTTAGTATGTTAAGATTATTTGTAC
Source organism: Helianthus tuberosus (assembly GCA_030545235.1). NCBI lineage: Eukaryota > Viridiplantae > Streptophyta > Magnoliopsida > Asterales > Asteraceae > Helianthus > Helianthus tuberosus. Next base: position 20,555,006 of record CM060368.1, on the reverse strand, counting down.
AAGAACTTTACCCCTCAAGTTTATATGTTTAGTTTTATATAAAGTTTAGAAAAATGTGTTTTAAAAACCGGTTCAAATTGGCAGGTATTATTGGTTGAAGAGGTTATCGGAGACAGGACACCCTGGTACGATTGAGATTAGAGTCTGGTCTAATTAGGGTATCGGTTTAGTTTTCGAAGTGACGGAAAATTTGATAATACGGGTGCATACTGATGAACTGGTTTATACCAATGTTTAGTTTTGAGTTTTAGTTTAAGGGATGATGGTGAATTTCGTCTTTTAAGTGAGTGTGAGCTTTTGATTATAAAAACTTTGTTGGAAAATTGGTTTTTGATTATGGAATTATGTGGTTTTGTTTTATTTTTATTTTTTTTGAGTTGAAGTTTTGTTTTTATGGAATTATAGAGTTCACTAGTCGCCAAGTTGAATTGTTTGATGCAATCGGTTGAATCGTTTCTGAGCTCAACCTGATGCGGTATAAAAACTGGTTTTTAAAACATTGTCTCACCTTTTGTTACATACTTACATAGTCGTTCCATCAACTCAAATTGCTTTTTACGATGGTATACGTATTTTCAAAAGTTTCGTTCAGTTGTACACATAGAGTGTATTATAAGCAAATAGATTTGTACGATTAGCCAGAGCCAGAAATATTTAACGTCAATGTGAGGTTAGCACACTTCGTAGAGTGCATATGCCTCTTAGAGGAGAGATCCTTTGCTCAATTCTTGACAAAGGTGAATAATTTAGAATTATTGGTATAATAGAGTAAGAGCAAGTGTTGCCCTTCAAACAAAAAAGAAGAATGATTTAATTAATATTAATATATTTGTTCTTTAGTATATATCAACAATAAATCTTCACTCTTTATAAGAGGTTTATGGTTTATAATTACTTTTCTAAATTGTCTATTTATTATATATAATAAATAAATTTGTGCTCAAATCCCTATTTATTTTATGAGCTTGTAAATTTAGATTGTGATTCTATAACCTTGTTGGATTATTGAGTGCTATATAAAGAAACCATACCATATTCTAAATTTAAGGTAACTATTTTATTTTTATTTAATATAGAACAAGGGCACTAAGGATATTTTGGTAACCAATCCAACCTATACACCCGGTATTGAATGTTGTTAAAAAGACGTATCATTTTTATCTAATTGATATAGAAATTAATAATAATAATATAATAATAATAATAATAATAATAATAATAAAACGTGTACCATTATCAAATACTAGACTATAAAAATGGTTACATTTTTCTCTACCGACATGATGGGCACATGGACATGAGAAATATAGAACATATGAGGTAACGCGGTCCACATAAAGTGATGCTCCACCATTCCCCATTAATTGCATGTGACTTTCCCACAAATGGGTTTAAACGTCAAAGTCAATTGAAAACTTCTAATTATGCTTTGAACTAAGATATTTGTGAGCTTAGGGTGTTAGGAGTGGTTAAACATTTTGGAGTGGCAAACCAAAAAACCGACCAATTAGAGCGCGCCATGTCAATTAGTCAAAAGTGTTTAAACTTTGGTGAAAAGTGCTGGCAATGGTTTAGACACTTGGTAAAGTGGTAAACTATTTTTAAAAAAAAAGGAAAAAAGTGTGATTGGTTGAGATAGGAATGGACCCCATCCCACAATACCCTCTCTCTCTCAATCATCTTCCCCGCGTCGGCTTCCCCTCCCCGCACCACACCCTTCACCGACTCGGCAAAGGCTCGGCGGCGGTGTTTGCCGCTCGGCAAAACCGTTTGCCGACCTTTGCCGACTACCGCTCCGAACACCCTTATATAATTTTTAATTTATGGGTAAAGGTGTTACAAAAATTAATCATGATTCGTTTCTTGAGATTTAAGAAAACTAACGTTTTTTTTTCTTTTATCTTAGTTGGACTTTGATTTTACCTTGATTAACGAAAACAAGAATAACTTATGAGAATGTTACATGTGTATTCAACTTTTTTAATTTACGTTTTTAGAGTTAAATGCCATTTTAGTCCCTATGGTTTGGATCACTTTGTCAGTTTAGTCAAAATGTTTTATTTTTCGTCTGTGGGTCCAAAAAGGTTTTACTGTTGTCATTTTAGTCCACTGGGCTAACTTAATCTATTATTTCTGTTAACCGGAAGGGCAATTCGGTCATTTTATAGGGCCAAATTGCCCTTCTAATTAACAGAATTACATATAAAATGACTAATTTCTCTTTCTCGTTAACAGAAATAATGGATGAAGTTAAACCAGTGGACTAAAATGACAATTGTGAAACTTTTTTGGACCCAGAGGCTAAAAATAAAACTTTTGGACTAAACTGGCAAAGTAGTCCAAATCACATAGATTAAAATGACATTTAACTAATGTTTTTATTATTATACTTATATTAATCATTTATAGTTGAGTAAACTGCAATTTTACCCCCTGTGGTTTAGGCCAATTGACACTCTAACCCCCTCTAACGAAATAATTGCAAATTTACCCCCCCCCCCAACGTTGATGTTTTGTCGCAATTTTACCCCCTACCGTCAAAAAAGTTAACAGATCTGTTAACTGGAATGTGAAATGACTATAATACCCTTTCATATTACCCCCTATGTTTTGTTCTACTCTGTAATATTACCCCCTGGTTCATCAAGAACTCAAACAACCATCTCTCTCCTGTCTCTCTCTCATCCACCACAATAATCACCACCGGGTACCACCACTGCCACCGCCATTCACCACCACAACCACCACCAACCCCACCGATTCACAACCCCATAGTTATAACAAGGAATCTCAAATTACTAACCAAATTATCAACTCTTCCACTTAGACTACGAAATGAAGCACAAGATGAACCAGGGGGTAATCTCAAATTACCTGCAACTCCATCTCCGATCACTGTATTAACACCTCCGGCAACCACTTTCTTCTCCAACCACCTCTGAACAACCACCGTGCATCACCTCCGACATCGATCACCATCTCCATCTACATCACCACATTCCGACAGAACCATCACCCACCGTCCTTCATCACTTATCACTACACCATCACTAACCTCCGGTCACCGTCAACCTCCTCTGCTGCTGCGTAACATCGTCACCACCTTCAATCACCGTACACCTCCATAAGCACCACTACCCCGTGCACCACCAACCTCCATTGACCATTTACATTTCAACCTGCAACTCATCGTTTCGAGTTTTCAGATCATCATCACCGTATATCAACATCATCGTATCTACTATTCACCTTCACCTCCGTTCTCCTTCCACCGCACCACCGCACTGTCACTTTCATCATCAATCGTTGTTGGCGCCTGAAATTAGAAATTAGGTTTTGTGGTTGTGGAGATTTTGGAACCGAAATCGGATGATAATTTGGCGATTCAGTAGAGTTAGGGTTAGGGTTACAGATTTTGGGTTTGGAGAAGAAAGGGGTGAACGGAGACTGGTGTTGACCAAAAGGTTAATAATAATAATAATAATGGTTTAGCAAAATTACCTATTTACCCTTTGACCATCACCTTGTTATGTTGACTGTTAAGCAAATTTGACGCCAGGGGGTAAACTTGCGACATAAAATCAACGTTGGGGGGGTAAATTGCAATTATTTCGTTACGGGGGTCAGAGTGCCAATTGACCTAAACCCCAGGGAGTAAAATTGCAGTTTACTCTTTATAGTTTGTTGTTTATTTACCTTGGAGTGAATTGCAAATTTTATCCTTTATCTTTATATCCTTTTGCAAACGGTGTCCTTTGTGTTTAAAATTGATAAGTTTTATACTTTATGTTTTAAAATCCTACACGTTTTGTCCTTTAACCCTAACCAAGTTATTTTTTTTTTTGTTAAATCAGGTTACACAAGATTAATATAGACTTTTCACCCATTTATATAAAATATTTTAACAAATAATACAAAAAAATTTAAAATATTAAAATACTAAAAATATATAAAATCTTACACGTTTTGTCCTTTAACCCTAATGAAGGTTTCTCGGTTGACTATATGAAATGTGGATGGGTTTTTAGTTTTTCTTCCTCATGTGTGAGAAAGATGAATTACAAGCAAATCATGTGATTCCACTTTGACGCTAAGTAAATCATTAATATGAATCATAATGTTTTGAATCTCAAGGAATATGTTAATGCAAAAAGGGCAGTTATTTATAGGTGACATATGGTAATGAAATCACATAATATTAGTGCAACATAACCATGGTAATTGAAGAGATATGGTGCCGGATTTTCTGCGGGTTCGGGCAAAACTCATATTCAAACTGCAACAGACAGTTGGCCATAACAAGCCATCGACGGGCCACACCCTCCACGTGGAGATATGCCAGCACGTATGAGACAAAAGGGGCAATGTGAAAGCGACGTGTAGCCAATGACGGTTCGCAGACCACTGTAACATGGGATCTCCTCTAGCGACTATCGTAGGAGAGCCAAGAAGTACAAGTGAAAACAACATCTGGCTAATCACACACCGTGCATTCACACCCTCTGAAACCTTCATTAGCAGTTGACAAGAGATATTAAGGATATCCTGAATGCGACATGTGGCCAATGAGAGGCCGCGGACACACACCCTATGCATGTTTATTAAGTCTATGAGTATCACTAAATTGATTTTGTTAAATTGACCTAATACAATGAGATCCTTAAATCACACTAAATATTAATGAGTTGATTGAAATCTAAGAGTTTCATGTCCTTTGTTTAGACTAAGTTGTGTGACCTTGATTATGTGAGATAACATGATCTTGAAAGTTTAGCATATTTGTTGACGGATGGGCTTTGGAATGTGATTTGTATATGTTAAATCTTATGAATGTTAAGTGTGCGGAATAAGTTAACTATGAGATATTGATGTTCTGTAGGCTAAACGCGAAGATTGGATGCATTTAGGAAGACACAAGCAGGTTGGAAGTTAAGAGAAGAGAAGAAATCAAGAGTGGAAGGTTAAACACGAAGTTATGGAAGCTTGGATGAAACTACAAGAGGTTGGAATGCAAGAAAAACAAGTAAAAACAATAATTTCCAGCAACTTCCTAGAGTAGCCTACGCTGGCTTGGGTTATTTTTTTAAATAGAACCGCATCAGCGTATGCTACGCTCAGTCGATTTACGGATTTCCTTCAAAACACCCAAAATTAGGATTTTCTCCGGGTGGAGAATTTTTGCAAGTGGGCGAGTTTTGTTTAGATTCTTTGTATTTAGGATTGCAATCTAAGCATTCCATGCTTGTTGCATACGTATTTTATAGAATGGTTGTAAACTTTTGATTTTTAATTGAAACTTTGTTCTTGCGTCTTTCAACTCCCAAGATTTCTAGCAATTGGGATATATTAAATAAAGTGTTGGGTTTGTTAAATTCCAATTGGCATTTACGTGATAAACTTTTTCGTGTTTTTTTTTTTTGTTTTTTTGTTTTTTTTTTTTTTTGCAACCGAGGTTAATTGTCATTGTCTATCACAATCAATTAATTTTCTTAATCATGTCTATGTGATTTTTCCCACTTGAACCTAACAATTGAATACACTTTGAATCCAAAACCTGGAAGGATCACTTTTTAGTATAGTTGTTCACAACTAGTTTTCTTAATTGTCAATTTAGTTCAAACAACTCTTAAACAAACAATTTTCCTTTCCGTACAATTTCATAATTACAAAAGAAGCAATTGAACAACAACCATTTCCATAGTATTCCTTGTGGTTCAATACCCGACTTACCTTATCTAATAAGGTAGTTGGGATTGAGTTTTAACTCTTATTTTTTACTAACCCTTCGACATCGGTGACGACGGGCCAACCGGTCGCCAAACTTGACCCGTCTTGGGCTTCTATTATGCAGGCCCAACTATTAAGGCCCAATGCCAAGACTTGTCTCTTAAGGGACTCATACATGCTGAATGAGCGGGAAAAATGAAGAAAAAGATTCAAGAGTGTTGGAGAGGCATTTAATGACTGACTGATTAGGAAAGGGTCGTCGGAAACATAGTACCATCAAGCTGGCCTCATTAAATGAAGCCAACAATCTTACCGTTGGGGCTCAGACACGTGTCTGAGTCCCCCCAAAGATGACCAGAAACCGTTAGATCTCCTCGGTATCATTTTCCCATGGAGATAAGTTATCTCTTCTATGTAAGGAAGGTAAAGGTCTGCTTCCAAGATCAAGGTAACTCTTACTTAAGGCTTCACACCCTCATTTATTCCGACCATAATTCACCTACATTAAATACCCACATCTTAACTGACTTATAAAGATCCACACCACAGAGGATGTTCCGACGATCACTCTCGTCGGAATAAGCTTCTCTTTGATTTCCGACAAGTTTACTTACTCTCACGCCGGAGCTTGGTCACAGATCCCCCTCCCGGGGCCCTCCGTGACGAGGCTAACGGTTTACTTTTTTTTGTAAAGAACAAAGGATGGAATATCACAACGTCTGCGAAGACCCTTTGAACGTCATCCAGGGATTTGGGGATTCGACAATCGGCAATTGTATAAGAAGAGCATAAAGAAGAGCTCAAGAAACACCTTGAGGATTTGGAAAGGCAGGAGAGGCTCGAGAGTCTCAAGGCCAGGTTGTCCTTCAATACACCACCCAACAAGGGAGAGACTTGCCCACAAAACAAGGACAACAGTTTTGATCCTTTGTAAAACTTCATGACGGCTCTAAAGCAAATGACATCAGAAGAAAGGGAGGACCTCATTAAAGGAAAATGGTCAAAGGGAAAAAAAAGGAGAATCAAGGCAACAACGGTTTAGACCAACCCTACCTTCCTCGAGATTTAGCTGAGGTCTCAAAATTTACCAAGAGGATCGCCGAGGCTCCCATGCTACCGAAGCTCAAGCTACCCCTGAACTTCGACAGATATGATGGGACAAGGGACCCAGAGGATCACCTGCATGCCTTCAAGGGTACAGGACAACTAGGACGATGGCCCATGCCTGTCTGGTGCCACATGTTCGTACAAACCCTAACGGAGGGAGCCAGGCTCTGGTTTGACAGCCTCCCCCTGGGGGAATAGACAGTTATGAGGAGCTGAGCGAGAAGTTCCTCAGAAACTTCTGTCAACAAAGGAAGGTGATCAAAAACCCTAACGAGATCATGCATATAAGGATGCGGGACAACGAGCGGATAGATCAATACATGGAGAGTTCGTCAAGGAAAGTGTGAACATCAAAGATGTCCCAGAGGTTATGAAAATCAGCAGCTTCATCAACGGGCTAAAGCATGCACAACTGTGTGAGAAGCTGGGTGAGGAATTCCCACACACATTTGACAATATTATGGATCGAGTCAGGGCCTTCGTCAGAGGAAAGGACACAGTCAGCAAGGGTAAGGAGATGGATGTCCCAGCCCGAAGGAACAACCCCACTCCAAAACCTCCAGAAAAAGGTACATCATATCCCCGAAAATCAACTTTTGATAAAATGATGCATGACAGAGTGAGACCCACCTACTCCCCATATAGGCCTCGGGGCAGGGGACCAGCCCCTTACTCTGACAGTCTTACCCCCTTACAAAACCCCCGAGTGAAATAATGGCCACCAAAAGGGTAAAGAACTCCTTTCTAAAGCCACCCCCATAAAGTCGTGGCCAAAAGCACAACCAAACGAGTATTGTGACTTCCACAAGGGCTATGGCCATAAAACTGATGATTGTATGTACTTAAAAAGATAGATAGAAGCTACGCTAAAAACGGGTAAACTGGCACATTTAGTTAAAGAGATCAAGGAAGGAGGGGTAGATCGTAGGGGGAAGGATGTAAAAGAACCAGAAAGGGCATACGTAGACATGATTAGAAGAAGAGATGAATATGACCCCACCAGAAGTGTCAAGGCCAGGGTCCTAGGCCCCCAGATCGCATGAAGGCCCCCATATTGATGCCACACCTGGAGGAGCGTGAAGTGTAAAGGCTCCCCCTCAACATCTCGGCTATCATAGCCGGACACAAGGTGGCCAGGATACATGTGGATGGAGGAAGTGGAGTAGAGGTAATATACGAGCATTGCTTTCTGAGATTCGATAGAGATGCGAGGGACAGATTGGAGGAAGATTCAATCCCCCTAGTTGGTTTTAACAACAGCATGTCCCATCCCCTGGGAAGATCAAACTCCCATTCACCGTTGTAGTAGGAGACCGTGTCCGGACCACACGGAGCCTTGGTATTTCAGAAACCGAAGGGCTTGGCTTGGGTAAAGTTCTCCTACGAAGTGATATCTTCAGTCTCAGAGGGGGAGATGCCCGAAAAGCTCCAAAGAGAAGGAATAGAAGAATGGGCCCTCTGCGACAGGTTCTCGGAGCAGACGGTCAAGGTAGGTAGTCACCTCAACGACAAATGCAAAAGTGCTCTTAAGGAATTGCTCCTCCTCAACATAGATGTTTTCGCGTTCCAACATCGAGACATGACCGGGATCCCGAGGAGGCTGACTGAACACAGGCTCAATACTTACACCTGGGTGCAACTAGTAAAGCAAAAGAAGCGGAGCATGGGCCCTAGTAAGAGAAGGGCTGCATGTGAAGAGACAAGAAAGCTACTCAGAGCTGGAATAGTAGGGGAGGTGAAATACCCTTCCTGGGTCGCCAACCCGATCATGGTAAAAAAGAAAGACGGAGGATGGAGGATGTGTATAGACTTCCAGGATCTGAACAAAGCATGCCCCAAGGACTGCTATCCCCTCCCGGAAATAGACGTCCAGGTGGATTCCCTCTCTCACTACCCTCTGAAGTGCTTCCTTGATGCATACAAGGGGTACCACCATATTCAAATGTCGTTGGAGGATGAGGAGAAAACTGCGTTCATCACATACGAAGGGACCTTTTGTTACACCAAAATGCCCTTTGGGCTAAAAAACGCAGGAGCCACTTACCAGCGGTTTATGAACACCCTCTTTAGGGAACAACGGGGATGAAACTCGGAAGTGTATGTTGATGACATTGTCATAAAGAGCCTTACGGAGATGGCCATGATAGAAGACGTAGCTGAAACCATACGAACCATGCAAGACGTGAACATGAAGCTAAACCCGGGGAAATGCTGCTTCGGGGTAGAGGAAGGGAAATTTCTGGGATTAATAGTCTCCAGGGGAGGGATCAAGGCCAACCCGGAGAAAACCCAAGCGGTGGCTGAAATGCGGTCCCCCCGGTCCATAAAAGTCATTCAACAGCTAAACGGGAGGCTGATAGCTCTTAATCGTTTTCTGTCAAAGGTAGCCGACAGGACTCTTCCCTTCATGAAGGTACTGAAGGATTGTCTCCAAACAAACAAGTTCAGTTGGACCCCGGAAGCTGAAACAGCTTTCCGAGAGATGAAGGACTACATCTACAAGCTCCCAACCTTAGCCACTCCGGTCCCCGGGGAAGAGCTACTCTTATACTTATCCGCTTCAAAGACAACAATCAATGCAGTAATGATGGTAGAGAGGGAGGAAAAGCAGATCCCCATATACTTCATTAGCAGAACCCTCAGGGGCCCTGAAGAACGTTACATGCCTCTGGAAAAACTGACTCTAGCACTTTTCTTCGCATCCCGAAGGGTCCGAAGATACTTCCAAGCACACAAGATTACCCTGCTGACAGACCAACCACTTCAAAAGGTCCTCAGAAGACCAGAGTTATCGGGCCGATTGGCTAAATGGGTCGTCGAGCTGGGGGAGCATTCCCTAGAATACAAGGCCAGAACAGCAACAAAAGGGCAGATACTGGCAGAAGTCCCTGAGGAAGAGGAAAAAGAACTCCTGAAGTGGGAAAGCCAAGAGAAGGAAGAAAGGGAGAAGGAGGATGAAGCGGTATGGAAATTGTTCACAGATGGGGCCTCAAGCGAGGAAGGAAGTGGGGCAGGGATCACGCTGATTAGCCTCGAAGGAGTCGAATTGACATATGCCATCAGACTGGACTTCGAGAACACCAATAACATGGCGGAATATGAGGCCCTTCTAGCTGGATTGAGATTGGCAAAAAAGGTAAAAGCAAAACACGTGGAAGCCAACACTGACTCACAATTGGTAGTCAAACAGTACCACGAGGAGTATGAGACGATGGATAGCTCGATGGCTAGTACGTAGATAGAGTGAGAGAGCTGGCCAATACCTTCAAAACATTTAAGTTGGAGTATATCCCCCGAGGGGGAAACAGGAAGTCCGATGCCCTTAGCAAATTAGCCTCCGTGGCCTTCGATCACCTGGCAAGGGAAGTTAAGGTGGAGGTCTTGACTTCTCCCTCCATCAAAGCGGAGGAAGTGGCCATGGTTTAAAACGCTCAGGAAACTTGGATGACACCGATTATGAGGTTCCTCAAAGACGGGGTATTACCTGAGGGCGATTGGGCAGCCCGCAAGATGAGAGCCAAGGCCCTACAATATGAATTGATTGACAAGGAGCTCTATCGAAGGTCATATTTAGCACCATCGTTGAAGTGTGTCGACAATGAGTAAGCCAAATATGTGGTGAGGGAAATACATGAAGGCATTTGTTGCATGCATTCTGGACCAAGGACAGTGGTAGCCAAGGCAATCAATGCGGGATTTTATTGGCCCAGAATGTATGAGACATCGTCAGAAGAAATCAAGAAATGTGACAATTGCCAAGTTCATGCACCCATGACACACTGCCACAAACACCCGATGATACCCGTGTCGACATCTTGGCCATTCCAAAAATGGGCCATTGACATTATCGGGTCGTTTCCAGAGGGCCCCGGAGGGGTTAAATATGTGGTGGTCGCCAATGACTATTTCACCAAATGGGTTGAGGCAAGGCCCCTGACAAAGATTACGGGAGAACAAATGAAGTGATTTATACCGGATAACATCATATGCAGGTATGGGGTACCAATGGAGTTAGTAAGTGACAATGGGGTCCAGTTCGCGGGGAAGCCCTTTAGGCCATGGTGTGAGCAAATGCATATACACCAAGTGTTTACCTCAGTCACCCATGCCCAGAGTAATGGCTTGGTAGAAAGGGCGAACTAAAGCGTGATCAAGGGGATGAAGGGAAGGCTAGGAAGTAAGCAAAAGGGGTGGCTGGAAGAGCTACCTTTAATTTTGTGGGCATACAGGACCACCCCCAAAGACTGCAACGGGGAGACCCCCATCAGCCTAACCTACGGGACTACGGGACTGAGGTCGTCATCCCAGCTGAGATTGGGTCCCCCACTGCAAGAATGAAGCTAAGAGAAGCTGAGAATGAACAGGACCTCCGGATGAACCTCAACTTGCTCGAAGAAAGAAGAGAGATAGCAGCAGTAAAGGAGGCTAAGTACAAGAAGCAACTTGAGAGTTATTACAACTCTAGAATGAAGAAGCTCAATCTGACACCCGGAGACTTGGTCCTGAGGGCAAACGAAGCCAACTTGCAGGAAAGTACAGAAAAGCTAGGACCTAACTGGGAGGGACCCTACCGAGTCACCTGGGCAAATGGCAAGGGAAGCTACAAATTGGAGACACTTCAGGGGAAGGAGGTTCCAAGAACCTGGAAACTCATGCAGCTATAGAAATACTACATGTGAAAGGCAGGATCGTCTTCAAGAAGGGACTAGTAAAAAACGGCTTAGAAGCCACTTTTGTAAAAGCTAACTATTAGCTAAGGTCTGTCCCAAGAAAAACATTTTGTATAATCATGTACTGGAGGACTGAGTCCCCAAACACATATGATAATGAAAGATCTACTTGTTCCTTTTGGCAAATTACGGGTAATGTATTAAGGCAGAGGTGCCTAGAAACTACAGACCCAATAACAATCAACACAAGTGTAAAAAGAGTGTATTTAACACACTAAATGCCCGGCTGTGGGGCAAGGCATGGCCTAGCTAGCCCAAAGAAAGCGGACAAACAAGTTAGGGAACATAACCTTTGGTTATAAACTTGTCCAAGGATCATTTTCACACAAACGATCCTGGTTTACAAAACAGACCACAAAACTAGAAAACCTTTCTTGTAAACAAACTACAAAAGAGAAACAAGTGTAAACATACACACCAAGGAATTTTTATAATTAAGCTACAAAAAAGAAGACAAGTGTACACGAACACAATAGAGAACTTTGTTATCTACAAAAGAAAAACAAGTGTACAAACACCACACTAGAAAATTTTGGAACCAAACTACAAAGTTTTGTAACCAAGCTATAAATAACTAAGGATTCTCAAAAAAGCCCCAAACCAGCTCCTGTGCCTTGATAAGCCACCAAAAAAAAGGAGGCCCAGAAAAAAAAGCTCAAGGAATCCCCAAGGTACCGGTAGCAACACCTGCAAGTAACAACACAACAAAAGCAAAAAAAACGCATCGGCAACATACAGTTACAGGATAACTAGCAGAGCATAAGTTAGATACTGGGAGGACCCCAACACAAAGCCCCCCCTCCAAACAGCAAAAGTCAACAGTTTCTAAGGTGCATAAGTATTTAATTACAACCATATCGAACTAGTCATTATTTTGAAATTACTGGCAAGCATCCCCGAATAAAGACTTGGGTGAAGAAGGACCGGCGGGGGTAAGCAAAGCTTTAAGCTCATCAATAGACATCAAGGGACGTTCAAAGATCTTCTCAAGAAGGGCAGGGGTCTTTTCTCCAAATTCTTTGTCCAGTTTGGACAATTGCTTCGTAGCCTTGGAGTTGTAAAGAGGGGTTTCCTTCCTCCTCAAACCTTGGGCAGAGTAAGCATACCCGTCTTTCAGACCTGATAGGTACCCCACATCTCAGTAAGCTCTGTAGATCCTCTCAAGACCCCCCTTAAACTCCTCAGACCGAGAAACAACAGTAAGAAGAGACCCAAACCCCTCAACGATCAGCCAGTACCTCTCCTTAGCCAATCTTTGGTTATCATCCATGGCCATCTCCCATTCAACGTACATGGTGTCCAGATCCCCTTGGAACACAGAGTCAAGATCCTTTTGACGTTTCAGCTCAGTAGCCAGCTCTTCCTTCTCTTCAACCAAAGCCATTCTCTCCCTCGCCCAAGCATGTTCCCTCTGCTCCAACATGGCTCCAGCACCCTGAGAATAAAATACAGAAAAAAGAGGGGTGAATAAAAATTAAAAAAAAAACGGGAGGAGAGAAGAAGGAATTGGCACCTTCTCCTCCAGCAATTTCCGCTCAGCATCAGTCACTCGGCACCGAAGCTCAGCAGCAGCGGTTTGGGAAGTTTTGAGATCAGCCTTCAACCCCTCATTCTCTCTCCTCAACTCATCCATTCCTTACAACATACCAGCCCCCCTAAAGAACCCCTCACAAAGGGACATGCTATACAGATAATCAAATAAATCATACCTCAAAGCAGAATTCATGAACTTGTGAGAGGGAGGAACAACATGAGCCAGAAAATCCCGGGCAGTCTTAGGAGTCCCCACAACAGTAGATGGGGTTATCTTCCATTTAGGTACATAAGGGACTGGAAGGGCATCAGCAAACAGGGGAGCCAAAGGGGACTGAGAGACAAGACCTTCAGGATGGGAGGGCTTGCTAGTCCCAGTAGCATGAAACCTCAAAGGCTGGGGTAATACGGGCAGCACTGATCTCAGGAGTCTTGTCTCGGACTCAAGAGGAGGAGGGGGCAGTAGGAATGTCACACCCCCAAAATACCACATGCGGTAACACCGCGGGATGTGTGACGTACCAGGATCCAGCCACTAATCACAGTGAACTATAACAATATATTAAATAAAAGATTCCATTTATTTCATAACATAGTTTCAAATCATAACTTAAATCAAAACGTCAGTGAAAGCATAATGTAAATCGTTATTCAATTGTTTTAGAACAAGTGTACGAAACCAAAGAACATGTATCCAAGAGACACGACCCATGACCACTCCAGCACTCCCAGATAGAAAGTCCGATAACCATGAATCTAACGACCTGCAAGCATGCAGACAAGTTTATCAGACAACGCTGGTGAGTTCAAAGTTTGTTAACACGTTTAGTTACCAGATATGTGTTTAAAATCATTTCAGAGATTCGATGTTGTTAATAACTCGATTACCGCAGATGGTTCTAGATTATTTGCCCTTCCGCATATGGCTCCAGATTACCGCAGATGGCTCCAGATTAACAACATTCCTGTCAAACCCCTTTACCCGACATTCCTCCTCGGAATGTTACCGATGTCCCTCCCCGGGACGCATGCTTGAAAAGAGGCAGTGAACTCACCTTAGATTTGCTCGGTAAGACAAATTACACGTTCAAGTTAATCAAAGCCTATAACATTTGCACATATCCAATCAGGTCGTATGCAAGCTGCTTATCTATACACATAGTCTAGTATTTGCATCAAGTACACATGATCCATATTTCACTCACTTACAACTAACAGGTAGCATATAATCCAACCCAAATCATATGGCCCATTTAAGTACAACAAACTCGCACAACAATAGGCCCAAAAGGGCTTGTGCGATTGGCTTAATCTTGTGCGACCAGAATCACTTATGCGATTCAGGTGTGGTCCGGCCCAACCGGACTGGCTCAACCACCAGCTTGTGCGGCCCCCTTCTCGATCGCATAACTTGAGCGATCCGTGCACGGCCCAACAGACTCATTAACATTTCAAGGCCCAACAATTTATGCAGCCCATACCCTTGTGCGACCCGAGACTACTTGTGCGATAAGGATCCCTTGTGCGATTAGGTCTAGTCAACTGTTTCCCTTAAATTTAGCAAACATAATTTCCTCAATGTTCCCACCCCAATCATGGATCAAGACAGTTACTAATTCCCAACATTATTCAAACCCTAATTGCCCTTCTATGATTAACAACAACAATTAACACAAAACATTATCCTAATGGTTCGATTAGTGCAATCATCACCACGAATCCCCCCATCATTTACAAACCGAATCCCTTTAATACTAGCAAAGATCACGTCACTATTTGTTTCAAACATCATACCAGGCTTATCGATTTTCATGAGTTCTTATCACCCTTCTATGTTCAATTAAATTCCAAATCAGTATACAAACAAAACCCTAGATCGATCTTATATCTCATTCATACTAAAATAGATGAACACGTTTACTCACAATCAACACAACAAAGAACACAACCATAGGTAGCGAATAAACAATGATCAAGACTAACCGAAAGAGTGTGTAGAGTGTGAATGGATGCTTGAACAAGAGGGAACTAGTGCCACGATCCTCAAGGAACTTCGAAAGGAGTATGTCGCCATCGGTTCTTGAGGGGATTAGGGTTGCTTGCTTGTGTAAATTGCAAATTATGGAAAAGACCATACACAACCCCTCATGTGTATGCGCACAAGGTAGGTGAGCCGGGCCTAGCTTTGGGCCGTAGGTCACTGCACCAGTTTTGGGCCGTGAATTATAGTTCACGAGATGTGGGTTGTGATCGAGAGACAAATGTGTAACTCTAAGTGTTATGTGATCGGATTAATATATAACTTTCGTATAAAACATATACATCATAAACATAGCAACACATACACGTTCAATTAAAATCACCACATCAACTATGCAAGCTAAACCAAAACACACAAACAAGCTTCTGAAATACGGGTTGTCACATCATCCCCAACCTGAAAGAAATTTCTTCCCGAAATTTGATAAGTGATCCAAAGCAGCACGTTGCTAGATCTGGATCAGGATGACTGTGGATTTTCCCCAGGTACCACATCATCCCCAACTTGAAAGGGAATTTCATCCCGAAATTCACCAGTTGCATCAAGCTTTGACTGGTCAGTTGGGAAGAGTTGAGGATACTTGAGCTTCATCTGATCCTCACGTTCCCACATGAACTCCGGTCCACGTCTTGAGTTCCAACGAATTCTCACGATCGGAATTAGACTATGCTTACGAACCTTGACTTCCTGATCCATAATTTCAATAGGTTCTTCGACAAACTGAAATTTGTCGTCGATTTTCAGCTCTTGAAACGGTACCACAAGTGTTTCATCAGAAAAACACTTCTTTAATTGTGAGACGTGGAAGACATCATGAACGTTACCCAACTCTGCAGGTAACTCTAACTTGTAGGTCACTTTACCAATTCGCTCCAGAATTTTGATTGGCCCGACATAACGAGGATTAAGCTTACCGCGTTTCCCAAACCGTACCACACCCTTCCAGGGTGAGACTTTCAACATGACACGATCGCCTACCGCGAACTCCAAAGGTTTCCTACGCTTGTCAGTGTAGCTTTTCTGACGGTCGCGCGCTGCCGCCATACGATTTCTAATCTGGACAATAAAGTACAAGCTCCGGACCTGTGATCTGGCTGTCACCCACCTCAGCCCAACAGAGAGGAGAACGACATTTCCGTCTATACAATGCTTCGAACAGAGCTGCCTGGATGCTGGTATGGTAGCTATTGTTATAAGAAAACTCTATCAAAGGCAAGTGTTTCTCCCAACCCTTGCCAAAATCAATCACGCAGGCTCGCAGCATGTCTTCAAGTGTCTGGATGGTTCGTTCACTTTGACCATCTGTCTGTGCGTGATAAGCAGTACTCATGTCGAGACGTGAGCCAAATGATTTGTGCATCGATTGCCATAAATCGGACACGAAACACGGGTCACGATCAGAGATAATAGAGTTGGCACCCCGTGCCTAGAAACCACTTCCTTAAGGTAAACAGCGGAAAGCTGTGAGAACTTATCCGTTTCATTGATTGCTAGAAAATGCGCTGACTTCGTGAGACGATCAACGATCACCCAGATGGTATCGTTTCCGTTTTGAGTTTTCGGTAAGCCTGTGATGAAATCCATCGTAATTTGCTCCCATTTCCACATGGGTATCTCTGGTTGCTGAAGTAGGCCTGAGGGTTTCTGATATTCCACTTTAACTTTAGCACAAGTCAGACACTTACTCACATAAGTCGCGATGTGAGCCTTCATCTTCGGCCACCAGTACAAAACTTTGAGGTCCTGATACATCTTATCCGAACCTGGATGAACAGAGTATCAAGACTTGTGTGCTTCGTCCATCACAAGTTCTCTAAGATTTCCAAACAAAGGGATCCATATTCGTTCCATGAAATAGAGAATACCATCAGATCTCTCTACAAGTTGCTTTTCCATGCCCCTCAAGTATTCTGCTTCAATATTTTCCTCTTGCAACGCTTCAGTTTGTGTAGAACGGATCTGGTCAGGTAGGTAAGAATGGATGGTGAGCTGCAAGGCGTGGACAAGTTTGGGTTTCGTTTCCTTCCGACTAAGGGCATCGGCTACAACGTTAGCCTTACCTGGATGATACTTGATCGCGCATTCGTAGTCGTTTAATAGTTCTACCCCGTGACGCTGTCGCATATTTAGCTCTTTTTGGTCGAAGATGTGCTGAAGACTCCTGTGGTCGGTATAAATAGTGCATTTAGTACCGTACAGGTAATGCCTCCAGATTTTGAGCGCAAACACCACGGCCCCCAACTCTAAGTCGTGAGTCGTGTAATTCTTCTCGTGAACCTTCAACTGTCGAGAAGCATAAGCTATCACCTTCTCGCGTTGCATCAGCACGCAACCGAGACCCTGAATAGAAGCGTCACAGTATACCACAAAATCTTCGGTTCCCTCAGGTAAGGACAAGATTGGCGCACTACAAAGTTTTTGTTTCAACAACTGGAAAGCATCTTCTTGTTTCGTTCCCCATGAGTATACAACGCCTTTCTATGTTAACGAGGTAAGAGGTTGAGCGATCTTTGAGAAGTCTTGGATAAACCTGCGATAGTACCCAGCGAGACCAAGAAATTGTCGCACCTCTGAGGGAGTCTTTGGTGCCGCCTAATTTCTGAGAGCCTCAATCTTAGCAGGGTCCATGTGTATCCCCGATTCATTCATAATATGGCCAAGGAAGTGCACTTCTCGAATCCAGAAGTCACACTTAGAGAATTTTGCATGGAGCTGCTCCTTCCTCGGGAGCTCCAAGATAAGACGCAAGTGCCGTTCGTGGTCCTCCTTGCTCTTAGAGTAGATCAGAATGTCGTCGATAAACACGATAACAAAATCGTCAAGGTATGGTTTACATACGCGGTTCATGAGATCCATGAATACCGCTGGTGCGTTGGTTAACCCGAATGGCATGACCAGAAACTCGTAATGGCCATACTGCATTCTGATGGCTGTTTTGGGAACATCCTCTTCTCGGACCCTCATCTGATGGTAGCCCGATCTTAGATCAATTTTCGAGTAGAAGCTCGACCCTTGCAACTGGTCGAACAAGTCGTCAATGCGAGGCAAGGGATAACGATTCTTGACTGTCACCTTGTTGAGTTCGCGATAATCTATACACATGCGAAAGGACCCGTCCTTCTTCTTCACAAACAGAACTGGGGCTCCCCAAGGCGAAGAACTGGGTCGAATAAAACCCCTATCCAACAATTCTTGAAGTTGATTAGATAACTCTTGCAACTCCCCAGGTGCAAGACGATAAGGGGCTCGAGCAATTGGGGCCGCTCCCGGTGTAAGATCAATCTGAAACTCTACTTGACGATGGGGGTGGTAAACTAGGAAGTTCCTCAGGAAACACATCAGAAAATTCACGAACAACTGGCAGGTCTTCTATCTTTCTCTCTTCAGGCTGAGGATCAGTAACAAGTGCTAAAATAGCAGGATACCCCTTTCGTAGACACTTCTGATCTTTCATAGCCGAGATTATGCCAACCATCGCCCCACTGTGATGCCCTTGAACCGATAGAGATTCTCCACTGGGGAGAGGTATACGTACGATTTTCTCTTTACAAAGGATGTCAGCATGGCTCTTGGACAACCAGTCCATACCAACCACTACGTCAATACTACCAAGAGTAACAGGAAGTAGGTCAATGTCGAACACTTGACCCACAAGATCAAGTTTGCACCCCATAAAAACGTGTGAAGCTTCAATCGTCTTACCATCAGCTAATTCTACCACATGCTTAACTTCTAGAGGTGTTGGAGTTAACCCTAATCGTTGACTGAACTCTAAGGACACATAACTCCAATCGGCACCGGAATCAAATAACACAGAAGCAAAGAGATTGTTCACAGAAAACGTACCAGTCACGACATTGGCGTCGTTCCTAGCATCACCAGCACCAATCGTGAATACCCTTCCACGAGCACCATTGCCCCCATTGTTGCCGTTGTTGTTGTTCCCAGCATTGTTATTCTGACGGTTGTTGTTATCATTGGCATTTTGATTCAGCTGAAGGCAATCCCGCTTGATGTGACCCTCGTCCCCACACTGGAAAAACCCATTCCTATTGCCTTGGTTCTGATGGGGCTGCTGCCTTTGCTGCTGCTGCTGGTTCTGCTGCTACTGTTGCTTTGGGAACGGAGCTCTACAATCTTTTGTAATATGACCCACCTTATCACACCTATGGCAAGCTCGGACGCATGGTCCATGATGATGATAACCACACTTGTTGCACTTTGGCTTCCTACCAACGTAAGATCCTTGGCCCGGATTGCTACTCTGGCCTTGGTTAACTGAGGACGACTGACTGAAACTACGATTATTGCTGTTGTCTGGCCTTTTCTGCGATTGGATTGCATTGGTCGCTTTGTCAGCATCGTTCCATTTACGCTTGTTGTCACCAGCAGGTGTAGTAGTAACAGTAGGATTAGCAGAAACACGAGGCGGTAGCGAACCACGCTCGACCTCTTGGTTGGTAATCTTGTGTGCTAAACGAATGATCTGAGGTAGGTTGTTAAGATTTGCTGCAGTGACCAAACTCTTTACTGATGGTGCTAGGCCCTTGATGTACAATTCGATTCTTCGAGGTGGGGGTCGAGACAAGTTAGGGCACATATTTGCTAGTTCATGAGATCGTTTCGTGTAAGCCTCGATCTCGGACCCCTCCATCTTCAGATTGTAGTATTCGTTCTCGAGCTTTTGAATCTCGTCACGAGGGCAGTACTCCTCCCGCATCAACTCCTTGAAATCATCCCAAGTAGTTGCATTAGCCATCTCGATGCCTAACATTTGCACCTGGGCATTCCACCAAGTTAAGGCACCATCCTCCGAAGTGCCTGTAGCATACTTTACACGGTCCCCCACAGGACAGTTACACATAGCAAATACTGATTCAGCTTTCTCAAACCAACGAAGTAGCCCCACAGCTCCTTCAGTTCCACTGAATGTCTGTGGCTTATAATCCATGAACGTCTTAAATGTACAAGCAGGCGGATTGTTTTGATTCTGATTCGCTTGTTGTCCTAAGGACGAAAGGAAATACAGCGCACGGGTAAGAGTTGAGCACACGACACAAGAATAATGAGTATTTGACACATTTCGTACCAGCTTGACAGGCTGCCAAAGCCCCAGCCACACGTGTGTTAATCAAGTTTGTCAACTCGGCCTGAGTCATCACAATGTGACCACGCCCATGGCCTCGTCCGCTCATGATTCTATATAAGAAAAGGCAAAAGGTTAGGAGTCGAGATAACGTAGGAGTCAATCCTCACAATGACTTCTACAGACTATTGAGTTTACATCAGACAACAGAGCGGAACCCCCTTCACACTTGTTAAGCCTTACTGGGACTCACATGCACCCCACATTATTATTATGTGTGCACCCATAATAACAATGCAATTTGCATGTTTATCTCAGCTCCTCCCAACTCGTGCTAAAAGGTTCCTCAAATTCGAGTAGCAAGACAAAAGGTATCAAAGTACATAAATCATGAAACTCTAGGGGAACGTCGCATTGTGACTCTATCAGCCACATAACATAGGCAAGTAACACACGAATTCAGTCTGTAGCGCTAAGTGTGCAATCACATGCAACATCATACGTAAGTGTACACTAGATATGCTATGCAATAAGTAAACGAGAGACGAACCTTGCAATCTGGTGCTGAGTGTCATGGTCGATTTCAAAGCTGTTCGGTTATAGTCTGGTTTTATAAAATGTTTTAAAACCTAGTTCACTATAACCAGTGGCTCTGATACCAAACTGTCACAGCCCCAAAATACCACATGCGGTAACACCGCGGGATGTGTGACGTACCAGGATCCAACCACTAATCACATTGAACTATAACAATATATTAAATAAAAGATTCCATTTATTTCATAACAAAGTTTCAAATCATAACTTAAATCAAAACGTCAGCGGAAGCATAATGTAAATCGTTATTCAATTGTTTCAGAACAAGTGTACGAAACCAAAGAACATGTACCCAAGAGACACGACCCATGACCACTCCAGCACTTCCAGATTGCAAGTCCCATAACCATGAATCTAACGACTTGCAAGCATTCAGACAAGTGTATTAGACAACGCTGGTGAGTTCAAAGTTTGTTAACACGTTTAGTTACCAGATATGCGTTTAAAATCATTTCAGAGATTCGATGTTGTTAATAACTCGATTACCGCAGATGGCTCTGGATTATTTGCCCTTCCCCAACGCTCTATCAAACATTGGTCAAGTGTTTAAGGTAATTAGTTCACGACCGTCCTCCCCGGTACGGTGTGAGGGTGCCAAACCTAATAGCGCGATCAACTAATAACCCCGTTGCCTCCCCGGCAACCAATTTGGTATATGATGGGATGAGTGTATTAACCAACATCCCAGGTTTAACATTCCAGTCAAACCCCTTTACCCGACATTCCTCCCCGGAACGTTACCCGATGTCCCTCCCCGGGACGCATGCTTGAAAAGAGGCAGTGAACTCACCTTAGATTTTCTCGGTAAGACAAATTTCACGTTCAAGTTAATCAAAGCCTATAACATTTGCACATATCCAATCAGTTCGTATGCAAGCTACTTATCTATACACATCGTCTAGTATTTGCATCAAGTACACATGATCCATATTTCACTCACTTACAACTAACAGGTAGCATATAATCCAACCCAGATCATATGGCCCATTTAAGTACAACAAACTCGCACAACAATAGGCCCAAAAGGGCTTGTGCGATTGGCTTAATCTTGTGCGACCAGAATCACTTGTGCGATTCAGGTGTGGTCCGGCCCAACCACCAGCTTGTGCGGCCCCCTTCTCGATCGCACAACTTGTGCGATCCGTGCACGACCCAACAGACTCATTAACATTTCAAGGCCCAACAATTTATGTAGCCCATACCCTTGTGCGACCCGAGACTACTTGTGCGATTGGGATCCCTTGTGCGATTGGGATCCCTTGTGCGATTGGGTCTAGTCAACTGTTTCCCTTAAATTTAGGAAACATAATTTCCTCAATGTTCCCACCCAATCATGGATCAAGACAGTTACTAATTCCCAACGTTTTTCAAACCCTAATTGCCCTTCTATGATTAACAACAGCAATTAACACAAAACATCATCCTAATGGTTCGATTAGTGCAATCATCACCACGAATCCCCCCCATCATTTACAATCCGAATCCCTTTAATACTAGCAAAGATCACGTCACTATTTGTTTCAAACATCATACCGGGCTTATCGATTTTCATGAGTTCTTATCACCCTTCTATGTTCAATTAAATTCCAAATCAATATACAAACAAAACCCTAGATCGATCTTACATCTCATTCATACTAAAATAGATTTACTCATAATCAACACAACAAAGAACACAATCATAGGTAGCGAATAAACAATGATCAAGACTAACCGAAAGAGTGTGTAGAGTGTGAATGGATGCTTGAACGAGAGGGAACTAGTGCCACGATCCGTAAGGAACTTCGAAATGAGTATGTCGCCGTCGGTTCTTGAGGGGATTAGGGTTGCTTGCTTGTGTAAATTGCAAATTATGGAAAAGACCATACACAACCCCTCATGTGTATGCGCACAAGGTAGGTAAGCCGGGCCTAGCTTTGGGCCGTAGGCCACTGCACCAGTTTTGGGCCGAGAATTATAGTTCACGAGATGTGGGTTGTGATCGAGAGACAAATGTGTAACTCTAAGTGTTATGTGATCGGATTAATATATAACTTTCGCATAAAACATATACATCATAAACATAGCAACACATACATGTTCAATTAAAATCACCACATCAACTATGCAAGCTAAACCAAAACACACAGACAAGCTTCTGAAATACGGGTTGTCACAAGGAATCTCAATCGGATCCTTAGAACTCCCCTGCTCCGAACAAATAAAAAGAGAAAAATTAAAGGTCAACCAGATCAAGATCTATCAAATCAGCAAGGATCCGAAAGGCAATCACATTAAACAAGGCAGAACATAAGGGGAAAACTTACCAACAGAGGCTCGCTTATAAGGCTAGATGATCGCAGATGCTTGGATAAGGAACCCTTGACCCCAATAGGAGGAAGTTCAGAGGCGGCTTTAGTAACAGGGAACGCCTTTTGGCCACTGGCACTCCGAAGCCGTAGCCGAATATTGCGAGGGGCGGGAGCTTGTTTAGGGCTGCTGGTCTGGGCTGCCTTTCATTTACGAACCAAACAACTCTCCAAATCTTCATCATCATCGTCATCACTGGAACCTTTCACCCGAAGGGAACCCAGGGAATCCTCTTTCCCACTTGAAAAACCCTCTTCATCCTTCCCTTCAGCAGCAGAGTCCCCGGCTTGAACATAATTTTCTGGGGCTTTTTTCTCAACACCTCGGCTCATACTCGGTTCAACTTTATCACCCATCATTAATTTGACATCCTTACAATCCCCCTAGAGTAAACCCCACAGGGTCATCTCTGCACAAAAGTAACACCAAAGATGACTACACAGATCCCTAGAAATTTTTTCGAAAAAGATAAACACAACAGATCAAAGAACAAGGAAGTACATTTCTTGCCGAAGAAAGCCTTTGGCCTGACTGGATAAAAAGGGCTTAATCCCCCCATAGCCAAGACCCCCTCGAGGAAAGTGAAAGCCCTTGTAGGGTTCTCATGCATCCACTTCCATTGAACGATCTCATCGGTGGATAAGACTGGGACGCTATCTTCAATAACTGCTTTTGCATCTCTCTGCGGCGGCGATTCCGGTATCATAGCGTCCGAGACAAAGATAAACCAACTTTTCCACTCATTGGGATAAGTAGAAGTGGGCATGAAAGAGTAACAGGGAGGAGATATACTGTCTTTCCGTTTGGCAAAAGTGAACCAATCCCCATCCTAGATCAACTTATAGAACATACAAAACAAAAAAATCGACGGTTCACCGGAGACTGCCACACACGATAGTTCAAAATGTACAACCCTCATGAACCCTAGAGGGTGTAGTTGTGAGAAATGAACTCTAAAGTGCCGTAACAAATCCACTTTGAAAGCCGAGAATGGGTAACGAACACCACAGGAAGAAAATGATAAAGTGTAGATGACAATCCGGTCAGGGGTACACTCCGCTGAATCATCAGGCCCAGGCAGAGTTGGGGAAAACGTTCTGGAATCTTGTAAGCCTCAACAAAGGATTCTAGGTCTCTCGCCGTCAAGACGGAGCGAATCGAGGAACGGCCAGTACGGCTCATTGTGGGGATGAACGGTGATCGGAGAATTATAATGGAAAAGAGAAAGGGGGAAATGTGAAGGAAAATGATGGAAATTAGAGGAAAAGGAAGCAGTGACAAGGGTTTTAAAGAGGATAATTGACACGGGAGGAGGAAACCGTCACATCACAACTTTTCAAAATTTAAAATCGTTCTGAGCACGTGTAATAAAGGGATTAAACCCCAGCCATCGATTTTTGATATCTAATGGTTCTCGGGAAACGAGGGAGGCGCGTAGTTATTAACAAGGGATGGGCCCACATTAATAGCCCAAGAAGACTATCTTCATTGATAATTTGAGCCCCGGATCATGAGATTTGAATCTCAGAACCAGGGACTAAAGATGACTTGACGACGGGCCAACCGGTCGCCCAACTTGACCCGTCATGGGCTTCTATTATGCAGACCCAACTATTAAGGCCCAATGCCAAGACTTGTCTCTTAAGGGACTCATACATGCTGAATGAGCGGGGAAAATGAAGAAAAGGATTCAAGAGTGTTGTAGAGGCATTTAATGACTGACTGATTAGGAAAGGGTCACCGGAAACATAGTACCATCAAGCTGGCCTCATTAAATGAAGCCCACAATCTTACCATTGGGGTCCCCCAAAGATGACCAGAAACCGTTAGATCTCCTCGGTATCATTTTCCCATGGAGATAAGCTATCTCTTCTATATAACGAAGGTAAAGGTCTGCTTCCAAGATCAAGGTAACTCTTACTTAATGTTTCACACCCTCATTTATTGCGACCATAATTCACCTACATTAAATACCCACATCATAACTGACTTATAAAGATCCACACCACAGAGGATGTTTCGACGATCATTCTCGTCGGAATAAGCTTCTCTTTGATTTCCGGCAAGTTTACTTACTCTCACGCCGGAGCTTGGTCACGGATCCCCCTCCCGGGGCCCTCCTTGACGAGGCTAACGGTTTCCTTTTTTGTAGAGAACAAAGGCTAGAATATCACAACGTCAGCTAAGACCCTTTGAACGTCATCCAGGGATTTGGGGATTCGACAATCGGCAATTGTATGTAATATGTTAATGTGAATATGTTATATGGATTATAAATATCTTAAAGTTTGCATATAATAATAAACTAGTAATAATGCCCGTGCGCGTTGCGGCGCGGGTACATCGCAAACAACGAATAAATTAGTCCAAGCGTTATGTGCTGCATTAACCACACGAAAACGTATGTTTCGACGTATCCCATTGAGTTTAATGTAACCTGCATAAGCATTGCGATTGGATCCAAGCGTTATGTGTTGCGTTAACTACACGAAATCGAATTTATACAATACAATTATAATGTATTATATGTGATCCGAATCAGACATATAAACGTAGTGGGTATAAAGGAGAAACAAACACGAGTAAACAAAAGAGATTAATTAGAACTTTTTAAAAAAGAAAAAAAAACACAATTTGACTTTACTCGATTCAGAACAAAAGTACCAAACAATCATAAAATAAGCATGAAAATGTATTAGATTTGAACTGACGTGTTCCAAAAATTTTTAAGTCGTAATATAGAGCAACTCGAATTTATATCAACAGGTATAAAAAATATGCACGTAAAAAGTTTTTTCTTAAACATAAACGTATTATATTTTATCTGACTCGATTCCTATTAAAAGTAATCACGTCGAAACGGAGATAACTCGAATTTATACCAAGAGTTACTTTAAAAATTTTCTTTAAACTAAAGAAACAATACGTAATGTAGTTTAAATAAAGTAATTTAACATGTAAAAAGAAAAAAAAAATTAAAGAAAAAATAAATATATTACTTGCAAACAACATGAATCGATCATTGGTCTTTGGAAAAGTCAATCAAAGTACACAACCAATTTAGCGCTTCGCGCACGTTATATGAATTCAGTTTCAATAGGTGTCGGTTAGGTTCACTACGACACTTATACAGTACGGGCAAAACAGGTACTGGTACCGAATTTTATATAGAACATTAAAAGTTTTTTTTATTATGTTTTATTTAATATTATGGTATTTTTGTTACTCGTATCAATTTTACCTATTTGGTACCGTATCGTATTGGTACTCGTGTCGATTTTACCTGTTTGATAGCCGTATTATGTTGGTACTGGTGTCGATTTACCTATTTGGTATTCGTATTATGTTGGTACTCGTGTCGATTTTACTTATCTAGTACTCGTACGAGTACTCAAAAAATAAAATAAAAACAAAATTGTACCAAAACGGGTACTCAACCGAAATATGCGTACCGTACCAATATATTCGGTACAGTATTTGGTATTTAGTTTTATTCAAATTCAATATTGGTATTTTCGGAACCAGAATGAGTACGGATACAAGTACTGTACCAATCTCATCTCTGAGTACGAGTATTCAATATAGCTTACGGATACAAGTACTGTACCAATCTCATCTCTGAGTACGAGTTTTAATACAACTTTGTATTATGTGAAAGATTATTTTGAATAAACAATATATCAGTTCTAATATACAAAGTATAAAGGCAAGCTGATTATGTACAAATACCAAAAGTTAGCAAACTTGCATGGTTTAACTTCCTTTAATAACCAAGCCAAACAACACGTTTAGATCTCAAAGTGTATTTGAATATTACCATTTTAAGTAATGGAATTACATGTTAAAGCTACTTCACACTTTCACAAAGGGGTGTGATAAATATACCCAAGATAAAGATTAATATACGCAAAAGTCAAATTTAGTAATGATTTAGTAATGATTAACTACTTTATTATATTATTTTATTATAAAGTTAAAAGTAATAATTATGTTTTATTATAAAATCAAAAGTAATAATTATGTTTTTTATCTTATTTTATTTTATAATACTTTTGTTTATTTTTTATATTTTGTTATACTATTATTAGTATTAGTATTAATATCAATGATGTGTGTAAAATGCAACATATAAATTACATCAAATGAGGCATAAAACTAACCCTTTTTTAGTACTAATATTGGAAAAAGAGTGTTTTTGTCTTCCTTTTGTATTTTCAGGATTAAATGAGCTCAAAAACGCAAAAGAAGCAAAAAGACAGCTAAATCCAACATAAATACAAGAAAAGGAACATTAGAGGATTGCCCGAACCCTCAACGGCACCTTCCAAAGCAAAATAGAGAAAACAGAAGGCTGAACACGCCCCGTGCTCAGCCAGCACGGGGTCGTGCCCAAGAAGCAGCAGAAAAGACAAACCTATAGAAGCTTCTATTGCCCACCACGGGCCGTGCTCAGCGGACACGGGGGCGTGCCGAAAGTACTGCAGGCGCATTAATTGTAATTGCGAATTACAATTAATGAAGAGAGAGAGTGTCAGACGGGCACGGGGCCGTGCCCAGCGAACACGGGGCCGTGCCCAGGCCTCTGTTCAGCCTATAAATAGGAGTGCTTGGTTTCATTGCAACTCATCCCTTGGCACACCACCTCTCTCACACTTCATCCACCACCCACCACCATCACAACACCATCATCCACCACCATCATCCATTGTCCATCATAGAGTGTGTGAGTCGTCTCGGGATCCAAGATTGATCGTAAGAGTTCTTGACAATCAAGGCCATGTTTGCCTAAGTCTCTTACATCACTTGGTGAAGACAAAGTGTCTAGTATAATACTTTTTATTTCTAATCTTTTGCACTTTTTATTTGGTTTTGTATTAATGACTTTAATAACTAGTTACTTATGTTGAAGGTGATCTTTCCTTATCGTTTGTCCGTGGTGTCTTGGCATTATTTTACTGTCTATATAAAATAAAGGATTTTCACCATTCATATCTCCACGGTCTATATGGAGGTATGTTGGCTACCTGGTCGGGGGTTAAGGGAACGGTTTGGTAAAGGTCTTGCCATTGTTCAGCGTTTAGAGGTCCTGCAATGGACCTGGGTCAAATTTAGTAGGACCTCCTTCAATACTTAACGGTATTGGATGGCGGGGGTCCAAACTCTTTGATCCCCTCATAAGTTAACTACTATTAATACTATAACCCGGCTATTTAGGACTGTATCCCTGCTGACTCAGACTACTTAGTCGAGGGTAACGTCACCGCCAAAAGCGGGGCCTACCACAATACTGCATTAATAACTTAATTCATTATCTTCCAATAATCCACCCCTTTAGGATTGTATCCCTGCTGACTCAAACTACTGGGGTGAGGGTAACGTCACCTTCAAAAGAGGGGCCTACTACAATAACTAAGATAATCTCTTAATTATGTGCAAAAGTGCGGAAATAATCAAAGGTTATACTAGATACGAGTCGGAACCAAGTGATTCATCTTGTCTATCTGTTTTTTTTATTTTCAGCATTTTAGTTAGTTTTTATTTTTCTTAGTTTAAAACATTTTTCCAAACTTTTATTTTGGTTAGACGTTGAGGATAAACCGGTACTAAAAGCTCTTGTGTCCTTGGACGACCTCGGTATCTTATCAACGCTATACTACACTCAACGATGGGTGCACTTGCCCATATGTGTGTTTAGTGTTAGTGAAATATCGTGTTTTATAAATTTAAAACTTGGCTAAAATAAGTGTTAAAAAGGGCTTAAAATATACACCTAAAATATACAACACTTTATCGCACATCAAGTTTTTGGCGCCGTTGCCGGGGACACAAGGATTTTAAGAAAGTTAGGAATCAACGGCCTAATCATCTTTTATTTTTCTTTTTATTTTTTATTTTTAGATTTTCTTAGTTTTTCAGCTTCTGCAGAGCTCAGCACGGGCCGTGCCCGCTGACCACGCCCACGTGCTCAATCATTGGAACTGGCAATCCTGTTTTACATCAGACAGTAAGCTGAACACGGGGCCGTGTCCACTCAACACGCCCCCGTGCCCAAGTTTCAGTTACTGAAAACAGAAACCGTTAGATCCCGACGGTTGGTAATTTCTGACATAAACATGAGTGATAGTAATTATTTTTACTTTCGGCACTCTTATGGTACGTGGTGTCAATTATGTGGTGGCGAACATGAAGAAGTAAAATGCTACTTCCTAAATTATAGGCCCCACTACATGGACCCACGATCTTTTCACAACCTTAAGAGGGGCGAAAGTAAAAATAAGCACTATTTCTCCCTCGAATGCGCCCAGCCAGATATTATAGGGGAAATGTTCCTTAGCGAATTATTTCAACTAGAAGAGCTAATTCTGAAATGGATAGAAGAGCTTAGGAAGGATTTTATTAATCCGCCCCAAGACGATACCCATGAAGAAATGTTGGAACCGCATTCCGACAACCTCGTTGCTCCCGAAAATACCTTCGTACCTAGCAAAGACTTGGACGATAGTCGTCCCTGTGTCGATTGTGCCGTGAAGGACTCTCCATCGACTTCGTTCGGTGCATACATAGACCTGAGCGATTCGGCATATACCTTCTTTAACAAGAGCCCGGAAAAGGGTTGGACTTGTCCACCTAGAATGAAAATAGGAATTACCCTCACCGACAACCTCTTGCGTTCTCACCTTAGTCTAGGACAATTAAGGTATATTAGGCACTTTGGGGTTGTTCCAACCAGTCAGGAACCACCCGATAAAAACAACTTCCTTAAAAAAACTAGACAACTTCATAAAACAGTCCGTAGACACGGGGCCGTGCCCAGCCAACACGCCCCCGTGTCCATCGAAAGATTCCTTTCTGATCAGTACGTCAGAATACGGACAAACTGTGTCAGAGCTCCACCTGCACACGGGGCCGTGTCCACTGAACACGGGGCCGTGTCCAGGTTGCTGTCATTTTCTATAAATGCAGCCAAGAATTCTGCACATTTGGACCAACTTGGGGCAGAGATTTGCAGGAATCTTCTCTCAAACTATCCTAGGTAAGTCTAAAAGAAGGTTCCAACAACCCATCTTGTCCCTCCCTCTTTTAGTAATTTCCTTCTTCTTCATCTTTCTCCAAGAACTACCATTGAAAGTTTGGAATTCCTCCAACTCTATGGTAGGGATAAATGAGTTTTGTTCAAAGAATCTTGGTAAAAACATGTTATGAAACATGGTTTTAAGTTATAGTAGCCAAAAAGGACCTACAACATTTAGAAAATAACTTAAAAATACAAGTTTCCTTGTTCCAAAACTCTGCAGAAAGATGGACACGGGGCCGTGCTCAGTGAGCACGGGGCCGTGTCCGGTTACTGTTTCATTAAATAAGCTATTTTTAGTTTATTTTTCGTAGGATGTCGAGTGAAAACAGCGATACATCTTCTGTGCATTCGTCAAACAACCGAAGAGGAAGAAGACCCTCCATTGAAGCTACACTTGTTCACTATGTGATAGCATTAAGGGAGGCTCTAGATGAAATGACTTCAGTAGAGGAGGTCCTTATCGACCGTATTAACGATCTTACGATGGGACTTGAAAGCAGCTTCCAAGAAATTAACCTCTTGCACCAGAGGTTAAATATTCTTGTAGCACCACCAATGGAACCAGTCCTTCCTCAGCAGGATTGGAACCTGGCTCTCGGAATCAACAACCCTACCGGGTGGGAAGACTTTCCGACGGAACCTCCCATGGTACACCAACAAGAGATCCCGGTGGAAGTTGAAACTCCTCAAACTAATGCCAACGAGCCTTCTTTTCTCCTTCCAAGGGAGATAGAAGAATGGCTCGCCGACATTTGAGGAGAACCGCACTCGGAAGAAGGAGTTCACTAAGGCCTTGTTTAACCAAGATTTAGTATTTCTTGGAAATTTTGCTAAATTAAAATAAAGAAAAGGCTAGGACTCCGTGGTTTGTTATTTCTTTTATCTAGTTTAATTTAGGATTATGTAAGTTCTCTCTATGATGAAATGAAGTGATGGTTTTAATGTTTGGATGGTTTGTAATAAATAAAACACACTCATGGTGGTAAAGGATGAAAAGGGGAACAAGAAAAATGATCCCATGCACAAGAACGAGGCAACCCGACAGTTTTCTCCCTTTCAGAAGGTTCAACACGGGCCGTGCCCAACCAACACGGCCCCGTGTCGGACCACCTGCAGAAAACGCCCAGTACAGGTAACTGGACACGGGCCGTGTTCACCCAACACGCCCCCGTGTCCAGACTTCTGTTCCTCTTATTTCAATTTTGTTACTGGCACTTAAACACGGGGCCGTGCCCGGATAACACGGGGCCGTGTTCAGTGCCCAGTAACACAAATTTTTGCTTTTTAAACACTATTTTACACATCTAATCAACCTAAAAATTTATTTTTGGGACACATTGAGGACAATGTGTAATTTAAGTGTGGGGGGGATGCTAAAACCTTGAATTTTGCAAGTCCTAAATACAAGCCTTACACAAAACTCTATTGGAACCGCTAATCACCCCAAATTTTTTCAAAAATTTCATTTTTTTTACTTGTCTAGGTTTAACTCGGGAAATTCAAGCTCTCAAAAAGGTTATATTTTTACAAATTTACAACCGATAGCGTAGTGATAAAAAGAACCAACATAAGAAAATTATGAAAAGGCATGACAAACTTATTTAAAATTTGATTATATATACTTGATCACATAAAAACCCATTCCCACAAAAGTGAGTTTTGAGCCTTTATTGAGCACTCAATTTCATACCATTTGACTAAATGCTCATTTTTCGTTTCTTGTGTGAATAGCCGCTTGGTTCTTACGACTCTAGAACTTGCCATGACAATACATTTCCGGTCCTTATCAACTTAAACCCGAGTAAGTACATGATGGAGGCATTAGGACTAACCCTTTTTCATTTCTACACCATTATTTTTCTTTTTTTTTCACCACCTACCCAAAAAAAATCCCCCTAGTTAGCCCCTTTGAGCCTAAACCTTTTCGTTTCATCACCCAAAACAAAAACCCTTTCACCCACCAAAACCTTTTTCATTTTTAACCCTTTATTTTAGTAACAAGTTCGGTTCTTCGAAAAAAAAAAAAAATGAGAAAAATGAAGCAAAAAGAAAATAAACAAACAAAGTAATCAAAAATAACTTTGTTTGAATAAAAGCTTCATCAAAAATAAAAAGTTGCAAAAATACGAAAACCGACACTTGTTATCCTTTTTAGCCCTTTTTCTACTAACCACTAACCCAACCACCTACCTTTAACCCTAGCCAACCCTTAACCCACAAAGTCCTCTTGATATCTACAAAGGTATAAAAGTTAAAAAGGAGGAGGATTGATTTCTTGGCAAGCCTATGGTAGGAATAAGTTCCATGCCGCTCTCGAGTGATTCACTAAAAATACACCTTCGGCCGAGTGTGAGTGATTTCCCCGCGAGGTATGTGAACTTGTATATAAATAGAATTTTAAAAAGGCATGTTATGCCCAAATAAGTAATTTCTTTTATGAACAGTTCTAAATAAATCATTACGAATAGGAGTGTAAATAAATAAAAATAAAACCCCAAAAAGATCTTGGAAATCCCGACACTCTATGACAAGCCCAAAACCTTCTCTTCTACCTATTCCATTTGGGAGTGTAAGCCAAATATTAAAGAGTTTTGCTTGAGGACAAGCAAAAGTTCAAGTGTGGGGGTATTTGATGTGTGTAAAATGCAACATATAAATTACATCAAATGAGGCATAAAACTAACCCTTTTTTAGTCCTAATATTGGAAAAAGAGTGTTTTTGTCTTCCTTTTGTATTTTCAGGATTAAATGAGCTCAAAAACGCAAAAGAAGCAAAAAGACAGCTAAATCCAACATAAATACAAGAAAAGGAACATTAGAGGATTGCCCGAACCCTCAACGGCACCTTCCAAAGCAAAATAGAGAAAACAGAAGGCTGAACACGCCCCGTGCTCAGCCAGCACGGGGTCGTGCCCAAGAAGCAGCAGAAAAGACAAACCTATAGAAGCTTCTATTGCCCACCACGGGCCGTGCTCAGCGGACACGGGGGCGTGCCGAAAGTACTGCAGGCGCATTAATTGTAATTGCGAATTACAATTAATGAAGAGAGAGAGTGTCAGACGGGCACGGGGCCGTGCCCAGCGAACACGGGGCCGTGCCCAGGCCTCTGTTCAGCCTATAAATAGGAGTGCTTGGTTTCATTGCAACTCATCCCTTGGCACACCACCTCTCTCACACTTCATCCACCACCCACCACCATCACAACACCATCATCCACCACCATCATCCATTGTCCATCATAGAGTGTGTGAGTCGTCTCGGGATCCAAGATTGATCGTAAGAGTTCTTGACAATCAAGGCCATGTTTGCCTAAGTCTCTTACATCACTTGGTGAAGACAAAGTGTCTAGTATAATACTTTTTTATTTCTAATCTTTTGCACTTTTTATTTGGTTTTGTATTAATGACTTTAATAACTAGTTACTTATGTTGAAGGTGATCTTTCCTTATCGTTTGTCCGTGGTGTCTTGGCATTATTTTACTGTCTATATAAAATAAAGGATTTTCACCATTCATATCTCCACGGTCTATATGGAGGTATGTTGGCTACCTGGTCGGGGGTTAAGGGAACGGTTTGGTAAAGGTCTTGCCATTGTTCAGCGTTTAGAGGTCCTGCAATGGACCTGGGTCAAATTTAGTAGGACCTCCTTCAATACTTCACGGTATTGGATGGCGGGGGTCCAAACTCTTTGATCCCCTCATAAGTTAACTACTATTAATACTATAACCCGGCTATTTAGGACTGTATCCCTGCTGACTCAGACTACTTAGTCGAGGGTAACGTCACCGCCAAAAGCGGGGCCTACCACAATACTGCATTAATAACTTAATTCATTATCTTCCAATAATCCACCCCTTTAGGATTGTATCCCTGCTGACTCAAACTACTGGGGTGAGGGTAACGTCACCTTCAAAAGAGGGGCCTACTACAATAACTAAGATAATCTCTTAATTATGTGCAAAAGTGCGGAAATAATCAAAGGTTATACTAGATACGAGTCGGAACCAAGTGATTCATCTTGTCTATCTGTTTTTTTTATTTTTTATTTTCAGCATTTTAGTTAGTTTTTATTTTTCTTAGTTTAAAACATTTTTCCAAACTTTTATTTTGGTTAGACGTTGAGGATAAACCGGTACTAAAAGCTCTTGTGTCCTTGGACGACCTCGGTATCTTACCAACGCTATACTACACTCAACGATGGGTGCACTTGCCCATATGTGTGTTTAGTGTTAGTGAAATATCGTGTTTTATAAATTTAAAACTTGGCTAAAATAAGTGTTAAAAAGGGCTTAAAATATACACCTAAAATATACAACACTTTATCGCACATCAATCAATATTAATAAATAAATAATCAAGACACTTTATTATAAATACGAAAGGGAAAAAGTTAATCATAAATAAATAACGAGTCTTTAATAAAACAGTAAACGTGCAAACATTAAAACAATTAATCACCTAGATCGACAAAACCACTTTCACGACGATAAAGTTTGGTATATAATTCTAGATGCCACCTATACATGGTCTCCCAAACTTAAAGAATGGACGATTACACCAAACTTATTGGCAATCAGAACACCTGCTTCAGACATTTTCATCCAGTATTCTTCGGACCTGCTTCAGGCATTTTCATCGTGTTTAACATTTCGTTTATTTGTTATGTATGGATGAAATACTTTTGGAATATCACCCATTATATTCAAGTCATTCATCAGTGGCAGTTCGTTCAAGTGTATCATGTATGAACTATATATGGCCGGCTTATCTGGGACCTCGTTCCAATCTATCACCGGTTCTATATGGGTGAGTAATTGATATTATGTGAATTTGTTTGCAATT
Organism: Helianthus tuberosus; assembly: GCA_030545235.1. Taxonomy (NCBI): domain Eukaryota; kingdom Viridiplantae; phylum Streptophyta; class Magnoliopsida; order Asterales; family Asteraceae; genus Helianthus; species Helianthus tuberosus. Next base: position 20,519,919 of record CM060368.1, on the reverse strand, counting down.
GATTATTTAATGTAAAATGAAACAGGAGCCAACGAATAATATAAAGAATTTCACTTGCTTGGATCATGACATCATGAAATTCACGTGTGGGAGTTCTAAATTATTGGGATTTCAAATGGGCTGCTGTATTAATTCTTGCTAGGCCGGAGTTTCGTAACATAAATATATTATTAACTATATATTAAAGAGAAAGGTCGGTGGGACCTTTCTCTTTAAACCTTCACCTTGTAATAAATATACATACTAACCCTCAAATTTTAACTACTTTTCTTTTTTAACCTTCAATATATGACAACCTTTATATATTGTGATAATACAGTAATTTATATGAAACCTAATAATAATCATTAATATTCTCATAATGATTTATATGAAACGTAATAATAATCATTTACAATTTTACATTCTCATAATCTTTTGTTTAGAAAAACAAAACAACATTAATCAAAATACTTTACAACCATTACGAAACTAGAGCAATTCTTACATTTTTGTCATAAATCTTAACAAATATATTTGAAGTAAATTGAGCAGTTCTTACATATCTTTTTATTTATTTCTAACCAAGTTATTGTTACTAACGCAATATGTATAACAAAGTAAAAAACGCGTCACATCACGTGTGAGCATCACACGTTAATGTCATCATCGTATCCCATGTAACGAAGTTACAGGCGTGACGTTGCCGCCGCAACGCGCGGCACCGGCTAAAATCTAGTTATTATTATTTATTAAATTTGAATCTTGCATTTAGATAACATGTTTTATTTATATATATAACTTTTTCATCATACGTATTTTATAAAAAAAAACTTAAAAGTGTATTTTTTATTCAGAAAAGTTTATTTCTTATTTTTTTGGAACATATTTTATTTATAAATAAAAAAGGTATTTAGTTTTCTTTACCTAAAAAAATCTAGGGGGAAACATGACAAAATTTAATGTAATAAAAGGGGGATATATTTCATTCAATAAAGTTAGGAGGGAGAAAATGATATCCATTAATTGCATTGTGTTATATCCAATAAAGTTTGAAGTGAGAAAATAATATATAAAAAAAAAAGTTGACTTGTGAGTACATTTAACACTATCCTTCACAAAACCAGCTTTATTGCATTAAACAAAACCATGTGCTTAGCATAAAAGTGATTAATATTCTCTGTATAATACAAAAAACCATGAGCTCACATCCATTAGAAAAATGGCTCAATTCTTTGTCTCTCTCTCTCTCTCAGTACAACCTCAAGCACTGCCACCGCAACCACCAAACCACCACCACCAACTAACCACCGTTGTTTTCATCTGTCTCCCGCCGGCATCTCCCTCCCCCTATCAATCAAAATCTGTCAGAAGAAAGGAGGTGACCGGAGTGCAGAAACGTCGGCGACGGCGAGGCGTTTGGCGGAGGCGCAGGAGCGTAGCCGCCACTGGAAGCCTGAACCCCAGACACCGACGGTGGTGTGGTCGGTATTAGAACCCGTTCGTGGTGGTGCGACGTTAGAAGGTGTGCCTTGTTAGACTAATCTTGCATATTATGCGTAAGTTCGGGGTTAAAAGTGACCGACTTACAAAGTTCGGGTAAAAAGTGACCGGGTTATAAACTTGGGGTTTTTTTGAGATAGTTTTTTTTAATCCTAGTTTGAGTCAAATAGGTTTACTTGTTGAACAAGTTATTAGGCTTATAAATAGAAGGATTTATTTGTAACCCTAATAGTACCAATTATCAATAAACGAGTTTTGATTCAACACGTTCTTTGGTATCCAATTCTAACAAATTGGTATCAGAGCTCTAAGAGTTCGATCCACGTTCAAGATTGTCGATCTTTGAGTCCGGCAAGAAAGAATCAATCGACGAAGGCTTGCGATTGATAAGATCTTGTGGCGGGTTCCGGTGATCATAGAAGACGGCGAGACAAACTTGATTCGCAAGTTTGATTGGGACATAAGAAGGAAGAATACGCTTGTTTCGATCAAGAACTTGTAACGGGTCCGATCAGAGAAGGCGGCAAATGAGACTTGGCGCACAAGGCTCTGAATCAGGTTTGTAATCGGGACAAAGGAATACCGGCTAGTTTGATAGCAGCAAACGAAGGGAAGGCTGCTGTTGTTTACCGTTTGAGTTGATCAAGATTAGAAGTTAAGGTTCTGGTGCTTTCTTAAAAAAAACTTGCGATAAAAAAAAGTTTAAACCTAGTGTGTTTTTATTTTTTTAATATTATCGAAGGAAGCAGAGGGTGTTTTTCTTTGTAGCAGCAATTAAAAAAATACTAACAAAAGGGTTTGTTCTTTATTTTAAAAGCTAGCTACGTTTAAACAATAAAAGAAAAAAGTTTTTGTTTCTTCTTTTGTAAGCTGCCATTGAAAGAAATATAATGAAGTAGTTATTTGATTATGTTAAACACTATAATGAAGTAAAACTTAGTCTACCAACTAAGTTTTTGTTAGTTAAATATTTTGTTTATAAATTTTACATTTCGTACGATTAAATAAATGACTCCTTCAAAATACGAGACCCTTACCGAGATCATAAACGTTGCTCGGGAACGGGAAATCGAGCTGAAGAAACAAGTTGAAATGGGTGAGCGAAGGGCACAGGATGTGAATCCAAGCCCTACAAAGAAAGCTCGAACTGGGGAATCGGGAAAGAAGGTTGATGTTAAGGTGGGTCGCCAAGTTGCAAGGTGTGTGGAAAGGGGCACAAGGGTGAGTGCCGCTTCAAAGACAAACCGTGTCCGGTATGTGGGAAGACGGGACACACCGCGTCGTTATGTCCCAGAAAGGTTTCCGTTTGCTATAAATGTTATCAGCCCGGCCACAAAAAGTCTGAATGCCCAGAATTGGTTGGAAAGAGAGACACTAAAGAATCTCCAACGGAAGCTCCAAAGGCGAAAGCTAGGTCCTTCCAACTTACAGCAGTGGAAGCAAAGACAGAACCCGATGTGGTCTCAGGTATATTCGCAATAAACTCGATCCCCGCACGTGTATTATTTGATACGGGTGCGAATAAATCCTTTATTTCACATGGATTTATTCGACATCCTTCATTTGTATTGACGAAATTATCCGTGCCCTTAGAAGTTGAAATAGGGGACAACAAAAGTTTTATAGTTTGTGATATTTGTCGAGGCTGCAAATTAAGCATCGACGATGAAGAATACTTGATAGACCTAATCCTGATGTCAATGGGGGAATTTCAAGTAGTCGTTGGGATGGATTGGCTATCTCAGCACCACGCAAAGGTCGTGTGTTTTCGTAAGGAGATAAAGCTAACATCTCCGAGCGGGAAACACATCACTATCTATGGCGAAAAAGGAGGTAATCCCATAATATGCTCGATGTTGAAAGCTCACAAGCTTATGAAGCAAGGATGCAAGACATTTATGATATACGCAAATGAGCCCGAGAAAGAATCACTGAAGATTGAAGATGTACCGGTAGTACGGGACTACGAAGATGTGTTTCGGGAAGATTTACCGGGGATACCGCCAGAACGGGAAGTAGAGTTCGGAATCGAATTGATTCCGGGCGCAAAACCCGTAGCTAGAGCACCGTATCGACTCGCGCCATCGGAATTACAAGAGTTAATGTCCCAGATTCAAGATCTGCTTGACAAAGGATTTATAAGGCCGGGTGTGTCTCCTTGGGGCGCACCGGTACTGTTCGTGAAAAAGAAAGACGGAAGCATGCGCATGTGTATCGATTACCGGGAGTTAAACAAACTCACAGTAAAGAACCGATACCCGCTTCCGAGGATAGATGATTTATTCGACCAATTACAAGGTGCGAACTGGTTTTCAAAGATTGACCTTAGATCGGGGTATCACCAACTAAAGGTCAAGGAGGAAGATGTGCTGAAGACGGCTTTCCGCACACGATACGGACATTACGAGTTCCTCGTGATGTCATTTGGGCTAACAAATGCACCCGCGGCTTTCATGGACCTCATGAACCGGGTTTGCAAGCCAATGCTAGATAAATCGGTCATCGTGTTTATCGATGATATTTTGGTGTATTCAAAAAGTGAAGCTGAGCATGCGCACCACTTACAAGAGGTGTTAGAGACACTTAGACGAGAAAGGTTGTATGCGAAATTCTCTAAGTGCGCCTTTTGGTTACGAGAGGTGCAATTCCTCGGCCACATCATAAGTGCCGATGGAATATTGGTAGATCCGTCAAAGATCGAGACTGTCTCGAAATGGAATCCCCCGAAGAACCCTTCGGAGATTAGAAGCTTCTTAGGGCTTGCGGGGTACTACAGGAGATTCATTCAAGATTTCTCCAAGATTGCGTCGCTGCTAACCAAGTTAACCCGGAAGGAGGAGAAGTTCACTTGGGGTGTTGAACAAGAAAGGGCGTTTCAAACGCTAAAAGAGAAGCTAACTCAAGCTCCGGTATTAACATTGCCGGACGGAGTCGAAGACTTAGTGGTTTACTCGGATGCCTCATTATCGGGGCTCGGATGCGTTTTGATGCAACGGGGAAAAGTCATAGCTTATGCCTCGAGGCAATTGAAAATACATGAAAATAAATATCCAACGCATGATCTCGAATTAGCTGCGGTGGTGTTTGCGTTAAAAATATGGAGGCACTATTTGTATGGGGTAAAGTGCACCATATTCACCGATCACAAGAGCCTAAAATACTTCTTCTATAAGAAGGAGTTAAACATGCGACAGAGGCGATGGTTAGAAACGGTGAATGATTTCGACTGTGAAATACACTACCATCCTGGAAAAGCAAATGTGGTGGTGGATGCTCTGAGCAGAAAAGCGGACTATGTCCCAATACGAGTAAGATCGATGCAGCTCGTGGTGATCTCGGGTATACTTGAACGTATCCGAGAAGCGCAAGTAGAAGCAGTGAAAGAGGAGAACTGGAAGAATGAAAGAATAATCGGTCAGTTAAAAGATTTGTCGGATGGAAAGAACGGGTTGAAGACTCGATCCGGAAGTATATGGGTTCCAAATACTTGTGGGGTGAAGATGCTTCTACTTGATGAAGCTCATAAATCCCGATATTCTATTCATCCGGGTGCGACCAAGATGTACAATGATCTGAAACAAAACTATTGGTGGCCCGGAATGAAGAGGGATGTGGTGAAATATGTAGAGAAGTGCTTGACTTGTTTACAAGTCAAGGCGGAACACCAGAAACCTTATGGGAAACTACAACCTTTGGAGATCCCGGTTTGGAAATGGGAACATATCACTATGGACCTATTGACCAAACTACCTAAAACGATTCGGGGATTCGACGCCATATGGGTGATTGTGGATAGATTGACGAAGAGTGCACACTTTATTCCTATACGCGAAACATATACTTCGGAAAAGATGTCCGAGGTGTATACAAACGAAATAGTGGCACGTCATGGAGTACCGGTATCTATTGTGTCGGATAGAGATACCCGGTTTACTTCAAATTTTTGGCGACATTTCCAAGAACATATGGGAACGAAACTCTTCATTAGCACCGCCTACCATCCTCAGACGGATGGGCAGAGTGAAAGAACAATACAGATGCTAGAGGATATGTTACGGGCATGCATCATCGACTTCGGTGGAAGTTGGGATGTTTATCTACCTTTGGCCGAATTCTCGTATAACAATAGTTATCATTCAAGTATCGGCATGGCACCTTACGAAATGCTATATGGTAGAAAATGCAGAACCCCGGTGTGTTGGGGTGAAGTGGGTCCGCGTGAATTGGCACATAAAGATATAGTTCAGGCCACTAATGAGAAAATTGAAGTGGTGCGAGCCCATTTGAAAGCAGCCCAAGATAGGCAAAAGTCTTATGCCGATAAAAGACGAAGACCGATTGAATTTCAGATAGGCGACATGGTTATGTTAAAGGTTTCTCCATGGAAGGGCGTTATCAGATTCAAAAAAGAGGGAAACTAAGCCCGAGGTTTATCGGGCCATTTAAAATCATCGAACGGGTTGGTAAGGTAGCCTATCGCCTCGAGCTACCGAAAGAGTTGAGTGGAATACATGGCACATTTCATGTATCACAGCTACGAAAATGTCTAGCGGAGGAAACAACTTACATCCATTACGACGATATCGAGGTGGATGATTGCTTGAATTATATTGTAAGGCCCATAGAAATTTAAGATCGAAAGGTTAAGCACTTGCGAAATAAACAAATCGATCAAGTCAAGATCAAGTGGGAGCATAGGAAAGGTTCGGACACTACATGGGAGTCCGAAGAAGAGATGCGATGTCTCTACCCTACACTATTCGGTACGTACTCTGGTTTCGGGGACGAAACCCTTTTTAAGGAGGGTGGACTTGTAACACCCAGAAAATACAAATTATTATAATATAATTATGTAGTGAACAAATAAGAAACATAAACTAACTAGGAATGATATTAACCTAGTTAGATGATGACTTATGAGTAATTAGAGAGCTAAAACAGAATAAAAACGAAAGTTGAGGGACCAAAGGTGTTTAAATGTAAACTAATAATAATAAAACAAGAAAATTAAAATCACAACACAATTGTTTTGTGTTGCTGAGATCGACCAGGAGACAGGGGCGAACCCAAGCTCCCCTTCAAACCCTAGACTCTCTTAAATCTTACAAATTGAAGGTCAAGATCTGTCCCAAATCGAAATTAGAGCATGGATTAGTGATCCCCATTGCAAGGAGATCATAAGGTATGTAAAATTTGACGAAAACTCTCTACTCGAAATTCTCATGAATTTAGAGAATCTGAAATCTGATGATGCATGTGTGATTTGTAGATGAAATAGGAACATTAGAATGTCTAGGAGTAAACCCTAGACAAGTGCATGTTGAAATCATGCTAAATTCTAGTGAAATCCATGGCCACCATTGTTGATGATATGTGGGTTAGATGGAACTTGATGAACACTAGGGTTTTGAAGGTCATTCTAGTGTAATATGATTCATAGAAACTGATTTCTGAAAAATGTGATGTTTGATTCTATATGTGTTAACTCGATTGATGTTAATTTTGGCTAAGTGACAAGCCATGAACTTGAAAATAAAAGATATAAAATCCTGCACTTTAAGTGTTCGTAAAAATGCCTCAAAGAGGGTTCGAAACTGAAATTTAAAGTTAAAAACGCATAATTGTGATGTTTTGACAAACTATGCGATACGCGATTGAAAAGAGTTCTAAACACGTTATGATTGAACTCTATAGGAAAAGATACTGGAACGTCGAGTGGACAAGTCGGTGGCGATTTACGTTTGAAGGGCGTGCACTAAAGGTATGTAACTTGATTTGTTACATTGGGTAAATTTTGATATTTTGCTTATGTGTAGTGAATTGTAGAATAAAGGTTGTGTTGATTTAAAGCGATAATGTTCGCTATGTTGAATAATAAAACAAGGATTGGTTAGAACTTGTTGGTAGTCATCATAATGGAGGATTCCATAGATGAGCCAAACGGGTCGAATAATCAATTAATGCGTGGTAAATGCTTCGTAACATAGTTAATTGGTCTTTCGTTATTATTGATAATGACATATTAGAACACGAGAATTTAACGTGTTGGTTTGTAAGAATGAGGAAATCTGAGAATGTGGGTTTTTAGTGAAATAAACAAAATCAGTCAAAACATAACATTCCAGGGACTACCGTAACTTACGGTGTCTACCGTAAGTTACGGTAGAGGCTAAACTAATTACGGCAGTTCTTTACTGCCTTACGGCAGGTCAGAGTTTTCCAGGAGCTACCGTAACTTACGGTAGCTACCGTAACTTACGGTAGAGCCCTGTGTTGGTACACTTTATGTGGACGCGACTCGACTCGGTTCGATTTGGTTCAGTTCGACTCGGTTAGGTTCGGCTCAAGCCCGACGTCGCGACATTCCTCAGTCGTGCGCCCCAGAGTTCGACACGCGAAGCACGGAGCGCCGCAAACCAAGTCCCGTTTACACATAACCATGACATCATCATTGTGATGTCATGATGATGTCACATGGTTGAAATTATGGAAAGATGACAACGTTACCAACATCTGGGCCGTAAATCGTTTAGTGTTTTGGGCTTTGACTTGTCTTTGGGCCAATCAGTTCCATGTGGGCTTGCATTTGTTCTGGGCTTATTATCATATGACGAAAACACATGATGGGACGAAATCAAGGTGATTTCGTCGATGATGATGGGTGTTCGTTGGCTTCTGGATTTCGTCAAGCATGTTTCAGTATAAATACTTTAGACAACAGACAGAAACAAGTTAGAGAAGTCTGAATAGATTTCACTGAGCGAACACATTGTAACACACACACTGAGAGTTTACAGAGAACATTTGTAAACACCGCATTGTAACCGTTTTCTAGCATTAATACATTGAGTGTTAATCGTTGAATATTGTGTCTTACGTGTTCGTAACTTGGTTTAACTTACCCGTTTGGATTCCGCACTTTCGGGTTTGTCGGAAAACAGGGAATAGAGGTTACTCAATCCTCCGGGTGGACCTACAATTGGTGTCAGAGCTTTGGCTTGATTCCTTGTTAAAACCAAGTTTGTGTTCTTGATTTTTCATGGTTTTTAAAGTGTTTTTCTTGTATTTTGGAGTTTAAAATCATACATTTTCTGGAAAAACGTTTCTAAAATCGTGTAAATCATGATGTTTTGCTTCTTGTTTTAGTGGAAACCTTGCTATATTACATGCTTGTATGTTATTGTGGGTTTTTGTTGAAAGTTTTAGGCAAATCTTGTGTTCGGAAATTTATTGATCACCGGAATCTTCAAACCTTCATCGAGTTCATCTTACATTCAAGTTGTTCTTCATATTTTTCACTTTTTGATCTCTTGAAAGGTTATTGTATGAGTTGTTGGTGTTTTCCAAAATTTAAATGAAAAAGGTTTTTGATTAAAATATTGTGAGTTGGTAAGATAAGTATGCATGGAGTTGAATTTTGTGTACCTTGTCAGAAGGATAAGGCTTCCTTTGAAAATTTTCACTCACATACATCAAATATGAGCTGCACAAGTCCATGGGATTGGAGTACGGATCCACAACCAGATCTAAAACAGATGTCGATGGCCGAATATATGAGGAGGACCATACCTCAACAACAACAGTCAATAAGTGCAAGTCAATGGGCTTTGCTGTCGAATCAAAATCAAAATATACAAAATCCTTTAGTAGCGAGAGGAGAAGGAGATGCAGCTACTAGAAAGACACGTCATGATCTGTTGAAGAAGAAATTCGAATCATTTCATTTCTTAGAGAATGAAACCCTAAATGATATAACTACTCGTTATTATCATTTGATGGGTGAAATGTATTATTTTGGTGTTCTTGCATCTCAACAGGAAATGGTAGCACGGTTTGCTGATGCTCTACCTCCAAAGTGGAGCCCATTCATTGAGCTTTTAAAGCATACAGGCGTTCTAGATGCTGTCAATGTTAATATCTATGAATTCATTCAGAAGCTGGAACACAAGAATGATGAAGAAATTCGGAAAGCTAAACGAATTCCTGCTCCTCAAAATACCGAAATGTATTTTGGAGGAGGTTTTAACCCGTTAGCTAGTTCCAGTTCAGCTCAGCAACCGAAGCTTCAAACGGCGTTTGTATCAAATACAAGCTCATCTCCGTTTCCACAGTTCAATCAAAGTGCTTATCTTTCGCGATCTCAACCCCAACCTCAAGCACAACCTCAACCTCAAGTTTCCATAACACAACCTCAATTCGATCCAAGTGTCAATTGTGGTCCTGCCATACAGTTGGGAAACGGTGATCAAACAAGAACTGCGTTTTATGCTGAAATTGTCAAGAATGTCAATGATGGTGAATCTTCAGGAAAAGATGACAGTTCAGGATGTAGTGGCACTGATGAAGATAGCTCAGGTGTGAGTGATTACAGTTCCGAATCGGATGTCAAGGAGGGAATGGATTCTGAAGCTGATAATTTGTCGAATGATGCTAACGAGAAATCTGACTTGATCAAGAAAGCTGATGCTACATCAGAAGTAATGGAGAAGATTCTCACTGAAGATGGATCTTTCTCTTCTCAGACGGCTTTTATGGCTAATGTCACAGCTTCTACAAGTCAGGTAAAATCCGAAACTCCGAGCATATGTAGTTATTGTGCTGATTTGAAACATGAATGTGCTAATGCTAAACATGCTTTTGAAGAACTAAAACATGAATGTGCTAATGCTAAACATGCTTTTGAAGAATTAAAACATGAATGTGCTGAATTGAAACGTGAATCTGAAACGGTTCATAGTCACAATCAGAGTTTGGTTATTGAACTGTCAAAGTGCAAAGAGGCAAACATGGCCTTAGCTCGCAATGAAAAGGAGTTTAAAACAGTTATTGAAACCCAAAAGAAAAGTGTTTCCGAATTAACAAAAACTGTTTTCAACAAACAAATTGGTATTAATAACTACATTAATATCATTGAGGAAACCAAGAAAGAGCTAGCCACGGCTAAATGTGAACATGAGGCGATCAAGCTCAAATTGGAGAGTTACTCAAACTCCCGATATGTGCTCGATCACATCATTGACGTTCAGAAACTAAAGGGAAACGTTAAAGACGTTGGTTATAGGAAGTGTCCACCCCCTTTGAGACACGACTATACCAAGTCGCCCGATGAAGAGGATATGCCTCGGTATGAACCCAGTGTGCCTCTTGATTATGAGGAAGTTACTACTGGCCTAGGGTTCAAACCGGACAATTCATCGGAGGGCTCATCTGATAACAAAGAAAAGTCATCATGTGCTTCAAATCAAAGTCCTCCAACCATTGAGGACTATGATTCTTCAGATGATGAATCAGATGTGAATGACCAGGATGAATCACTTGATGAGACGAAAGGAGTAAAAATTCCAATTGAGAATCATATTCTTTGTGATCCTCCTACTCCTGTCGTGCAACCTGTTGACAAGCAAGTGATAGATCCTGTCAAGAACGACAAGAAATCTGTGTCTACCGTTAAAAGTAATAACGTGTTGTACACTTTGGTTGGTGATTCTAAAATCTATTCAGATCACGATTTTCCAATTAAAAATGTCAATCCATCTTCGATTGATAAAGTTTTTGAAGATAATACCAGTAAGTTTTTGGAAAAGGGGATCCCGAGAGTTTCAGTAACTCAGTGTGATCCGATTCCAAAAGCTGAAGTTAGAAGAAAATTTGGAAATCAAAAATCACCGACAAAGCAACAACCTGTCGCTTTTAAGGGTAAACAACAACAACGAGCTCCAAAGCCTAAGCCTAAGATTGAATCAAAAGGAGCTCGTTACAAGAAGAAGGCAAAAGACGTTAAATTTGTAGCATCAAAAGGTACTGATAAAATTGAGACTTTTGAAAACAAATCCAACACCGATTTTATCCAACAAGTCAAGATTTTAAAACGTAACAGCCAAAACAATTACACCCAGCACACAAACGGGTGTGAAGCTAGTACCTCTGGGTCTACAACTTCTACGTCAGGTCGTCGATCAAATTCTCCTAAGTTTGTTGAAAGGAGAACTTGTTTCAAGTGTGGGAAGTTTGGGCACATCATTAAAGACTGCACAAACTCGCCCAAACCAAATTTTGTTGAAAGAGCCCCCTCTGAACAAGGTCACTCACAACGTCGTCATGTTTCTCCAAAACATGATAAACGCACTGTTAAAGAACAGGAAACAAAACAACGACGTAAAAATGTGAAGGTGATTGAAAAGGCGTTAAAACCGGAGGTTGTCCAAACAAAGTCTGTTAAGTTAGAAATTAAAAATGAAAAACAAAAACAGATTTGGAAACAAAAATCGGTAACTGTTTCAGGGGAAGCTCAATCCATTCCGAATCATCAGGAAATCGAAGTCACAATCCTCGATGATGAAGGACGACCCAAGTCTATTAAGGCTTGGGTCCCCCTCTCCAACTAATCTCTGAGAGAGTGTGCAGGATGTTCCAGGAGGAACTATCGATAGTCATCGGATTGTTGATAGTGGAGTGTCCATGCACAAGATATGTGACAACCCTCACTAAACCAGGTATCAGTACGACTTAATTAATAATTAATTACTGCTTAATTACTGTGCTTGCTCGAACTTGTGGATAAACTGCTACTTGAATACTGATACATGTACTTACTTGCATCATACTTTACTTGCTGTCACTCCATGTTTTGCTTACAGCACTTTTTTGACAACCTTGATGCACCAAAAGCACAGTAGCACAATGAACGGATAACCTATTAAACGTGCTGTCATAACTAGCACCAGGCAGGTACTGCCTCTAAGGCCTGTAAGAGCCTGAGATAGTTTGCTACACTAGTGGTGAGTGTAGGGATATAAGGGTTGTAGAACTGCGTCACTAGGAATAAATTACAGTGACCGGATGTGCCTAAAACATACTCTAAGTACAAAATTCAGCATTTGGCTAACTAATAAAGTGCCAAAACATGAGGAAAATATTCCCGACACTTTGGAGGAATAAGTTGTGTCACTAAAAATAATAATAACGACACTTTAAAGCTTTGTTAAGCACTTTAACGGATCTCTATCCAACCGAACAACCGGACTTTACCCGGAACATAAAAATATTGTCATCAACACTGTTTTTCTTTTTCTGAGCCAGTTAGGGTCCCTGAATACCCTAACACCCGTCATAATGCATGACACACTAGTAACCGGGTTAATCCCTAAACTAACTAAATTAATCTAACTAATACTTAAGGTTTAGTTGGAATCTAACCGGATTACCCCCCCCCCCCCCCTCTCTAACCGAACCGTCCCCAAGGGGGACACCCCTTGTACTTTGATGATTAATTTAATCATCCTTGTTCCATATCAAGATAACATAGAGACTCTTGGTTAATGACCATACTAATTGTCTATAAGTTCCAAGCTTAACACACTTAACATTTCCATCACACAACTCAACTTCACAACTCTCTCTCTCTCTCTAAAGAAGCTTCGGCCGAACACCCCTATATCATCCATCCATTTTTCGAGTTTAGTTCAAGCTATTCCAAGATCATTCAAGTGTTAAGGATCACCTACAAGGAAGCTCGGTGCATTCGGACGGCGAAGGACCTCACTCTATTGCTTTTATCCTCTCATTTTGCGTCTAGATTCTTCCCTAGCCTCGAGCTAGTAGTAAGTTGCTATAATCACCCTCTCGAACTATTTTGAAGTGGTTAAAATGATTTGTAACGGTTAAAACTCGTAAACATACAAGTTGATACATAAAAGTCTACTAAAAGTGCTAGTAATGGTGGTTAAAAGCTTGAATGTTGTGTAAATCTTGTAGTACTTGATTTGTGTGGTTATTTAGGCCCGATCTATGTTGTGGTAGCTCGGATCATCGTTTAACCCGGATTGGTCATGATCATGGATTATGACATAAAGCTTGTTTAAGTGTAACAAGGGTTAAGTGATGAAACTCTACCACACATCAAACTTGAACTTGTGTAAAAATGATTTTACTTACGAAATAGTGTTTAAAACTAGTAGATCTACGGATCTACAAGCGGTATTTTCAAAGGACCGAGTGTCGAAGAAACCATATTTTTCTAAAAATGGATTTTACATGAGCAAGAATGATTTTTAGAACACACAAGTGTGTAAGCACTTGTGTAGCACTAAGTTTCGACAAAATAACTATCTTTGTAAAAAAATTGATAAGAAGTTGTAAAGATGGAATTTCTTTAAAAACGGGGTTTTTACGAAACCGGATTGATTTATATAAAGATCCACTAAAAGTAATGGAATTTACTTTATATTCTTGGATAAAACGCAAGTTCATGTAAGTTATGCGATATACATATTTATTTACTAGTTTGTTGTTTTGGACATTGTTTTGATTGAATGAAAAGAATGTTGGTTTGATTTATAAAAGAAAATGATACGCTTAAAAGCGTGGCCACCTCCAGTTACAGGGGAAACTCTGGCGAAATTTTTCCAAAAACCTAACACTTAGAAATATTTTCACTATAAGTGTTAGAAATACTTTTCGACTTGTTTTCAAATTATAGATTTCGCCACGACTTTATTTACAAAACATCGGAGGTGGAATTTCACAAAATAAAACTTGGTAAATATATATTTAGTATATATTTTTCATAAAGTCACTTGATATGTGTTTATGATTATTTTGTGAAAATACTAGTATTATTTTTAGGGTAAAGATAATACTATCGAATGTTAATGGATCCAAAATAATACGAACGTCTCTACGATAAATATATAAGTTACACCGGTAATTATTATTACCACTCGATCATTAAAACGTAACTTACGCATTTTAAGAAAATATGACTTAACGCGTATTTTTGTCAAGGTATTATTTTGGGAAAATTTATGTAATAGAACATATAATATTTTTGAGAAGAATATTTATATTTTGGAGTTAGAAATAAAATATATTTTAAGTGAGACTTAATAATATATTTCGAACACACATGTATTAAATCCCCCATCCTTGGGAAGGAAAATGATTACCAAGTATTTACTAAATGTAAACACGAAATAGTTGTCTAACTATTTCCCAAAAACTTAAACCATAAAGCTAAGGCACGGTCGTCCGTCTAATAGAATTAGTACGTGTAGGTCGTCACACAGCTGCTTGATCAGGAGACATACTTGGTAGAGACGCACCACTGTGAGTTCATGTCCCCCTTCTCTCTTAACTGTTTTCAGTTTTCTAAACTGCGGGGGTGAAATACATGTTACTATGATTACGAGTACTTTATACATGGTATGGTTAGCGTAAGGAGGGTTACTACTTAGATCATGTGAGTGGGTAGGCGGGAACTGGAGGCCATTAATCCTCATTGTAGGACCGAGGGACGTAAGCGGTAGATCTATCTGGGTGTAGCGAGCCCAACTCCAGGTCCAACAGTACGGACCTTGGGGTGACTTTGTGCCCAACGCGAAATCTGCTAGGTTTGAGTCTTCCTATTGCACTTCACACACATCAATGGCCTTGCAAACCATTGGTGATCTCTTTTTCCTTATTTGCTACATACCAGGATTTTATACTTACAAAGGTTTTATTTACTCACTTACACATGAACTCGCTCAACATTATTGTTGATTTTTCAACTTACATGTATTTCAGGGAATTAAAGGATCTGGCGCGGTATGACACGTTTTCCCGCTGCACTAGTTATGAGGTCATCCGGGTTTGGGGAATGTGACTCTTTCCTGGACAAGTCACAGTCCTTAAACTGTGTTTATGTCATGTTGATGTTTGTGTTTATTGAACAATGTCGTTAGGATGTGTTTCCGTTGAGACAATGTTGTTGTATTTGGTTTTTAAAACTTAATTAAATGGATGATCTTGCATGGTTTATTTCATATAGCTTTGTTATGGTTAAGCTATGGTATTAAGAAGTCACACCAAAATAACCACGCTTCCGCAAAGCTAGGGTGTGACAGCTTGGAGACCGAGCCTCAGTCTAAGAGGCCGAGGTAGTAGGCTAGTGGGACTAGGAGAATTGGCTAGTGGGACTAGGAGAATTGGCTAGTGGGACTAGGAGAATTGGCTAGTGGGACTAGGAGAATTGGCTAGTGAGACTAGGAAGAGCAGTCTGACAGGCTGGGAGGCTAGTGGGACTAGGAGAATTATTTGAATGCTTACTTGGTGACTTATGTGATTATTTGATTGTACGATTGACTGTTTGTGCATGTTTGTGTTTATGTTACAGACACCATGGACACCTCTGGCACAGGTGACTCAGACACCACAGGACCTAGACCTATAGTATCAGATGACCTAGAGTCTTCAGAGCACGAGGTCCACACATCCGACGTTACTAGCACGGACGAGGACGACTTTCAGCCCTTTGCTTTACCTGATGGTGCTGATGAGCTCGCTGATGGCCCTTTGGCCGGGGACCTACCACTTGTAGAGATCCCTGCACCCATACCACTTGCTTCATATCCTGCTTACGATTTGCTTCCCGACGACGATCTGTTTGATAATGAGCCCTTAGAGGAGGATGTTCAGGGCGAGGCCCTTCTTGCTGCTGGTGATCTCTTGATGATCGCAGATGCTCCCGCCGAGGAGTCACCTGCTCACTCTCCGGTCCCAGACTCTTTCGAGTCTGTGGCCTCCGCACCTTCACACACTCAGAGTGCGCAGCACTTTTCTCATGGATCAGATCCTGACCAGGCATCCTCTGTTGCCCCTATTCCTAGTTTTGCTTTCGACCACGATGATGTGGAGGATTCCGATCCTGTCTTTCCCCCAGGATTTGACCCAGAAGAGGATATAGAGTTTATACCCATGGATCAGCCTATGGAGGATCCGGTCGACCCAGTTGACCCAGTTGATCCCATCGACCCTGAGTTTGATTTTGAGATGGCCTTTGATGATCCCGAGCAGCCACTGGTGTTGATGCATTTTTAGTGTCTGTGACTAGTCTTGTTTTAACGATGTAATTTGTATGGTCTTTTATTAATTATCGAGTCTGTATGTTATGTTGACCAAGTCAGATATCCTCCTATCTACTTGTGTACAACTTATTTGTCTCTTTTGGTATGTAATGTATTATGAACAATGCATGTTGCATTAAAGGGTAGTTTTGTCATTACTATGTTTTATGTTGCTGATTGTTGCTGTCTGATAACAGGAACAAACACAACAGTTGCAGTCCTCGACGAAACAGACTTCTGTTTCGTCGGAACACTTCATGGCGAAACAGGCCATTGTTAATACTTCTGTTTCGTTGAAGGTCATGACGAATCAGACCTTGATTCGTCATGAACTGACGAATCAGACCCTGATTCGTCATGTATTGGGCTGTTCCAGGCCCAATGTCTGGCCCATGTTCAGATTCGTCAAACACTTCTGTGTTTCGTCGACATCAGTGGCCCAGGGACTATATAAGCAACACTTTGTGTTCATTTGAACTCAGAGATGAGAAACAGACCATAGTAACAAAACTCTGCCAAAATTTAGTCTGAACTGTGTTTGTATCAGTTTGTATTTGGTTCTCATCCCGTTAATCAATCGAGTGTGTTTCATTGATTAATACCGTGTTGTTATTGTTTTACGTGTTTGATTTTGCATCGTTACGTGGATTCCGCACATGTAACCGTGTTTACTATAAACAAGAGATTCGGTTCGTAATCGATCCTCAGATTTCGGGACCTACAAGTGGTATCAGAGCATTGGCTCTTATCCTTGTTTAAAATCAAACTTGTTCGGTTTTTATCAAGTATTTTGTGTGTGTTTTTCTGAAAATGAGTTCTTGAAAAATTAATATTTTCTGGAAAAATATTCATAAATCTGCTGTTTTATTGGTGTTTGCTACAGATTTTTATCAAAAACCTAAGTTAGATTGTTTGTTTATGCTTTAAACCGGGTTTTTAGTGAAAATCTAGTGTATTTTCGTGTTTCGGAAATTTATCGGTGATCGGAAAACTCATCGGAAACTTCATGTTCTTGAGTGTGTTCTTCATATATTCATAAGTATTCTTGTTACAAACTGAGAATTTGATTTGTTAAATTGTTAAAAACCAAGTGTTATAACTTATAATACATTAACTTGACTTTTGTGTTAAAGTGTGATAATTGGTTTGGGTAAACAAGTCAGTTTCGTTGAAAATAGGTGTTAACAAACATACCTTGTGTCAGGTTTAAATATCTTATTGTCTGAGACTTTCCTTTGACTGAACAGTAAGATATTTTAAATATCTAAACCAGCTGTCTGATACTCAGTTTTGACGAAACACACAGCCGACGAATCACATCTGTTTCGTCGCAACGACTTTGACGAATCAAACGTCTGTTTCGCCACAACATCTTTGACGAAACAAATTTTGTTTCGCCACGAATCACAATTCTCACAAGTCTGTTTCGTCGTCATTCATTCAGACGAAACAAACCTGTTTCGTGAACCCTGTTTCGTCGAAAACAGATCTGTTTTAAACAGAAGACTTATATCAGCTAGCTTACTGTTTGTTTTCAAGAATTTTTGCAGGTACTATCATACATACATCAAATATGAGTTGTACTAGTCCATGGGATTGGAGTATGGATTCTAGACCACGTGAAGATCCGACGTCCGCAACAGCATGGGTGAAGAATGTTTTTGGTCAACCAACTATAAGTGCCGGACAATGGGCTTTGGCATCCAATCAGAATCAAAACATTCAAAATCTTCTGATTAGCGAGAGCGAAACGGGTAGTAACAATCGCCCGCCAAAGTTGAATCATATGAACGAGTTTCCATCATGGAAAGGTCGATTCATTACATATGTTCAAGGTCAAAGCACGGATATTTGGAGGTGTTTCATTACTCAACGCAATGAGGCTCTTGAAGTAGCAGCTTCAACGTCCGAAGGTTTTACTAACATGCAGGAAAACGACAAGAAAGCATATGAATTTGAGAAAAAGTCATTTGCTGTTCTTACTCAAGCACTTCATAAAGATATCTATCATCAGTTTTCTTATTGTACGGACACGAAAACCTTATGGGATTCTTTGGTAACAAGAGGAGAAGGAAATGCAGCTTCCAGAAAGACACGGCATGATCTTTTGAAGAAAGAGTTTGAATCGTTTCAGTTCTTGGAAAATGAAACTCTAAATGATATGACTACTCGTTTCTATCATTTGGTTAGCGAAATGTTTGCTTATTCTGTTGCTGCAACTCAAAAGGAAGTTTGTGCACGTTTTGCTGATTCTCTACCACCAAAGTGGAGTCCATACATCGAGCTTCTAAAGCATACAGGTATTCTAGATGCTGACACTATAACTATCTATGAATTTGTACAGAAGCTGGAACATAAAAATGATGAAGAAATCCGAAAAGCAAAACGCATTGCTGCTCCTCAGAACATTGAAATGTATTGTGGTGGAGGTTTTAACCCGTCAGCTATTGTGCAACAACCAAAGTTACAAACGGCGTTTGTATCAAATACAAACTCTTCTCCGTTTCCTCAATCAGCTCCGCCTCCTGTCTTCGATCCGAGAGCCTATCTTCCGCAAGCGCAGTTAAATGCTCAACCTCAGGCTTATTCTGGAGGAGGTTTTATTCCTTTTATACCTCCAGTAAATACTACTCCAACTCAAGCATATTCAGGAGGAGGTTTTAATCCATCTCTACCACAACAACAAGTCCAACCACAACAACAAGTCCAACCACAACAACAAGTCCAACCACAACAACAACAGCAAGCTCATTATACCAACAATCCTCCAACTCCAAACCCTAACACAGTCAAAGTTGATACATCAAACCTCTCAAATGTTAGCATTGAAGTAGCAAAGGAACATATGGAACTTATTAATACCATGGTCAGTGCTTACTGCGGTTTGGTCGCAGGTCAAATTGGAAACATCAATTTAACCAACGAAGACTATCTACAAATCAACCGTGATGAAATGGAGTTGATGGATATAAAGTGGGCATTCGCAAGTGCTGTTAGAAGGGCGAAGGACTTTATGGTTCGAACAGGAAGAAGTTCTTTGGAAAGCAAACAAGATACAAAGTACGGTTTTGATAAAGAAGCAGTTACATGCTTCAATTGTGGGGAAAAGGGTCACTTCAAACGTGAGTGCACTCGACCAAGCAGACAAGGCAATCAGAACCCATTCCGTAATCAGACGAGTACTTCAAATGCAAGTCAAGACAATCGTGGAAAAGGGATAGTGGCTGTAAATAATCCCACCCACCAGAATCAGTCTGGATCATCTGGATCATCAAACGATAATCGTGCATTAACTGTACAAGCTGATGAAGGGTTTAATTGGTCTTTACAACTTGGGGAAAGTGATCAAGGTAAAGGAGGAACGGCGTGTTATGCAAAAATAATCAATCACATCAAGCACGTTCATAAGGAAGAATTTTCTGATATTGACGATAGTTCTGGTAATTCCGGGAGTTCTGATGAAGAAAGTTCTACTTCGAGTTCTGAATCTGATGTGAACAAAGAAGCAAGTTCTAATCTTGATGACTTATTGAATGAAGCAGAAGAATTGAAATGTCAGAAATCAGTTCTGATCAAGAAGGCTGAGGTAGCATCTAAAGAAATGGAGAAGTTCTTTTCTGAAGACGGATCTTTTTCTTATCAGACTGCCTTTATGGCAAATGTCTCAGCTTCTACAAGTCAGGTAAAATATGAAATTCTTATCAACTGTAGAGATTGTGAGTATATGAAAAGTGAATTTGATAGAATAAAACTTGAATGTGATACGATTCATATTCACAATCAGAGTTTAGTTGTTGAAATGGCTAAATGCAAAGAAGCGAATATGGCTTTGGTTCGAAACGAAAAAGAATTTAAATCTATGATTGAAATTCAAAAGAAAAATGTTTCCGAAGTGACAAAAACTGTTTATCATAAACAAGTTAGTATAAATGAATACATTAACATTGTTGAGGAAACTAAAAAGGAACTAGCCATTGCCAAATGTGAGCATGATGCAATCAAGCAAAAATTGGAGAGTTACTCTAACTCCCGATTTGTGCTCGATCACATTATTGATGTTCAACAACTAAAGGGAAACAAGAGAGGTGTTGGGTATAAGAAGTGTCCGCCCCCTTTGAGACATGATTATACTTATATGCCTGATGAAGAAGAAATGCCACGGTTTGAATCCAGTGTGCCTCTTGATTATGAGGAATTAACTACTGGCCTAGGATTCAAATCAGACAATTCTCCAAGTACAAATTCTGAGCAAAAAGAGTCAACATCTACGAAACAAGTTCCTCATGCATATGAAAATCAAGTTCCTCATCAATAAGTGATTCTATCACATAGGGCTTGTTTTCAATCAAAATAAGTGAGTTTCTCACATTTTTATACGGTCAAACAGATGATAATCGGTATACTCACCGGTAAGATGAATTCTCGTGCATACCTTGATACGGGAATGTGTCGTGAGTGGATTTACATCGACTTGTAAGTATAATCCTTACCGTTAATCGTATCTCTTAAATTATGATTATGTCTGATCAGTTTGAGCTTATGTGGACCACAATACCGATAATCGAGGTAGTATACTTATCCAGAGCTTTAAACAGAATCAAAATCATGTTGACTAAGACCATAAGCTGGTATGATTCCTTGTCCTTGAGATTCGCAAAAAGATTGCACTTGTACAGTTGTTTACTGTTTTTAACAGTTTTTCCGCATTTTCATTTAGTTTACCATGCTTTAAATTTGTTTTTAGTATATTTGTGTAAAGTTCGTTTTTGATTAAGCCGAAGTTGTTGCTTGGTGTTTTCTACCGGAAGCCTGAAACCTTCTTCATAAAAACGTTCTTGCATTTGAAAATTCAAGCTGAATGGAATTGTGTTCATAAACTGTTTTGACTGCAAAATATTTCCAGCCTGTGTTGCTGTTTTGAAAAATCTGTTGGTGAAACAGACTTGTCAACGAATCACACTCGTCGACGAATCACAAGTGTTGACGAATCAGACCTTAGTCGGCGAATCAAATCTGATTCGTCATAACAGATGACGAATCACAGGAGCCCAATTCTGTTTCGTCATGGGCTAAAGTTTAGGCCCAAGTTCAAGCCCAAGTTTCTGATTCGCCGGGCCCATTTCAGTTTCGTCGAATCCTCTGATTCGTCGAGACTAATCAGTGTATATATAGGTCCCACTTGTTCACTTTTTCAAAACATCAGTTATCTTCTTCTTCACACAACCAAAACCCATACCTACGGTTTCTCTGCAAAATCGCTCATATCATCTGTTATTAATCAAAATTTTACAAACTTCAAAGGTAGAAACTTGTACTGATTTACATTCCGAACACTTTGAACCGTTCGGTTTTTCATCCGAAACCCTTTGAAAACATTGTTTTCTTTGATTATATAGGTGTTGTTGTTGCATGTTCTTATGTTTTCATTCTAATCTGATAGATATAGGTTTATCTATGGTTGATTTGCTTTGATTTGTTAGTGGGTTTTTATAACCAAAAACAGGGGTTTGTATTTGATAATGGTATTACCTGTTTTTTCAAGGGTTTTTGTTCGGAAAAACATTTATGGGTGTTTATAAATGGGTTGGGTAAATAATGTTGATTGAATGTGTTTATGTTCATATTTGATGTGTGTTTAAACCCAATACGGCGAAACTGAGAAAACCCCCAAATTGACGAATCTGAGTTAACCCTAATTCCGACGAATCAACCATTCGACGAATCAGACGACGAATCACAGATGACGAATCAGAATGGAACGAAATAGACTCGACGAATCAAAAAGTCGACGAATCAAACCAGTCAATGGTCAAACCTCTGTTTCGTCGTTCAATGTTCTGTTTCGTCGTTGATACTCTGTTTCGTCGTCAATGCCTTAGCAGTTTTCTGATGTTGCTGTTTGTTCACAGTAGACATGTTTATATCAGTTATCTGATATGTGAATACATGAAAGTGTATTCATACATGTCTAAATGCTATATTATATATATTGTGACTTATTCTGGACATTTTCATGTACAGATGGCTCCTAAAGCACAGCAAGAAAAGGGAAAACGCAAGAAGGCGATCAAGAAAGAAAACAAAACCGAAGAAGAGATTATGTCAGAAAAACGCCATAATCAAGTTGCATATTTGGATCCGGAAGACAAGCTCGTTGAATTTAAAGATATGACGAAGTGGATCAGGGAGTCACGCATCAATTATGCTGTTACATACTCGACACCCGTCTACAAATCACTCATTAAAGCGTTCTGGGATTCTGCAAACGTTGTTCAAATCGATGGAAAGGATATTATCAGAGGTCGTGTGAATGATCTGTATGTCGTTGTTACTCCGGAGATATTGAATCAAGTTCTTCAATTACAAGATCAATCGAATGCACCATATTCAATACCAATCATGTGTTCGCGAGGCTGTTTACTAAGGATGAAATGCAAAGGAGATCTTTTCGTCAAACAAATCAACAAAGGTGATCTTCCATTAAGATACAAGTTTTTATTACATGTGCTTATTCAGAGTCTCAGCAATAGACGATCTGGATATGATATGGCGGGAGATGATCTAGTTGGTTTCATGGTTGCTTTAGTGTTAAACAAACCGTTTAGCATCTCGAAGTACATTTTTAGCAACATGAAAGAGAACATGACAAGGACTGGTAGTAGAACCACAGGGAACAAGTTTTGGATGTATCCACGGTTTCTACAAATGATAATGAATGTTCAGCATCCAGACCTTCCTAAAGCTGAAAATGATCTTTTGAAAATAGAGGCGATGAATCTTAACTCGTTAAGGCTAATCAAGACTATGGCTGCCAAGAGATACAAAGAAAGTGTTCCTCCAAGGAAGCTTTTTGGCGCTCTAGTGAATCCTGATTATGTTGCTCCTGCAAACGACAAATGGCGTCATGAAGACAGCCAATCAGACAATGAAGAACCTGAGTTGGAAAGGTTAAGGATAGAAAAATTTGGTCCTGACCCAGTTGATTCAGATGAATCTGGTAGTGATGATGATGAAAGTGGTGGAGATAGTGATGCAGGTGATGCAGGTGCTGTTAGTACTGCTGTTGGTACATCAAGCAAGGGTGCTGTTTCTGGTACATCAGATAGTAGTTCATCAGCAAGTGGTGATGATGGAACTGATTCGAGTTCTAGTGATCATTTAGTTGAACCTGGTTATGAAGTGTATATTGATATACGTGGAGTAAAAAGGTATAGAAAGATTAGAACAGAGGATGATCCAGAGTATGTTCCAGAAGATCCTGAAGGTGAAAGGAGAACAAAAAGAAGAGCAGAGAAAGCTGTTGAAGTACAAAAGAAGAAAGCTAGGAGATATCTGAGTACTTATACTCGGAAATCTGTGCGTCAGGAGTCTTCATCCATTCCTCAGGAGCCAGCTCAATCTGTACAATCTATTCCTCAGGAGCCTGTGCAAGAAATTCCTACTGTAGTTACTTCAGCTACAGAAACTCCAGTTGCTCCAGTTGTTCCTCAGGAAGTTCCTATAAGATCTATGGCTTCAGCTATCAGGGCAACTACTTCAGAAATCAGTGCTGAACGTCATAGGACATTTGCTGGATTTTCTCAAAATGAAAAGATTAACTATCTGTTTTCTACACTTGAAGCGGCTGCTGATCGTCTTCAAAGGCAATCTCATTTTGGAAATCTCACGAAGCATGACCAACTTAAACAATCTGTGGAACTTAACAAATTGAAGTCAATGGTTGGTCAACAGCAAACAGTTATAGAGCGACAACAAGGTGAAATTGATGCGCTTAAAGCTGAAAATGCTCGCTTAAAGGCTCTTGATGAAGAGAAAGAGAGAAGGCTTGCCATTCTGTGGGACTATCATTGTAAACAACAAGAGGTGTTAAAGAAAAAGGATGATGATACAGAAGATCAAGGAAATCCTGATACCTCTGGAACATCACAGAAACAGCCAATCACACTTACTTCTGAAGTTGTTACAGTTCAACCTACCGTTGTTGAATCATCTCAAGGAACATCTACTGGAAAAGTACAACAGATAGAAGGTACTTCTTCTATATTTAGCAGTGCTGATATTGCTCTACAAGCTGTTCATCCATTTACAGGAGAATTACTTGAAGAAGGGGAGTTGATAGAAGATCTTTCTCCGGAGCAATTGAGTATTTTACAGTCTATGAGAGAAGTAGATGATGCTGAGATAGACAAAATGTCTACTGAGACTGATACAACGAATATTGAAGAGATTGATGAAATTGTGGTTGAAGGTGATGCTCCAAAATCAACATATGTCAGAGAAGATGGTACTGAATTTGCATCTTTTGATGAAAATTGGATGAAAGAAAACATTGATGACATAGACGAGCACTTGAAGAATCGGAATTCGTCTGAAAAAGACACAAATGCTTTTTCTGAATGGAGAAAACAGTTTTTATCCAAAGTGGCCAAGCCGTTACCTGAAAAAGCTCAAGTAGACTATCTGCAATTTGAAAAGAAGCCAAGTGGAAGGATTTTGTGCTGGATGTTTGTTCAAGATATTCACTGCATTGCTATTAAACGTGAATATGGGATTCTGTATTTCAATTCACTACTGAGCATTCTTTCCTTGCCATTTTATGATGTCTCTGCGTTGACAAGGCTTCAGCTTATCAATCGTGAAAAATACGATGGCGCTACTTTATTTGAGCGTCTGGTGAAAGTAAACAAGAAGTCAGGCTGGAAGGATGAATCCTACAAGCCACAATTTCCTGTTTATCAACCGATCAAGTTTACTCTTGATCCGGACACCAACACTTGCAGATATAAACTTGTTTATCAGCCACCGAGGGTAGTAGATAAAATCCCATTGATGCCTATGAAGCAGGATTTTCTTGAAGACATGGCATTGTGGTGCTACGACTCGGATACTCATGAAGCTGTTATCGTGTTTAGAGATGGTCGTGCTAACTACAGAATGTTGGATCCGATGTGGATCGTCAACATGTCTGAAGCTGATATTGGAAGATTATATCGTCATGATATTTTCTATGAAGACCAAGATGCACGCCAAGCGTTAAAGTTTCAGAGAGTAGCTTGTTTTTGCTACTACAGGGGTATTCATTCGGGCAGTACGTGGTCCGAACAACACTGAAGGAAGATTAGAAGACCAAAGACGAGTAACAGACAAGGGGGAGTTTGTTGATGCATTTTTAGTGTCTGTGACTAGTCTTGTTTTAACGATGTAATTTGTATGGTCTTTTATTAATTATCGAGTCTGTATGTTATGTTGACCAAGTCAGATATCCTCCTATCTACTTGTGTACAACTTATTTGTCTCTTTTGGTATGTAATGTATTATGAACAATGCATGTTGCATTAAAGGGTAGTTTTGTCATTACTATGTTTTATGTTGCTGATTGTTGCTGTCTGATAACAGGAACAAACACAACAGTTGCAGTCCTCGACGAAACAGACTTCTGTTTCGTCGGAACACTTCATGGCGAAACAGGCCATTGTTAATACTTCTGTTTCGTTGAAGGTCATGACGAATCAGACCTTGATTCGTCATGAACTGACGAATCAGACCCTGATTCGTCATGTATTGGGCTGTTCCAGGCCCAATGTCTGGCCCATGTTCAGATTCGTCAAACACTTCTGTGTTTCGTCGACATCAGTGGCCCAGGGACTATATAAGCAACACTTTGTGTTCATTTGAACTCAGAGATGAGAAACAGACCATAGTAACAAAACTCTGCCAAAATTTAGTCTGAACTGTGTTTGTATCAGTTTGTATTTGGTTCTCATCCCGTTAATCAATCGAGTGTGTTTCATTGATTAATACCGTGTTGTTATTGTTTTACGTGTTTGATTTTGCATCGTTACGTGGATTCCGCACATGTAACCGTGTTTACTATAAACAAGAGATTCGGTTCGTAATCGATCCTCAGATTTCGGGACCTACAACTGGACCCTGCTCCTGACCCAGTGCTTGAGCATGACCCTGCTCATGCTGGCATGCCTATTGATCCTGTGATTGCTGACCCACCTATTGATGACCATCCTGTGGATGCCCCGTTGTTGGAGGGCGATCATGTTATTGCTGCTGATCAAGTTGATCCCCCACTTATCGCTGATGTACCTGCTGACCCTTTTGTTGCACCCCACCTTGACCCTATGCCTATACAGTTTGATCGAGCACTTTTTGATGCACAGATTGACCCACGAGATGAGCACGCCCAGCATGGGTGGATTCCTGCTGATGATGAGGTTCCACCTATTCCCCCTCAGATCACTTGTACCCGTCACGTTGATACCTCTTTTACTTTTCCTCGGTTTACACCTCCAGCGCGACCTGGAGAGGGTTCTTCGGCACACCCTTTTGGACATGTACCGGTATCTATCCCTGCTATACCACCGTCTGCTACTTTTCCCCCTGTTTCTCCATTTCATGTGGCACCTTTTGATTCCACCAGTGAGCCGTTTCTCTGGTCATCACCACCTGCCATGCCACCGACCGACCCCTACCATTCTTTCCACATGGGGTATACTATTGAGGACGTTCTGATGTCTTTTGTCGCCCAGCACGAGGCACACACGCAGCGCATTCAGGAGCTCGAGAGAGTTCAGCTGCCGCCGTGTCAGTGCCAGGGTCAGACCCACTCTCCTTTGCAGCCCTCTCGACCTTTACCACCAGACTATGCTGCACGCCTTTTTGCCCTAGAGCAGCAGGTTGCTTCTTTCTTGCGTACCCAGAGAGCCATGGAGGAGGACTGGCTCCATTTGCGTCGCTTGTTCTACACTCACTTTCCCCCTCCTCCACCGCCATCCATGTAGAGCTCTTCAGTACCATATTGGTAGACGTTGGTGAGAAGACGGCGAATGCTTCTGACTGCACAGCATTTTTGGAGACTACATTATGATTCTGACTTTTGTTGATCATGTATATGGGATGTATTGACACTGATTTGATATAGTTTTTGGACTAGGGTGATGTAGCCCTTAGTCGACTGATGTTGTATGACGCTGTGATGTACTTGTACGCTTACTATGTGGTCTCAATATATGGCAATCGCAGTATTCTCATCATATTTGATGCTTGATTTGGTTATTTATATTCTATGACATGGGATGTTGTGTGATTGATGTTGTGTGATTGATATGATTATAACATGAGATGTTATGTACTATTACTATCATAATAAAGCGTATGTATTATAACATGGGATTTTTACTATGGCCTGACTCACGTAAACCATCTTTTAGAAGATGCCACCGAAACGCGATCCACGCATGCCTGCCAATGAGGCAGAACTCCAACAAGTCATCGCTGCTGCCATCGCGCAATACGCCGCCTCGCAAGGAGGACCCAGTGGAAGCAGCACAAACAACAATGGCAACAAAAATCCACCTCATGGGTGCACCTACAAGCAGTTTCTAGATTGCAAGCCTGTCAACTTTGATGGCACAGGAGGTGCTGTTGCCTTTGTTCGTTGGGCTGAGAAAACTGAATCTATTCTTCGCATGAGCAAATGCGCGCTAGATCAGCAAGTCACCTATATCTCGGGGCTATTCTTGGACGGAGCCCTCTCTTGGTGGAATTTGCAAGTACAGACACTTGGTGAAGCTGCTGCCTACGCACTAACATGGACCGAACTGAAGGAACTAATGCGCAAAAAGTACTGCTCTCACGCGGAAATCCAAAGATTGGAAACTAAATTCTGGCATTTGAAGATGGAAGGTCCGAAAATCGCGGAATATGTTCAAAGGTTTCATGACCTGTCGCATGTGGTACCCTATATGGTCACTCCAAAATTCAAGCGGATTGAACGCTTCATTTGGGGATTAGCTCCTCAAATCATAAGCATGGTGACCTCCTCCAAGCCTGCAACAATTACTGAGGCAATCGATTTGAGCGTGGCTCTCACTGAAGAGGCTATCCGCCTGAACAAGTTCGAGGGGATCGAGGCAAAGAAGAAAGAGACTCACGTCGAGTCATCCGGAGGTAACAAACGAAAGTTCTCGAACTTCAAACAAGGCACTGGTGGGATTGTTAAGAAGGGAGAGCCAAACGCGCCAGCTCAGGTTACAGCTGGTAGTGGGAAGAAAGGAAAAGGATATATGGGCACCCAACCCAAGTGCAACACCTGCTAGCGTCACCATTCTGGCCGATGCGGGCCAAAGGTATGTGAAGCTTGTGGAAAGACTGGTCACTTGAAGGATTCTTGCTGGGCTAGTGCTGGCCGGGGAGGCCAAGGAGGATTTGGGAATAGAAATAATAATCGTGGTGGTATTGGGAATCGCCCACAAGGGAGCAATGAAGGAAACGAGAATCGAGGCAACAATATGAATCAGGCTGGTAATGCGAACCAAAACAACAATCAAGCTGGGAATGGAGCAGGAAATGGTCAAAGAATGGGTTGTTTTAACTGTGGTGACATTGGGCATTTTAAAAGGAACTGCCCAGAATTGAACCGAGCACGTGGAAGGGTCTTCAATATCGAAGCAAGGGAAGCGCGCCAGGACCCCAATGTCGTTACTGGTACGTTCCCTGTGAACCAACGCTATGCATCCGTTTTATTTGATACTGGTGCCGATTATAGTTTCGTATCGTTAGAATTTAAGAATATACTTGGTTTAACCGCTAGTAAGTTAGATATTCCCTACTCAATCGAATTGGCCAATGGGAAGATAGTGGAAGCCAATGAAGTTATCAGAGGTTGTGTGATCGAATTGGGAGAGCGTGAGTTTGCTTTGTATCTACTACCAGTCCAGTTGGGAAGCTTCGACGTGGTGGTAGGAATGGATTGGTTATCTGGCAACAAGGCTGAGATAGTTTGTCACGAAAAGGTTGTTCGTATCCCAACCGAAGACGATGAAACAATTGTGGTTCATGGTGAAAAGCGTGATACGCCGTTAAGAATTATCAGCTGCCTGAAAGCGCGAAAGTGTTTGCAGAAGGGATGTGTTGCCTTCCTGGCACACATTGTGGATAAGAAGGCTGCTGAGCCGAGAATAGAAGACATCCCTGTCGTGAGGGAATATCCAGAAGTCTTCCCAGAGGACTTACCTGGACTGCCACCTCAGAGACAAGTAGAGTTCCGCATTGACTTAGTTCCAGGCGCCGCGCCTGTGGCTAAGGCACCTTATAGACTTGCTCCATCTGAGATGCAGGAACTGTCGACACAACTTCAAGAGTTGTTAGACAAGGGATTTATCCGACCAAGCTTCTCGCCTTGGGGAGCTCCAGTTCTGTTTGTCAAGAAGAAGGACGGTAGTTTTCGTATGTGTATTGACTACCGGGAGTTGAACAAGCTGACGATCAAGAATAGATATCCTCTGCCAAGAATTGATGATCTGTTTGATCAACTGCAAGGCTCAAGCTTTTATTCAAAGATCGATCTTCGATCTGGATACCATCAGTTAAGGATACAAGAGGAGAGTATCCCGAAGACAGCCTTCAGAACTCGATATGGACACTACGAGTTCCTTGTTATGCCGTTTGGATTGACAAACGCACCTGCGGTCTTTATGGACTTGATGAATAGAGTTTGCAAGCCGTACTTGGACAAGTTCGTGATTGTGTTTATCGACGACATCTTGATTTATTCAAGCACAAAGGCTGAGCACGAACAGCATTTAAGAGCTATTTTGGAGTTGCTGAAGAAGGAACAGTTGTATGCCAAGTTCTCTAAGTGCGAGTTTTGGCTACGTGAAGTACAATTTCTTGGACACGTGGTGAACGGAGATGGAATCCACGTGGATCCCACCAAGATCGAAGCGATTAAGAATTGGGAAACGCCAAAGACGCCAACCGAGATTCGACAATTCTTGGGTTTGGCTGGCTACTATCGAAGATTCATTGAGGATTTTTCAAAAATCGCTCAACCGTTGACGCTCCTCACGCAGAAAGATAAGAAGTTTGATTGGGGAATCAAACAGGAAGAAGCGTTCCAGATATTGAAGGGCAAGCTCTGCAATGCGCCAATCTTAGCACTACCGGAAGGTACAGATGATTTTGTGGTATACTGCGACGCTTCGCGTCAAGGATTGGGTTGCGTGTTGATGCAACGCCAAAAGGTTATTGCTTACGCATCACGTCAATTGAAAGTGCACGAAAAGAACTATACCACACATGATTTGGAACTTGGCGCAGTAGTATTTGCATTAAAGATCTGGAGACACTACCTTTATGGTACAAAGTGTACAATTTTTACAGATCACAAGAGCCTACAACACATATTCAACCAGAAGGAGCTGAATATGAGGCAAAGACGTTGGGTTGAGTTGCTGAACGATTACGACTGCGAGATAAAGTATCATCCAGGGAAGGCGAATGTGGTCGCCGATGCCCTAAGTCGAAAAGAGAGGATCAAGCCCATAAGGGTTAGGGCTTTAGAAATGATTATCCGAACCGATCTTTCCTTGCGCATTCGTGCCGCGCAGAAAGAAGCTCTTAAGGAAAGAAATCTTGAAGAAGAATATCTCCGTGGGATGGAGAAGCTATTGGTGCCAAACGAGGAAGGAACGTTATGTTTTGAGAAAAGGATTTGGGTTCCTTTGTTTGGAGGTTTAAGGAAGATTATTTTTGATGAAGCTCACAAGTCGCGGTACTCTATCCACCCTGGAGCGGATAAGATGTACCAGGATCTCAATGATTATTATTGGTGGCCTAGGATGAAAGGCGATGTTGCTGTTTATGTGAGCAAATGTTTAACATGCGCTAAGGTTAAAGCCGAATATCAGAAGCCTTCAGGACTTCTGCAACAACCTGAGATTCCCAAGTGGAAATGGGAACAAATCTCCATGGATTTTATTACAAAGTTGCCAAGAACGCCAAGAGGCCATGACACTATTTGGGTAATAGTGGATCGATTAACGAAGTCAGCACACTTCTTACCTATCAGAGAGAAGGATAATACGAGCAAGTTGGCCGAAATATACATGAGAGAGATCGTCGCACGTCATGGAGTGCCTCTCTCGATCATCTCTGATAGAGACGGAAGGTTTGTGTCAAGGATATGGCAATCCTTCCAAGAAGCTTTTGGCTCACAATTAAATCTGAGCACTACGTATCATCCGCAAACTGACGGTCAAAGCGAGCGAACGATACAGACTTTGGAAGACATGCTGAGAGCGTGTGTTATGGATTTGGGCGGTAGCTGGGATAAGCATTTGCCTTTGGTCGAATTTTCATACAACAACAGCTACCACACCAGTATTGGTGCCGCGCCATTCGAAGCTCTTTACGGACGCAAGTGTCGATCACCCCTATGTTGGGCTGACGCAGGTAATAGACAGCTTGTTGGTCCCGAAATCGTCCAAGAGACGACAGACAAGATTGCGCAGATCCGAAAACGCATCGAAGCAGCTCGTGAAAGACAGAAAGCCTATGCAGATCCAAAACGGAAACACTTGGAATTCCAAGTTGGAGATATGGTTTTATTGAAAGTTTCACCCTGGAAGGGTGTGGCACGCTTCGGAAAGCGTGGAAAGTTAAATCCGCGCTACATTGGCCCTTTCAGAATTTTGGAAAGAATAGGACTAGTAGCGTACAAGCTGGACTTGCCGGCCGAACTCCATTTAGTTCACGATACATTTCATGTATCCAACCTGAAGAAAAGTCCAACTCAAGATACCATTGCCATTCCCACCGACGAGATTCATGTTGACGACACGCTCCATTTCGTTGAAGAACCGGTTGAGGTTACGGATTGGAAAGTAAACAAGACCCGCCGGAGCAGTGTCAAGCTCGTCAAAGTTCGTTGGAATGCCAGACATGGTCCTGAATACACCTGGGAGCGTGAGGACCGAATGAAAGAGAAATACCCCCACTTATTTCCTAAGAACCCTGCATCTACAAGCAGAATTTAAAATTTCGGGACGAAATTTTTCTAACGGGGGGAGAATGTGACAACCCTCACTAAACCAGGTATCCGTACGACTTAATTAATAATTAATTACTGCTTAATTACTGTGCTTGCTCGAACTTGTGGATAAACTGCTACTTGAATACTGATACATGTACTTACTTGCATCATACTTTACTTGCTGTCACTCCATGTTTTGCTTACAGCACTTTTGTGACAACCTTGATGCACCAAAAGCATAGTAGCACAATGAACGGATAACCTATTAAACGTGCTGTCATAACTAGCACCAGGCAGGTACTGCCTCTAAGGCCTGTAAGAGCCTGAGATAGTTTGCTACACTAGTGGTGAGTGTAGGGATATAAGGGTTGTAGAACTGCGTCACTAGGAATAAATTACAGTGACCGGATGTGCCTAAAACGTACTCTAAGTACAAAATTCAGCATTTGGCTAACTAATAAAGTGCCAAAACATGAGGAAAATATTCCCGACACTTTGGAGGAATAAGTTGTGTCACTAAAAATAATAATAACGACACTTTAAAGCTTTGTTAAGCACTTTAACGGATCTCTATCCAACCGAACAACCGGACTTTACCCGGAACATAAAAATATTGTCATCAACACTGTTTTTCTTTTTCTGAGCCAGTTAGGGTCCCTGAATACCCTAACACCCGTCATAATGCATGACACACTAGTAACCGGGTTAATCCCTAAACTAACTAAATTAATCTAACTAATACTTAAGGTTTAGTTGGAATCTAACCGGATTACCCCCCCTCTCTAACCGAACCGTCCCCAAGGGGGACACCCCTTGTACTTTGATGATTAATTTAATCATCCTTGTTCCATATCAAGATAACATAGAGACTCTTGGTTAATGACCATACTAATTGTCTATAAGTTCCAAGCTTAACAAACTTAACATTTCCATCACACAACTCAACTTCACAACTCTCTCTCTCTCTCTAAAGAAGCTTCGGCCGAACACCCCTATATCATCCATCCATTTTTCGAGTTTAGTTCAAGCTATTCCAAGATCATTCAAGTGTTAAGGATCACCTACAAGGAAGCTCGGTGCATTCGGAAGGCGAAGGACCTCACTCTATTGCTTTTATCCTCTCATTTTGCGTCTAGATTCTTCCCTAGCCTCGAGCTAGTAGTAAGTTGCTATAATCACCCTCTCGAACTATTTTGAAGTGGTTAAAATGATTTGTAACGGTTAAACTCGTAAACATACAAGTTGATACATAAAAGTCTACTAAAAGTGCTAGTAATGGTGGTTAAAAGCTTGAATGTTGTGTAAATCTTGTAGTACTTGATTTGTGTGGTTATTTAGGCCCGATCTATGTTGTGGTAGCTCGGATCATCGTTTAACCCGGATTGGTCATGATCATGGATTATGACATAAAGCTTGTTTAAGTGTAACAAGGGTTAAGTGATGAAACTCTACCACACATCAAACTTGAACTTGTGTAAAAATGATTTTACTTACGAAATAGTGTTTAAAACTAGTAGATCTACGGATCTACAAGCGGTATTTTCAAAGGACCGAGTGTCGAAGAAACCATATTTTTCTAAAAATGGATTTTACATGAGCAAGAATGATTTTTAGAACACACAAGTGTGTAAGCACTTGTGTAGCACTAAGTTTCGACAAAATAACTATCTTTGTAAAAAAATTGATAAGAAGTTGTAAAGATGGAATTTCTTTAAAAACGGGGTTTTTACGAAACCGGATTGATTTATATAAAGATCCACTAAAAGTAATGGAATTTACTTTATATTCTTGGATAAAACGCAAGTTCATGTAACTTATGCGATATACATATTTATTTACTAGTTTGTTGTTTTGGACATTGTTTTGATTGAATGAAAAGAATGTTGGTTTGATTTATAAAAGAAAATGATACGCTTAAAAGCGTGGCCACCTCCAGTTACAGGGGAAACTCTGGCGAAATTTTTCCAAAAACCTAACACTTAGAAATATTTTCACTATAAGTGTTAGAAATACTTTTCGACTTGTTTTCAAATTATAGATTTCGCCACGACTTTATTTACAAAACATCGGAGGTGGAATTTCACAAAATAAAACTTGGTAAATATATATTTAGTATATATTTTTCATAAAGTCACTTGATATGTGTTTATGATTATTTTGTGAAAATACTAGTATTATTTTTAGGGTAAAGATAATACTATCGAATGTTAATGGATCCAAAATAATACGAACGTCTCTACGATAAATATATAAGTTACACCGGTAATTATTATTACCACTCGATCATTAAAACGTAACTTACACATTTTAAGAAAATATGACTTAACGCGTATTTTTGTCAAGGTATTATTTTGGGAAAATTTATGTAATAGAACATATAATATTTTTGAGAAGAATATTTATATTTTGGAGTTAGAAATAAAATATATTTTAAGTGAGACTTAATAATATATTTCGAACACACATGTATTAAATCCCCCATCCTTGGGAAGGAAAATGATTACCAAGTATTTACTAAATGTAAACACGAAATAGTTGTCTAACTATTTCCCAAAAACTTAAACCATAAAGCTA
This sequence comes from Helianthus tuberosus, assembly GCA_030545235.1. Taxonomy (NCBI): domain Eukaryota; kingdom Viridiplantae; phylum Streptophyta; class Magnoliopsida; order Asterales; family Asteraceae; genus Helianthus; species Helianthus tuberosus. The sequence continues at coordinate 20,485,155 of CM060368.1, read as the reverse complement.
AGGCACGACCGTCCGTCTAATAGAATTAGTACGTGTAGGTCGTCACACAGCTGCTTGATCAGGAGACATACTTGGTAGAGACGCACCACTGTGAGTTCATGTCCCCCTTCTCTCTTAACTGTTTTCAGTTTTCTAAACTGCGGGGGTGAAATACATGTTACTATGATTACGAGTACTTTATACATGGTATGGTTAGCGTAAGGAGGGTTACTACTTAGATCATGTGAGTGGGTAGGCGGGAACTGGAGGCCATTAATCCTCATTGTAGGACCGAGGGACGTAAGCGGTAGATCTATCTGGGTGTAGCGAGCCCAACTCCAGGTCCAACAGTACGGACCTTGGGGTGACTTTGTGCCCAACGCGAAATCTGCTAGGTTTGAGTCTTCCTATTGCACTTCACACATATCAATGGCCTTGCAAACCATTGGTGATCTCTTTTTCCTTATTTGCTACATACCAGGATTTTATACTTACAAAGGTTTTATTTACTCACTTACACATGAACTCGCTCAACATTATTGTTGATTTTTCAACTTACATGTATTTCAGGGAATTAAAGGATCTGGCGTGGTATGACACGTTTTCCCGCTGCACTAGTTATGAGGTCATCCGGGTTTGGGGAATGTGACTCTTTCCTGGACAAGTCACAGTCCTTAAACTGTGTTTATGTCATGTTGATGTTTGTGTTTATTGAACAATGTCGTTAGGATGTGTTTCCGTTGAGACAATGTTGTTGTATTTGGTTTTTAAAACTTAATTAAATGGATGATCTTGCATGGTTTATTTCATATAGCTTTGTTATGGTTAAGCTATGGTATTAAGAAGTCACACCAAAATAACCACGCTTCCGCAAAGCCAGGGTGTGACAAGATAGGCGACTCAAAGCTCCAAGATATTGTTATTTCTAGGAGTGGTTGCCTTTGATGGAGAGAAGAAAAAGAAAAAGAAGACAGAATTGTCTGTCGAAAGAGCTTGAAAGCTTCGACAAAATGAAAATCATTTCAAAATGTGATTGTTCAAGGCTTTGATCGGGTCCCCAGGATAGATTCAATCAAAATGTACGCCCCTGCAGCACGTCTGAAGTTCAAATTTAACAAGATGAACGTGCAGTGTACATTTCTTCGCGGTGAAATTGAAGAAAATGTGTTTGTTGAACAAACCAACTGTTAGGATCGGAGGCTCTCATGATAGTGTTTGTTTGTATGTTTTGAACAATTTGTGAATATGAAAATATGTAAAGTGCAGCGGAAATGAAAACAAACTTTGTAAACACAATCAAAGGAGAAAATAGTTTGATAAACAATTGCTTCACATAGAGTCAAAAGATTACAAATCAAAGCAAAAGATTACAGTCATGCTTACAAACTATACTCCCCCTCAGCCTGATGCCCCAAGGTTGGTTGCACACAAGATGAAAGGATTAGACATGAGGAGAAGAACCCACTCAGTCAATCAAATGTAACAGTACAGGGTACTGTTACATTTATAGGCAAACCAAACCACTGAGGTATCTCAGCTGACGTCACCATGAAAGCGACGTCTAACAGCCTAACAACCTGTATCTACTGTCCTTACACAAACACTGCTAACCTAACCACTGACTATACATAAAACAGATAATTCACTAAACAGCTGCTTTCCCTTTATGTCAGTGCTTTCCTCAAGGTTGATCATTCCTTGGCTGGGCAGTGCTTTATCATCAGTAGATAGGACCAGCAGTGTTGGATACATCAGGGTTTTCATCAGCAGTTGAAAGGGCATCAGCAGTTGAGTATGAACAGCGGATAGAGACCATCAGTTGTTATAAATCACTTTCAAGGGGAGAGCAAAGTGTAAACTGCTGCTTATTGTGAATCCTCTGTTGTGACCTGGTTTTGGCTTTACATTATCTGTTCCTCTGGTAGGGTTCAATCCCAACACCAACCGGGTGTGCGGATGCCTTGGCGTGGATTGAACAACCGCACACTACTTCTCAAAGAGAAAGACAAAGACCTTCGCTGGTGCAATGTAGAAGACCAGCCGGACCCAAAGGTTTCTGATCTTGTTGCTGTGAAGAGATTTCTCAGTAGCTACAAAAATCGACTTTGAAATCCACACCGGGTGGATATCCAGTTTGGGAGAGCACTCAGATTCCTTGCAATGCACGAAGTAGTTGCAGGATACGGTTTTAAATTTCTAATCTCTCCTATACTTGTCGATATTTAAGCTGCTTTATGAATTTTTATCATCTCGTACCGCACTCCTTGACCTGACACGTTGATCTCGAATATCACCTCACACGTGATTGTTTTTAATATGAAACTCGTCAATGTTGTCATGGTCCGCACCGCTTACCGATGTGCCAACTCATTTTTCCAAAATTCGATAAATCATTTTTGATTAAAATTAATTTTGGTAAACGGCATTAAGGTAAAACCATGAGTTTAACCGACATCGGAAAATCGTTTTTGTAAATATCTTTGTGTCTTCTAAATTTATCATAGTTTGTTGATTTTAGGGGGAGTAAATCCAATTTGAAAAATTCAAAAACATCGAAAAATTTCAAAACCCAAAAACATTGGAAAAACAAAAATGAGTTTCCTGGCGAGAAAAAGAGAAAATGATAGTACATCAGTGGTCTGTCTAAACCTCTTTAAACTGAAATGCAAAATGCAAAATGAAAAATGTTAAGCAGCTCTATATAAGATGTATCGGTAGGCTCATAATCATTTTAAAGTGTGCAGGGTGATATAAATCTTAAATCGACTGAAGACCAGGTGGGAACCACACATTGGCATATGGTCTTAGTACCGAAATTTCGTTTGAGAGATTGCCGAGGTTCTGAGATATTCGGTCTTTATGCTGTCTTATCATCTGGGTATCATGGTTGTATCAAACCGAAACAAACGGAGACGAAGTCTAGATCTTCCATGATACTATACATACGTGTACATATTGCATTCGACCTCAATAAGTGATTAACAATCACATGTCCACTCAAATAAGTGATAATATATCACAGATTCTTTGCGGGAGTCAAGTTCGTCTCTCTGTTGTACGAAAGTACTGACCTGTTCACGGACTTGCTCCTGTGCCCTCATGCATCGAAAATCAAGTTCCTCATCAATAAGTGATTCTATCACATAGGGCTTGTTTTCAATCAAAATAAGTGAGTTTCTCACATCTTTTATACGGTCAAACAGATGATAAACGGTATACTCACCGGTAAGATGAACTCTCGTGCATGCCTTGATACGGGAATGTGTCGTGTGTGGATGAACACCGGTCGGTAAGTATAAATCATACCTTAACGTATCCCCTCGCCATGATTACATCTGATAAGTTGAGCTTAAGTGGACAACAATACCGATAATTGTTACATGATGCTTATCTAAATGTTAACTAATTGAACAAAAAGAGCGTTTTGGCATGACCGTACACTGATATGATTATCTTACCCTCGAAACTCGCAAAAAGAATGTCTGTAAATATTTGTTTACTGCTTTTAGTTTCTGCATCTTTGTATATATTTATTTATTGCTTTCCGTCTTTACATTTGAAAAATGAAAAATTTCAAAAAGATTTTAGGTGTGTTTTAATATAAACTTTATAAAAGCCAAAAAGATTTTGCTTCTTTATTTTTGATTGACTGATGTTGGAACTCGAGTCTATCCTACCCAAAATCCTGATTGTAAGCCGGAAAACAATTGAACCTTCATAAACTGTCGAAGTTAACAAGTTTTGAAAGTAAAGGTTAAAATTGATCATTTTTTAAACTTTCAAACTGTTGTCGGTCGGTGTTTGATTGAGATTTGATCTCATATGTGTCATTTGTTTAATTTGTCTGTATTCCAAGTGGTTGTTCTCATTATGTGTTTAGCTTTCTTGTATGTGCAGATGCGACATCAGAATCAGCTAAAGACGAAGAGAACGTGTCAGATGACAAGCCGTAAAGTGAAGACACGACGTTGATGCAATCAGAAGATCAAGATGATCGGGTTGCAGTTGATCCCTCATCAACACCACAAGGATCTAAAGAATTGAAGATCAAAAGATTCACGAGCATCATTCAAGGGGGAGTTTGTTGATACACTCCCTGACTGTGACACGTGAAGACCTTTGAAGATCCTCCGACATGAAAGACATGAAAGACACGGAAGACGAACCATCACGAGTAGCGTCCAAGGGGGAGTTTGTTGGTACACTTTATGTGGACGCGACTCGACTCGGTTCGATTTGGTTCAGTTCGACTCGGTTAGGTTCGGCTCAAGCCCGACGTCGCGACATTCCTCAGTCGTGCGCCCCAGAGTTCGACACGCGAAGCACGGAGCGCCGCAAACCAAGTCCCGTTTACACATCACCATGACATCATCATTGTGATGTCATGATGATGTCACATGGTTGAAATTATGGAAAGATGACAACGTTACCAACATCTGGGCCGTAAATCGTTTAGTGTTTTGGGCTTTGACTTGTCTTTGGGCCAATCAGTTCCATGTGGGCTTGCATTTGTTCTGGGCTTATTATCATATGACGAAAACACATGATGGGACGAAATCAAGGTGATTTCGTCGATGATGATGGGTGTTCGTTGGCTTCTGGATTTCGTCAAGCATGTTTCAGTATAAATACTTTAGACAACAGACAGAAACAAGTAAGAGAAGTCTGAATAGATTTCACTGAGCGAACACATTGTAACACACACACTGAGAGTTTACAGAGAACATTTGTAAACACCGCATTGTAACCGTTTTCTAGCATTAATACATTGAGTGTTAATCGTTGAATATTGTGTCTTACGTGTTCGTAACTTGGTTTAACTTACCCGTTTGGATTCCGCACTTTCGGGTTTGTCGGAAAACAGGGAATAGAGGTTACTCGATCCTCCGGGTGGACCTACACCCTGCCATGAATGCTGAATTTTTGTATAACTTAGATAATCGAATCCGTTTTTAAGCGTAGTTTCGATTAGGCAATATTTCTAAGAACTCTAATATTAATTTTTGATTAAAAATCTCCAGTTTTCAGGTATTGCAAGCATGTGGATGACGATCAAGTTGATGTTTCAAGAACCGAACACAAACCTTTTGGATGTTTCCGCACGAATTAACTCTAGCTAAACTATGTAGTTTTGTAATCACTACTGAACGACTCATGTTTGAAACTAGTTATTTGATTATGTTAAACACTATAATGAAGTAAAACTTAGTCTACCAACTAAGTTTTTGTTAGTTAAATAATTTGTTTATAAATTTTACATTTCGTACGTTTAAATAAATGAATTAAATAGATGGGTGTTACATATAATAAGCATTGGTCAGTTGGACGAGAGAGGGTACAAGATCGCAATCCAAGACGGTATACTTTGGATGTTTGAGCAAGACGGAACTTTGCTAATGAAGGTACCTCGTTCACCTAATCGCATTTACAAGATTAATCTTGAGGTTGTATCTCCAGTTTGCATACAGACTAAAGATGACAAGGCTGAAAATAGCGACCAACCAGTCTCTATTGTGACAGAAGTTAGCGACCAAACAGATCAGTCAGCAACAGGAATTAGCGACCAATCTGGGCAGTCAGCGACACAGCAGACATATAGCGACCAGACTGACCAGTTAGCGACAGAATCTGACCAGTCAGCGACAGAATCTGATCAGCCAGTGACAGCTTTTAGCGACGAGTCTGCGACATATCAGTTTTTCAGCACTTCAATACTTAAATGGATGCTCGGTTTATCAAATGAAGAGACAAGTTTGAAAGTCGAGAACTTATTGCAAGAGCAAGTTAAAGTGGAACGTATTAGCGGGGATTTGCAGCACACTGACATCCTCACAAAAGCCATGCCACGACTGAAGATTATCGGGATGAGATATCTTCTCGCTATTGCAAGATTAGGGGGGTGATTGTTAGACTAATCTTGCATATTATGCGTAAGTTCGGGGTTAAAAGTGACCGACTTACAAAGTTCGGGTAAAAAGTGACCGGGTTATAAACTTGGGGTTTTTTTGAGAAATTTTTTTTAATCCTAGTTTGAGTCAAATAGGTTTACTTGTTGAACAAGTTATTAGGCTTATAAATAGAAGGATTTATTTGTAACGCTAATAGTACCAATTATCAATAAACGAGTTTTGATTCAACACGTTCTTTGGTATCCAATTCTAACATGCCTAACCATCATCAGCTTCTTCTGACCATAACCGTAGCCACCATCGTTTTTTTTACGGTGTTGGTGCGACGTTAACCGACGAAGTGAGGAGACCAGCCGGAGGCCATGGCTGGGTTCTCTTCCATCACTCTACTCTACTCTCTCTAGAAATCTCTTTGTCTCTCTATTTTGTAAGTAATGAAAAGCATAATGTAAAATGTAGAAACTTGGGGCCATTTTTTAACAGCAAAGAATCTGTTTGAATTAAAAATAACTGGGAGACTTATTACAACTGAATGACAAAATAGAGGAGAAGGGTTTGACTTTGTACCGTAAAAGTTGAACAGAGGGGACTCTTTGGATGCTCTGTCGTTTTATACATGAGGGTGGTCGGTGGCTTACTTTCTCTTTTAAGATATAGTCTAATATCTCTTATTTGATGTCTTATAGAACATCACTCAACATAATTAGGATGTCGTTATATTGAAACCATGAGTGTGAAGATGGGGACAATGGTTTGAAAATTACTTACTCCATCTTTTTTTTAAAGACCGAATAATAATATTATGGTTGATTTTAATTTTTTAAACTATAAAAGTACAACACAAAATGGGTTTTAAATGATTTAATAAATAGATAGAAACTTTAAATGCAACTTGAATGAAAAATAATGCATTGCAATTTGCAATGGTAACGCATAACTATTTTAGTGTGCCAACTTTACACTCATAAATACAACTTGAAAATAGTGTTTTTTAATCTTTTTTTCATCACTCTTTAAAATTGATATATTATTTATTTCCTTTAGTATGAAGTTTGAACATCTGAAGAAAAACAAAACAAACGTTGGATATCATTAAACCTCTAACCAAATGAGAGGGAGGGCGTTTCAAAGTTTTTTAAACGTCAATAACTTTTCATATGTTTTTTTTCCTTCTAAACAAACAAGAGACTCTATTGAATCTTCATATGATCAATTAGACACTTGCCATCAAGTTTGCTGTTAATGATTAACTTCACATACTCGTGTGCATCAACCGTCTTATACTTTGGTGTCTTCCCCTTAACGAGCTCGGGCAATGGTCCGACCATGGCTTCAAGGCCCGGACTATGAAAAGCCGCAATCGAGAGCCGCTCTTTTTCAAAGTCAACTACAGCCCTATGCTCGATACTACTGTACTCTCCATTACTCATTATCTGTTTTAATACAAAGAAATATAACCGCATTAAAATTCCAAAATGTTTATAAAATTGAGTCACAAAATCACCACTAGTACTAGAGTTGACAATGTGGCAATTTTGTTTATTTTTTGAATAGGTCAATCCAGATTATGTTTTATACTTTATATGTTTATATCATTGAGCTGGTCAAAAGTCGTTAATTCATTTAAAAGTATTTTCAACAGCCCGTCATTCGCCACCTATAACCATTTAAATCGATTATATGACACGCTTTTGGTGATCTTTTGATTAATTACCTCCATGACATCACCAACGTTGACGATAATCGATCCAGGAATGGGCTTGATAGGCACCCATTTTGAGTTCTTCTTGATTTGTAGCCCTTGGACTTCATTGACTTGAACCAAGAGGGTTAGACCGGTTGCATCTGAGTGTGGAGCCAATCCTAAAACCTTTCGTGCCTCGGGACATGGTGGATAGTAGTTCATTCTAATACCTTGTGTGCAGTTCTCTAAGTCAAACTTTTTGCCCATTACTTCGGGTTCAATTCCAAGGTTTATAGATATTAACTTAAATAGTTTCATTGAAACGCCACATAACTTGTTCGAGTATACGTCTAAGGTTTCCCTGATCAACATGAATACATTCCAAGATTTATAGATATTAACTTGAACAATTTCATTGAGACAACATATAACTTGTTCAAGTATTCGTCTAAGATTTTTTTTTTTTTTTTTGTTTCTTCCAGAAATGATTATTTTGAAAATGCTTGATGACAAATAGGGTCATTTGTTTGTTTTCAATCCTGGGATATATAGGCATTGTGCTTTAGAGTTCACAAAACTTAAGACATTATACAAAAAAAAGGGGCATTTTGTCTTTAGCAACTTCGTGGTATCATCCAGTGGTGGACCCATGATTTTTTTCATTAGGGGGAATCACGGTGCTAAACAAAACTCTTATGAGGGCAATTGGGATTTTAATAACACTAATATTTAACTATCAAGGTGAAGTGGTTATCTAAAAATCTGATCTCTTGTTTGATATTAGGCAATTGCATCATCATCATACTCGGTAAATTCAACAAATGACAAAGCCAATGTAAGGTCTGAGGAGGGTAAGATGTACTGATGTAGACAGCCTTACCTCTACTCCGTAGGAATAGAGAGACTGCTTCTAATGAGACCCCGGCTCGAATGGAAAACAAAAAGACATAGACCAAGAAAAATATATAGACCATTTAGAAAAATCCAAAAATAATTAGACTTTATTATGAATTTGAACATTTTAGGGTCAAGAAAATGAAATTTACCTGAAGGAATTGGGATTTTGAGGCCAAAATCTGAGGTTCCTTAGAGAGACTGGTAATGGCAAAAGGAAGAGCATGTCTCCCCAATCAAGCTTTTGCTCTTCAGAAAGAACAAAAGCTTGACCATAACCTTCAATGGTGCTTGGAATCTGTGCATATTTCATCTTCTCCTCTAATGGCAGCTTGAAGAACTCCTCTGTAACCTTCTTCATTGCATCTATGGCTTCTGATATCCCATGATTCACCAACTGTTCACATTTTTTTAAACTATTGATTAGTAACAATACTCATAATAATCACACCGATATTTATTGGTCAAGGGCGGAACCTGAGGGGGCAAGAGGGTCCGTTGACCCTAGTCACCGGAATTTGTTGGATTAATATTAAATATAAAATCATTGTTTAGAACATAGTTGTTAAAAGTCATCGCCTCTTGCGCCTAGGCCCAATTTCCTAGCTAGGCGAGGCAATTGCGCCTTAAGTCAAGGCAATTGCGGTTTAATTCTCCAGGTGATGGTTCATGCGTAGATTCTGGCGAGATTCCTAGATTATTGAGAGTTTTCGGCCAAATTTCTCTAATGGCAAGATTCTAGCTATATTTCTACTTTTATCTTACGAAACTACTTTTCTACACTAATAAACTAGCATTTTATAACTTTTGGTAATAAATAGACGATATTAAATGTTGTATAATAGCTTTAGTTTATTTTATTTGAAGTATAGTATTAATTTCTATTATATAAAAATATTTTAAGTTTTTTTTGTTGTACGCTTTTTTTTCTCAGGCCCGCGGTTTTTTTGCGCCTTGCGTCTAGGCCCCAGGCGAGGCGTATGCGCTTGAGTGCGCCTAACGCCTTTAATAACTATGGTTTATAACAAAACATAAGTTGAGTTGAACCCCTAGTTACTACAAGTAGAAAATAAAATAAAAACATTATAATGAACCCGACTAAAAAGTTCTGTTTTCGCCACTTGTACTACTCGTTACCTGGAAGAACCCCCAATCTCTACAAGCGACATGAAGTTTAGCCAGTTCATCATCATAGCCAAGTTGTCCAGCCGCGGCGAGTCTGCTGATGTCAATAACCGGAATCTGCAGTGACTCATCGGCTAAAACCTCTTCCGATTCAATCTCTGGTCGAATATATTGAACCGGAACGTCTTTGAGGTCCTTGGAAGCAAGCGCTTGCACGTTATCGACAGGAATCGAACCGCCATACTCGGTTCTGTTGATTATTTCTTCAGTATTATCTTCCATGGCTATTGCTGGAACTTGTGATATGCGTTTACTTTCTTCATTTTGAAACGTAGATATATTCGTAGTAAAATGTTTTGTTTATTGCATTGTTTGTTGTTGTGTCAATTTTGTTTCATTGATGTGACGTTTGGTTTGGAAATATTCAGAAAACAATGCTTGCACAAGCGGCAGGCCGGTACGTAACTTTGCATAGTTGCTACTTGACAAACGTAACAAACAAACAAACATAGAATGCTTGATGTCACATCCCGACTTGCAGCGGAATTTTACGGGCAGTGGCGGCCTCAGGAATTTTTTTTTCATGGGGTGCGCCCGCCCACCCTTGGCTTAGGGTGGCTACGCACCTGGGTACGGGAGACATGATGGTTGCCCAAAGCTTATGGTACTATTAAAATTTCATAATTAAACATGTCATGATTAATTGTCACAATTTTCATATAAGTTTCAAATATTCAAATAATACATCAAACTTGTCTTTTTAATTACTAAGGCAAAGCTCCTATGTGATTTTGATCCAGTCCAATTTTCAATGCTATACACTCGTATCATGTGTAAAATAGTATTTTTGGGTCAACTACAAGAGCTGGTGAGTAAACCTTGGTTAAGTAAAGCAGGTTTACCATTTTAAAATTTAAAACTCAAAGTAATTTGTTTCACCTTTTTAATTCCAAATATTAATTTAAATATTAAGCATGCAATCAAGCATGTGGAAGCAATGCACAAGTAATATGAACATAGAATGGTAATTGAGTAATGACTAAGACTAACACCAAAACCAAAACCAAAACCAAAACCAAAACCATAACCAAAACCAACTCCTTGCGTCCCACACCCATAAAGGGTGTGACTGCGGCCCACCACTTTTTGCATTAATAACTTACTTAATTATCTTTCAATATTCCGACCTAGTGGAATTGTATCTTTGTTGACTCAAACCACTAGGTTGAGGGTAACGTCGCCTTCATAAGAGGGGCCTACTACTATAACTAAAATAATCTCTTAAAATGCCCAAAGTGTGGAAATCATCAAAAGGGTACATGAAAGATAAGTCGGATCCAAGTGATTCTTTCTTGTCTATTTCTTTTTAATTTTATTTTTATTTTCTGTTTTTAATTTATCTTTTATTAAGTTTAAAAATCTTTTCTCAAAGTTTGATTCAATTAGACGTTGACGATAAGCCGGTATTAAAAGCTCTTGTGTCCTTGGACAACCTCGGTATCTTGCCATCACTATACTACGTCCACGATGGGTGCACTTGCCCTAACGTGTGTGTAGAGTGATAGTAGAATATCGTGTTTTATAAATTTAAAACTTTAATTGGCGAGTAAAAAGAGCTAAAAATATACTAAAAAATATGTACACACCTGCACACGTCAATGCCATTACGAAAATATACAAGGAACAACTGTTAGTTAAGTTATGAAAATAATAAGGATCCGTGATCCTCAGACTTCATGTATCAGACTTTAAGGATTAGTGATCCAGGCGGGTCTAAGGATAAGTGATCCATAAGTATTAAAATTTAACCCCTAATAGGAATCGAAACCAGAATTTACTGGTCCCTAAGTCTTATCCTACTCTAAGATGCCACTAGTCTATAATGGTGCTTGTAAGTTAAAAGATATAAATAATATATCAATTTATTAGCTGTCAATTTATTTGTTTCCTCTTTGTCATGATTTGTTTCCTCTCTTTTGCTCATTCTACTGTATTTACCCTCTGTTTCGTGAGGTTTTGTTTCACAATGAAAACCAAAAAGTTGAATACCAGTTTCTATATGGTATCAGAGCAAGGTTCTCAAGAACCAACGCTCATAATCCAAGATGGCCGGAGAGAAACCCAGTGGCAGTGGGAAAAATGATGCCACTAACGTCAACTCACCCTATTATCTATCCCCTTCCGATTTACCCAAACAAATGCACGTTAACGAAGTCTTAACCGACAGAAACTATAGCGATTGGGCCAAGGAGATGGCTAACTTTCTGTTTGCGAAGAACGAGATGGGATTCGTGGACCGGAAGATTCCTAAACCAGAAAAGGCGGCGGATAACTATATGCAATTGATGCGTTGTGACGTCATGATCATCGGATGGCTCACGATGGCGATGGATAAAGACATCATGGGTAGCGTAAAATACGCTAACGCCTCCTCTGAAATTTGGAAACAAATCATGACAAAGAGTGATGAAGGAGCAAAAGAGAGGAAACAAATCATATATTAGCTGTCAATTTATTTGTTTCCTCTTTGTCATGATTTGTTTCCTCTCTTTTGCTCCTGCTCATATATTTATCCTCTGTTTCGTGAGGTTTTGGTTTTCATTGTGAAACAAAACCTCACAAAACATAGGATAAATATAGGAGAATGAGCAAAAGAGAGGAAACAAATCATCACAAAGAGGAAACAAATAAATTGATAGCTAACAAACTGACAACTAATAAATTGATATATTATTTATTTCCTTTATATACCAGACCATATGTAATGGTTAATACCCCTTAGCGGCATTTTCCATCACATCAATATCAAAGCATCCTTTCAAAAAAAATTATATAATGGTTAACGCCCTTTCAATTAATAATTTCCAGTTTTTTTTCTCATTTGGCATTATGCTAGAAACATCCATCCCTCCTCATACCCATATGACACTCAGACGGCTGTGTTGGGGATGTTATGCAAACCCCTTCACGCCTTTATAACGCCAATTACACATGATCTTATTGCTTACATTTTTTTAAAAAATATTCTTGAAGATTCAGATGTTCAAACTTTATACACTTGTGACAATTTTTAATAATTATGATAAATGGTATAAGAGTAAATCAGACACTTCTTCATTTATGGTAAAGATAATGCAGTTACTTGCAAAATAAAACACCACGAATCATTTGTTATCTGTAAACAAAACACCATGTACCTTTTGTTAACTGCAAAATATAACACCATATATCTTCTACAAAGAAAACACCGCATAATGAACCCTTTCATACCTGTAAAATAAACACCATGTACCCGCTACGAATAATACATCACATAATGAACCATTTGTACCAGCAAAATAAAACACTATGTGCCTGTTACGAATAAAACACCATTATATAAACAGAATAAAAAACATAATAGACTAATAACACCTAGTTGAAAACGTAATACACACACATAACAATATAGTACTCATACTAAAAATAAAGAACACTCGTTACTGTGATGTAATTTTTTAAATAAAATACATATAAAGAGTTATTAACGTTTAAAAAATGTTGGTTACAGGCCCCAAACTCTACACACACTCAAACTCTCACTGTATGTGAAATATGTGGTATGCAAAAAAAATGAAAGAAGCTTCTGTGTTCGATTGGAAATATGGGGTTCTCTATTCAATAAAACAAATAGGCCTTAAATAGCCATACATTTACAAAACGTGCGAAAAACAAATAAAGAATATACTACTAAATATTCGGTAGAAAGCACGACCTCTTCTTCTCCCCAACGTATATCTCCTTGTGAATCGGTCAACTTGACTTTTCTTTATTCATCATGGAGCATGCAACTTAACAAGTATTAAATAACTAAATTATAAATCTACACATGCTTTGCCATGCAACTCACGTGATTATATGAAACTAAGCTTATAATTTCATACGACAATTCACCGCATGCGACCCGTGACTCGTGTAACCCGCGAACAAACCCGAGTAAACCCAACAAAAAACACGGGGAAACATGCATGTGAATCCCGAATTTAAAGCACCATGAATTTACCTTTAAACCCTTGATCCAAGAAACCAGTCAAACTAATTAAAGGAAGGGAAAGAAAAGAAGAAAGTGGAAGGGAAGTTTAAGGCGAAATTCATCCTTCTAAATTGGAAGCAAGTAGAGGAAGAGAAGAAAAGAGAATATGAAAGGTAAGAGGAAAGAAAAGGAAAATAGAATACTTCTCTTCTCTTTAATGTAGAAACGTATAACAATCAAATGGCCAACAACACTCAAAGGATTCAAAAGTTTAAAAAACCTAAGGTTCATTCATAAACAATCAACTAACTAAAATGTTTACAAGCCAACCCTATTATAGTTTTCAAAACCAAATAGATAAACAAACTAATAAAAGATAAATAGTAATCAAACAGATAAAAGAAATAATTTTAACATTTCAAACTCATAGATAAACCCTGCATCACTCTTCCTTTGTTAAGTAAACTCGGGAACACAACGTAAGTAAATCATTTAGGTGATACTTAAGTAAACCAACTTGAAGGAATATGGATGTTTGGCGACTGTATAGGGCGCCCTCTTCCGAGACCCAAAATTTTTAATTTTCTTTAAATATACTGTATATATGTATAAAAAAACAAAAGCTCGTAGCTAAATCTAAAACCCAATTAAAAATAGTAAAACAATAGCCTATTTAGTTTTGGTCCATTTAGAGGCCCATGTATCGCCGTATAATTACTTTCTTTGTGTATAGGTTTATGTTCTGGAGCTTATGTTTTATTCTCACACATATTTTTAAAGACGACCGTAACGACTAAGAGTATCACTAGAATCATTTTGTTAAATATTAACAAGTCAAGTTTTGTTGATTGATTGAAATCCAAAACATTCATGTCATTTGTTAAGACTACATTATGTGACTATGATTACCAGAATGTGATATACCAAAATGCCATATGATTTAAAAGTGTACAATATTTGTATGTAATATGAATGTGGATGTGTTCATTGGTTTATATATATCTTAAAGTTTGTATATAATCATATATATCTCTTAGTTGATGTCTTATAACATTGCTCAACTTAGGTAGGATGCAATTATTATATTGAAACCACAAATTTCACTAGAGTTGCGTAATTATGTTGATCCACATGAGATTAATTCTTCATATATTTCTTAAATAGGTTTAACTTTTGTAAGAAGTTTGAAGTGCTTGAATTTCATGAAATTTGTTCGGAAGATTAGGTTATACATATTGCCTTCATAAATACATATATTGAAGTAATAATTACACGTAAAAGCGCTATGTTATTTTAAATTAGATTAGAATTAAGTTATGCAACAATCACGTCCAAAAGTTGTTGTTGGCTGTGTACCAGGCACCAATAGGTGCCAGAAGAAAAGGTGCACATTGAAAGTTGTTGCGGTACGTCGGTTGGGCGAAAACAAGGTAGCATAACATACGACATTGTTGGCGAATGGTATAGCGGGTATGAAATTTTTGAACAAGTTTGGTAATAAAAAAAATGTTTTGAAGGAATTTTTAAATATGGTTTGAGGATAATGCTTATGTGAATTCACTTAAAATTACGATAATCTTTTAAGATAAACGTTTTTCAGATAAACAATTACGAATTGATAAAATACTGCTCAAGCTTCTCAGGAGTCAAGATTGACTAAGAGCACATTTTGGGTTTATTTTGTAAGGTCACCTAAGCCTTTAAGTCAGGGTCGAATCAATAAACACTAGGTATCGTGATGTGCGGAATCCATCACGATACATGTATGCAGTGGCGTAACTAGCCCATTAAATCAAGAGTATCCAAATTTTTTTTACCGTGCAATCATACAGGGTCGGCCTTGAGAATTCGTGTACCCTGTTCGAGCTCGAAAAACGTGCCCTTAGACCTTAACGAAATTGGGTATTGGGCTCACTAAAGGTCTAAACCTAATACCAATGGACTAATAACTAATCTAAACCATAAGAATAATTTTGTAAATGGGCATATGTTGGTTTTTGTATGTGTATACCCTATTAAATTTTTTTCTTTTACATATGCATATAGGGTTTTTTTTTTTTTTTAAAACGTGTCCTTCAAAATATCGGGCCTTGGCCGGTGGTCCTCGCCGCCCACCCTCAGGGCCGCCCTTGCAATCATACAATATAAAAATCGATAATCTATTATATATAATAAATGAAAGTTATTTGGGCCACGTTTCAGTAGATGAAGGCTACCTTTTTTCCCTTTTCCCTCCCAACAGTACCACTCCCCTCTTTTATCTATCTCATCTCTCATTTAGGGCTTCCCCACTTTCTCTCTCGCTCTGCTCTATTCCGATCTTAACAGATGTTCAGATCGACGCTCCGAATCAAGGTTAGATTATCAATAAGTGTCAATCTTTGTTTTCATTGTTCAATCATTCGATCTTCATGCGTCTTTACCTAGGGTTGTGCTTCGGCTAGGGTTCCGCTGGGAACTTGATGACGGAGATGATCGGAGGTTGTCGGCTCTGCGGCTGCAGTTCTCTTGGTTAATTTTTGGTCAGGTTTGCTGTTCAATTTTGAGGTTTAGGGTTAGTTGTAAATATATTTTTCATTTTTCCATCTTGAGTTTTAGGTTAGGGTTTGTTTTATTTTTGGGCTTCTATATGATTTTGAGGTCGATTGAGTGGTGACTTGCTATTGCTGTTTGTTGTTGTTTGTTAATTAGGCTGCTGACATCACCGACCGATTCCAACGACATCGAAAGGTTATAGGACTATGTTTTACTTATATTCATATTATGAAATTTGTGAAATAAGGTAAAAATGGCCATTCTAATTATTTGTTAGATGTACAGATTCTACAGAATGTTTTTTGGTTTGTTTCTTTGTTCTTAATTTGATTATTTGTTAGATGTACAGATTTTACAGAATGTAGTTAAGACCCGCACATAAATCTGACCAGTTATGGTTTCGGCAAGTATCGGTAAATTGTTGATTCTTTTGTTAAGAGCCGCACATAAATCAGGTAATTGTTATTCTTTTGCTAATTGTTAATACACTTTGTAATCAGTTCTTCTTCTTTTTCTTCGTTATTTCTTGAGCTTTGTTACATCTTTTCCAGATTGAAGTTTCTCCAAATCGTCATCTTCTCCAATGCTTCCATCAATTCTTCTCTCGCTAAATCTGGTAACAATCCGTGACCTAATTTCTTTCATGATTCTACAGTTGTAGCACACCAAATATTTGTTATTTGTATTGAGTTGGTATATTGGGATTAACTACTGAACTGGTGTACTGACAGCAAGTCCAGGTTATGCTTCAAGCTGTCTCGATCTCTTTGGAGGCGGATGGGTGACTTTGGGAGGTCTGAAAAACAGAATTGATAAATTTAGGGAAAATGGGGTTGAAAGATGATAACCCAACAGTTAAGGATCTCATTCTACAGCTTCGATAAATTCAAGGGTATTCTCAAATAATGCTTCCTAGATGTTTGAAGACCGACAAATGTCCAAAGAAGCATCACTGTGGACATTTGTCGGTCTTTGTCGGTCTTCAAACATCTAGGAACCATTATTTGAGAATACCATTGAATTTATCAGAGCTGTAGAATGAGATCCTCCACTGTTGGGTTATCATCTTTCAAACCCATTTTCCCTAAATTTATTGATTCTGTTTTTCAACAAGGATGTAATGCAATGATTCCTCTCAATTGAATAGACGGACACTTGCTTCCTCTCAAATGGTTATGGAGTGGTTATAACAGCTGATCATGCAAAGGAATGTTATAACTAACCACTGCTCCTTATAAAGACTGATGGACTTAAAGACTGATGAGACCTATCCACTGTTGAAGACAAAGCTCTGTTAAAGACAAGCACTTATGTACCTAAGGCCTGATCAACCAAAGGAAAACCACTGGTCAGTAACAGTAGTGGTTCAGCATCTACAGCGGATTCAACATCAGTATTTATGTATCAGTTTTTCTTATGTAACAGTGTTTAGTGTATCAGTGTTTAGATTTTGTTACAGCTTCGATGATGGTTGTTAGATTTATGAAAATGTCTAACAATTTCGGATTGGGTATATTCATTCACAGTTTTATGATACTTCACTGTCTATGATGAAAATTATGTTGGTTCCATGATTGATTGCTCCCCATGTTGATTCGATTAATGGTATGTTATGTATATACAATCTCTCGAGACAAAACCTAGAGTTTATCTCTCGAGACAAACCCTAGACAAAACCAAAGGTGAACCACTACCCAACAACAACAGTGGTTCAGCATCGACAGCAGATATTCTACCTTTGTTTATGTTAACAGTGTTTATATGTAACAGTATTTATCACATCGGTGTTTTATACTATGTTAGGTTGTTAGATGTCATATCACTTCAGTATTTATATGTAACCGTATTTATCACATCAGTGTTTAAAAGTTATCCACTGCTGAAAGACAACCTCCGTTTCTTCATTCTTCATGTTGACCACTGACTGACCAAACGTCAGTGTTTCAATCACTGTTGGCTATCCACTGATAGTTTAAAAACAGCAATTGCTCACATTTTTATTGTTGACATCCACTGATATTGACCATCAGTGGTTTCCCTAAAAAATAGGCACTGCTCACATTTATATTGTTGATGTGGTTAATTAATGATAGAATGAAATTATCAAATGAAAACTAGAACTATAATGAAATTACCATTTTACCTAATTGTTACATTCCAATGAGATAAGAGTTCCTCCAATATTGTTTTGGTGATAAAAATTAAAGTTAAAATAAAAAAAAAATAAAAAAAAAACTGTTGATGACAATTTGTTGCATATCAAATCAGTAATTAATGCTAATTTCTTGAGCTTTGGACATTGAAAATATGCAAAATGGGAATTTCAAATTGACGGTTATTTTCTCTTAATTAAAGTTAAAATAAAAATTAAAAAAGTCATGATGACAATTGCTTTCAAATCAAATCAGTAATTACTGATAATTTCAATAACTTTTGAAATTCAAAATATACAAAATGGTAATTTAAAATTGACGTTCTCTCTCTCTCTTTTTTTCCTACAAACGCAACATAGATTCATAAGATTAAAATTTATTCATTTATTCATGACATTAAAAGTTAAATTATTACATAACATACTGAACAACTAAACTTTTAAATCTAACAATAACCGTAAGAATTAAGAAAGGTTAGCTTCAACTCCATCGATTGTTGAACCTCTCGATGTATGTCCTTCAGCATCGCCTTGAACTCCACGTTGTCTCTATCACCGCACTCTATATTGCTGACAACACAAAGCTCACGAACGGAAGTTGAAGGCATCTGCATAAGATTTCTGGAAACCTGCTCTCTCGTGAACAGGCCAACTTGCAATCCATCAAAACATCTCTTCAGCTCTTGAAGAGTAGCCCTATCTTCATACACCTGTTCCTCTATATGCTTGACAAAACGCTGCTTTAAATCATTTGATTTTACAGAAGTGAATGACGCCATTTCAATAAACTATATTACTCGACTTTCCTGAAAGTATGATATCTTTGTAGGAAATCGTGCTGAAAAACAAGTGAAGTGGCTATGAGTTTATATACTTAATCAATCAAAATGTGTAGATTTAATATAAACATATTAATGTATATTTCAAAACAGCAGTCTTTTAATGCAAAAACCTTTTCAAACCCCAATTTTTATGGGAAAACTTTAAAATTAAATACCAAGAAACCCAAGAGACAAATTTTCGAAGTTCAAAGAACAAAAGTAGATTATCATAATTACAATTAACCTCTTCATTTACCATGTAGACGCATTTTTAAACTCTATAAAAGACCGATAATTACTTTTGATTCAAAACATCAATAAATCGTCCTACAAATCACTGTCTGTGAAAGATTGTTCCACATTAGAAAATCCAACAAAAATATACATGGCAAACTTCAGCTTCTACCACTGGTCAGACACCGGTGATGTTAAAACCCAATTCTCGATGTGGTCACTCAAAGAAAAAAGAACAGACGAAGAACTAAACAGTAAAGTCGACATAATCAATGACAGTAATTATAAGAAAACATGGAACAGCATAGCATTGCTCGATGAAGTCCTCCACTCTCCTCCATCAGATTTCCAGAAGAATGCAGAAGAGTTTCTCACACAACTTCTAAAACAGGATCAGAAAATCTGTAACATGCTAACTAACCTAAAAAACAAAAGAGAGCATGAAATCACATGGAGAAAGGCCACAGTCTACGAAATCCTAACAAGTGTTAACTCTAGCGTGTAATAGTTTATAAATATTTCATTAAATTTCTATTTTTCTATGTAATAGTTTATTTTAATAATCTCAACATGCATCTTAACATATTCTAAAATGTCAGTGTCAATAAAAACTCTCAACATCATCAACAGTTAATCAAAATAAAAAACAAACCTAAAATGCAAAGGTTTCCTCATTTTCGAAGCTGTAGAATGAGATCCTCCACTGTTGGGTTATCATCTTTCAACCCCATTTCCCCTAAATTTATCGATTATGTTTTTCAACAAGGATGTAATGCAATGATTCCTCTCAATTGAATAGACCGACACTTGCTTCCTCTCAAAGGGTTATGGAGTGGTTATAACAGCTGATCATGCTAAGGACTGTTATAACTAACCACTGCTCCTTATAAAGACTGATGGACTTAAAGACTGATTACGCCTATCCATTGTTGAAGACAAAGCCCTGTTAAAGACAAGCACTGATGTACCTAATGGCTGATCAACCAAAGGAAACCCACTAGTCAGTAACAGCAGTGGTTCAACATCTACAGTGGATTCAACATCAGTATTTATGTATCAGTGTTTCTTATGTAACAGTGTTTAGTGTATCAGTGTTTAGAGTTTGTTACAGGTTCGATGATGGTTGTTAGATTTATGAAAATGTGTAACAATTTCGGATTGGGTATATTCATTCATTCACACCGTTCAATCTAACATGGGTTTCCATCCAACTGTTGACCAAAAGTCAAACAGATGTTCAAACCACTGATTGAGTTGTTCAAATTTCTGTTGAATACTAAATGAGATGTTGACCAAACCTCAAACAGATGTTGATCAAAAGTCAAACAGTTATTCACCAATAGTCAAACAAATGTTGACCTTAAACAGATGTTTGGTTTAAGGCCAAACATCTGTTTATGGGCAAACATCTGTTTATGGCCAAACATCTGTTTAAGGTCAAACATCTGTTTAAGTCCAAACATCATTGTTTCAATCACTGTTGTTTATCCACTGATAGTTAAAAAACAGCCACTACTCACATTTTTATTGTTGACATCCACTGATATTGACCATCAGTGGTTTTCCTAAACAACTGTCATCCATTTTCATTAGAGGTTGTGACGTGGACAGTTCTTAGCCGTCCGGTCTTTGTAACCGCTGCCAACTGTTGACCAAAAGTCAAACAGATGTTCAAACCACTGATTGTGTTATTCAAATTTCTGTTGAATACTAAATGAGATGTTGACCAAAACTCAAACAGATGTTGATCAAAAATCAAACTGATGTTCACCAATAGTCAAACAGATGTTGACCTTAAACAGATGTTTGGTTTAAGGCCAGACATCTGTTTATGGGCAAACATCTGTTTAAGGTCAAACATTTGTTTAAGGCCAAACATCTGTTTTTGGCCAAACATCTATTTAAGGTCAAACATCTGTTTAAGGTCAAACATCTGTTTAAGTCCAAACATTAGTGTTTCAATCACTGTTGTTTATCCACTGATAGTTAAAAACAGCCACTGCTCACATTTTTATTGTTGACATCCACTGATATTGACCATCAGTGCCCTAAACAACTGTCATCCATTTTCATCAGAGGTTGTGACGTGGACAGTTCTTAGCCGTCCGATCTTTGTAACCGTTGCCACGTCAGCATTCACTTTTCACTTTTATAAAACCCTGATCAAAACCCCAAACAGGGTTTTAACTGCCATTTCGAATTCCAAAATTCTTTCAAAAGCGGTTTCCATCAAATTCCTTCAAACGCACATCTTCTTCCTTCTCTCGCAACTGCTTTCGAATTCACCATGGCACTTGCACTAAAACCCCCTCATAACTACCTGTGTACACTTGAGAAAACAAGTCAAAACACAACTTTTCACTCCGTGATTGATGCACTTTCTTCTTCAAAGTACAAAACTTTGTTGACTTGTAACGCACCGATTTACCTGGATACCCTACGAGATTTCTGGAAACATGCACAAATTGAAGTTCAAGACAAAAAGCCTTTGGCTATCACTTCAACCGTAGGAGGAATTCAGGTTGTTGTCACACCTCAAACCATATCTGAGGTTTTTGAAATAAATGATCTTACAGGTAAAAATTCTTTCCCAAAGGAAGAATATCAAACTGATTTGATTGAAAGGGGGTATGAGAAATAAATGAAAAAAGATACTTTGCAAAAAGGGAGTTTTCCACCTCCCATGAGATTTTTATTCCATACCCTCCTCATGTGTGTTTCAAATAAAACAACAACTTTCAATGATATACCATTGAAAATCCAATACCTGGGATATGCTATAATGGCTGAAGTTGATTTTAACTACTCCCAGGAGATTTTCAATGATATGGTGAAAAATGTTACTAATATCTAAGAAAAGAAAAAAAAAACATTTTTATTGTTTCCAAGATTTTTAAGTTTTTATTTACAAAAGAAAATTCCAAAGGATAGTGCACATGTGCTTATCCAAGGAAATCCTTTTCAAATAAACAACCTATCTTCTGAAACTATTACAAGGCTGTCAAAACCTTCCAAAACACAAACAGAGGAACCTGAGCAGAATTTAGCTGAGACAACCTCTGCTCCTTAGGTTTCTGCTGTTGAGCCTACTGCTCTTGGTGACCACAGCAGCACCACCACTGCTGTGCAACCCCCACCAAAACCCACCAAAAGACCCAAAAAGAAAATTACCAAAAAGCCCCCCAAACCCTCCAAAAAGGATCTTCTGGAAGATGAGATCCCAGAAGTAATTCCTGTGACAACACCAAAGTCACCAATAACCACTGCTGCTACTTCCTCACAGCAGATGGTTGAAAGATCTCAACCTGAGCCTGAAACTCCTCCTGCATCCTCACAAAAGGATCAGGTTGTATACACAAGGACACCACATTATGAAGCTCTGGATCCACTTGAATCCATCTTCCTCAGCCCTACTCCCGAGGCAAATTCTCTTTCAACCCCTATCCTCACCTCACAAATTCCACCATCATTCTTACCTCTGTTGAATGCATTAGATATAGATCAGAAAAAAATCAGTTCTTCTCAAGAACCTATCACTGAGAAAATACTCCAACAAGTGACTGAGTCTGATTCCTCTATCTTTGCTAACCCATCAACAGCTGAGGAGGTTACGCTGCAGGAGTTACAAGTAATTCCTGTCAGTAGTTCAAGTGGAGCAGCTACTACAGGTATTGAATCCACTGATTTATACCTAGGCAGTAGTTTCATCAGTAAGACTCCCTTGAAGGCAACCATTTCTGATGCTATCAAAGTTACCACTGGTGTGTTTGAATTACCCACTGGTGTGTTAAACATGATAGTTCAACAAAAGGGAAGCCCCCAGTACCAAGACAAAGGGGCATCAGTGGATGAACCAGTGGAAACTTCTTCTGGTCCAACTGCTGATACAACCACTGCTGGTGGGAAATCAGATGATCCCATTCAGTTGGGTGATGGTTTGAAATACAAAGAATTGGCGGAGAGAGTAGATAAAATTGAAACATCTGTTGCAGATATCAAAGACATGCTGTAACAGTTGTTACAATCTCAAAGAGCTCCACCCACTGCTGCAACATCTGCTCCATTCCTCACTGAGCTATGGCAACTGTTTCAACCTATGCTTCATCAACAACGACAGTATGCTGATCACCAACATGAGATTCAACTTCAAATGGTCAGAAATATGATGGAAGCTAGGTATAGAGATACTCAAGCTGATATAAAGGCCATAAAAGCTCATCTGCTTCAAACCACTGGCACTTCTCCTCCTACAGTTGTTTATGTTGAATACCCTGATGATGCCAAAAAGGGGGAGAATGGAAAGAAGGTAAAAGAAGGTTTATATCTACCACCAGATCGAATGTCTAAACCTGTGGTAGAAATTCCAAGGCCAGATGGTTCTAAAAAGTTTGATGTGACTCAAAATGCATTTGCTGATCAAAAAGCAAACAAGAAAGAGACAATGGAAATAAAAGGGTCAAAAAAATTTGAGCAAGAGAAGAAAATTATGATGGAAAAGGAAGAACAGGGTACTTCTACAACTAAAAGAAGAAATACTACCCGAAAGGTTAGCCAACTCAAAACCACACCTTCCAAAACCACTAAACATACTCCTCAAATTCCCAAAAGTTCCTCACATCAAACCTCCAAACCAACAGATGTTGAGACACCTGATGTATCAACAGTTGTTGATACTTCAGTGGTTTCAACCATGGTTGTAAAACAAGGTTTCCAAGGCCGAGTACTCCCCGAGTAGTCGCTACAAGGCAGGTTGCCGAGGCGAATTTCTCTAACTCCGCCTAATTATTCGGAATCGATCAAACGCGGTCAACCTCAACCAAAATCGGATCTAGTTGGTCAATTCGGGCCAGTTTTGACTTTAAAAATAATAAAACATAATTTATATGACTATCATATTAAATAATGAATATCACTTTCACGTATTTTGTTATAGATATTAGTAAATTTATGTTATTAGACATATATTTAATTTCCGACAACTAATTTCTTTATAATTTAACATGTCCGAGTACTCCCCGAGTACTCTCTGCCTATGCCGAGTAGTCTCAACTCCCCGGTCGACCGACTAGGGAGCGCCTAGCGACTTTTGCAACCATGGTTTCAACCACTGCCCCCATCATTTCATCAACCATTACTCAATCCACTGCCATACCAAAAACAACATCAGGATCACAAAAACCACCTGCCAAAAAGCAGAAGACAACAATTGATACATCAACAGTTGTAGTGACAGCAGTGGTTGAAACACCAGTTGTTTCAACAGCTATTAGTCAGTCACCCATCTCTTCAAACACCACCACTCAACCCACAAATACACCACCAACCACTCCAAAGCACAAAAGAAGAAGGGTAACAAATATTATACTTGAAGATGACACTTCTCCACTTCCAACATCTTCACAACCTCTGATCCTAGCCACTATTCCAAACCCTATTCCAATCTCTTCAGTTCAAGCCCTTGATCCAAACACTGCCTTAGTCCCTTTGGGAGTACAATATCCTTTGGATCTTCCAGCAGTTAGGGAGGAGATCAAATCCTTCTACTCTGAAGATGATCCTGAAAAGAGGAATCTCCCATCTGTTCAAGGTTATCCTCTGCCAAGAAATATAGAAGAGTATCTTCGACTGAAGGCCAAACAAGCAGAGGATATATCAGAAAGAGACACAAAGGGAAAGTCTGATAAAGACATTCAGAGGAATTTGCAATATCTGCTCACCAAAGTCAGAACTTTAGAGCAGTTAAAGACCTTTGCTTTGTCAGAAATTGTCAGAAAAGGATGATGAAAGCTTAAAACAAGACTGCATTGAGCACATCATGGCATACAAGAAATATAAGGCAGAAAAGTATCAGTACAAGGAATGGACCATAAGTGAGCTCAAAGATGAGATAGTAAGAATCTAAAAGATGGTTGATGACAAAAGAAAGCAAACTCCTCCAGTTTGGTCCAAATATAAAAAGAATGTACCTGAAAGGACCTTGAAGCTGAAAAGAATGAAAGAAGAGCTTATAGCTGCAAACTATGGCTCAAGGAATCAGGTTACAAGGTGGTCAGAGGTGAAAGTATTAGACACCTACAAAAGGTTGGAAGAATTAAGAAAGAAAGATCCCACAACTCCCAAAAAGCCAGATTATCCAGAAGCAGTGGTTCCAGTTAAACAGGCCTTGCCAATCAAAAGATCCACTGCTCCACCTGCTACTATCCTTTATCAAAGAAAGAAGCAACAGAAGATGGATGAACAAACAAAAGAAGACAAGGCTCAAGAAGAATATATTATGAAGACGGTTCTTCAGACAATGATGGCAGAAAATCCAGACTTAGCTAAATCTCAAGACCTGCCAAAGTTGTCATAACCAGGCCTCCATCACCAAACTCATCAAAAATAAAAACTCTCCCAAGAAACCCACTGGACTCAAAAATACTAAAGTGGAAGTCTGATCAAAAGACCCACGTATTGACTTTGCTCAAGTCTAGTGGTGAAGTGAAGCATATATCAAGGGAAAATGCACTTAGCCTGAGTATAGAAGATCTACAAGATCTCCTTGAGCTTCCACTGTGCAGGGATGAAGATGATGAGGATTCCATGAACTTTTAATTACAATTCAAAGGGCAAGTTAGGAAATTCTTGATGAGGCAATAAAGATCCAGAATAATGAAGTGTTTTGGCATCATCTGTTCCAGGGGGAGATTGTTAGGATTGAACCCTACAAAGGAACAGTTGATAAAGCCAAAACTTGTTCAGAGCAGTGGATCCATAATAAGCAGTTGTTTGTAACAGATCTTTCCCCTTCACAGTGGCCCTAACATCTGATGACCCAAAACATTGTTCATTACAACTGCTGCTAATCTAAAGACTGTTGAAGATAAAGCACTGATGCTCAATCTACTGATATGTCTCAAGGACTGCTGAACACCAAAGTGCTGCTGGAGCTATAACAGTGGAATGAAGAATCAGTAGTTTAGTTGTACATTATATTTGTTATCAGTAGTTTGTATCAGTGGTTGTAATAGTCAGTGGTTGTAGGTTGTTAGGAGGTTAGATGTAACTTTCATGGTGACGCCAGCCGAAGATGCTCAGTGGTTGTTCTGTACTATAAATAAAACAATATTCTATACTGTTCTATTAGGTCTCTTTCACCAAGTCATTTTGTACGAACAATCAAGTGAGCTCAGGCTGAGGGGGGAGATCTATGAATGCATGCATTTAGTTTGTTTATTGTAATCAAATACAATCATTCGATTAAATGATAAACATGTTTTCTGAAACTTATCTTCCATTGATTGTGTGTTAAAAGTTTATTTCATTTATTCCGCTGCAATTCATCTCTGTTTCATCTTCATTCTTATTAAACAAACACAATCTAGCAAACTCAGATCCTAACAGTTTATGAATTTAGAATAATGGATGGATATATATGACTGTATTTGGTAGATGTTTGGCATTCTATATCAGATGTTTGGACTTAAACAGATGTTTGACCTTAAACAGATGTTTCACCATAAACAGATGTTTGGCCTTAAACAGATGTTTTGGTCAACATCTGTTTGAATTTTGGTCAACATTTCATTTAGTATTCAATAGAAATTTGAATAACTCAATATCTGTTTAAGTCGTTGTTTCGTTTTCTTGAATTCTATGTAATTTTATAAAGAAGTACAAGAACAAACATTTTTACAAAATCCCAAATCACCCGATCATGTAAGTGCATTGAAGTAAAAGTGGAAATGATATTATTCATGTGGTCCTGTTGCGCTTTTGTTTGAAGTCTAATATGGGTTCATGATCTAATCCGGTGAATTGTAGACATTGTTGTTGAATCCAATGAGATGCTTGATGTAATGAGGTCGTATTAACAACAAATAATAATTAATATAACTAAGTTTCCCGAGCCCGGGAAGTAATCCCACGTAATAACCTAGTAAAAAATAAATAAAGTAAAACAATACCAAACTAATTGGGTCATAATTTCAATCATATGATTAATAATTTGGGCAACTAGGCCACTGTTTCAATCAGGCTCTCTTATTCTACAAGTTTGAGTTGGTTAGGGGTATCCTTGTATTATCTTAGGGGTATCCTTGGTATAAAACCGAAAAAAATACACTACGAATACGCACTTGAGCCGTAGCTCGTGCTACGACTGCTAAAGCATTGGGTCCGCCCTGCATGTATGTACTGTAAACATTGACAGAAAGGAGTAGAAACAGAAAATTCTCTCAAATAAACTAACATAAAGGAGTAAAAACATAAGATTCTCTCAAATATTGCACTTGTATTCAAACAGGTAAACACATAGTTCAACTCGATTACAAAATGCCAAAAAGTCTACTAAATACATTGCCTATCTCGTATTAATATAGATAATCGACAAATCCGCAACTTCTACAAAGTTCTGGATAACATCCCTATACAACGAAACTTCAAAGTTCAGGGAAACATGTTCCCCTAAACACACATAATAACCCGACAGTGCTTCAGGGGTTATAAGAGCCCCTCAACCCGACAGTGCTTCAGGGGTTATAAGAGCCCCTGAAGTTTACATACTCCGATACATACAAAAACATTAACAAATATTACATTTTAAACCTTAAACATTCTAAGAGTTGTAATATCCATCACTTCATCATATTCAGTGCATTTACATATTTACTTATGTAAATCACATTTTAGGTTTATTTACTTATGTAAGTGTTAAGACACCAATACTCAAACTCTCACTTAGACTAGAGGGTATGGGGGCCGGCTGAGGCCCGGCTTGGCCCGGCGCTGGTCCCCCACACCGCCCCCCATAGGGTCGGCCCGTCAACTTCGTCTTCCACCAGCCGATCTCGACGCCCCTCTCTCCTCTCTCCTAACACACACACATCTATACATACATACATACATACATACATACATACATACATATATATATATATATATAAAGGGGTTCATCCCCCCCTCCCCCAGGTCCATCCCCTCCAAGCCGAGCCTACGTGGCGGTGACGTGGCGGCCCATCCCCTTGGGGATGAGGCTCTCCATACCCACTAGTCTTATGGTTTTAGTTTTCAAGTAAAACGATGTTATGCAAATGTTTAATAACACGATTCCGTCGGCTATGCTTTCAATTTGGTATTTAAAGACTTAAATATAAGGTTTTAAATAAAAAATAGATTTAAAAAATATAATTAATTTCATATCAATTGTTAATAAATATAATTACTATCAATAATTAAATAATGACTGTCAATAATTAAATAGGAGAGAAAGACTAGAAAATAAAAGGGTAAATGGTTTAAAATGATGATAAGTGTTCTCTAACATTTGCTTTTATTATATAGATACTAGGTGTACACCCGTGTGAATACACGGGTTTGTTCTAATAGCGATCGGAATCAAATACTAAAAAACATATTATAATATATTATTTAAATTATTTGTATATAGACACGTATGCAAAGGCAATGTCATTTTATTGCCCACTGTGCCGCCGATCGCCTAAAACCACTTGGAATGCCCTGCCAAACTATAGATACTATGATTGATATCGAGCAGCAAAGGCAAAGCTGATTTTAAGGAACCTTTGCTTTAGTTCATGCGTCATCTTTTATCTTTTATGAACTATAAACACACAGGCATTCTAAGTAAAGCAGAACAATTATATTTCTTAAACTGAGTTTGTATTTTTTTTCATGTCTAGGTGGGATATAAGGTGTGGCCATAAACATCAGTATCACTAATAAGAAGAAAATGACCAAAATTGTGATAAAGTATAAAATTTCAAAATTTGACAAATCAAAACAAACTCTAAAATAATAAGTCAAGAAGTCGAACACATACAAAAGAGAAATATTGATCATGGTGTTTTCACTTCCATGTTTATAAACTTGAATATTTTTTTTCTATTACATATCAAATTAGCCCCTGAATAAAACATGGAATAGAACTAACCTTTAACATACCCTAAAAATACCTTACGAACTCACAATTTGTAAACTATGATTCAACCCCGAAACCGACCCTGAATCATTTAAGCATGGCGTCCTGTTTCTGAACTGTTTTGGCAGCCGCAACCATCGCTTATAATGGTTGTTTAGACACCATTAGCAGCCCCAAAACTGCACCTAATTGCATGTTGTTGCTATTCCTTTTGTTGTTTTGTTATGGTACTCGTTACCCCTACTATCCAATGTTATTTGACCACTGTTTACAGCATCGAGGCACCACCCACGCAGCCACAAACAACCCAAATCGCTCCTGCCCCAACACAAGGATTTGCTCCAGAAACCGTAGGACGCATGACAATGTGGTCTGGTTCGCTGCACTTTTATAACAAAGTCCTTATGTTAGTTTTTCAATTATAATTAAATCTCCTTTTACTACACCATTACCTATAGAGTAAACTCAATAGGAAGTATCTAATCGTTAATACGAACTCAAGTTACCAGAGACTATCATAAATAAGCGGTTGTAAATTTACCTGTTTAAATACGTTGATTTTTTTTTTGTCCAAATAAGCACCAAGCAATATCAAATCCATTCCACAATGACCATTTTTATGCACTTGATTTTTAAGTCCAGTTGAATGTAAAAACACATCTGCATCTACATCAACATCATCAAATAAAGTCTAAGTTTTTAGCACATGAATGAATAAAATTTCGTTCAAAAAGTTCAAAATAATACACTTAACACTCCAATCAATTCTTAATGTTAAACTATGTTTATAATAATAATAAACTATGTTAAAGCTATATATGAGGTATGTCACTCAAAATTCAATAATCTCAGCATGTACCCTATGATAGAGATTCATTATCTCCATAACTTATCATTCTACAAACTCTTAGCGACCAATTGGGATGGATTTCATTTTAGAATGAACATAACTAAAAGGTTTAACTTTATCACAATTATAATTAGCTCATGATTAATAACAGTTTTAAAATCTAACCATTACCTTGAACCTAATGACTTTCATGCCAAGATCCAGGGATGTTTGGGATACTTAGCAGCAACCTTTCGTACAATATCGTAGGAAAACCCAAACAGTGTTTCTGGCTTTGGTGCAGCCTTTCTTGCATTGTCAATGTCTGCAAAAAACCTAAATCAGAAAGGTTGGAAATAAAATTTGAAATCGGTAAATATAATAAACCTGCCACTTACGTAGATTCAGGCCATCCTCATTCATAATGCTTTTTCCTAATGTTTTCTTTGCTTTTTAGGGGGAAGATGGGTGCTTCTCTCCATAGGGCATACAAAGCACAGATTATTGGCGGAAGCCCGCCACATTTAACATATAAAGTTTTTTTATATGTTAAATATGGCGGGCTGCCGCCAATAACCTGTGTTTTGTATGCCCTAGGAGAGAAGCACCTATGTTCCCCTTAAAAAGCAAAGAAAACATTTCATGTCTGATTTGATGTTTTTCGTTGCTGAAAGGTCATTAGTCATAACTGTGTGATCATGCTTTACCTGAGAACAAATGCACCAAGTTAAGCTCAAGGTTTTTCAACTTGATCAAATGTCACTTATACCCTTTAACAGTGTTGTAAAAGTCGCTAGGCGGTCCCTAGTCGGCCGACTGGGGAGTTGGGAGTAATCGGAGTACTCGGAGAGTACTCGGGGAGTACGCGGACATGGTAAATATAAAGAAAATTAATTGTTATATATTATTTATGTGTTAAAATAAGCATAATTCATGTCAACTGAGTATAATTTAAAATGAAACATGTTTAAAGTTCAAATATTCTGAATACAAGTCCGACTAGTCTGAGTACAAGGCCAAGTAGTCCGAGTACAAGGCCGAGTAGGCCGATTTTGACCGAGTTTGACCGATTAAAAGTCAACAAACCACGTTGACCGCCTAGACCGACTAGGCCGACTACGTCCGACTAGGCCGACTACGTCCGACTAGGCGCCGACTAGGCCGACTAGGCACCGAGTACTCCCGAGTAATCCCGAGGCCGACTAATTGAGACCGCCTAGGAGGAAGTCGCCTCGGAGGGGGTCCGAGGACCGAGTACTCGCCGAGTACTCGGCCGAGTAATCCGACTTTTACAACACTGCTCTTTAATAAAGACCTTGTTCGTTTTTTGCACGCCCTGTTCGTTTTTTTTAATGTTGAAACAACGTTAAAACCTAAAACCCTATGCTGAAGCGTCGTTTTTTGCACCTGATTGGGCCGAGGCGTCGCCTCAAAACGCTTCACGTGTTTTGACGCTTCAGAGCAAATAAAGCGTTTTGCCAAACGGTTAACGCTTTAAGCGAGCTTAAAGCGCGCTTTTTTAAACTAAGTTTCCAACACAAGAAAACTACACAATTGTTTTATTTTATTTTTTACTATTTTCTTCTTTAGCACATTAAATGTAATATTTGAATGTGATAACAAAAGCAGTGTGACTTACAGGAAGTGACTCCCATATGGCTTCATCAGTCAAATGTTCTTCATTTACTGGCAGTAACGCCTTGCACATTCTGTACACATTACAAATCTTGTTTTCAGATTATAGGGTTACTTATTTCAATATTCACTTACAAAATCACCCACAAATAAAACTAAAGCGACCTAATGCTCGGACCATCGGTTCCCCTTCAACAATCAGATTAACAAACTTAGAATGCTTGTACTCCAATTACTGTGTAGGTCTCAGTTGATATGGAAGCAACCATAACAGAGGATACTCAATGGTATTTAATGCTCGGACCATCGGTTCCCCTTTAACAATCACTTGAGGTAAGCCTACAACAGGAACTTTATCTTATGAAAGTCAACTCAAGTTTATAATGTCGATGATACAATCAGTAGCTTAAAAATTTTAAGCATGTAATTGAGCATTCTTGTCAAACACAAAAAATGGTTCTTAAAGTTAACCAATATCCAAAAATGAGCATTCTTGTCTGCAAATCCAATAACATATTCCAAACATAAACCTAGGAACATAAATCCTAACCAACAATTAATCATCAAATTCTTTAATATAGTTTGAAGTGTCTTAGAGATAAAGGAAGTAAATCAGTTCCGTAAATAGAGTATTATAAAACCTCAAAGTAAGAAATCCCAAGTGTGGTTTTTGAAAAACATATATTAATAAACTTCATGAAGGCACTATGCAAGAACATATACAAATCATATAAAAGATTTGAAAATTTAGTCTTCATGTAAAACTCACAAGACACTTCACTGTTCTTTAACATTAACTCCAGTCTCTACTTGATTATTTTTTATAAGCGGTTCAAGATTACTAACCAATACCATGTGACTAAACCGTTCCTTGTCATCTTCTTTACTCATTGGCAGAAATAAATTAGACTTTAGGGACAAACTTGATGTGATCTTTGCCCCAGCTTCACTGTCATCGAAAGTAGAAATATTTTTAACAAAACAAACAGAAAATTTTAACGAAACAACACGTCATAGAAAGTAGAAAATTTTATATAAAACGAAAACAACTATGTAGAAATATTCTTAACGAAACAAACAGAAAATTTTCCTTTGTACCCACCTTCCGGTCAACTTCCACTGCTTGTCCTGCATCAAAATTAATATCAGAAAAGTCAATCTTTATTAAATAAACCTGTAGCATGTTTGGGTTCCAAAATTATAATTAGGTCCATTGACATCTTCATTAAAGCAACCAGTAGCAATCTTGGATAAAAGAAATTTACAATAAGGGCATTGTACCAACCAGTAGCAATCTTGGATAAAAGAAACTGGTAAAACTAAAATTGCAAAATTCTGAAAGCAGTAAAACTTTGAATATTCAATAATAAACCATAGTATTACAAAATTATGATTTTGAAAAATAATAAAAATTAAACATTACAATTAACACTTAATAGAATATCTCGTTCTCTCGCCTTCTTCCATGCAATTTCGTTTTTTGTTTTAATTTGTAGATCAGCTAGCATATCACAGGTCTTCTGATCCTGTTTCAGCAAATTTGTAATAAACTCTTCTGCTTTTTGTTTAAACTCTGTTGGAGTAGAAGAGGCAACTTCATCTAGCAGTGCAATGCTACTCCAGGTTTGCTTATAATATTTATTACTAACAATAGCAACTTTTTGGTTGAGTTCTTCAGCGTTTCTCTGTTCTTGGAGTGACCAGGTTGAAAATTCTATTTTAAGATCAGTGGTAGAAGGTTTTCCTTGCCATTTAGGAAGAATGTAAGTGTTTTTGGACGATTTGTTTTAGGATGAATGTTTTTTTTAAAACTGAAGTGTTGATGTTTTCAAGTAAAATAATAATGATGCTTTATAGTGTTTAAAATCTTTGATAGGGTAAATGAAGAGACATCTCCTAATTATGATAACCTTTTTTTAAAGGTTTCAATTTTGTTCCTTGGTTTTCTACATATTTAATTTTACTTGTTTTCCCATGAAAACTCATTTTTCAAAGGTTTTGCATTAAAATGCTTAATAGGATAACTGAACAGGCAATTCCCATATACACGTTTTTTACTCTTAAATCATTAAATGTACATGGTTTTTAAGTATAAATGTTAATTTAATGTTTGCCTTTAAAGCTGACCTTTGGCCTGTTACATATAGTATATAATAGCATTGCCAATAAATTTTTTTTTCATCAAAACAGATTCATTCAGTGAAACAAAAGTGCAACTATTATTGTTTTGCCTTAGTTCTTATAAATATATTAAAATGGAGTCATATACTTCTGCAAAATCTGACGATTTCAAGCAACGCTTTATTAAACAAATCGAAGACCAAGTTTTGGCTGATAGGTCTACTCTTTAAGAGTTGAAGAGGTGTTTTAACGGACTGGAAGTTGGTCTGCTGACAAGAGACCAAGTTTCGAGGGACGTGAGGGCAATGCCGACTACTTCCGTTCGTGACCTGTGTGTTGCGAGTAATATAGAATGTGGAGAAAGAGATCTGGAGTTCATGAGAAAGATCAATGAGATACACCGAGAGGTTCAGTGCTCCATGGAGTTGAAATTAAAGTTCCTTGATTCTTGCAATTAGAGTTAGATGTCTCTGATTAGTTTTCTTTTTTATATGTAATTGCTACTTTCTTAATACTTCATATTTTTTAAGTATTAATTTTTTTATCACAGTTTAGTTTTACATCTTTTCATGAGTTTGAAGATAAAGAGACGGTGTTCCATTTTCAATAAATTAGAAAATATTTCATCTAAATTTTTTTTCTTAACATTGTTGTTTGGTACCATGGATGATCTGTTTAATGTTCATTTATGTGCTGACTTTAACAATTTTGGAAGCGAAACAGTTTCAACAAACACGGGTAACTTTTTCCTTAATTTTAATTAAATTAAGATTATTTGGTACTTGTAGATATTCTAGGGCTAAAGTCGAAAGCTACATTAGGGACAACAGCACTCAATATGGTACTCTTACAGACTCAAGTGTAGTTGTTTGATCAATTGATTCTAATGTTTTATTAGCATTTTATTGATTCTTTGTTAGTTACATTTGATGGTGATCATAGAAATAGTTAAGATCTATGAAAAACTTCAATTCAACGAAAGTTAAGTACCTTTTCAAGCTGATGTATAAAATTACTTCTACAAACTTCAATTCGATTATACCTCGGTCACACAGCCACCACAACTTCCGGTCGTTCCCAGCTCTGCTGCATAATCAAAACTTAATTAGGCATTTAATAAAAAACTTGATGAACACAATTCAAAGAACAATTCTGCCTTGTCCTGTATCTGACCATGATGTGCACATTATACAAGATTAACTACTTACATGACAGTTAATTTATAAGCATGTTCGTTTCTTTTTTTGTTTCAAATTTCATGATACGGTGATAGCATGATAAATCGTCGTGTTTATGTCCTAATGTTTATGATACGGTGATAGCATGAGAAATCGTCGTGTTTATACCCTAATGTTTATGAATAGTTAAAATGGGTTGTTATGAGCCAAGACAGTTAAAATGGCCCTCAGATTATTCTTCAAAAATCATTTTTATCATAAAATTGTTTGATGAAGCATGAAAATAAACTATATCACCGCTGTGGACATGACCGACCACTAATACGAAAATAAACAAAAACTAAACTAACCATGACTTAAATAGTTAAAACTGACTTCATTACCGAAGCGAGTCACAACAGGCTGAACCTAATCACAGCTGGAGAATGCGAGTCGTGGCTGCAACTGGGTTACCCACAGCTGAAATAATGGAGCCATAACTACAAGCTACAGTTAGGTCTTATGAGTTGTAGCTGGTGATGCACTTTTGTCACTTTATCTTCACCATTTATACTCCACTATCTCACTTAAGCTTTGCTAGCCAGGCATGAAGCTTTGTGTACACGGTTTTTGCCAGCCCAACAGTCTTAACCTCTACCGACAGGTTCTTAGTTTTTGTTGACATATGTTTCACAAAAGGCTGCACCTGACTATCGAATTTACTAACCGACTCATCTACCTGAAATCAAGTTACATATCATAAAAATAGACCATATAAAATGTATTCAATGTTGATAGTTACAGAAGATTTATTCATAAGCAAACGGGTCGTAATTTCCATCCTCTCGTTCACCTTCAAAATGATAACATAATCATAACCCTCAAACATGTGGTTAATTTAATTCACTATACCTACAATATGAGGAGTTTTTGCCCTTACTCTTCTCCCAAGCTGTTAAGAAGTCTAATATTTAACAGCTCATTACTTTTTTTTTGTGAAATTTTGACTAATAATAACCACATTAAATACTCACCCTACCAAAAATAAAAAATCAAAAATAAAATAATATAAAATTATTTTTTCACCTAAATCTCCAAATTAAAGTGTTTGTTGTTGAATATTGAGTCTTCTCCTTTTAAAAGAGTTTGAACATGACCCAACAACTGATTCACCAGTTCTATTGCTGTTACATGCAGCCTCCAACACACCAGTTGGACTCTTTGGCATTGATGTCAATGTACCACTCCTTAAGCTCATTGTACAATCACCATTTAACTCTTTCAACAATTCCATGCATTTAAGAACCCTTTCCTGTACAAACAAAAAATAATTAAGAATCTTTCAATGCTACTTAAAAGTTAAAATAAAGGTCTTTCTTTCATGGAAAAGTACTAAAATGTACAATACCCAATGGCACTGATTGACCCAAGATTTAATTTTTGTGAGCAATTCAGAGGCTTAACCAAACTTTAAGAGGGGCAATAGGAAACCAATAAATATGGAAAAACCCCTTATGGAATCGAACTCAGGACCTAAAAAATTCATTTGTTATGCTTTTTGTCTTCTTTGTGTTTTTTTATAAGATCAAATGATTTTACAGGAGATCAAGCCAGCTGAGTTTGATATATGTGAGCTATTAATACTTATACTTGTACCTTATGCAACAAACCTTATACACTCTTTTTTTATTTATAACTTTGATGCTGAGTGTACAACTAAACATGCAAAATGTACAACATTTATGATCACTAATTCATTATTTCATTTCATTACCTTTGTAACATGTTGAGCAAGTAAAGAGATCTGAGTTGATCCCACCACATGAATTGCACTGCTGCTGCTATCTCAGAAGGTCTAAACTCCAAGAACTCCACCCCTAAACATAGTAAAAATTACAATTTTACCCTTCATTTGTTTTCATTAAATTTAAAACATCAGTAAAAAAAATCATATCTTTTACCTCTAAACAAGATTAGGATGAGTTGGGTTGATGTCAAAATCCAAGATTTTGAAACAGGTTGACCATGGTTGACTTTCACAAGAAAGTCATGAATAAAGGAAAATGGTGACTGCTTGCACCCTCCATTTCAATGTAGTCAACACAAGCAGCTCCATTTTCTTAATGGATGTTGCCTCAAACACAAATCTTGATCCACCCACCTGCAAGTTTAATCATAAATCCAACTTTTTGTTCAAATTTACTTTGACCCAACAAAAAAGTCAACACCTTTACTCCTAATTGGATCTTCACCTGCAAATCTTGAATTAGTGGTGTTTCAGTCTCTTCCATTTTTGCTGCCAATGATAAACAGGCTACAGCTAGCAACTGCATCATCCATTCTTTGGCCTTACATCAACAAACCCATAAAAAAAATATTTCAAAAAAAATATATTTTTTAACAAATTAATCATATAATTTGATAAAATAAAAATGATAACTTACAGGTAATTCATATACTGCAAGAAATCTGTCCAAGTAATTAACTGATAAATATGCAGTTAAAGGTCCAAAACTGAAATAAGCATGAACCTGAATAGATCAAACCACTTGTTATTGAATTCATATACTGCAAGAAATTTGTCCAACATACATACGATAGCATATAGATATATTATTATGCAGATCCAGCAAGAACATGTATGAAGTATGAAAGTAAGAGATCCTAGAGGCTTGGAATCATTCCTTTACTCACATATTGGCTTAGTTTTGCTTTTACAGCCACATATACAAGAGACAGGAGAAGATATAGATTGTTAGTTACAACAAATTCGAATATATCTAGTGTATATGTTTGAATGAGATTAGGATTCCAGATACTTAAGTTATCAATCATCCTTAACAGGATATTTATTAAAATCAGGACACCAGATACGTATCCTTAACCTAAACTTCATCGAAAATCACTATTTAGAATCGATTCATTTCAACATTCCTCATCAATATAAACGAACATGATACAATAGCTTGTGAGCTATTAATCAGAATACGACTAAGCAAGTAACGGAAATTACCTCGAAATAGTCTCCTCCTTTTTCTTCTGCCCGTCACTTCTGTGCTTTCTCTTTGATCTGATGTAAGGCGTTTATCAAACCTTTTATATCACTGCAAATTTCAAAAACGGTTGCTGTAACTCAAAATCTGCAACTATCTGATGCTAATTTCTTATTTGCATATAATAAGCAACACTATATCAGGCAAGAACACACAGAAATAATCAAAACTATATCTCACCAGAAATCAGATTCAATCAAAACTATATCTCACTAGACGAGATGTAACATACAATGATTAAAGTGAGATTTCATACCTGATTGCTTGTATTGGCTGGATTCTTGATACCTAGGGTTTTTAGAAAAGAAGTGATTTGTGGTTAGAAATTGGAAACAACGATCTGCAGTGGACGACTTCTGGTTCTCTCGGGCGAGGGTTTGGGGATTGTTCTGGTTCTCTCTCTTTGCAAGGAATTAATGAGGGTGTATGGGGAATTGGGATGAGAGCAGGGAATTCAAAATTTGGATTCAAAATGGCTGCCCAAATCAAAGCTTAATTAATAGAAGTATTTAATTTAATAGAATATAGATTAACATTTAAAAAAAAATTCGGATTTATGACATCAGCGGCGTCTATGTGGCAGCCTATGTGGCATACCTAATATCATGACACGTAAGCAAAGTGAGGTCATGCTCTAAGCTCCTTTAATAGATAGTATAGATAGATATAGATATAGATATAGATATAGATATAGATATAGATATAGATCGGGTGTTGCACAATGTTAGAGCATTCACATCTATCCACTATTTTCATCTCTATAGTTACATTAAAAACCACTATTTTTCTCTCTCATTTTTAATTAAATAATTTTTATACCTTTATTATTACATTTTTCCTCTTCTCTATTCACAACCACTTTCTAAAAATATTAAAAAAAAAATATAGAGTGAACAATGTTTTTTCATATATCTATAACTAGGTTATCACCCGGGACTGCTTCCCGGGTAGTTTAAATTTATTAGTTAAAAAACTTGTATTTTTATTAAAATGTAAGATATTATTTCATTAAATTTTATGACAAAAATGTTGAAATACTTAAACCAAACAAATAACTACCAGTTGTGAACATTAATACTGGTAATTACGATTTTTTAGGTGCCAAAAGTTTTAATACTTAAACTAATCATCAAATACTCTTTTACTAATTAAAGTCATATACGGCCCAACACTTTTATAACATTAAAGGGCCAATTTTCATTATCAATAACATAAAAAGCACAAGAATATAAGAACTTGTTGAACAAATACAAAATAAACCAACATGTAACATCAATAGAACAGAACAAAAGTTAAAAGTCAATGGAAGAAAACAAAAAATTATATATCATAAGTTGCCAAAAATCTCTTTGTAAACGACGTTGGCAGTTTGATTTGTTGGTTTTCCTTCATCATCGAATATTAAAATCTTCACACCATCTCTCGTCTTAACTCTTGATAGCGCAACATACAGTTGACTGTGCGTGAAAACAGGATCTTTTAGATATAGACCAACTCTAGATAATGACTGTCCTTGACTTTCATATTATTTTTTTAAATAACACTTTCATATGATTCGTTTCATTGTTTACCGAAAAGTGAAAAATCGTTCTAATATACCATGTTGTCACAGATATAGGAGCACACTAAATCTATAAAAAAAACCCAAATCAAGTAAATGATAAAACTTCATTAACCTGTCTAAATCCACTAAGAACCAATATCACATAAAAAATCTGACACAATAAGAATTAATTTACAAAAAAGAATTATTTTTTTTACCTGCTCAACTTTGGAATTGCGTGGTGCAATATCACATAAGGCATGCAAAAGTCTAAGTCCTGATAACAGGTTTCTGATAAGTTGTTCATATCAATCGCGATCGTAGATCCTTTTTTCCAATGCCAGTTTTCAAGAGCATACGCAACCAACCTAAATAAAATCCAAAATAATCTCATATGAATTAACGTTTATCTAACAGCATACAATCGTTATTCTACCTTTTATTGACAAACGTAGAAATTAAGCATACCAAACCTCTAAGCGCAATTTCTCAAATGTCATTTTGTTGACTGGCGATTCATCAACTCCATCGCGCCATATTTAATAGTTAAAAGATGTTCATGTAAACAATAAAAGCAAAGAATATTAGGGTCGTACCATGTCATCATATCGACTTGAGTCTATATATCGATAGACCATCCCTATTATGGTCATCAAAAGTTGACCGGTCTGGGTGCAAGATGACTCACCAGCAGTTTGACCATAGTTTACTCTAAGACTAAAGGGTATGGGGGCCGGCTAGGCCCGGCTAGGACCGGCGCCGGTCCCCCACACCGCCCCCCTGAGGGTCGGCTCGGCCCAAACGGCTCCCCACAGCCGAATGAGACGGGGCCCTACTTTGAATATTATATTTCCTTTTTCAATTTAAATACCCTCTCTCTCATCCTTTTAAGGAATCTCTCACAGAATTTGGTGTACATGATGTGAATGCTCTTAGTTTGCTACCTTTTTTCTCATTACTTAACTTGAAGCTCGATGTACTCTTTTTATGGCGTTATGAGTTTTAGCTTAATGTGAAGTTAGCAATTGTGCTTGAGAATCATCTAATGTGCTTTGGAGGTTAATCATGGCCCATATGCATCTAATCTGCTTTGCATACTCCATATATCAAGGCATCAAGCATACACTTGATATTATCATTCTACTAGTCAGCGGTCACTAATGTCTTTCAAATATAAGTGCCAATATGGGGACACTTTGTTTGAAAATTGATTGTTCCACCGGTTTACTTTTCGAATTGGTTTTAAAAACCAAAAAATATTCTGACTCGGTTACATTTTCTTAGACAAACTGGATTTAAATAATCTCAACTCAGTTATTTGGCGATAATAATCCGAACTAGTCCACTTTTGGCCGATAATAGTCCACCGTTAAAAATAACTTAAGAGAGTTAAGTTTTTTTTCCGAATTACAAACCGATGTTTTAGAGATTTTGATCACAACGAGGATACGAGTCGATTTATGTAAAACTTACCTCGAAACGGTACTCCAAACGGCTTGATTTTTGTTAATTGGAAGTTTAAACACCCGAATTGAAGCACCGTTTTCGTCGTTTGGGGCAGTATTTCGAGGTAAAATTTACATCAATCAACTCGTATCATCGTTCTAATTAAAAGCCCTAAAACATCGATTTGTAATTCGGAAAAAAACTTAACTCTGTTAAGCTATTTTTAACCCAGACCATTATCAGCCAAAAGTGGACCCCGTTCGGATTATTATCTGCAAATAACTAAGTTGAGATTATTATCGGCCAAATTGAGAAAATTGCGATTATTTAAATCCAATTTACCAACTATAAAAATACAACACCATTTTTTTTTAAGATTTAATATAAAGATAAAAACTTTGAATGCAACTTGAATGAAAAATAATGCATTGCAATGATGATAAGTTAGCAACTATGCAAAGTTAGTGC
Source organism: Helianthus tuberosus (assembly GCA_030545235.1). Lineage (NCBI taxonomy): Eukaryota > Viridiplantae > Streptophyta > Magnoliopsida > Asterales > Asteraceae > Helianthus > Helianthus tuberosus. The sequence continues at coordinate 20,443,639 of CM060368.1, read as the reverse complement.
ATATATATACCATGCCGGCTGCCGCTTGTGCAAGCATAATTATTTAAATGTTTCCAAACCAAAAGTCACATGAATGAAACACAATTGACAAAACAACAAACAACAAAGCAATAAACAAAACATTTTATAACGAATATATCTACGTTTCAAAATGAAGAAAGTAAACGCATATCACAAGTTCCAGCAATGGCCATGAAAGATAATACCGACGAGGTGATCAACAGAAGCGAGTATGGCGGTTCGATTCCTGTCGATAACGTTCAAGCGCTTTCTTCCAAGGACCTGAAAGACGTTCCGGTTCGATATATTCGACCAGAGATTGAATCGGAAGAGGTTTTAGCTGATGAGTCGCTGCAGATTCCAGTTATCGACATTAGCAAACTCGCCGCGTCTGGACAACCTGGCTATGATGAAGAGCTAGCTAAACTTCATGTCGCTTGTAGAGATTGGGGGTTCTTCCAGGTGGTGACGAAATCAGAACTTTTTAGTCGGGGTCATCATAAGACTCTTTTCTCCACGGTTATTATTACGGTCAAACTCATGTTTTTGTTAAAAAATGATTTTATATTTAAAAATCAAACAAAGTCCGGTGATCAGGGTCAACGGACCCTCTTGACCCCTCTGGTATTAGCGCGATTATTATGAGTTTTGTTATTAATCAAAGGTTTGAAAAATGTGAACAGTTGGTGAATCATGGGATATCAGAAGCCATAGATGCAATGAAGAAGGTTACAGAGGAATTCTTCAAGCTGCCATTAGATGAGAAGATGAAATATGCACAGCTTCCAAACACCATTGAAGGTTATGGTCAAGCTTTTGTTCTTTCTGAAGAACAAAAGCTTGATTGGGGAGACATGCTCTTCCTTATACCCTTGCCAGTTCCTTTAAGGAACCTCAGATTTTGGCCTCAAAATCCCAATTCCTTCAGGTAAGTTCCATTTTCTTGATCCTAAAATCACTTTTTTTGGAAAAAAAAAATTGACCATTTCTTTTTGTTTTCCTTTCTAGGTTACTCGTTATCTAAGATGATGACGTCTTATGTGTTTTTGATTTGCCGAATATCAAATAGGCGTGTTAGATTTTTAAATAGCGACTACACTTGATAGTTGCAGTTGGTGATATTGTAACTGTCTAAGTGAAGTCGCCAAGACCAAACACCCTTTTTTCTTATGTGACATCTTAAGTTTTGTGAATTCCAAGACACATAGACTATTCTTTTAGCCTATGATATTTATCTCATTATTGTAATTATATTTGTATGATTATATCTAACCATATTTAGAGATAATGTCTCTTTGTCTTGTACCCTATAAATATTGTGTCTTAGTTTTATATTAGGGTTATCAGTTATCAATACCATAAAGACTTTACCCGTGATGGTGGAATATTCGCCGTCGATGTGGTCAAGCACTTTATATCGGCGTGCATGACGCTCATGAGTAGGTAACTTTGGTTCCGTCTAGGATTCAAACTTTTTTTGAATGTTTGTATTCATGTGGCGAAGGCAGCTTATAGGGTTTTAGGTTATTAGGCTCTGATACCATAAAAGTGTTAATAGTAGATTTATAAGGTACAATTGAAAGAGAGATTATCTCTAAATATGGTTAGAGATAGTCATATTGATATAAATTATAGATTTATAGGCTAATATATCCCAGGATTTAAAACAAAAAATACCCTTTATGTCATCAAGCATTTTCAAAATAACTAATTTTTGGAAGAAAAAAAATGTCCTTCTGTACTGATTTGTATCTATGGTGATCAGGGAAACCTTCGACGAATACTCGAACAAGTTATATGGCGTTTCAAAGAAACTATTTGAGTTAATATCTATAAACCTTGGAATCGAACCCGAAACAATTTGCAAAATGATTGACTTTGAGAATTGCACACAAGGTATCAGAATGAACTACTATCCACCATGTCCTGAAGCGCGAAAGGTTTTAGGATTGACACCGCACTCAGATACAACCGGGCTGACCCTCTTGGTTCAAGTGAATGAAGTTCAAGGGCTACAAATAAAGAAGAACTCAAAATGGGTGCCTATTAAACCCATTCCCGGATCGATTATCGTCAACATTGGTGATGTCCTAGAGGTAATATTTAATCAATTACCAAAAACATGTAGTATAAACGAATTAAGTTTGTTACTTCTGGATGGGTTAGGTTGGGTTGACCCAAAATACTTTTAAAATAAAGCAATTCTAGAGGTTTTTATGCAAGAAAAATACAGTTTCAACAAATTTTGACTACAAAGTATAAAAGATAACTAGAAATTTGTAAACATTTGATAGAGTTATATTGTACTAAAACAGATGATGAGTAATGGAGAGTACAGTAGCATCGAGCATAGGGCGGTAGTTGACTTTGAAAAAGAGCGACTCTCGATTGCGGCTTTCCATAGCCCGGGCCTTGAAGCTGTGGTAGGACCATTGGCCGAGCTCGTTAAGGAGAAGGCGCCGAAGTATAAGACGATCGACTTTCATGAGTATTTGAAGTTAATCATTAACAGCAAACTTGATGGCAAGTGTCTAATTGATCATATGAAGATTCAATAGTCTCTTGCTAGTGGATAAAAGTTTGATTGAAAATTAAGGTATTGTTTGTTTTAAAAAAGGAAAAACTTTGAAACCCCTTTAACTCATATGTTTTGTATTTCTTGAAGATTCAGATGTTCAAACTTCATACCACTGCACATGTTTTTTTTAAATATATTACTTTACATTTTAAGATAATAAAAGACCACTTTGCTCCTAGATGTTGTATACTGTCTAGAATACATGTTAATAACAAGTTTTGTGTTGCAAAGCAAATCTCAATCTGACCTTGTAAAGGATTCTATAAATCAGCAAGCAAGTTAGACTATTTCCAATGCTAAGGGCCCATTAGACGCCCTTAGTTGCCTAGTCAGTTGTCATGTCATATCGTTACAAATCCTTAGACTATCTCCAATGGGCCCTTGGAGATCAAATCCTTGGAGGCCCTTACCATTGGAGCTCTACCAACGTTAGAAGCCCTTAGGTGAGATGCCCTTGCACAAGGGCATGAGTATGCCTCGGTTTATGCGATGTGGTGGGCCCAAAGTAGAAAAAGAAAATTCAAATATTGTGTGTAATGGATAGGTGATGAAGTGGAAATTAAGGAATGTAAGGATATTTGTAGGGTTGGAGATGAAATTGAGGTTTTTAAGGATTTGTAAGGATATTATGTGCCAAATGACGTGCCCTTACCAGGATAGTGAAGTTGTGTATGGTGAAGCCGTGAAGGTGAACAAAATGGTTTACAATGAATTTTATTTGAATCAGTTTGTGGGGAGTCAAGGACTAGAGGAAAGTAGATTGGGTTAGGAGTTAAAAACATCTTATGGTGTACACTTTTTAGCAGTTCAAGAAACGAAGTTGGGTGGGGGCGAAACTTTCCGGGTTAGAAATTTCTAGGGGCGGGCGGCCTTTGAGTTTGTGGTTGTCGGTGCAGAGGGTAGGTCTGGAGACGTCTTGAGCATGCAGGACCCCGGCGGTTTTCAATAGAAAATATGTTGTCAAACACTAATGGTTCTTAGTCGTATCTAGGGTGTTAAGACATTCATGAGAATTAGTAAATGTAGTTAACGAGTTGATGTCACCCCGCATGTTGTGGCGGGATGTTGCTTTGTCTCTAAACTACAAAACAATGACAACACATCAAAATGTTACACCACTATCATATTTATATACGTATGCCTATGACTTCGAATTTTAAACAAATTAAATAACTTAAACGTTTAAACAAACTAAATAACTTCAACGATAAACAGAGACAAATATAATAACTAAAATTACCAATTTATTATTATCCTTGATCTTGTTGAAGCTCAGTGGCGAAGCTTGCCGGAGAAAACGGAGGGGGCTAAAACATATATACCCAAAAATTTCTATAGAATCGGGGGGGGGGGGGGGGGAATCCCGGGGGTCGGGCGACCCCCCCGCCCCCAAGAAGCTTCGCCCCTGTTGAAGCTACCACGTGAGATCTACTGAATTAATTTTTATACGACGTATTAACATACTACTTTTCTTTCACCACTTATATTTCTAATGATTTTGGGATTCAAGAGCTGGGTGGATTAGTTTAATAGTGGTAGGATCATATAAAAACAGTAAGAACCATTCGTAACATGCCACATGATGTCATCCCTCTAATTCATGTATAAAGGGCATTTTTGTATTTTGTTTTAAAGTTGGTTTTTAAAATTATAGAAATTCATGTGTTGCTTATATATGTGCCGGTTAAGCACAATTATAAAACACTATTTTGCAACTTTTTAAATAATGTCATTTTTTAAAATATAACAATATTATACTCATATTAAAGATAAAAATGTTTGATTTTACGGTATTGTTTTTTAATAAAATACTAAATTATATAAATGTTATTTTACTTTTAATAACCGAGTGGAATTAGTAGTTTATGGAAAATGAGAAAATGACCGAAACACCCTTAAATCTCATTAAACACTACATTGTTATTGTTAGTAATGATGTGTAATCGATCTTAGCCCTTAATTCAATTAAGTAACGTTCAAGGTCTGTTTTTACTATTTTTAAATCAGAGAAGGTTTTGTATGGGATCTTAAGTCCAATATATATATGTAGGGTGGGGTTTTAGTGCGAATACTAGTGTATTTGTGAACTAAGTGAACAAATCCTGACCATTGATTTAGATATCAAATCGTAAAATAGTGTATTTTCATCAAATCCTAATCAAAACCTAGTCATTGATTAACACATGTGTATTGATAATCAAGAGCTAGGATTAGTTCAGATAATTCACTATCAAGGAGGTTATTCACAAATGAACCTAACCCTATATATGTATATAACTATTATTTTTACGTACAAATGTAGACTTAGAGGCTGTTTGTTTACCTCTTAATGAGGCTCTTAATGGTTCACACTGTTTGTTTCACGAGCAGATGTCTGAATGGTTCAGACATTTGCTTCTGAAGGGTTAAGCATTATACAAAGTCTGAATGATTAAGACCTTTAATCTGAATTGGTCAGACGTTTGCCTCTGAACGGTTAAACATTATATTGGCTCTTAATGGTTTAGACCTCTTACTGGTTCAGCACTTAATGCTTCAGACCTCTTACTGGTTTAGCACTTAACCTTTCAGATGTTGCTAAACAGCCCCTAAGTATTATACAGAGTCTGAATGGTTAAGACCTCTAATCTAAATTGGTCAGAAATTTGTCTCTGAAGAGTTAAGCATTATACTGGCTCTTAATGATTCAGACTTCTTACTGGTTCGGCACTTAATGGTTCAGACCTCTTACCTCTTACTGGTTCAGCACTTAATCATTCATAAGTTGCCAAACAGCCCCTTAGTAAATTGAGTGGTAAACTCAAGTTGATATCACTTAAGCCCAAAATGATTAAAATTAAAAAAAAAACTGATAACGCAAAGATTCAATCTTAAGCGCAAAATGTCCAAGTGATGTAAATATCCATCTCTTTGAGCCTTTTAATAAAGCTCACTAAAAAGTAGGTTAATATTGTTTGTGGTCACACGCCTACAACCACCGTCTCCCGCAAAAAAATGCAAAGATTGTGGCATTGTACTTTCCTTATGTTCCTTCTACCTTTTTAGGTAAGCCATCTTTGCATGCCACAATTTTGATTTTCTATTCAAGATCGAAAGTTATATAAACAACAAAAGGTTAAGATCAAACGGAATTGATTCTGAAGGTCGAAGATTAGGGTGTTGCGCTTGGGAAGATGAACTTTTGTGTACATATTAAGAAATTCAATCATACAGGGTTTATTAGAATATGAAATTTAACCATTGGAAATACGTAATCCAAATTGTTTTTTACTACCCGGATCTTCAATACATTTCAAAATCAAGAGACGCCTATCGGAGGAGTAACTATCAGACAACAATTAGTCAATCTAGATTTACGAATGATTCCAGATTATTCATTGGTAGAATGGAAACTTGGAAAGAATTGGAGTTGAAGAAATCAACATGGAACGAATAGGAAGATCAAAAAGTTGGAAGAAAAGATTTTTCACATGGAATTGGCTAAGCATTTTATTCAAACAAATATAGAACCAAAATGGATGGTTATACGTTTTGTCTAAAACCAGTTCTTCCTCTTGAATAGATATCAATCTACCATGAGGATAAACTAATGACGTCAGATATTATTGAAATTTATAGAGAAATTATCTGTCGAAATAAAACTCATATAGATCTTTTAACAACTGTAGCTACACCAGAAGAATTAATAATATCTCAAAATATCTTGCTAAAAGCCATAGAAGCACTTACAATCACACTAAAAGTCCACCCAAAGTGTAGATAAATCTTTTTTTTTTTTTGAACAGTAAGAAACAATGTGGCAACTACCGTGACAACGAGCGCTGTTGCCAAGGTCGCCTACTCGACCACCGCCAACCCCTTGGCTCTCTTAGATGCACGGAAACACCAAATTTTTCTCCAACTACTCCACCACTACCTCATTGGAAAAGTGTAGCTAAATCTATGCCCCCAATGACAACACACGAACACATCTAACCTAACTTGCTAAAAATTCTTAACCTTAATCCTAAGTTTTCACAAACTCATATCTTGGACGAGACGTCTTTGCTTGGATCCTTTTATAATATCTTCAAACCATCTCAATGTCCCTTCCTTAATCTTATCTGATATTCTAGCCATCCTAATATTTCCCCTAAAAGCCTTATTTTCTATTAGGTCTAACCTTATGTGTCTTTATATTCAACTCAACATCCTCATATCTATTATTTTGGGTGTCTACAATAATCCTAATAAATTTTTCTTACAATTTTTACACTCTCATTTAACATGAGGGAAGAAAAGAAATGAAAATATAAAAAAAACCATGTTTTCAAGTTTTTTTAAGGATTGGAAGGGAGGGAAAATGAAAGAAAAGTGAAAAAAATTTGTCCATATATTCATCCTCCCAAATTTAGGAGAGAAAATATTATTAATTACTAAATTGCCCTCATATCTAATTAAAATGTTTTATGTTTAAAGATATAATGGTAAAATTGTTGCTTTCTTTTCTCCTAACTCAGGAACACATAAAATACTTGATTTCTTCTTTTTTCCTTTACTTTTTATTAAACTCAGGATCACGAAAAAAATCACGTCTTTTCTTCTTTTTCTCTCTTAATTTATTTAGACTGAGGAACACAGTGTTGTGCTGTTAAAAACGATCCAGCTTGTTAACAAGGTTACTAAAAGAATTTGTTTTAATTTCAATTTGTTTTATGACCATTTTCAATACATTCTGGATTCAAGAAACGCATTTTTTCATCTTATACAAAGCCAAATTCGTCAATTAAAGAAGATTGATTATATAATGTCAATTTACTAGTAATATAGTTTCAAAAAAAATAATTGGTAGTGATACAAAATAGATTTTTCTGCACGTATAGTTTGTTCTAGCCTAACTGTTGTTTTAGCATACACAGACACCAAGGTTTGTGCTAACTTATTCCACCCCTAGCTATTGACAATTAGCCGCTGTTACCCTCAATTATCACTTTGACACCCGTCACCCCCCAACTTAACACTTACTGTGTTCTGTTATCAAGTCGTTAATTGATCACTTACTATCCTATTACTATACTTTTGGGGGTGTCATAGGGAACTTAGGAAGGTTTTAGGGATTTTAGGACACCCCAAAAGTTTAGTAACGAGATAAAAAGTTAGTGATCAGTTAACAACTTGGTGACGGACGTCAAAGTGATAGTTGGAGGTGACAGCAGCCAATGGCCAGTAGTTCGGGGTGATAAAATCTAAAAACCCTAATTTTTTTGGCATCAGTTCTCCAAGGTAATGTAGCATCAAAGGAAAAAATCAGACTTTGTTAATAGAGATTCATCATATGCCAAGTGAACTTCAAAAATCTGTGTACATCACAAGGTTAAACCTAAAAATTAAGTTAAATAAGGGTATGTTTGGCAAAAGTAGCTGGTAGCCGGAAACTGAAAGCTGGTAGCTAGTAACTGTAGCTTTTTAGATATATTTGGTGTTTGATAGAGTAGCTAGAGTTTTTAATAAAATGTATAAAATGACTAAAATGAACATAACTAGAAATTTAGAAAGTTGGTGCATTAAAAAGTTGTGCATTAAAAAGTTCCTTATTTTTAGAGGTTAAAATAGTCATTTTTTCCCTAAAAGCTTGTAGCTCCTTCTAAACGCTACTAGTAGTAGCGTTCAACCAAAAGCTTCAAGTTCCTAACATAAAAGCTTAAAGCTCCTTCAACCAAACAAGACTTTTTATTGAGTATGAGCTTTTTCTTAAAAGATTAAGGGTATGTTTGGCAAAAGTAGCTGGTGGCTGGAAGCTGGTGACTGGAAGCTGGTAGTTGTAGCTAGAAGCTGGTATCTGTAGCTTTTTAGATATATTTGGTGTTTGACAGAGTACTTGAAGCTTTTAATAAAATGTATAAAATAACCAAAATGGACATAACTAAAAATTTAAAAAGCTTGTACATTAAAAAGTTTATTATTTTTAAATGTTAAAATAGTCTTTTTTTCCTAAAAGCTTGTAGCTCATTCTAAACGCTACTAGTAGGAGCGTTCAACCAAAAGCTTCAAGATCCTATCCTAAAAGCTTTAAGCTCCTTCAACCAAACAAGGCTTTTTATTGAGTAGGAGTTTTTTCTTAAAAGCTTAAAGCTAGAAGCTCTTAAAAGCTCCTAAAAGCTCGATGCCAAACATACCCTAAAGCTAGAAGCTATTAAAAGCTTCTAAAAACTCCATGCCAAACATACCATGCACTAAAAAGAAAAATTTACCAATTTTAACAAACTTGATAAAACATCAAAAACTTGATGAACATGTCACAAAACCTTACTTAAAAAATTGCAAAAATTTTTTTTTTTTTTTTGGCATCAGTTCTCCAAGGTGATGTAGCATCAAGGAAATGCATTCAGACGCAAATTACCCATTTGTTTATAGAGATTCATCATATGCCATTTGTTAATCAAAAAAAATTAATTGACGAAAATTTAATTAAAAAAAAAGAAGAAAAAAGCGATCAGAACCTGTCGGGATTCAATGTTTAACATCAATCAAAATTTGTCAGTGGATTGACAGACCATTGAATTTTATCGTCACCTCGCCTTCATTCATTGATTTCTAATATTTTGTATCAATCAAAAAAAAAAACGTTCAAAAATAAGATAAAAGTGTTTTAAAAAGATCACTCAGAACTTCTTAGAGGTATTGCTGCCATCACCGACAGGATTAGATCCTGTATCTGGAGCAGTTATATTTTCCTCATAATGATCTTAGTATTTTGGAAAAAAAAAAACAGATGCAGAACAACAGTGAAGTTTGCAGAAAAACTTAAAGTCGATAGTGGAATTGGAGTTTGAAGCCGTGGAGTTTGAGATGAATTACTCAACATACGATGAGACATAAATAGAGGCAACATGATAGTCGGTGGGGGCTCTCAAAACCCTAAATTCCTCATTTGATAACTTGTATGTGGTTTGGGCCGAACTAGGGTCCACGGCCCATTAAGCTTTTCATTTTGATCTATACTAGTACTAGTCTAAGTCCCCGTGTAATACACGGGTGGCTAAAAAACAAAAACAAAAATATACTTTAATACGTAAATACTTTATTACATCATGATGATATTGAGCTATAAGAGAGTAACTGAGTGCTTCTCTTTGACATCCTGAAGTTATGTATATTGATCGTAAACATAATTTTACCTTGGATATAAAATAAATAATGATCCAACCTCGAATTAGTGCTGAAGGCCTTCCACATTACATAAGCAATGATTCCCCTAATAGTATAAACAAAAAGGCCCCAACATTGTATCTAGTTGCAACATCCGATGATCGGAGTTGTGTTTGCGTGTCAACCCAACCCGACTCATCCTATACCATAAAAAAATCAAGGAAGTCTATTTACAAAGAAAACATCAAATTAGGCATGCAACTAAAGTAATTAATTCAATCTTTTGTTTTTCTAAACAGGGACGACACCCCGTCAAAACTTTATTAATAAAATTAAAAAATAATAGTTACACCTAAAGAGCATTGGGTCTTCCGAGACATACCCCAAGAACACCAACCTCAAAAATGCCTAAGGCCTTACAGAACGGGTTTTAACAAACCCCTACCCCAACCACTCTAACCAATAACAATTACTACTTCTAACTCTACTCGCGACCACACACAACCCAAGTATTACAAACATAAAACCTATTCAAAATCAAAACAAAAAACAAACGAAAACAACCAATATCAAGACAAAATACAGTTCAAACAAAAAAACATCAATCTTCAAAACTATATTGGCTTTCATACGCATCAGCAACAAACTTCAAGCTTCTAGCCATCATCCAAGTCAAACCCAAGTCCAATAACCTGCACTTACCACCAAACCCAGCAATACCTACCAGCAAATAAACATTCAATGTGATTTAATCCCAAGTCCCCATATTTCATGCCAAAAACTAAACACTTGGTCGAAACTTCAAGTGATTTCATTTACAAAATAAATCATGAATCAAAGTAGAAAGCTATAGGAAAACCGAAAATGCATAAACATATAATATCTATCGGCATTGAAGCCAATGTAGATCATCATTTTTGTTCTAGACCTTTCCAAAGTTGGGCTTCACGTCTAAGGGTCACCGGATAGATACCTTCTGCACCAAATATTAAAGCACCAAACAAAACTTTAGAATGATAACAATATGCTTTCTACATAGTCACTACATTATGGTTATCCTCAACTGGAAAACTAATTATAACGGGTCAAATTATTTGAAAAAAGAAGATCATCCAACCAGCTTGCATGATGCCTTTAATGCAAATATATATTATAACGGGTCAACTGGATTGAATAGGTCACGAACCTGACTCAACCCATCTTGATCTTTTACCCAGCCCAACAAAAATGATATGAAATGATATAAGAAATCAACTTACCTCCATGAAAAGCGATGAATATGAGAGCCCGTTAACTCCCCTAAACAACCACCAATATGTGTAGCTCCATAAAATTACCTACAAAACGTTTAATGCTAACTGATGTTAGCATCTTTAATTGACAAAAAGCAAGAAAATTAAAACATAGCAAATAATCACTGTAAAAGATCACAAAGGGTCCAAGAATTCATGCTAACTGATGTTAGCACCTTTAATTGACCAAAAGCAAGAAAATTAAAACATAGCAAATAACCACTATAAAAGATCCACCTTAGAGGATATCTTTCATGTTTTTTGTTAGTATTTTATTGCATTATGGCATAACTTTGTTATAACTAAATACAAAACTTGGAAATATTCTACAAAATGAATATTTTGATTTACCTCGAAATCTCCCAAAGTATAATCTACCTTCAGATTATGGAGGATGGTTGTTCCTTGATTATTTGCATTCTTTAGCATGTCCTCCTAAGGCTAGATAAGGAAAAGATCAAAAGACAGATTAAAAAAACTGAGTCGAAACTATACTATTAATGTTTTAATGCAACCAAAAATATAATTTGTCAATGCAATTGATTAACCACCGCTCTTCCAAGAGATCGGCTTGACGTATAATCAAATAAATGCGGCTAAAGAGTCGGAACCAAACCTAATATAGTTCTGTCCCGTATGGTCAGCCGCCTTCACTGGCGGCTCCGCTGCCAAAAATCGCCCAACACAAGGATCATAACAACAAATTGAAAAATATAAATTTTATAAAGTAAACCTACCATATCACTTACCACTTGCCTATGAATTGACAATGTACCGTTAATATCTTTAATATCTGATGAATTTTGCTGGCAATAAAAAATAGAGATAAGTTTATCAAATCGTTCAAGTAACAAAAATGATTATTCTAAGGCTACTCAGCTAGGTGTACTCTTATAGAGACTTTCAAGTGGTTTCCTATTCAGTTAAAGCTTTTACCTAAAACCGTTAAACTAATTAGACATACAACGTAACTTAAGTCAACACTTTTGTAGGTATACAGGTTAAAAATCTCACCTCTAAAATGTACATCACAAAGACGTGCCACTCCTAACTCCGAAAGAGTTATTGAGTGTAAGTATTCAGCTTGAAACAAAGAACACATGATAAATGTAAAGCATATAACCTGGATGTAAAGGTCGGTCACTCACCACCAACTGAACGGTCAAAGACGTGCCACTCCTTTCAAATTCCAACTCGACATTTTGCCCCACGCTATCATCAAGTAAAGTCTCCAACTTCAGAAGCTAACTCGACATTCTACTCCAATGCACAATGCTTTACAATGGCTTCAAGTATATCATGTTACACCTTCATAAGTGAGATAAGAAAAATAACCACTCGACCCGCTTAACATACTCTGAATTTCTAGGGCATGTCTTCATAGCAATCTCTGCTGAACACTCGATGCACTTAGCAGTTAAGTTTAGAATAATATAAGGAGCCAACTACACTAAGATACGATGAACAAAAAAAACTTAAATATGATTATTTCAAGAAAAATAAACAAATAAATTATTCAAATTTGTTGCAGCATTGATGAATCAAGACCCCAAAATAACCATATAATTAGAAGTAGAAATTACATATCCAGATGTTATATTTATTATTTAGATTTCTTGGGCATTTAGGTTTAATAAACCAAAACATAGTGTAGTCAGAAAGAAAAGGGTTTATTAACTTGTGATATTCAAGAAACTCTATCTAATGTGATCTAAATTATTAAGATTCATGAAATGTGTACGGTGATTTTCAATTCAAGTCACAAATTAAAATATGTACTTGTATTAGACTTGGTCCCACAATAAAAAAACAAAACTACTAATATCTATAAAAAGAAGTTGGATTTATGAATGCTACTAACAACAGTAACTACACTTGTATTACTTAAGTTTTATAATTAAGCATGAATAGGTGAATAACTTATCTTATTGAGTACATAACAAACTATAATATATCTCATAATCTAAAGAATACACCAATGAACACACAACATCATAAAATTAAATTTGCACATATACCTTTGCTACATAATCTTGTTACATTGCTCTGCATGCTACAACTTGGGCTACAACTTTCATAAATCCTTCAACTTTATACAAAAGATCATACATATACTCCATACGACCTGGACTCCAACTTTGAACCGTTTATCTTGTCTTCATTTCCTTACCTCCGTAAATGTTTCTTCTAGAATTGAATAATGAAAAAAATAGAAAAGTAAGAAGTATTAAAACCTATATAATAAGTTACATAAACATTAAGAAACGGGTTTAAGGTTTAAGACAAAAATATAAAAGGATGAAAAGCGATGAAAAGGATACGTGGTAATGTAACAAAAAGCGATGAAAAAATAAGTCGTACCTAAAGTTTTAGTTGTTAGGCTTGCAATTTGAGTTACTTTGATGTCTGCAAAAAAAAATGAACATAAGTTCAAGCGACCTGAAGTTTAAAGTGAAAACAAAAGAGGATAACCTGAAGATGCTAGCACCCTCCAATCTACAGCCAATATAAATCTACCAAAACAGAAATTAATGGCATTACACAAATATAAACGACCTAATTTTTTTTCTTAAGCATCACTTTCACTTAAACTATGAAGTTACATATGTCAAGAAGCATCAGAATAGTCGTCGTCGAGTTTTTATTTCCCATAATGGCTAGCAAAACACTTCACCATCCCATCGTCTTGTGCACCATCAATCAGCTCATACTTGTAGTTCGCTTTCAAGGTCTCACTCTGCTGTTTATGCACCTTCTCTCTGCTGCAAGTTGTTGCTGCACAACCGGAATAAACTTCAATTCACAATTATACCATACAATGTTTCACAAGTTCAACCAAAATAGCAAATTGTATTTACCTCAACCGGCGTTTTAGCCTCTTCCTTCAATCATGTCATCTCTAACATCGTCTCACCTGCAATCGGTCCAAGCGTTATGTACCATATAGCCCATATCGAAAGCATCTCTCTTGTTGCATCGAACACATGTCATGCTATGTCAAATGCACATAATATATCAAAAAAAATTCAAATCCTCTACAAACACATATTAACTTCTAATACATAAAAACACAAAAATCAAAGATGTGCATTGTAGTTATCCTCCACCTCCAATTTTGGTGCCCATCCATCGTTGTCATCACCATCGCCAATAACTATTGCTTCCCGGGTCACTTGTACCTTATCAACCTATACAATTAGACATGATAAATGTTCAAAACAATAATTTTCTTGGCAAAATGATCTATCAATTATTTGTAAATGGTAAAATGACAGTGAAAAACAAATGAAATGACAATAGTAAAATGTGTTGTGGCATGGGAATGAGCAAATGGCACCAAGTACCGTTTTCGAATTTCCCGAACCGATTTGATTTTTAGTGTACCGACATTAAGCGTTATCGGTACCGATTTTTACCTTAAAAACCGGTCTGCACCGGTACTGACCGTACCGGGTATCTTCGGTACCCGTACCCATTTTTTGGAATTTTTGGCACCGGTTGGTACCGAGCTCATACCTATTTGTGGCATATCTTTTATTAAAAGAAATAAATAATCTATCTAATGAGAAAATTTGAGCTCAGTTCCCAACAATTATGTTGTTCTTTAAAAAATCAATAGTGGATGTTTAACATTTGCTATTTGAATACGAATAAGTAAGCAAACGCTAATTGACAATTATAAGAAATATCATACACCTGCACTCGTGTAAAAAGAAAGACCAGCTTATTTCAAAAATACATATGAAAAAAAAATTATATGCTTTGAAGTTTCAAAACACAACCATTTCAAAATTCAAATCCAACATACTAAAGTGATACAATTAACTCAAATTATATGAAACATCAAAGTTTCAAGAACTATGCTTAAATAAATTTCAAGACACACACATACAGATATGTCATATGAATAATAAGAAAAAAAAATGCTTCCTGAATTTGTTCATTGGTTTAACAAATACCCAACTCTGCATCATCACATGATTAGAATTCCCAAAATTAATCATAAACAAAATCCTTTTAAATATTGTATTAATTTAATTTAACCCCAATTCCACTTTTATGGCAAAACAAAAGAACTTACAATCCAAGAGACTGAAGCTGATTAGTTTCATTGCCATCAAGAAACGCCAAAGAAGACTCGACGGTGGCGGCGGCGAGGCGGCGACAATGAAAAAGGCGGTCACGGTGGGTCATGGCAGCATAATAATCGACTGAACCCATCTGAGGCAAATCTGAATCAAGAGCAACAACATAAAAATCATACAACGAAATTAGGGTTTTCTTATAACAACTATAAAATCACAAACAGAGATGGAATCCAACTTACAGATGCTTCACTTTCAAAGGATGATGAAGATAAAACAAAGCAGGCGACTTGAATGATCCTTTGAATCCTCCGATTAAAAGCAGTAAATTGTATAAAAGCCTTAAAATTGGAAACGCTTCCATAATTTAGCAACAGATCTTATGGCAATTGATGAATCGTTCAACTTTCCATATATAATTTATGAAGCGTTTCAAAGAAGAAGGAAGGAATTGTGAGCGCTAAGGAGAATTCAGAGAATTGATAGAAATGGCGCCTAAAAACCAATTATCTGGCTAAAGACCATTGCCACATCATGGTCAAATAGTCAACCTTTATTTTGCTTTAGTATAATAGATAGATTCTACTAAAAAACCTTGTCAAGAGTTGGGTTTTTTTTTAAATTTTGATCTATCCTACTATTCTATAAGGCCATGTGTAGTCATAAAGCCCATTTTGAGTGTTATGCGACAAGTGGCGTGACACGTCATACAGGGGCGTTATATCATTAGAGAGCGTAGTCATAAAGCCCTACCCATCATTACCTAATTAATAATTTTCATTTTTATTAATTAATTAAGAAAACACTTAACTATTTTTTATTGGTCAAAATTTTGAAACTCTCCTCCTTCACGCCGTTATCAACATACCACCCCCAACAATTTGAGACCCCATAGCGCCCCCTTTAATGGTGTTCAGGGGCGCTGTGGGACGCTATGCCCATTTTTCCTTGTAATGGCGCCCCACTACGTTACGCCTAAAAAGTGTCAAGAGTGTTTTTTATTATTTGCATAGATTTTTTTACTGTTTACAAAGTCAAAAATCATACAAAGTTGGATCACATTTAGGTCTGTTTTAATAAATGATCTTGAACACAAATACAAATAAATGGAAATAATTTAGTTTTGTGTTAATAAATCTAATATGTTTGTTGTGTTTTAGTCTTATCTGTCTAATAGACATGTAAAAGAACAAAACATTAAACGTTTATGAAATGTTTGTGAACTTGTTTGGCGGAAAGTTCGTTTATGTTCATTTATTTGATAAATGGACGAACATGAACACATGTTTTGTCAATTCATTTATGTTCGTGAACGTTCGTTTATGTTGTTCATTTGTGTTTGTTTGTTTACATTTGTTTATGTTCGTTCGTTCATTTATATTTGTTCGTTTATATTCATTTCAATTTAAATACACAAGTAGTTATATTTATATAAATATCAAACATAAAAAAACTTTCTAACCACTTATATAAATACAACTAATTAGTAATTAAGCTTTCTAGTAATAAAAAAGGGTTTTCAAATGGAATTTATCGTAACTAATCACTAATTTATGTAAACAAAATTACTTTATGTTTGTTTATGTTTAGTAAATTATGCTCATTTATATTTCTTCAGTTATGTTCGTTTGTGTTGTTTATATTTGTTAAATTACGTTCATTTAAGTTTGTATGTCTATGTTCGTTACGTTCATGAACTGTTCATTTAGGTTTTTAGTGAACGAACATAAACGAACACGAAAATGCCCATATTTCTTAATAAACGAACATGAACATGCCTATCTATTCATGTTCGTTGGGTTCGTTTATAGGCCTATCTGTCTACCCCATTTAATAGTTGGTTTTGTATAGTCTGTATGTATTGTATTGTACAGTGGCGGACCCAGAAATTTTTTTTATGGGGTGCGGAATTTTTATAAAGGTCATTTGTCTATAGTTAAATATTTAAAACTTTTAATCCGTGTCATGTTGGATCGGGTCAAGTCTAGTTGAGACGGGTCACATACTAAAGATATAAGACACAAATGAATTGTTGAAGTTAGGGATGAGCTCGGTACCGTCCGGTACCGAACCGGTACCGGACCGAAAGAACCGGTACCGAAAATCCCCAAACGTAGATACCGGTACCGAATATACCCGGTTTGGTACCGGTATTTGAGGGTAAAAACCGGTAAATATCGGTACTGAACCGGTACCGAAAATGTCAAAAGTCGTTACCGAATCGGTACCGAATCGGTACCGAAAAAGTACCCGGTTCGGTAAATTCGGTACCGGTACCGGGTCTGATTTGCTCATCCCTAGTTGAAGTTATTCTGGTGTAAAAATCTATACATAAAATAAAGTTATGTATAAAAAATTCTAAAATATAACATAAAACCCTATGTATAAATTTTAAAAATATAAGTTGTCTAATGTCCCTACAAGTTATTGATCAAACTCGCTAAGAAACGAATGAAAGTTTATATAGTTCAGTTAAAAAAGACACGGATATATTTTTTATTGTGATTGGCAGTTGGCACACATACATATGAGAAAGTGTACGATTTTGTTTTTTTATATATTAAAAGAAACCTACATCCTCACACTATCCAACGAAAAGTCAAAGTCATATCATCTTCTTCATTCTTCTATGGAAGTTTAAAAGAACCATAAAACGTAGAAGTGTGTTCTCCGGCTAACCGGAATTTTTTTATGATGCAATATTTAGAGGGGATGGGGTGCAATAAAGGGGCCTAACAGAAGTTTCAAGGGGTGCGATTAAGATTTTTGTCTAAAATTTAGACTAATATTTTTTTCCAAGGGGTGCGCCCGCCCACCCACCTGATATTGTGTAGAATTTTGTTTCTTATTCTAAAGGATCTCTTTAGTATGTCTATGGATTATCAAGGGCATGAGCACTCTTGGTATGGTATGATCCCCATATTCAGAGATATACATAAATGTTACATTATTATATGAATGATTGCTTACGGTTATTTTTATGATTGTATACTTGATGATTCACCAATTAGCGGATTTCTCAATTTATATGATACAAATGACTAAATGAAAGGATTACATAAATGTACACATAAATGAATACATAGATGAAATATATACACGAACGAAAGAATTAATGTCTAGAAAGGTAAAGTGTTGATATCCCCCCTTAAGCGATACGGTGGTGGTCGGAAATGAAGCTCGTTTAGAAAAAAAAAAAAAAAAAAAAAAGTCGAACTGCGAGCGAGGTACACTCTTATTGTAGATGTTTGCTACTCGGAGCTTTGTTGGTACAAACTTGAAGTGAAGTTTCCCTAATGTAACAAGTTCACGAACAAAGTGATAGTTGAGATCAATGAGTTTTGCGCGTTTGTGTGAGACAAGGTTTTGAATAAGAAATACGGCACTATGGTTATCACATAGAATAGTGGGTGATCCAGGCGTGAGACATGAAGTTTACACAAGTGTGTGACCCAAATGATCTCTTTTGCAATGTTGGCTATGACATGATAATCAAACTCACAACTAGAATAAGAGACTATAGGTTGTTTCTTGGCCCTCCACAAAACAAGATTACCTCCCAAAAAGATATAGTAGCCATATGTTAACTATCGTGTTTCAAGACCACCGCCAAACATCCCAAGTGGATGGATGCCTTGCACAAAGAAATTTCCGCCCTTCGTCAAAATAACACTTGGAGCTCTGATACGATACTATGATTGAATACTTGATGATCCATCAATTAGTGGATATCTCAATCTATGGGATACAAATGAGTAAATGAAAAGATTACATAAATCTATACATATAATAAAGGAATTCAACTATGGGACACGTGTACTTCAGCTGCGCAATTGCTTTTTGCTTTTGGCGAGCTTCCTTTATCGGGATCCGAATGCCCGTTTTTTTTGACCCACATATTTCACAAAACCCAAATTCCTTTCATCCATTCTCACCAAAACCCTAGACAACTTCTCCTCCCCAGTTCATCCATCTACCACCTCCTAACTTCTCATCTCAAATCTCTAATGTCGTCGATGGTTTCAGCACCATATCCGCCGCTGTACATCCTCCAAACCCTAGATCTGATACCAGTGTCGATGGTTTCAGCACCATATCCGCCGATCGATGGTAAAGTAAAGAGGAATCATCAGGCTTCCACTCATCTGGATGAGCTTGCTCAGGCTTCTATGGTGGGGAATTTTGTTTTTATGTGCTGCATTTGGATCTACATAATTGAATTTTATGTGCAAATTAAGTGACAGTCTGTTAGGGTTTCTCATACTTTCCTATTCCACATGACTTTGTTACAATCTATCAATTCAACCACTTGCTTGATCAATTGATTTAGTGGGTTTTTTTTTTTTTTGGTAGGATAAGCAAGAAATTAGAAACTGCTATGATGGATTACTATCTGCTGCAGCTATGACAAATAGTATACTTGGTAGGTGTTTTTCTATTGAATCCAAATGATATATTTTTTTACAAGAAATTGATATATGTAAATGATGAAGTCTGTTATATTTTGTATCTCAGAGTTTTCAGAGTCACTACAGGAAGTAGGGACCTGTTTGCTGGACAAAACCGTAACCGATGCTAATATGTTGTAATTGTCTTGTCCTTTGCCCGTTTGGGTTCGAGTCGTGTTTTGTAATGGTCTTTTTCCCGTTTGAGTCGGAAGTTAATTAAAAGAAAAAAGATAAAACCAAGCTTTTGGGACTCAAAAGTTATCTACTTTATAAAATCACTAGGTTATGGCCCCGTGTGTTACACGGGTTGATTAGTGAAAATGATATAATTTATTATTTGTAAATACTTATTATTTTTAATCTACTCTTGATAGTTTTGATTGAACATACATGATAAATTCATCGGTTTTCATTAATAACATTGAATTTCATGGGACAAACCTCTAATAACAATGAATTTCATGGGATAAACATCCTAAAATTATAAAATAAAAAACAAAGTCATCAAAATTCACACCAACAAAACTTGGGAAAAGTTGAATTAAAGAAAGGAATATTGGATTTTAATAATCCCAACTATTCGCCGTTGGCCGCTAACAGTTCCAATTTCAAAAATAACCACTGGCCGTCCCAACTATTAACATGTTGGCTTCCAATAGAACCTGACTAACAGAACCGTAACGTTGTTAGTCTTCGATAGCCGGAAAAACGTTTTTAGCTAGAAAAAGGTTCTTAAAGGTCCGATATAATGTTACAAAAAGGTTTGGGACGTAAATGTTGAGTTTTCCGGCCAAAAACTTGAGTTTTCCGGACAAAAAGCAGTTTTCTAGCGATGAAAGAATTTACGGCGACCTCAATAATTGGGGCTTTTAGTAGAAAAAGGTTTCTAAAATAAGTAATAAGGTTACAAAGAGGTTTGAGACGAAAAAAATGAGTTTTCCGGCCAAAAACGTTTTTCGGCGACCGGAGACTAACGACGTTAGGGTTCTGTTAGTCAGGGTCCATTGGAGGTCAATATGTTAATAGTTGGGACCGCCAGTGTGGTTACTTATTAAGTTGGGACTATCGACGGCCAACGACGAATAATTGTTATTATTGAAATCCAATATTCTTATAAGATGAACTTAATATTGAGAGATCAAAAGTTTGTTTTCCTTTAAATAACGTTTTTCTAATAGTTTCTTCGTACTTCATTAATTATTATTATTGTTCACTAAATTAATAACAATTTCAGGGGTATCACTTTAACGTTGACATTGTGGGAGGAGTAGTGTGATCAGATGCAAGAGTACATCTCAAAAAATAAGGAAGAAGTACATGTACTTATCGTTCAGTTTGGTAGCGTCCATGACTACAAAGGTTTGTAAAATTTTCATAAATTTAGTTTTTTATATTTAGTAATGATACTAACTTACTATGTGTTTTACCTTAGGCACTATCAATGTCTCAAATTCGTACGACATCACAAAGTTGTTCATCAATGAACGCAATGAAGAGATTTTTAATTTTAAAAGAAGGTAAAATCTGTACGTTTTGTGATAATAGATAGATTCCGATAATCTAAGTATTGCTGATTACACATTTTTTACATCATTTATTATACGCTTTCATTCATACCTAACCTTTAATAGTTACATTGGTAAAACTTCCGCTGCAACATCGTCAACTCATCGCTCTATTGGACAGTCTGGGGTCACATCTAACGAAGACGAGTTCTTGCATAAGACTTTTTTCAGCACCATTGGTCAGATTAGGGAAATTAGTCAGGCATGATCAATATTTAAATTACACACACATGAAATATTTACCTTGCCAATATTGATATCCTAATTAAGCTTTAAAGTTTACATATTTACATACGTACGTTTTGCAGGTTATGCATGTTATTGTTGTTGGTACTGTGAAGGCTGTAGACAAAGATAGCGAATGGTATTATCTTGGTTGTGAAAGTTGGAATCGCAAACATCCCCAAGTTTGATATTCCCAGAAGA
Source organism: Helianthus tuberosus (assembly GCA_030545235.1). NCBI lineage: Eukaryota > Viridiplantae > Streptophyta > Magnoliopsida > Asterales > Asteraceae > Helianthus > Helianthus tuberosus. The sequence continues at coordinate 20,422,117 of CM060368.1, read as the reverse complement.
TGATAATGGAAGTGATGATGTTGAGCCGAAAGAAGTTTTAATATGTACCAATAAGGATTGCAAAAGAGATGTTGTCCCTGCTGTACACATGTATTTAATCAACATATACTATTATTATATATATCTTATTCAACTACAATCACATATCCGTTAGCTTGCTTTTATATTAATTTTGTTTATTTTTATTTTTGGATTTTAGGTACAAGATTTCAATACGAGTAGAGGATTGCACAGGAACTGTAAATCTTACTCTATTTGACTGTGATACAGTCAAACTTTTGGGTTTATCCGCCAAACAATTGGTTGACAAATATTTGCAGGTAATTTCATTATCTTTTAACCTGGTAATTTCATTATCTTTTAACCTGAACAAAACATTTTTTGAATACTATTTCAACATTAGTATCGTTTGAATGTTTATTATTATATTTCAGGAGGTTTCTGGTGATGAGAAAGTCACACCTGTTGAATTCGGTGCTTTCATCGACAAAAAGTATGCCTTTAAAATTCATGTTAAAACGTATAATGTGGACAATAAGGTTGACGGTTTTCTATCAATAAGTTAGTGGATGATCCGGCTATAATAGCAAAACTTGAAAAGAAGTTTGATGCTGTTTCGGTATGTTAAATTAAATTTAATTTTAACCCTCTAATATTAGTTATAACCTTTATCTTAATGTTACAGTTTAAAGAGTTTGACTCGATGAATCTCACTGCTTCATTGTCACAAAGTGATGCTGGTGTCAAGGTTGTAGATTATAATAACCTATCCTATTATACAAGATTTAAATAATTACTATTATTTCTTTGTTTTTATTTTTATTTACTTTTATTTTTTAGGATTCAAAATCCTATACTGTAGATGATGCAACACCGCTATCCAGGAATAATGAAAGTAGAAAGAGTACTGGTGATCTGAAACGCACACCGGAAGGTTCTTATGATGTAGACAACTCATATTCATTTTCTCCATCAAAAAGTCGAAAAACTGAAACCAAAGATGAAACCAAGGCTTAATCCAAAGACAAACTTTTGATCCCTAAACTTGAAAAGTAGTTTTATTACTTTCAAGCTGCAAAAGATTTCGTTCTTTTTTTCCATGTGTTCTTGTGATTTTATTTTCAAACAAAAGTAGTTGTTGGTTTTTTTATGATCTGATGACTATATTTTATTTTGAAGATTTTTTTTATTACTATTTTAGTTAGTTGTTTATTTTGGCTTGTCTTATTATATACATGAATGCATTATTGTTTTCTATACTAATCACGTTAAATTCGTATATACAAAATCTCACCATATATGAATCATTTACCTTTGAATATAACTTTGCTGAAGCTGATTATATGAGTTACGTTACCCAAAAAAAACAATACATAGGCTGAACAACAAACTAGCGAGACTTTGTAATAACATTCAAGTGTCAAATCAGTGAAATTTGAATTAGATTTTGTATTTTTTATAACTATCATTTGAATTTTTTACTTGATTTTGTTAATATTGAATAATATTTCATTCTATTTTTATTAAATCCAAACAAATTCAAACTATTTTCTTTTGTTAAACCGCGTGTACACGCGGGTTCTAACCTAGTATATACGTAAATGAATACATAGGTGAAGAGGTATGGTCCCAATTCTTTGCCTACATGGCAAGGACCACACCACTTTTTCATCCAACATGGCGCCTACATCATCAAGAGAATCCAGAAGCTTCTGGAAGACGTCAAGGTGGCACCAAAGATGCTCCTTCCGACAGAAAGGACAACACGTGTCACCAGTCTTCAGGCGCCATGTAGGCCTGCAGCAATTCCAGGAGCAGACCGACAGTAACAGTATGATGTTTCCAGCATGGACGAATATAGGCGCGCCACGTGTACCACCACTCTGACCACAGCAGAGGGGACCAAGAGGATATTCCCCTTGGTCGTACAGCTGGCGCCTTATAGCAGCTGACAAGGTTGCTCCTCCCTCTTTCATCCTCCGGTTATAAATAGGACCCTTCATCATTCAGGTTAATTCTATTCGATTCCTCACACTCTCACTCTTAACACACACTGTTTTATTTCCTCAGAACAGTACTTATTCTCACGCTGGAGCCCGGTTAAGAGGGAAACCCTCATATTCCCCTCTTAACGAGCTAACGGTGTTGCTGTTTTACAGGACTCGGTCTTTCAGCGAGTAAGAAAGGAGATTGAACCCATAAAAGAGACGACCCAACTAGTTAATCATCGGATTTAACCAGTGTTTCATCATTGGCGCCATCCGCAACTTTTGCAAACCACTCTCATCTTCTTTCTTGTTCGAAAACTCACTAGAATGACTGAACCACACACTTCTCCTCAAATGGACGGAGAAGTCTCTTCCTTTGAACTCATCACGGACACTGCGCGCGTCCAAAGAGTCCAGGGGAACGAGACCATCCAAGAAGGGCGAGTGAACAACGATTTTCCAGAGATCTTTGGAAGTGCATCCAGAGCGGTTAGCCAAACCACTAACGGAGCTACTTTCCAACCCCCACCCAGGGTCATCAACCAAACCACAAATGGAGCCACTTTCCAACCTCCACCTGGGGTAGTTCACCAAACACCTCCAATAGTTCAAGCACCAAACCATGGAGCTGGCCCCTCAGCCCCATCAGACCAAACACAATTGAACTTTTCTGCACTTTTAGGGCTACCCGAAGGAAAAACTCTGGCTTCCTGGTATGCAGAGCAAATGGCGTCTCTAAATCTTGTCTATACACAACTCAGCGCACAACAAGCCGTACTCCAAGCACAAGCTAACCAATCCGCTTTTGTTACTCCACCGCAAAGGTCTCTGAGCACTCACATGCCTCAGCAAGCCAATGCGTGGAACTTACACCCTGAAAAAGCACCTGTACCAAACATCAGGAGGCCAAGCGCGCACGACACGCGCGATACTTATGGCGAAACAGAAAGAAATTATGTGCAATACTCCCATCAACAAAGAAAACCAGTGCAAAGTCGTTTAGGCCCGCGCAACATAAATGATGAGTGGGATAGCTATGATGAAGAAGAGGGCCCAACGTACAAGAAAGAGAACACGGTATTCAGCAGATTACCACCTGAACACGAGGCATACAAACCCCACAAGCGCGCGGGGTACAATCCAAAAGCAGAACATGATTACTCATTGAGCTATCGCCCAGATGGCATGGCCGAAAACTCAAAGTTCATCAGAGAGATCGCGACAGCCAATATCGACAAGACAAAACTGCCACACAATGTAGGCAAATACAACGGCTTAACAGATCCCGATGACCACCTCCAAGTCTTCAATGGCGCAGGAGTAACAGGTGGTTGGAACCTACCAACTTGGTGTCATCTTTTCGCACAAACCTTTGTCGGCGCAGCGCACGTCTGGTTTGACAGCCTGCCAGCAGGAATAATTAAGTCATGGATTGATTTTCGAGACAAGTTTCTCGCGCACTTCTCTCAACAGCGCAGGCACACTAGAGATCCAGCCGATTGTCTGAATATATGGAGGAAAGATCACGAAAGCGTAGAAGATTTCATCACCAGGTATAACAAAGAATGCCTCGAATTGGAGATGTAGGTGAGAAGATGATGCGCGCGCACTTTATGAGAGCAGTAAAGTGCGACGACCTGATCAAAAGACTGAAGGGAAGAGATGGAGGCCCCAAAGATTGGGAGACCTTCATCGAAGCAGCAAAAACAATTGCGCGCACAGACAAACAATTGACCGGTGACGACAACCGTCAATACAATTACAACCATAACGATCGGCGCAATAAGAAAGGCAAAGGCCAATCATGGAAAACATCCGGTTATAGAGAAAGAAGCCCGGTAAGGGAAGACGCGCGCAATACAATCAACCAGATTGCTCATCGCAAGGAGGTCAAAAGGGAGAACAGAGAAAAACAGTGGACACCCTTAACAAAAACTCCTTCTGAAGTTTTGTCAACCGAAAATCACCAGTTCAAACCTCCTCTACAAATGCGAAACAAGAGGGGCCAAGACCCAAACCTTTTCTGTGAGTTCCACAAGGACACAGGTCACCTGACTGACGATTGTTTCAGCCTAAAACAAGAGATAGAAAGAGCCCTGAGAGATGGCAGACTTACCCATCTGGTGAAAGGCGGAAAGCGCGACTACCGTCAAATCCAACGAAGGGAAGAAGGGCCAGACAACAAGAAACTTCGAAAATTAGAAACTCACATGGTTCAAGGAGGTCCACGAAGGTCACGGAAAAACTATAACAAGCGTACACAAGACGACTCTTGGCGCGAAAGACAAGTTGTTTTTCCCATAGTAAGAGGAGGTCCAAGAGAAATACGGCCCATAGTCATATCTGGCGTAATCGGTCATTACCAAACCGACTACATTTTCATTGACCCAGGGAGCACTGCAGATATCATCTACGAACAATGCTTCAATCAACTTGACCAAGAGGACAAAGCACGCTTAGAGCCAGTAGACTACCCACTAACTGGTTTCTGCAACGAAGCCGTTTTTCCTCTCGGCCAGATTTCGTTCCCAGTGCTGCTCTCAGACGGAAGAAATTCGAAAATGGAGGAAGTCACGTTCATAGTACTACCAGCGCATTCAAGACATGATATCCTTTTGGGAAGAGAGTCCCAAGGAGATTTTAGTATGATTTGCTCTGGACCACATTCAGCTGTGGGTTTCCCAACAGAGACAGGGGTAGCAATAATTTACGCAAGCAAAGAAGTCTTAGCCACAGATGAAACCAGGCCAGCAAAAGCAAGCAAATCCGCACCGCGCGCGAAAGCTGAAAAATGGGTACTGAACAGCAAATACCCAGAACAAACAGTCACCCTAGGCCCCGCGATGTCTGATCTCACGCGCGCGGTGCTAAAAAAGTTGTTGTTTGAAAACATGGACGTGTTCGCCTGGACGCCAACTGACATGGTGGGTGTTCCAAGGCATATAGCAGAACACAGACTAAACGTCTCAGAGACTGCCAAACCTGTGGTACATGCCAAACGTCATTTAGGAGACATAAAGCACGATGCTATGCAAGAACAAGTCAAAGAGCTGTTGAATGCTGGCATCATCAGAGAAGTCCGATATCAAACTTGGGTGGCGAGCCCTGTAATGGTCCAAAAAGGGAACGGCAGTTAGAGGATGTGTGTAGATTACAAAGATCTAAACAAAGCATGCCCGCGCGACTGTTATGCTTTACCAGATATTGATGAGAAGATCGATTCACTGGCGACATTCAGATGGAAATGTTTCCTCGAATGTTATAAGGGATACCATCAGGTGCAGATGGCCATCCAAGACGAGGACAAAACCGCATTCCGCACGCCGACAGGGCTGTACTGTTACACCAAAATGCCTTTCGGGCTAAAGAATGCCGGTGCGACTTATCAGAGACTGATGAATGAAACGTTCAGCGATGCTATCGGCAAATACATCAAAGTGTACATGGATAACCTAGTCATTATGAGTAAGGAAGAAAGTATGATGCTGGCAAACATTCAAAAAACGTTCGATACACTGCGCGGCGTTAGTATCAAGCTAAATCCAGCGAAATGTTCCTTTGGCATGGAGGAAGGAAAGTTCCTGGGTTTCATCGTCACAAAGGATGGTTTCAAAGTCAATCCTGAAAAGGTGTAAGCAATCGAGCGAATGCCTTCACTATCGACGATCAAGGAAATGCAGAAGTTGGCCGGACGGTTAGCAGCACTCAACCGTTTCTTAGCCAACCATGCAGCTAAATCTTTCCCGTTTATCAAGACACTCCGCAATTGCATGAAGAAAAGTCAGTTCCAGTGGACCCCGGAAGCCGAACAAGCGTTCCGAGAAATGAAAGATTGCCTCATAAGATTGCCAACACTGACGGCGCCAGTGAAAGGAGAGCCCCTAGTGATGTATTTGTCAGCGTCAGATAGAGCAGTTGGAGCAGTTTTGCTCGTAGACCGACAAGGCATACAGACACCAGTTTATTATGTGTCTCGCACTCTGAACGATCCAGAAACAAGGTATGCGATAATGGAGAAACTGGTGCTGGCACTGATTCATGCATCAAGGCGTTTGCGCAGTTACTTCGCCAACCACGTCATTCATGTGTTAACAAATTACAACATCGGCAACATCCTCGCAAGGCCCGAGATTTCTGTAAGACTAGCGAAGTGGGCTATAGAACTGGGGGGGCATAACGTGGTCTTCAGGGCAAGACCAGCAATCAAGGGCCAGGTGTTGGCCGATTTCATGACAGAGGTGCCCGATGATAAGGACATGGAATGTAAGGCAATGGAAAGAGCTGAAAGGCAACATTCGGAAGAACCTTGGCTACTGTATACAGATGGCGCGTCCAACGAGGATGGCGCAGGCGCATGACTTAGGCTGGTAAATCCAGAAAAACATGAATTCACGTATGCCATCCGGTTAGACTTTAAGAGCACGAACAATGAAGCCGAATACGAAGCCTTTCTTGCCGGTCTGAGGTTGGCGATCAAGATGGGAGTCAAACACATCGAGGCGCATGTGGACTCCATGTTAGTAGCCGGGCAGATTAACGACCAGTACGATGCCAAAGGAGACGTAATGGCGTTATACCTAGACCAAGCGAAAGCTTTGCTGCAGAACTTCCATTCTTACAAGGTGCACCATATCAATCGAAGCGAGAATAAACCAGCAGATGCATTGAGTAAGCTAGCATCCACCAGTTTCCAGCACTTGGCAAAGGATGTGCGCATCAAAGTTCTGAGCAATCCATCGGTACCGCGGAGGCAAGTGAGCGTTATTCAGTTGGGAACGACATCTTGGATGACTCCCATAATCATGTATATCCAGTCTGGAGTATTACCGGAAAACAAAGCCGAAACAAGGAAAGTCCAATACAAATCCGAGCACTACCAGATGGTTGATGGAATCCTGTACCGAAAATCATACCTAGGCCCGTTGTTGAGATGCGTCGACCCAGAAGATGCAAACTACCTGATCCGGGAAGTACATGAGGGAATTTGTGGCATCCATGCCGGTCCGAGAATGGTGGTAGCAAAAGTGATGAACGTCGGGTACTACTGGCCTGGAATGCATCTAGATGCAGTGAAGGTTTTGAGGAAATGCAGCGGGTGCCAGAGACATGCCCCGAAAACGATGCGCCCCAAAAATGAACTAGTCCCCGTAACAACGGCGTGGCCGTTTCAACAATGGGGAATAGATATGGTTGGTCCTTTTCCTGAGCCCCGGGTGCAGTGAAATTTATCATAGTCGCGGTAGACTATTTCACAAAATGGGTGGAAGCAAAGGCGCTGGCGTCAACCACATCTACCGTAGTGCGGCGTTTCATCTGGGAACAGATAATCTGCAGATTCGGGCTGCCTCTAAGAATTATCACCAATAACGGAACAAATTTTGCTGCAGAAGATCTTCAACGCTGGTTCAAAGAGCTACACATAGAGCATACCTTCTCCTCGGTCGTGCACCCGCAGGGGAATGGTCAAGTTGAAGCCGTCAACAAGAGCATTGTAGACGGTATCAAAGCACAGTTGGGAACACAAAGAAGAGGCTGGGTTGACGAACTACCCAGCATATTATGGGCCCATAGAACGATGCCAAAAACAAGCAACGGAGAGACACCGTTTAGTTTAGTCTTTGGGTCCGAGGCCGTAATATCAGTAGAGATCGGGCTACCGTCGCCAAGAATGCTCTCCATGAACATGATCAACAATGAAGAAGAAAGGAGGTTGGACCTCGACCTCCTAGAAGAAAGAAGAGAGATGGCGGCAATTAGTGAAGCGAAATACAAAACCAAACTGGAGAAGTATTATAACTCTAAGGTCCGAATTTGCACGTTCAATCCCGGAGATTATGTCCTAAGGGACAATGAGGCGTCCAACGCCGAAAAGCCCGGAAAATTAGCTCCCAAGTGGGAAGGGCCTTATGTTGTAGATGAAGTCCTTGGAAAAGGAGCGTATAAACTACGCACCCTGGACAACAAAGAGGTCCCAAGAACCTGGAATGCTCAGTAGTTAAGAAGATGCTACATGTAGACAGTCAATATTTATCGTACTTGTAATGGCTGCGCGCCAACACATTTTAACACTAATACAAGAAGTGTTTGGCTATCTTGTCCCATGCGAATTTTTGTTACAACTGCATATATTACTTTGGGCATACACGAAAACATCAATGGCTCAAGATTAGGAAACGTTGTAGACCTCCAAGGCTCGTCACAACCAAGTGCACAGCCGGGTCAAAAACACAACCAAAGCCTAGAAAACGCCAAATAAATACTTCGTGCCCACATAAACACGAAAGCATCGAAAACATGGTAAACAAACATTGTAAGACCCCCAAAGCTGAACACAGCCGGGTCAACACAATAACCTGTAACTCGATCACTTCGTATAAACGAATCAACCCGCGCGCTTAAACGACAGAACAAACGTTGTAACTAACACAGCACAACCTGTCAGCGCCATCATTCATTCGTGATACCTAATCAAAGTAATTACACATGCACATATTGTAACGATAGCAAAATTCACAACGAACAAAGAAACAAAGCCTAAATATTAACATGATATAGGTCAGGTACCAAAATGTTAACAAATACGATAACTATAGGCAAATTGTTCACGAAGCATAAAGGTAAATTGTTTACGAAATTGTCAGTTGGTTACAAGGCTATCAAAGCCCGTACACGGCGTGCAAGCCGGAATTCTTCATTCCTGATGACTGGTACCAGCGCCCCCAGTTGTATGATCTTCATCATCGATGGCCTTCCTCAACAGGGCAACACCATTAGGTTTCCGAGATAATTTCTGAGCAGCTTTAACAACACCAAACTCCAGAGATGCAAACTCCTGTCGTTTTTCAGCATAACGACCGACACAGTCAGTCTTGAATAATTCAAAGTCCTCAAACGGCTCTTTCGACTCAGCAGCCGCCCTTCCTTTAGCATACCCTTCCTTGCGACCAAGATCACGTGCAGCTTCACCAAGCTCATATACGTATTTGGCCAATTCTTCAGAACCGGCGATACGTTCGGCAATCTGCAAAGATAATAACACACGTGAGAGAAACGGCAATGAATAACAAAAACAAACAAATATCGACAATTACCAGAGGCATGGCACGGGCAAGTAACCACTTGCAGTCAGCAGTGGTTTCTTCAACCAAAATTTCGGAGGCTTTGGCCTCAGCAACCTTCTTTTCAGCAAATTTCTCCAATTTAGCAATGCGCTGTGTGTATTCCTGTTCCCTTTTCTGGGATGCAACACGATCTTGCTCAGCCTCGTCACTAATTTTCTTCTTCTCTCCTGACAACCTCACAATCGCATCACGTTGCGCTTGCAACTCCTTATTGGTCCGCTCACAAACGACCTCCCATTCTTTCTGTTTATTGGAGTTAACCTGTTTCTCCTGGGCAAGTTTTTGTTCTGCATCAGACACCCTCTACAACAAACCCTTCCTCTCAGCATTGAACTTCTCCCTCTCCTCAGCAAATGTTTTTTTATCATTTTCAAATTCAAGAGTCTCCTCCCCCATCAGTTTCCATTCTCGAACAATCTCCTGAGAGGTAGCGAAAAAGTTAACCCCGGCATGAATATGATCATCCAAGAGATCAAACCAGTTGCGCCTTTTCTAGAATAACCTCTCAACAGGGGGGAGAGACAAGGAGAAGAACTCTCGGCAGTTATCATGGTCATTCATCCGAGAGCCCTGAGTTAAATTCCATCGAGGAGCATGCGGCAAATTATCACATGCTGGGTTATGAGTATCCCAGGAACCAGCTTGGATATTTTCAAACTCATGACTCTGGGGTTCCCCCGAAGTAGCACCACCACCACCAGAGGCTGGTGGACGTCTCGTATAGATAGTTTGGCGATGTGTAGCTTCACTAGACTCCGCTTCAGTGTCAACACCCTTGCCTCGCCCTTCACCACCTGCACCATCACCACCACCTTCTCCGACTTGTTCAACCTCCACATGAACTTGTCTCTCCTTCTCAGCCAGATCCTCAGGGGGGGGGGGGGGAGACAGACCAAAAGTCCTAGAAGGTGGAGAGGTAGGAGGGGTAATCTTTGAAATGTTAACCTTCCGGGAAGTTTTCCCTGACTTCACACCTGTCACCAAGACAATCATGATAGTCAAAGACGAGATCGAAAGCCAAATACTAAGACTTACAGATACAAAGTCTTTACCTTGAGGAGCAGAAGCAACGTATATCTTCTCCAACAGATTACCGTGCTTCGCGCTAAAAACATTCATGTCAATCTCAGACTCCGAGGGTGCAGGAGGAGTCTCCTTCTGAAGTTTAGATTTCTTAGCAGCAAGAGCAGCAGCTACTTGTTCGTCAAGCTCTTTCTTCTTGGCATCAAGGGTTTTTCTTCTCTTCATAATCTCGGTCAGAGTCTCATCATCCTCAGGGTTGCGTTCAGCACGTTTACCCCCTCCGCCCAAACCAGATAGCGTATAAGAAACGACAACATAATCCAGGAAAGGAAGAGTAGAAGGGCGCTTACGAGGAGTTCCAGTAACATTCTCCTCGGCCTTCTTCCCTTTCTCCGCAGACTTATCCACCCTCGTCTTCTTCCTGGTTTCCAACTGCTCAGCAGTTTCCACCGGGGTATCAACATCAACATCAACGGGCTCATTCACAGGTTCGTCCATATCCCCTTGCGCCGGACCTGCACGAGGGGAACGAGGAATTAGGCCCTCACGCGATCTGTCAGAACCCTCACTCGAGAGAACAATAACTTCCTCTCGAGTAGGACCAACAATGTCATTAGCATAAGCGGCGAAACTCTCGCTAGTAGGGTGCAAAAAACGGTTGCGGATTTGGTCCAGCCATGTCGGTTTCCCCTCCGCTAGAACCGCTTCAACCATGGCACCACCGGCCTTCGGGTCAAGAACGTTCAACAAGCTGTATCCAACTGCGAAAATACAAAGACATGAGGAAGAACACAACAAAACAAGAGGAAAACACAAACAAACAAGAAACATTACATACGTCTGCCTTGATAACCATAAACAGGAACACCCAGAGGATTCTTCGGGACCCCACAACATGCTCATACCGGCACCAACCAACGCTCTCTCCTCAAGTTGAGAAATAGAAGCGGCTTTGTGCGTCAACTTCTTGTACCACTCTTGCTGAGCAAAATCCACAGTCACATCTACCTTAGGGATCCCTTCACTTTCCGCTCGATAATGCATATCCACCGGAATAACCCCACGGCGAATATAGAAGAACTTCAGTTTCCAATCATGCAGGCTCTTCGGAGGGTTGGAACTACACGGGATAACACCACCGGTCCGGGAGTTAAAGGAGTAAAAACCACCAGTGTAGGTCACGCTGTAAAAAACATTGAACATCTCAAAGGTCGGCTCGACACGGTTGGCCCTGCAGATAAATTCAAAATGGGTAACACGAGGAAGTCCCAACGCGTTGATTTGAGAAATATGGAGCCCATAATTCATCAAGACATCGGCAGTAAACTTCGTCATAGGGAGCCGGAAATTACCCTCCCGGAAGAAGGCCGCATATAACGCAATATAGCCTGGGGGTGCATCCAAGGCGGTAGAGTTTGGGGTCGGAAACTGAGCACCCCACTCAGAAAGAAAGCCCATTTCCCTAACCAAATTTTGAAACTCTTATTCTTTCCAATTTATCGTCGCTTGATCTGGACCGGGAGGATTCCTACCCTTATACTTTCTCTTCTTCGTCGAAGGATTAGCTCCAGAAGACATGTTGCAAGAAAATGAAGAGAGAAAATATGAATGAACTCAGAGGAAGGAGAGAAGTAGAGAAGTATGGGAGGAAATCGGTGTTCAAATTTTGAAAAGTGAAGCAAGAAGAGAGAAACGCCATGAATTTATACCCATCGCATTTAATGCGATGGGTAGTGGGCCGTCAGGAATTCAGAGCGTCAGCCAACAGGAGAAGGACATGTCAGCAGAGAGAGAAACCGTCACCTCTTTTTTCGGGAGCGTGGGCGGCACGTCTGACATCATGATGGAAAGTAACTGACACCACTGAAAAGGCGCCTGTTCACCTCCGACAAGACAGGGACATCAGACAGTCACATCAGTTGTCTTCATTCCAAGAGAGGAAACTTTTTTCAGAAGGAAGTACCAACTCGCCATGCGCCACGCGTCCAGTTGGCTCAACTTTGTAAAGTTACCAACACGCCATGCGCCACGCACCCAGTTGGCTCAACTTTGTAAAGTTACCAACACGCCATGCGCCACGCGGCCAGTTGGCTCAACTTTGTAAAGTTACCAACAACGCGCCATGCGCCACGCACCCACTTGGCTCATTTTTTGTAAAGTCACCAACACGCCATGCGCCATGCGTCCAGTCGGCTCAACTTTGTAAAGTTACCAACACGCATGCGCCATGCGACCACTTGGCTCAACCGCGCAAAGTAACAAACATGCATTTCAAGAAGGCCAATAACCACTACCTTTATAAGTCCAGAATCCCTCCTAAACGATCAACTCAACTAGAAGGCACACTGGACTGGGGGGACTTGAAGAGGTATGGTCCCAATTCTTTGCCTACATGGCAAGGACCACACCACTTTTTCATCCAACATGGCGCCTACATCACCAAGCGAATCCAGAAGCTTCTAGAAGCTTCTGGAAGACGTCAAGGTGGCACCAAAGATGCTCCTTCCGACAGAAAGGACAACACGTGTCACCAGTCTTCAGGCGCCATGTAGGCCTGCAGCAAATCCAGGAGCATACCGACAGTAGCAGTACGATGTTTCCAGCATGGACGAATATAGGCGCGCCACGTGTACCACCACCCTGACCACAGCAGAGGGGACCAAGAGGATATTCCCCTTGGTCGGACAGCTGGCGCCCTATAGCAGCTGGCAAGGTTGCTCCTCCCTCTTTCATCCTCCGGCTATAAATAGGACTCTTCATCATTCAGGTTAATTCTATTCGATTCCTCACACTCTCACTCTTAACACACACTGTTTTATTTCCTCAGAACAGTACTTATTCTCACGCTGGAGCCCGGTTAAGAGGGAAACCCCCCATATTCCCCTCTTAACGAGCTAACGGTGTTGCTGTTTTGCAGGACTCGGTCTTTCAGCGAATAAGAAAGGAGATTGAACCCATAAAAGAGACGACCCAGCTAGTTAATCATCGGATTTAACTAGTGTTTCATCAATAGGTAAAATATATAAATGAACTAAAGATTTATTGTCTAGGAAAGTGAAGCATAGGTGGATATAACTTTGAAATGAGGTTGTCTCAATATATGTTATTCGGATTAATGATGCTTTTTCGTTGCATGAGTTATGCTAGGCTATGGCGGGAATGCATATCTCTTTTGTGACTTTCTTTGTAATATTCAATCCTCGTACCAACCATAATTGTACGTTTTACCATCCCACAAACTTGTATATTTGTGTTTTGGTGGGTCAAGACTTCTCATGAGGTTACTCACCCAAAAGTTTTTCTTACGTAATCAAGTGTAAAGTTTTCCTTTTATTCGAATTCAATGCTTCCAAAACATGATAATGATATATTCGAACGTTGTATGATTTACCTAAGGTGGCACAACCACCTCTTTTAGAGACTCGCCATACTCTATGAGGTTTCCCCCCACCATATCAAATATGATAGTAGCGGTTATCAGGGCAGGGCGGTCCCAAGGGGTGGGCATGATGGGCAACCGCCCAAGGCCCAAACTCCTACTGGGTCTGAAAGTTATATATATATATATTAGGTGTATATATAAGTGTTTTGTTTTAGTGCTTTACACCAGAAAGATGGTTGGTCTACCAGCTTCATTCCTTGTGAAAAGACATTGGATGGATGAAGTTGGTTTGAGTTCGATTCCTTTCTAGGCTTCTTAGCTCTCTTTCTTCCCAACTCTATTCTTAGGGGCTGTTTGACAACTTTTGAACGGGTAAGTGTTGAACCAGTAAGAGGTCAGAACCATTAAGAGTTAATATAATGCTTAACCATTCAGAGGCAAATGCTTAACCAGAAAGATGGATGGTCTACCAGCTTCATTCCTTGTGAAAAGACATTGGATGGATGAAGTTGGTTTAAGTTCGATTCCTTTCTAGGCTTCTTAGCTCTCTTTCTTCCCAACTCTATTCTTAGGGGCTGTTTGACAACTTTTGAACGGGTAAATGTTGAACCAGTAAGAGGTCAGAACCATTAAGAGTTAGTATAATACTTAACCATTCAGAGGCAAATGTCCGACCAATTCAGATAAGAGGTATTAACCATTCAGATTTAGTAAAATGCTTAATCATTCAATTGTAAATATCTGAACCATTCAGGCATCTGCTCGCGAAACAAACAGTCTGAACCATTAAGTGCTGAACCAATAAGATGTCTGAACCCTTAAGAGCCCATTAAGAACTGAAATAAACAGTCCTTAGTGTTTTTTTTTTCTATTTCAATATAAAGTTTTCTTTTTTACTTTAAAACTTAATTTACTTAAACCAAGTTTAACAAAATAATGTCTAAAATGTTTTTTTTTTCTCTTTTTATGATACAAAAACTAAAGAAGTTGACACGTTTTGGGCATGTTACGACTATATTTTTGGGTTTTAACATTCGTTTGTTGTAACGTGTGCATTGGAACAAACAAAGTTTCTACTCGGCGCAACACGCAGGTTTGACCCCGATAGTGTATATATATTTTTAGTTTTGTTATATATATTTAAAAAATAAGTTATATTTTAGCGGCCTATTTTTTCGTTTAGTATTATGTTTTCTAGTATATAAATATGTACTAATTCAAATATATTTATCTTTTTTTTTGCGAAATTAAGTTATTGACTTTATATTATACGAGCCCATTTTTTTCTACTCGTCCTGGACCCAAAACTTTTTGAGGATCCCTGACGATTGTTATACCATTAATAACGTACACACACCATTATATATATATATATATATATATAGGGAGGGGCTCATGCGAGAACCACCCTTATTGTGAGAACCTTGAGAACCAATGTAAACACAACCTAAAATAGCTAAAAAAACCTAACCCCCCCCCCCCCCCAAAAAAAACCTAAACCCCCCACCCTCCCTAAAAACCTAAACCCCCCCCCCCCCCCCCCAAAAAAAAAACCTAAACCCCCCTCCCCTACCCCCCAAAAACCTAAACCCCCCCCCCCCCCCCCCCACCCCAAGCTAAAATGCTAAAAACTAAACCCCCAAAAAACCTAAAAAAATCTAAAAAAAATCTAAAAAAATAAAAAAAAAATCTAAATTTTTTTTTTGAATTTTTTAATATTTTTATGTTAAAATCGCTACTTTTAGAAGCAAAAAAAAAAAAAAAAAATTTTTCTTAAAAAAAAAAAAAATTAAAAAAAAAATATTTTTTTTTTTTGCTTCGAAAAGTAGCGATTTTTTTATAAAAAATATAAAAAAATTCAAAAAAAAATTTTTTGTGTGATTTTTAGCTATTTTTAGGCATTTTTGGTGTGTTCACATTGGTTCTCGCGGTTCTCACAATAAGAGGTGGTTCTCGCATGATCTTCTCCCTATATATATATATATATATATATATATATTGTTTAC
Organism: Helianthus tuberosus; assembly: GCA_030545235.1. NCBI lineage: Eukaryota > Viridiplantae > Streptophyta > Magnoliopsida > Asterales > Asteraceae > Helianthus > Helianthus tuberosus. Next base: position 20,406,597 of record CM060368.1, on the reverse strand, counting down.
GAGGGACGATGAATAACAATTTTATTTTTATAATAATATATAGCTCTTTATCATTTTTTATTTAATATATTATAATACTTTATTATTATATTTACTTTTAATAACATATTTTTAACTTTTTTTCCTTTTTTAAAACCATATAATATCCCCTTTACCATTTTTTTAATAATTTTTTTCTTTTTTTAGAACATATATTAATTTATCAATTAATTTGATACTTGTTTTTTAACAATTTACGTTTATAACTATTTTCTAATAACTATTTTTAATAAAAGAAGTTGTACTCAAAATAAAATATTTATTTGGTATCATAAAACGGTACAATGATAAACTAAACCGTTCTAATGGTTTGGCAACATGTTTTATTTTCAAATCACGTTTGTTTTACATTATTATTTGTTCGGTTTTGCCGCAACGCGCGACGTAAAAAAAAAAACTAGTATTAATTAATATAGTCTGCTTTGTCCATTGAGAGTTGCAAGTTTGTATTTGGTTACTTGATTGGAGACTTCCTATCATGTCACTCATCTTGAAAATCCCCTCATTCAAATCATTCTTAATTGTAAAGTTCTCTAGTGCACACCTAATGTGACAAAAACACACATGGCGTTTGATATCATAGTAGACATCATTTCACGAATATACATATTCCTAACTCAAATAGTTGTTGCAACATCTCCAAAAAAAACTTGTTGAAGTTACACCACATGAACATATACAAAAACTCTTTGGTTTTTGTGTGGACCAGAAAGGAACAAAAGTCCAAGTATAAGACGATGGGGTGTGGGCTCGGCAAACGAATCGGGGAGCTGAAGTGGTTGTTTTAGTTTTAAATAATACACCTTAGAATTAAGTTATATACTTTTAGTTATTTTTATGTTAACAAAAAATATTATTTATAAATACAATAGACTTATAAAGAATTCATGTATTAAAAAAAATTGGAAGGGGGAACCACACTCCACTTATAAGAGAAAATGATGAGGTGGAAAAAAAATGTGATGTGACACCTAGGTAAACATGAGGGAAAAGAGAACCATACCCCATGGCCTAACTACGAAAACAACCGGTACCGTTCAAATGATGTGATCAGAGCTTCAAAACACACCTACCTCCGAGGTTTGTCTTACACACAAAGGAAAAGTCATATTGAAATGCCATATTCAATCTAGTAACATTATAGGTTTTTTATTTTTTTTTTATTTTAATAAGAACATATTATTATTATTATTATTATTATTATTATTATTATTATTATTATAATAAAACGTTCATGATATTAGAATGTGACATGGACATATGTAGAATATAAGTACCACTAAATTATACATAAACATCTTTTCTCTTGACATTATTTTTTTCTCCCTAGATGGCCTTTACCAAGGTTTTTCAAACAAGCCTTATACAAAGACTAAAACCACACATTAACTTTCTTATAAAAAGACTTGTTACAAACAATTAACACAAACATCCAAATTCATCACCCACCATAGTCCATACCTACTCCACATCTTCATTTCTTAGTTTACCAATTAAAAAACTAGCTCATCCACTTAAAACTTACAACCAAAAAAAAAAAAAACAAAATAAGAAGCCATCAGATTTCTTGAACGGGTCCAACGGGTTGTTCACAGCAACATTTCGTCTCCTAGAGATCGGGGTTTCGTTTTTACTAGGTTAGGTTTCGCTATTCAAAAGGGGGTAGCGGCGCAGCTTGTTGCCCGCTTACCGGCTATCTTGGTGTAATTTGTTTGACCTTATATAACATTTTATTAAAAAAAAAAAAAATATCTGATTTATAAATAAGAAGTACCACATATTTTATTTTTCTATCTTTTTCAATAAAACCCCTAAAAAAATCAGTCATTTGGACCATATTCGATTCATTCGCATCCAGTACAAGACTAGAAGCTTCACATCACCACAAGGTTCCGAAAATTAGGGCCGGGCCCAGTCAAAGTCCAATTCTGTGGACACAGCCGTTGAGCCCTTGTAGTACAACAAACAAAACCGCCAATCACCACCATTCTCCGTCACACATTCCGATCAACCTCCACCCTCCCGTAACCGTTGCGACCTGCAATGGCGACGATCAATTTACGCACTCCTGGAATCTCACCGGCGCTGAAACCGGACGCCGACCGTCGCCTTTCGTCCGCGAAAAGCCTCAACGGATCGTCGCAATCGGTTCACGAATTCGTTAATTTGAATCTGCAACAACAACGTGTTCGGAAATCTGTTAGTTCGGTTGCGGTTAAGTCGATGAAGATCGTTGGACAGAGTTATGAACCGGTGTTTTCTCCCAATGGTCCTGTTTCTCTGGTGACGTCATCGTTTTCTACTGTTTTATTTGTTGTTACTGGTTTGCTTATGGTTTGACGATTGTTAGTGTGTTTTAGGTTTTAATTTGTGTGTCTATTTTGGAGTTGTTGATGTACACTGGTTGAGTTATTGTGAGGATTGGAATATTGTAGTTTTGTTTGATGAAAATTAAGATTGATTGAATTGTTAGTTGATTAGGAATATATAATAAAACTAAGGTTAGTTAAACTGCAATAGTGTTATTGTTACAGCAATAGACATTACTCATTCAGTCATTGGTATGATTGTACAGATTTTGGTTGCAGGTAAGAGAAAGACATATTAATGATTTTTGACATCTTAACCTAATGTAATGAAGAGATCATAAGATTTCATTAGTATTGGTAGGTGAGATTAGGTTTTATTATATATGATTAAAGCCGGCTTCTGGTTTGTGTACTAGATTAGCAGCGTGTTGTGCTTGGGAAGATAAACTTCTGTTCAGCGTTAACCAGAAACAATTGTTGTATATGATGTTAGTGTATGATTGTGAGATGTTTAGTATGTATTTTTTTTTTAAATTTAGTTGGGTCTTATAAGGTTGTGATTATTCTATGAGATCGTGAACCACTACCTGTTTATATATCTGGATTATGATGTGTAAAAGAGGAGATGAAAGGTTAGTTTAACAATTAGTTATGGATTCTTCTTTTGCAGTCTAGTGATAGCAGTTTAAGGCCATCTCAAATTTCTCCAGATGCTCAAAGGAAAACAAAGATCGTGTGCACAATCGGTCCTTCAACAAGCTCACGTGAAATGATATGGAAGTTGGCTGAAACAGGGATGAATGTGGCGCGTCTAAATATGTCACATGGGGATCATGCATCACATCAAGAAACCATTAATCTTGTCAAAGAATACAATGCTCAATTTAATGAAAAAGTTATAGCAATAATGTTGGATACCAAGGTATGGCTTTGTGTTAGGTGTTCATTTTAATTTAATACTTTCATGTGATATAGAATAATCTCACTATTGGTTGATTATATTTATCGTGACGCTTCAGGGACCTGAGGTCAGAAGTGGAGATGTACCTAAACCAATTTTACTTCAAGAAGGACAAGAATTCAATTTCACTATTAAAAGAGGAGTTAGCACAAACGACACTGTTAGTGTTAATTACGATGATTTTATAAACGATGTCGACCCTGGAGATATACTATTGGTTGACGGTAAGACTTCCTTCAGCACACTTGTCCTTTGCAATTATCAACTCACATTAGGGGTATTCAAAAAGCTTGCCCAGGAAAAGCTCGGTTGTAAACGAGCCGGCTCAGCTTGATTTGTAAACGAGCCAAGCTCGAGCTAGGCCTAGCTCGGCTCGTGAGCTCGCTAGCCAGCTCGAATTATTTCATTTTATATACATTAATATTAAGTTTAAATGTATTAAAATAAAAATTACGTAGGAGGGTTTGAAGTGTTAACGTTTTAAGTTTAATTAGTCATTAACATATAAAGATATGAGAAAATAAACAAAAATTATACATATAATACTTTTAATATGTCTTTTGGTCTTTAAAATATTTAATTAATGAAAATAAAATATGTGTATTTTTTTTTGTTCTTTATGGCATCGGTATATGTAAAAAAATTTTAAAAATAAAAAAATCTAACGAGCTGGCTCAAGCATTTTACGAGCCGAGCTTGATTTCGACTTTTCAGCTCGATAAAATTAACGACGAGCCGAGCTGGCTTGTTTAAGTTTCAGCTCGAGCTCAACCTGGCTCGGTTCGACTCGGCCCGATTACAGCCCTAACTCACATGCATTTTACTTTGCCTTTTTTGTAGGTGGAATGATGTCATTGGGTGTTAAATCGAAGACCAAAGATGTAGTAAAATGTGAAGTAATTGATGGTGGAGAACTGAAATCAAGGAGGCATCTTAACGTGCGTGGGAAAAGTGCCACTTTGCCTTCAATAACAGGTTTCCTTGCATCTTATATTACAATTATGTCATGATTTTTTTATCGTTTTCTTTTGTTGCATCTAAATTGATTTTAATTTACAGATAAAGACTGGGAAGATATAAAGTTTGGAGTAGATAACCAGGTTGATTTCTATGCTGTTTCATTTGTGAAGAATGCTGAAGTGGTTCGTGAGCTGAAAGATTATCTCAAAAGTAAGGCTCTTTATATTTTAGCATGGTATAACTAATTGTAGTAATTTTTTTGCACGTCTTTTTTCTTCCCTTGTATTATATCTCTCTTATTTATTTATAGTTGATTGAGCTTAATCTTTTCTGTAGGCTGCAATGCTGACATCCATGTGATTGTCAAAATTGAAAGTGCAGACTCAATAGCTAACCTTCCTTCTATACTTGCTGCATCTGATGGGGTTAGCATTTATTGACTACCGTCATATTTTATTAACTTCATAAGCATCATCTATTAACTTTATTTATCATTCTTTTTAAGGCAATGGTTGCACGTGGTGACCTTGGTGCAGAGCTTCCAATTGAAGAAGTTCCTTTACTGCAGGTAAATTTGATCTCAACATCCGAGGCTTGGCCACTATTAAACATATCGCTCGCACTGTTAATATTTCGTTTGGAATTTTTTATAACTTGTAAATCATCATTAATATTAATATCGTAAATGCCTATTGATTAATCAGGAAGATATCATAAGAAGGTGCCAAAACTTGCAGAAACCAGTTATAGTAGCAACAAACATGCTAGAAAGCATGATTGGTCACCCGACCCCAACAAGAGCCGAGGTTTCTGACATTGCAATAGCCGTACGACAAGGTGCTGATGCTATCATGCTTTCTGGAGAAACTGCCCATGGCAAGTAAGTATTATTATTTTTATTGTTTTTAGTTATTCTATTAATCATTTTTATATTCATATTATTTGCATTAACTACTGTTTACATGTTGATATATATAGGTTTCCACTGAAAGCTGTGAAAGTAATGCACACTGTGGCATTAAGGACTGAATCAAGTTCAATCAACATGGTTCCCCTTGCTCGGAAATCTGCTAAAAAGGTGTGTGCTAAACTGCTAATCAATGCAATTTCTTAGAGGTTATAAGTTCAACCCACAATTTGGGTTTTGTTTTGTCTCTAACGGATCAAATTGGATGACTTAAAAGATTTACCTAAAAAAGAAACGTGGGGTCAAACAGGTCAAAAGTCATCCAAAGTGTATACATATGCACAAAAACCTCTTTATTAGAAAACATTACATTATTATATTAATAACCACTAAAATTTTGACCTGTGCCACGCGCTGCGGCGGCAAAATCGCGTTTGTGACTTCGTTACACGCGTAACGATGATGACATTACTATGTGGTGCGCGCACGTGATGTTACACATTTTTTACTTTGTTTCACACGTTACGTTCGTATAATTAACGTCATTAGACATAGATAAAAAGAGTATGTATAATAATGTGTCGCACACTGCGGTGTAAAGCTGTAAAAGTAATTTAAATAAAAGGAGGTGTTAAGTTATTAAGTAGAAAAGGTTGGAGGGTCAAAGCTGTCAATTACCAAAAGTTAGAAGTGAAGAGGTTTGTAAAAGTAGTTTAAACAAAAGGAGGTGTCAAGTGATTAAGTAGAAAAGGTTGGAGGGTCAATGTTGTCAATTACCAAAAGTTAGAAGTGAATGTGTAACTTACTTAAAGTTGAGGGTTAACAGTGTTTCATGTCAAATGTTTGAGGGTTAATAGTGAACGTTGTCAAAAGTTGGAGGGTTAATAGTGAATCTTGTCAAAAGTTTGAGGGTTAATAGTTATACTGAATGTTGTCAAAAGTTTGAGGGTTAATAGAGAGGTCCACCGACCTTTCTCTTAAAGATATAGTAAATAAATGTACTTTTTGTGGGTCATATTTAACATATGAGTTTTATATTTGTAAAGTTCAAAAAAATGAACAGAAACCTAACCTTATTTTGACCGCCCTGCACATGTTGCAACCTCACTTATTTTGATACATGATTTATAATTTCTTAAACATATATAGCTTCTACAAAAATATTTCTATGTTGGTTAATCTGGCACCTTTTACAGAGCCATATGGGTGAGATTTTTGGCTACCATGCTGCAACAATAGCCAACACTCTCAATACTCCTATCATCGTGTTTACAAGAACTGGGTCCATGGCTGTAATTTTAAGCCATTACCGTCCGTTTTCAACCATCTTTGCCTTCACAAATGTGTGAGTACTGTACAAACAATTACTTACACACTCTATTCTTAGTTTCTTACCCTTATTGGTCATGAATGATGATTTAATATGATAACCGGATGCTTTTTGCAGAAAAAGAGTTCAACAAAGATTGATGCTTTATCATGGTGTTATGCCAATATACATGGAGTTCTCTGATGATGCCGAGGAGACCTTTTCTAGAGCTCTTAACATTATAGTGGTTAGTATGTTCATAAAGTGGAAAAAAACGTTATTTCGTAATATGTATTATATTAACTTTATACCTTTATATATATAGAATGGAAGCATGTTCTTAGTTGATCACATTTATATAATTTTAATATCTTTATCAGGACAAGAGTTTGGTGAAGGAAGGGCAGTATGTTACTCTTGTTCAAAGCGGAGCCCAACCAATTTGGCGTCAAGAGTCTACTCACCACATACAAGTTCGTATGGTTCAAGGTTGACTCGGGTACACAAAATATTTTCTGAAGGCCAGAGTAACTTGCAATAACTATTCAGTTCTTCTTTCTGGATATTAGATTTTGTTGTACATTTATTCATTAGAAAGTGTTTTTGGTCTTCATCAAAGAACAAAAGAGAAGACAAGATAGTTTTTTTTTTTTTCTTTTTGAGTTTATACTTGTTGAAAACCAACCAGTTGTCATTTTCTTCAAGTGGCATTTTTATTTTCCACTCAACTCTCATTTACTTATAATGTAATACATGTAATGTAATAGTTGTAACACTATCAGGGCCGGCTCAATGTTTATAAGGGCCTAAAGCGAAATAAAATTTTGCGGCCTTTTTTCGAATCAAGTGCTCAACTTAAAGTATAACTTTTATAAAATCAACAAAATCAAAACAATTATTATATACTTATACAAAAACCAACTGGCGTCGGTTAAAAACAATAATCGTTGAACTCGCGTCGATAAGAAATGGTATATACAATTAGCAAATTAGGGGTAGAAATAATCATTCAAAATCAATAGTCCTAACGATTAGGCGTAAACTATTACCTTCAAGCAAAATCAACTAATAGTATAACAAGCAAATTAGGCGAAACAAAACATAGTAATAAGCAAAGATAAACTAAGTTATAGGATAATAAACTAAAAGACTAACGGGTAAAACAAAATAATCAAACGATAGTTAAGAATAATGAACAATAAATGAAGAGTAATTAACTAAAAAATATAAGATAATAACTAATAATCAAATATAATAAAATAGATAGATTCTTTTGACTTTGGAGCTTAAGTAAAATTCAACGACCAGTGCTACTCGGTACAAATACCCCAGACTAATATATATAATATATAAAATGAATTCTCAATACGGAGGCCCTAAAATATGGTGGCCCTAAGCAGCTGGTGCTTCACTATAATTGCCCTTAAGCCGGCCTTAAACACTATGAACGTTTGTTCACAACGGTTAACGCTAGAGTTCAAATGTACCGCAATACTCAACGTAATGTTCACATGTATATTTGTTGATGAAGGGTGAACCTATGTATACATAGACTGGTTTTACATTCCATCACATTTGCATATCAACATACTAATATTATTTAATAATGTTTTTGTGTTCGGATTTATCGTGTAAATAGACTAGATGTTAAATTTATATATTTTTATTTTTTACATTTATATTTGTTGATTTGTTCTGTTTGCATATACACAAGCCAATTTGTTCATACCTAAAATAAGGGTTGTGTTAAATACACCCCAAAGTCAATTTTTTTTTTTTTTTACTTTTTTCTCACAAGTCAACTTTTCAAGTTTCTATAAACTAATAAATTCTTATTGCACTCTTCAAGTTTCCATATATCTTTTAATTTAAATTTATTTTGATAGTTTTTTACATTAGTAATTCTGATAATTAATGAACCAAATATATACGATTAGCTACATACTAAATTCTTATTGAGGTTATTTATTAAAGCATGAATATTTCAATAATGTACATAAAAAGATAAATTTGTTGTTTTTTTATTGATTTAACATATATATTGCATCAAGGGTTGTAAATGAGTAAAAAAGAATTAAAAGTAATACATATAATAACCGTTAATAATTGATTCTCATGAAAAGACTAAAAAATGTAAATTAAATAGCAAAACAAACTAGTAATTAAATATTTTGATAATTAAATTAATATTTCATACGTTAAAGTACTATGTAGTAAATGCATAATCTCTAAAATATAAATTAAAATATTATGTGTAAATGATAAGTTATGCCTTAAATACTACATCACAAAATATTATACCAATGATCAAAATAAACACATAAAACTAGTTTAGCCTGCTTATTTTCGAGTTTTTTTCTCAAACTAGTGTAGATACAAAAATTATTTACTTATTTGGGTACTTTGAAAAATATTTACCTATTTGGGTACTTTTCTATATCCCTTTAATTTTTTACCTAATTTATACATTTTTTTTTATTTTTCTACCCAAAGTTAAATTAGATTACTCACATAATTGGAATCAGCAAAAATATGAGTAATTATTTTTTGTAAAAAAATAAAAAATCTGCAAATATTCAAAAAAAAAATCTGCAAAAATTCTATAAAAAAATCAGCTAAATATCCACAAAAAATCTGCAAAAATATATTAAAAAATTCTACAATAATTCTGCAAAGTTAAAAAAATCTGCAAAAAATATTATAAAAAAACCATATAATCTACACTAGTTTGGAAAAAAAAAACTCCATTTCTTTTTCCGTTTTATTTTCTTTTTATAACCTGAAATTGTCTAGGCCCCGTTTAAACTAAGCTCATAAAAAATAAAACAATAAATTCACAAATTTACTCCGCTAAGTTATATCGATTAAGTGAGAGTAATCTGGTGGAAAGTTTGATATTTCAAACAAGTTTATTTAAACTCAAACAATTTATAAAATAAAGTTACTGTAGATTTTTTAAAACTAAGCTCATAAAAAAAATTAAACCCAACTATTACCCTATAGATTATATGGTTTTTTTATAATACTTTTTGCAGATTTTTTTTAACTTTGCAGAATTATTGTAGAATTTTTTAATATATTTTTGCAGATTTTTTTATAGAATTTTTGCAGATTTTTTTTTTGAATATTTGTAGAATTTTTTATTTTTTTACAAAAAATAATTACTCATATTTTTGCTGATTCTAATTCAGTGAGTAATCTAATTTTACTTTGGGTAGAAAAATAAAAAGAAATGTATAAATTAGGTAAGAAATTAAAGAGATATAGAAAAGTACCCAAATAAGTAAATATTTTTCAAAGTACCCAAAGAGGTAAATACTTTTTTGTATCTACACTAGTTTGGGAAAAAACTCGCTTATTTTCCTTAATTCCTTCACACTATATATTTAATAATTTTCATTCCCACTATACATTTACTTTTTCTTATCATAATAAAACAAGAAATAAAAAATATCTAATATTTTTCATTCAAACTATATATTCAATAATTTTAATTTACACTATATATTTACTTGTTCTTTTCCTAATAAAAACAAGAAATGTAGGTTGGCTTTATATTGGAAAGAGTCCACTTGACTAGTAGTCCAAAAAAGTATTGATAGGATCCAACTGTATTCCACGTCAGAATTCGGTGTACGGAATCAAACCCACCTCTATAACTACCTAAGAATCACTCCTCTTCTTTAACCCCCTTGCAATTCTTCAGGTATGCTCTCCAATTCATTGATGTTGTTTCTGTTTCCGCAAAATCATTTCATTTTGATTTCGTTTCTGTTTATGCAAAACTATTGGTGTGTCTAAACGTACCCTTTTCTGAACATACCCTTCACGTGAGAGGGAAATATTTCTTAATGGTGGGCCCTTCCCTTAAGTTTGTGAGGGGTACGTTTAGCACTACCAAAAAAATATTTGGTTTTGATTGGTTGATTGATTTGGTTTCGGTTTTCTGTTTTTGTTTATAGAAGGTTATATGGATTACGGACATCTTGTGACAAAGGAAGGTGCGAGGGAATCACTCATCGCTATTTCTTACGGTGTTGTTGAAGAGATTCGTGCTTTTTTACCAGAGACTGAGAATGCGAATGGTGTAACGAACAATGCGATTACGAATACTAGAAACAAGACGCTTGAGGAATTAAGATCAGAACTGATTTCTCTGGCATCTTTTGACCCATCAAAAGACTGTAAGAAGGTTTAGAGGTTATGGTAGATTTTGAACATCTTTGGCATTATTGTTAACTGATTTTACCCTTTTGATCTACTATTATTGTGATGGTATTATTTCAATTTAATGTTTCATTAAATATGAAATTATTTACCAGTTTAATATGTTTTCAGTTGGTGGTATTTGATTTTGCAAGTAATTTGGTCTTGTTTTGGAATCTGGCTAAAGTTTAGGAAATTCATTTAGCTCTATGAACTATTTTTGTGCTGTTACTAAAATTTCAAATATACATTTTTAGTGTTTTTAGAGCTTAAAGTGGATATAAACCTGGTTAACTTTTTTTGAAAATAAAATTTCATTAAAAACAACCTCCGACCCAAACGGGCAAAAGACCACTACAAAACAAAAACCCCGACCCAAACGGGCAAATGACCAAATTACAACATAAACATAGGGAATTTACACCACTCCTTCCAACATATATATTTACATGAAGATCTATTTTTTAGCCACCCAAAACCTCTCGTTTTGATATCTATCACAATCTCTTGCGGACTTTTCCTGATCTGATTGAACACCAAATCGTTTCTAGCCTTCCATAGACACCAACACGAGATAATAAACAAACCCCTTAGAATCTTCTTTTTCCCTTTTTCTTCTTGAATACTAATATGAATATTCATCAAATCTTTGAAATCGAAAGCGAATATCGGTGGAATGTTGCACCATGCGCTGATAGCCTCCCAAACACGAGACGACACCGAACATGCTGTAAATAAATGATCCACCGATTCCTCATACTCGTCACAGAAAGGGCACATCACCAATGGAATATCCACATTCCTTCTTCTCAAATTAATTCTTGTAGCAAGACGATCCAGGTTACCTCTCCAAACCATAATATTGCATTTGATAGGCACCCATTTGCTCCACTCGAGATTAGGGAGATGACTATTTCCCCTGTAAAAAATTAACGCCTTTTTCACCAAGTTTACCGAAAATCCGTCCTTTCTGTCAATGTTCCAAATCCAAGAATCCTTATCATTTGTCAATCTCACCATGTTAATAACGTCTTGACATTCCCGCCATTCCTTGCGTTCAATATCAGACTCGGGCAATCTAACCGAGCTCCAATAATATTCGCCGATAACTTCACCCGATCCTACTCTCTCCGAGATCCTGCAAGATTTATTTGAATCCAAAACAAACAAATGTGGCCATCTTTCCATGAAAGGAAGATTGCCCACCCAGGTGTCTAACCAGAAACGAATATCCTCCCCATTCCCCACTTTGCCCAGAATAACTCGATTTATACCTTTCCTGTTTAATTTCAATTTGGAAATCATTTTTGCAATATTATTCCAGCACCCCGTATATTTTCTGTTTAAAGGCAGAAAGCTCCTTTGATTGTTTTTCTTGTGACATGCATCCACCACTTTCCTCCATAAATTTTGATTTTCGACTCTATATCTCCATCCCCACTTGAAAAGGAAAACTTCATTTACTTCTTTTAATATGTTTATACCCAACCCCCCTTTTTTCTTTGGCCACGTAATCCAATCCCAAGCCACCCAGTTCATTTTGTTTTTTTCAATAGATCCCGTCCAAAGAAACTTTCTCATCTTAGCTTCAAGACTCTTAATAATACCGACAGGAGCTTTATATAACGAAAAATAGTAAATAGGCAGACTCTCAAAAACAGATTTGATCAAAGTCAGTCTCCCCCCTATAGACAAAGTTTTCGCTTTCCAAACCGATAATCTTTTATCAAAAATATCAATAACCGTGTCCCAGTTTCTTATTCTATTCATATTGTCCCCCACTTTAATGCCCAAATAAGACAACGGGATGTTATCAACATTACAACCTATCATACTAGCCATGTCTTTTATGTTCTCGTTATCCACCCCCAACCCATATATGTTAGACTTGTGTAGGTTTATTTTCAAACCCGAGCATAGATAAAAAATTCTAAGACATCTAGCCACATTTTTCACATTCTCCCTATCCCAGTCCCCTAATATAAGCGCTTCGTCCGCATAAAAAAGATTAGAAATAATCGGGCCGTTATTAGGGGTTTGAATGCCTTTGAATATTCCTTCAAGCCCTGCTTTGCAAAAAATGCTAGACAGGGCTTCCATGACCAGAAGGAACAAAAATGGCGATAACAGATCTCCCTGTCTGATCCCTTTGGAACAACAAAATTCAAAAGTCGGGGTTCCGTTCACTAACACCGCGGATCTAGCCGAGTTTTAAACCCCCTCCACCCATTTACACCAAAGATCGGGAAATCCCATCTGACCCATGATATCCAGTAAAAAACCCCAACAAACATTGTCATAAGCCTTTTCAAAATCTATTTTTAATAAGAAAGCCTTTTTATTAACTCTTTTAATCCAAGATATTATTTCATTAACCATTAATGGACTGGGATGTACCTTCCTTTAAGGAACGCCGTTTGTTTCTCGGAAATGATACTTCCTATGACCTTTTTGAGGCGATTGGCTAGAACCATAGAAATAGTTTTACTAATCACCCCAATAAGGTTGATCGGGCGATAATCTTTCATTTCCACCGGATCCTTGTTTTTAGGAATAAGAGTTATGAAAGAAGAGCTGCATCCTTTTTCTATATAACCTTTTCTGTAAAAATCATCCAATAAGTTACAAAAATCAAACTCAAAAATATTCCAATACCTTTTTATAAAGTTGAGTTGAAACCGTCTGGCCCAGGCGCTTTGTCATCCCCACACTCGAACACCGCTTTCTTGATCTCCTCGTTCTTAAAAGGAGCTGTCAAAAACGTCGCATTGTCCTCCGAAAGCCTCTTGATACCGTGGCAAATAAGATTAGGCCTGTTGTTATATTTTTCCTTGAAAGCCGCTTTGAAGAAGCCCATAATCTCTTTTTTGACTAAGGAAGGTTTAGTCGTCCATACTCCGTCGATCATAAGGCCGGGTCTATTGTTAGAGGCCCGTCTACTATTAATATACACATGGAAAAATGCTGAATTCTCATCTCCATCCATATCCCATTTAATTCTAGCTCTTTGTTTGAGGTCTTTATTTTTGAATTCTTCCAACTCCTTTAAATCTTTTATACATTCCGCTTTGATCCACTCCTCTTCTTCAGATAATTCCCTAACTTCCGACCATTCGACCATTTTTTCAAGTTCCTCCTTTAAAATCTTCTCTTTTGTTGATGCATATTTTGTGGACACGACTCGGCTCGGTTCAACTCAGCTCAGTTCGACTTGGTTTCGACTTGAACACACGAAGATCAAGACAAAGCTGCTTGTGTCTGTACTTTGTCTGTGATGTGTTATGATACAAAACGATGTCTTGTGTTTAGATTTGTTTATATGTGCGTTCGATGTAAGTTTGACCAGTCAACCATCCTCCGGTTTGACTTGGCCAAACAGTTAGCACATTGGTTGAAACATGCTGGTGTCGAAGGATGTCATCGAAGGATGGTTTGTATCCTTCGATGACCTCGAAAGATCATGTCTTTCGATAGATGCAGATGGACCTCGAAGGATATTATCCTTCGAGGTATGTATGGATCCTTCGGTGGATAGTCTGGTCGATAGATGATCCTTCGACCAGATCTCCTTATCCTTCGACCATAGCTGCTGTGTCGGGTATAAATACCCAAGTAGTGTGTTGTGTTCAGTGAGACATTCCGAGACACCAAGAAGACAGAAAGATACACTCGAGAGATAGGGAGAGCATTCTGTCCAGGAACACACACACACTAGAGAGTTTGCAGAATACATTTGTAAACCTTGAGCTTGTAACTGGAACCTTCATTCGTATTAATACAAGTGGTGTTAATCGGTGAACTTTGTGTGTCGTGTTTTTGCGTGTTCTAACTCAGTTTGCATGCTAGCTTGGATTCCGCACTCGCTAGTGTGTTAATATAACAAGGATAAGGTTTGACCTCATCCGGATAGAGGGACCTACAAGTGGTATCAGAGCCTTGGCTCTTTTCCTTGTTAAAACCGAGTGTTTTAGAGTGTGTTTCGGGTTTTTGAAGTTTATATTTTCTGGAAATTTTCTGTTTAAATTTCGAAAATCTGCATGTTTTGGTAGAAGTTCTTATAAAAACCGGTTTATTCTTCATTTTTACATTGTTAAAAGTTGGTTTTTATTGAAGTTTCGTTCAAAACCCGTGTTCGGAAGTGTCGGTTTTCTGGAAATTCAAATTTTCTGGGTTTGTTCTTGGTATCTTCATCAAACATTCAAGTGTTCTTCAAAACTTTTATGTACTTTGATCTTGTTTGACTATTTTCGAAAGTTGCTTGCATTGGGAAGGTACCCAGATCTGTTTTGGCAGAAAAGAAGGGTCTGAACATACCTTCTGCCGAAAGTTGTTTACCAACCCGTCACCTTTCTCACCAAACTGTCAACTTTGTGTCAGTTGTGTCAGTTGCAATCGAAGGATATCTTTCGACATCGAAAGATCATCTTACGATCAAGAAAGGCTCGATAGATAATCATCTTTCGACCCATCATTCGAAGTCCGAGACATATCTTTCGATCAAGGGAATCTTTTCGAAAGATACTTATTCGAAAGATAAGGATATATATTCGAAAGATAAGGATCTGTCAAACTGTGAATCTTTCGAGTTAGTGAATCTTTCGAAACCATTGTTCGAGACTCAACAGGGATCTTTCGAACACTGTTGATCCTTCGAACAAGTGTCTGTCTTTCGAACCTGTGTGCATCTTTCGATCCTAATCTGTTTAAGCTTAACAGTTTGTGTTTTTCAGGACTTTCGATCAGGGATCCTTCGGCTGTTTGATTATCATTCGAAATTTTAATATAGTTTGTGAAATTTTTTTTTAAAAATCAATTTTCACTTAATATATTAATTTTTATAAAATGGGAACAAACGGTGAATGGTGGACTCAATTGACCTCGACTTCACAATCATCAGTTAAACAACCTGAGCCAGAGTTCGACAAAACTGCATGGATGCGAGCTTGTGCCCCACCTCAAGCTGCAATGATAACTGCAAATCAATGGGCATTGGTCACAAATCAAAACAGCAGCATTCAATCTATGATGCAGAACGACAGTGAAACTGGTACAAGCACAAAACCGCCAAAGTTGAATCACATCAACGATTGGGGATGGTGGAAAGAAAGGCTGAAAACTTATGTTCAGGGGCAAGGTCAAGATCTATGGATGTGCTTCTTCACCGCATTTGAAAATGAGTTGGAAGTTGCAGGATCTAATCCACAAACTTACAGCACTTTGTCTGATGAAGATAAGAAGAAAATTGAGTTAGAAAAGAAGGCATTCATGATTCTCACACAAGCTCTTCACAAAGACATTTACCACCAGTTTGTTTACTGCACGACAACTAAAAGCTTGTGGGATATGCTCACATTACGATGTGAAGGAAATGCTCAATCAAGAAAGATCAAGCAAGATTTACTGAAGAAAGAGTTTGAAGGATTCACGTGTATGGAGAATGAGACTTTGGGAGAGTTATCTACAAGGTTCCATCACTTGATGAGCGAGATGTGTGCTTTTAAAGTCAATGCCACTCCACAAGAAATAGTGAAGAGATTTGCTGATAGCTTACCAGCAAAGTGGAGCAGTTATCTGGAAATTCTCAAAGAAACTGGTGTTTTAGACACAATCACCATTTATGATTTAATTCAAAAATTGGAGAACAAGGATGTAGAAGAAAAACTGAAGGCAAAAAGAACACTCACTCCTCAAAGTCCAGAAATGTACTTTGGGATTGCAGGAGGCATCAGTGGAGAAAAACCAGCTTCTCAACACGCGAAGCTTCAAACAGCTTTCGTCTCAAACACTGGTCCATCAACAACAGAACAGTTTGATCCTTCAGCATACTTGATGTATCCAAGACCAGATGTGAAACCGACAGCTCCTCAGCAGCAACAACCGCAACAGCAAGGGTTTTATGGAAGCTCTTCAAACATTCATGCCACTTCCAATCCAAACACTGTCAGATTAGACACTTCAAATTTTTCCAAAGTCAGTGTTGAAATAGCCAAGGAGCATATGGAGATGTTGAATACCTTGGTTAGTGCTTATTGTGGATTGATCGCAGGTCAGATTGGGAATATCAATCTAACCAATGAAGATTATCAGCAAGTGGATAGAGATGAGTTTGAAATGATGGATATTAAATGGGCTCTTGCTAGTGCCATTCGAAGAGCGAAGGAGTTTATGGGAAGAACGGGGAGAACCAACTTGGAAAGCAAGAAAGACACCAAGTATGGGTTCGACAAGCAAGCTGTAACATGCTTTAACTGTGGTGAACGTGGTCATTTCAAAAGGGAATGCACAAGACCAGCTCAACATGGAAACCAAAACCCCTTCAGAAATCAAGGCAACCAGCAGAACCAGAACAGGAACAATGTTCGTACATTGATACCTGTTAACAACCAAGGCCAAGCAGGGTCGTCAAATGCCAACCGGGGACTCGTGGTTCAAATAGATGAAGGTTGTGATTGGTCGCTTCAGCTGGGTGAAGGAGGAAATGGTGGAACAGCATGTTATGCTAAAGTGACTGAGAAGGTGGTAGAACCCGCGTCTGCTGGTGAATCTTCAGAAGATGAAGATAGTTCGGGTTATAGTGGGAGCACAGATGGGGAATCACTTGATGCTGATGATTTATCAAGTGATGCTTTAGATTTGAAGGTTGATGAACTCTTGGCTGAAGCTGAATTATTATGCAAGAGGAGATCTATTCTATGCCAGAAATCTGCTGGAACTTCCGAGAAGCTTGCTAAGTTCTTCTCTGAAGATGGATCTTTTTCTTTCCATTCAGCCTTTACGGCTAATGTCGACAGTTCATCAGGCCAGGTAAGTGTCGATGAACCCACTGTAGTTAACTGTGAAAATTGTGATAGTTTAAAGGTTAAATATGCTGAACAGGAAAGTAAATTTGAAGTCACTCACAAACACAATCAAGAATTGATTGTAGATCTTTCCAAAGCAACTGAAGCTAACTTGTTTTTAACCAGAAATGAAAAAGAATTTAAAGCTACAATTGCGTCATTAAAACATGATGTTTCTGAATTACAAAGGGCTGTTTTGAGAAAACAACATGTTAACAATGATTTAATTGACACAATTGAAAAGCAAATGGTTGAGTTAGCAACAGCTAGATGTGAATGTGAGACAATCAAGCAGAAATTGGAAAGCTATTCCAATTCCCGCTATGTTTTGGATCACATTATTGATGTTCAGAAGAAAAAGGGGGATAGGAAGGGTAATGGATTCAAATCATGTCCTCCCCCAATGAATCACAATTACTCCAAATCGCCTGATGTTGAGGATATGCCCCGTTTTGAACCTACAGTGCCACTCAATTTGGATGATTTTGCAGCAGGCCTCGGGTTCACAACTGGTACATCATCCTCAGGGCAATCAGAATCTGAATCTGAGAATGTGACAGATGCATCATGTGTTAAGGAACAGAGTCCTCCCACTGTTGAGGATACTGATTCTTCGGATGATGAATCTGATTCATCGGATGATGAGTCTATAAAAATTGTGAATCAAAAGTCTAACTCGGTTACTACAGATATTCCAATTGAGAATCACATCTTGTGTGATCCACCAGTGGAACCGAGTAAGACTGAAATGTCAAAAGGAATGGAGTCCCTTGTTTCTAGTTGTGAAGGGAATAACTTGTTGTATACGCTCAAAGGAGATGACAAAATCTACTCTAACAAAGATTTCCCAATTAAAAATGTAAATCAAGATTTAATTGAGCAAATTTTTGAAGGATGTATTGAAAAGTTTTTGGGGAACAAAAGTGGCAAAGTCACCGTCACTCAATGTGATCCAATTCCGTGTGAACAAGTTAGAAAACAATACGGAAACCAAAAACAACCAATTGAGCGAAAACAACAAGTCAATTCTGGAAAAGGGAAGGGACAGGGGAAGAAAGCTCAGAACAAGAATGTTCAAGCACCTAAAGTTCAGCAGCAAAAGGTGCAAAACAAAAGAGCCCCCGTTAAGAAAAGAGAACAGAAGGTGAACTTTGTTGGATCAAAGGGTACAGATAAACTGGAAACATTTCAGAATAAATCTAACATTGATTTTGTAAAACAAGTTAGAATTTTAAAACGAAATGATCAGAATAATTACACCCAACACACCAACGGATGTGACTTAGGAACAAGTACATCTAGATCACAAAGTTCATGTTCGGGTTCTCAGTCTGGTCATCAACATGTTTCTCCGAGGTTTGTAGAGCGGAGAATGTGTTTTGAGTGTGGAACAATTGGGCATATTGTGAGATACTGCCCATACCTGCAAAAGTTGAAGGCTCCCCAAGAAACCAATTACCAAAAACGATCGTTTTCCCCGAAACAAGACCCCCGTGTCTTGAAAGAAAGGGAAAAGAAGTTGAAACAAAAGAATCAAAAGGTAATTGAAAAGGCCTTAAAGGCAGAGATCAAAGAAGAAAAACCTGTTCAAACAAAACCTAAAACGGTAAAACCAGTAAATGCAAAAACAAGTAATACAAATACTGGTATAGAACAAACGGCTTGGAGGCCAAAACAGGTAATTCAATCAGGGGGAGCTCCGCAGGTTCTTTTTCCTAATCATCAGGAGATTGAAATCACTTTCCTTGATGATCAAGGACGACCCAAGTCCACAAAGGCTTGGGTCCCCCTCTCCGTCTAATCTTTGAATGAGTGTGTAGGATATTCCAGGAGGAACTATCGATAGTCGTAAGATTGTTGATAGTGGAGTGTCCATGCACAAAATAGGCGACAGAAGAAATTGTTGCCTTTGATGGAGAGAAAAAGGAAAGGGAAACAGAAGTGTATGTTGAAAGAGTTTGAAAAGCTTCGACAAAAATGCAAAGCTTTTAACAATCGAGCTTTGATCGGGTCCCCAGGATAGATTCAAATCAAAATGTACGCACCTGCAGCACGTTTGAAGTTCAAAATCAACAAGATGAACGTGCAGTGTACATTTCTTCGTGGTGTGATTGAAGAAAATGTGTTTGTTGGACAAACCAACCAGGTGTGCGGACGCCTTGGCATGGGTTGAACAACCGCACACTACTTCTGAAAGAGGAAGACAAAAACCTTCGCTGGTGCAATGTTGAAGACCAGCCGGACCCAAAGGTTTCTGATCTTGTTGCTGTCAAGAGATTTCTAAGTAGCTGCAAAGAATCGACTTTGAAATCCACACCGGGTGGATATCCAGTTTGGGAGAGCACTCAAATTCCTGGCAATGCACGGAGCAGTTGCAGGATACGGTTTTAAATTTCTAATCTCTCCTATACTTGTCGTTATTTAAGCTACTTCATAAATTGTTATCCTCTCGCAGCACTCTTTGGCCAGACAATGCTGTCATGGTCCGCACCGCTTACCGACATGCCAACTGATTTTTTTTCCAAAATTCGCTAAATCATTTCTGATTAAAACTTAATTTTGGTAAACGGCATTGAGGTAAAACATGAGTTAACCAACATCGGAAAATCATTTTCGTAAATACCTTTGTGTTTTTAAATTTGTCATAGTTTGTTGATTTTAGGGGGAGTAGATCCAACTTTGAAAAATCCAAAAACTCGAAAAATTTCAAAACACAAAAACAATAGAAAAGCAAAAATGAGTTTCCTGGCGAGCAAAAGAGAAAATGATAGTACATCAGTGGTCTGTCTAAACCTCTTTAAATCTTAAATGAAAAACGATAAGCAGCTCTATATAAGATGTATCGGTAGGCTCACAATCATTTTAAAGTGTGCAGGGTGATATAAACTTAAATCGACTGAAGATCAGGTGGGAACCATTCATTGGCATATGGTCTTAGTACCGAAATTTCGTTTGAGAGATTGCCGAGGTTCTGAGATATTCGGTCTTTATGCTGCTTATCATCTGGGTATCATGGTTGTATCTTTTACCGAAAAATAACGGGGACGCAAGTCTAGATCTTCCATGATACTATACATACGTGTACATATTGCATACGACCTCAATAAGTGATCAACAATCACATGTCCAAACAAAATAAGTGATAAAATATCACAAATTTATCCGGGAGTCAAGTTCGTCTCTCTGCTGTACGAAAGTACTGACCTGTTCACGGACTTGCTCCTGTGCCCTTCATGCATCGAAAATCAAGTTCCTCATCAATAAGTGATTACATCACATAGGGCTTGTTTTCAAATCAAAATAAGTGAGAATCTCACATCATATACGGTCAAACAGATGATAATCGGTATACTCACCGGTAAGATGAACCCTCGTGCATACCTTGATACGGGAATGTGTCGTGATGTGGATGAACACCGGTCGATAAGTATAAACCATACCTTAACGTATCCCCTCGCCATGATTACATCTGATAAGTTGAGCTTATGTGGACAACAATACCGATAATTGTTATAGGATGCTTATCTTAATGTTAACTAATTGAACAACAAGAGCGTTTTGGCATGACCGTACACTGATATGATTCTCTTACCCTCGAAACTCGCAAAAAGAATGTATGTAGATATTTATTTACTGTTTTCAGTTTATGATCCTGTATATATTTATTTATTGTTTTTCGTCTTTACGTTTGAAAAATGAAAAATTCCAAAAATATTTTAGGTGTGTTTTAATATAAACTTTATAAAATCCAAAAAGATTTTGTTTCTAGTTTATTTTTGATTGACTGATGTTGGAACTCGAGTCTATCCTACCCAAAATCCTGATCGTAAGCCGGAAAACAATTGCATCTTCATAAACTGTCGAAGTTAACAAGTTTTTGAAAGTTAAAGGATTAAAATTGAATATTTTTCTAAACTTTCAAACTGTTGTCGGATGGTGTTTGTTTGAGATTTGATCTCATATGTGTCGTTTGTTTAAACGATAACTATATTCCAAGCGGTTGTTCTCATTATGCGTTTAGCTTTCTTGCATGTGCAGATGCTAAAGGCGAGGAGAACATGGTCGATGACAAGCTTTGGAATGAAGACACGAAGTGAAGGCACTCAAAGGATAAAGTGATCGAGTTGCCGCTGACCCTTCATCAACACCACAAGGATCTGAAGAATTGACAAGTAAAAGATTCACGAGCATGACTCAATGGAGAGTTCAATCTAAGGGGGAGTTTATTGACACACTTCCTAAATGAAAAAGGGGAGTTTGTTGATACACTTTCTACTTACGACACGTGAAGACTTTGAAGATCCTCCGACGTGGAAGACATCGAAGTTGAATCTCACGAATAGCGTTGAACCTCACGAGTAGCGTCCAAGGGGGAGTTTGTTGATGCATATTTTGTGGACACGACTCGGCTCGGTTCAACTCAGCTCAGTTCGACTTGGTTTCGACTTGAACACACGAAGATCAAGACAAAGCTGCTTGTGTCTGTACTTTGTCTGTGATGTGTTATGATACAAAACGATGTCTTGTGTTTAGATTTGTTTATATGTGCGTTCGATGTAAGTTTGACCAGTCAACCATCCTCCGGTTTGACTTGGCCAAACAGTTAGCACATTGGTTGAAACATGCTGGTGTCGAAGGATGTCATCGAAGGATGGTTTGTATCCTTCGATGACCTCGAAAGATCATGTCTTTCGATAGATGCAGATGGACCTCGAAGGATATTATCCTTCGAGGTATGTATGGATCCTTCGGTGGATAGTCTGGTCGATAGATGATCCTTCGACCAGATCTCCTTATCCTTCGACCATAGCTGCTGTGTCGGGTATAAATACCCAAGTAGTGTGTTGTGTTCAGTGAGACATTCCGAGACACCAAGAAGACAGAAAGATACACTCGAGAGATAGGGAGAGCATTCTGTCCAGGAACACACACACACTAGAGAGTTTGCAGAATACATTTGTAAACCTTGAGCTTGTAACTGGAACCTTCATTCGTATTAATACAAGTGGTGTTAATCGGTGAACTTTGTGTGTCGTGTTTTTGCGTGTTCTAACTCGGTTTGCATGCTAGCTTGGATTCCGCACTCGCTAGTGTGTTAATATAACAAGGATAAGGTTTGACCTCATCCGGATAGAGGGACCTACATCTTTCTCACCTTCCTTAGCTAAAACCTCCTTTTTCCAAACCTTTATACCATCCCTAATCCTTTAAAAATTTTCCATTAAACGCACGTCCGCATCTCCGACTCCATGGAAATTATCAGTCGCCTTCTTAATCACCTCATCAAAATCTTTTCGATCCAACCAAGAGTTAGAAAATCTGAACGGCTTAGGACCAAAGTTTTTATTAGAGCAAGACATAACGATAGGGCAGTGGTCTGAGTGAACCAAAGGCAAAGCTCTCAAACACGCCACCGGCCACTCAAAAAAAAATCCTGACAAACCAACACCCTGTCGATCTTGCTATGTTTGTTACCTTTAGAGTTATGAAACGTGAACTTCCTTCCTTTCATGTCGAATTCTCTCAACCCATTCTCAAAAATAAAGTTGTTAAAATTGGAAGCATATTTTTTATTAAATTTAGAATTCATCCTTTCTTCCAAGCAATGAACCGCGTTAAAATCTCCCAATATAACCCACCGACCCGACATACTACCCATTATACCCCCAATGACATCCCACAAGGATTTCTTTTGTGTCACATTTTGAGGAGCATACACGTTAATAACATTAACAACTATATTGATCCCCTTCAAAACCCCCACAGATAAAAGAAAATTAGGGTGTTTAAAAGAATCGTTTACCTTAAAGAAGTTAGGATCCCATAAACATACCACTCCCGCGGATCTTCCAACAGCTGAAACGTGGTCCATTTCAAATTTACCTGTGCCCCAGAATTTCTCAAATTCGATACCTGTCATATCATTAAACTGAATTTCTTGTAAAGTAATAAAATCAATCCCATTCTCTTTTCTTAAATCTTTTACCCAGCTCGATTTATTTTCCCCCCCTCTCCTAACCCTCTAATATTTAGGGAAAGAAAATTCATCTAAAAACATTTTTGGATTCCTTCTTCCCTAATCGCTTCTCTGATCATATGCTCATGATGTTGAAGATTAACCCCCACAGCGTCCCCCAAAGTAGCTGTCAGTTGTGTCTCTACATTAAAAATATCATTCTCTTTGTTGTAACACTCGTTAACCTTTTCTACTGACATTCCGTTGCTGTTCCTTTCTACTTCATCAACACCTTCCTTCCTAGGAATATTTGTGTTCCTCTTTTCCTGTTCCCCGTCTGTTTCACTATTCTCAAGAATTCCAATAATTTTATTTAAATTAAATGGATCATTCTGTCTATTTCTCTTTTTGGGTCTTTGAATCCCACTTGTTTCCTCCACTAAAACTGTTTTACTTCTTGGTTTTTTACTAAACTTCTTTTTGCCTTTCCTGGGCCCAGCTGAATCAAGGATAACATTGAAACCCATACTGATGGGTCCGAAAACTTCCTTCTCATTTACCTTTTCATGTATCCCTCCTCTTTTGTCCTTTTCTATATTAATATAATTCACCTTATTAATCGTTCCATTGACCAAATAGCTTTTTGATTTAAAGAATTCTCCACTTTTTTCATCAAAACTACCAAACCTAGGGGATAGCACTGTTGCCGTCACATTATGACCTATCCCCATTTTTCTCACATTTAAAGCATCGATTTCTTCATTAGAATTAATGTAATCCGCCTTTTCCAATTCTTGCCCGTTATCTTTCGTCGTTGATGAATTTGTGCCGACCGCCGGAAAAACTTCCAATGACTTATCGGCGTCGGCATTAACCGAAGACACCGGCGTACCGTCTGTCTTCTCCTCTGAAGATACACTGACGACATCCTCTTTATCCATCATCGATTTATCACTGTTGTCGCCCTCCATGTTTTCCGGTGTACCTGAAAAGTTATGACAAACAAAATTATCATCTTTATTCTTACCTGTACTGTCGCCGTTCCCCATTTCAGAGCTGTTAATTTCCACTTCCGTATTTAGGACCAGAATATTAATATCCGGTATGGCAACGGTTTCTTCCTCTGTTATAAAATTCTGATTCTCGATTGAATCCGGGATCCATTCTCCTCTTTCTTCTTCCACCAACACCTTGAAGCGCTTGCCTTCCTCAACGATAGTAACTACTTCTTCAATCCTCTGCACATAGTCTGTCAACACGCAAACACAATCCGAAGAAAGACAATTGTCCTCCGGTTGCCGTTGCGAGGCATGTAAGATTTTGCCGAAACACCTACCTGTAACACCCCGTGTTTCAAAAGTCAAAGTACAAGTCAAAGTCAAAAGAAGAAAAGATTGCTAATTGCGATCTGTCTCTCCTTGCTAATTACTGATTGTACTCTTGATTTATAATCGATAATCTATTTTTAATCGCATTTGTTGTATTATGTGGAGTACTTGTTAATAAATCGCTATCTAATCGCATTTTAAATCGCTAATCGAGTTATCGCTAATCGCATCGCTATCGCATCGCAACCCGAATTATGCGTTCTGGATATTGTTTTACGTGTGTGTGCTATTTATATGTTACTTGTGCATGGTTATTTATGTTTTGTGGTGATTAATCGAAACGCAATCGCAACTCTGTCGCATCGCAATCTAATCGCAAACGCTAAACGTAAGCTATTTATATTGGTTGTATGTTAGATATAGTAGTTAGGTTATTTGTGGGTAATACTATCGCATCGCTTACTCAAAATGCATCGCAACACTCAACACGCAAAACGAAAACACGAATACCAACCCGCGACACCACTCGATCGAATGACCATTCGATCGAATGGTCATCCGAACAGATGACCATCCGATTGGATGGCCATCCGATCCGTCACCTTCGCGCACCATTTTCCTCTTTTGGAAACCCTATAAATACCCTGTCACATCAACATTCATTGATGTGACAGCCCTCTCTCCGACCAGCTCGCTCCAACCCACTTTTTTCTCGATTTCTCGCGATTCCGGTAAGCTTCTAGCTCAATTCTTGTACTTCTATGATCTACACATGTTTCTTCATCGTTTTCACCTTTGAATCTTCATTTTTAACCATGAAATCTACTGATTTGAGGTGTTATAGGGTGATGTCATCATGGAGTTCTTACGAACTTCATAATTTGGCTTCATTCCAACAAGAACAACCCGGATCTAAGAGATTTCCACAAGATTTAACAATGTTTTCGCATAAATCTAAACGTTTTCAAGGTTAAAAGGATTGAAAGATGGTTTCTTAGCTTTCTTTCAACTCTTTTACACTCAATGCACTCAAAACCGATAGAATCGGAGCTCGTTCTGATCTTCTACTCATTCTTAGTGAGGTGTCGGCTCAAGATCTGATTTCTATCTAAGAGACAATGATTCCGGGTTAAACATGAACAACCATCACAAATAGTTAACTGAGCGGACTAGGGTGATTCCTGTTCGATCGGATAACTTGAGTCTTGGTGGAGTTTCTGTTGTCTAACACGATGTCATGCCGTCTCGACCAAACCGCAAACTTTCAGATTTAACAAATTTCAAAACGAGCAAGTCACTGAATGGACTGCCGTCCGATCGGATTACTATCCGATCTAACGATGATCTGATCAGGTGACATATGTAACACCCCGTGTTCCGGAAGTCAAAGTCAAAGTCAAGGTCAAAGTCAAAGGAAGAGAAGATTGCTAATTACAATATGCCTCTCCTTGCTCAACGACCGATCGTGCGACTTAACTTGTAATCTTCTACTATTATGTATTCGACTTAGTTGTATTATGTGGAGTAAATGATAATAAGTGCACTTAATCGCAGTAATCGATGTATGTTTATCGCCAATAATCGCTTTACGACTGTGAGCAATAGGAAGTAACAATGCGATAAAGTTAACTTAACGCTAAGCTACTTAACGCTAACCGAATCGACATCGAATCGCAATACGAATCGCAGTGAATTACAGGTTCTGGATATTGTTTTACGTGTGTGTGTGTTATTTATGTGTTACTTGTGCATGTTTAATTATGTTTGATGGTGATCAATCGCAATCGATATCGCAACTCAATCGAATCACAGTCTAATCGCGAACGCTAAACGCAAGTTAGTTACAGTGATTGTATGTTAGATATAGTGGTTAGGATTAATGGGTATTACTATCGCATCGCTTACTCGAAACAAATCGCAACGCACGAAACGAAAACGCAAAATCCAACTCACCGGAGCCACTCGATCGAGTGACCACTCGATCGGATGGCCAACCGATCGGGTCGCTATCCGATCGGACTACCATCCGATCGGTGACCCACTCGACACCTAGGCACTTTCCTCTTTTGGAAACCCTATAAATACCCCCACCTGTCACAATCATTTGATGTCACAACTCCTCACCTGAACCAGACGCTCAAGCACACATTTCTCTCGATTTCTCTCGATTCTTGTAAGTTTCTTCCTAAATCTTTGTACTTCTATGATCTACACTTGATTCTTCATCTTTTTCATCGAACAATCTTCACTTTTAACCGTGAAATCACTGGATTTGGGGTGTTCTAGGGTGATGTCATCATGGAGTTCATATGAACTTCAAGGTTTGGCTTCATTCCACCAAGAACATCTCAGATCTGAAAGGTTTCCACATGATTAGACAACGTTTCCATGCAAATCTAAACATTTTCGAGATATAAAAGGATTGAAAGAGGGTTTCTAACTTTCTTTCAACTCTTTTACACTCAATGCTCTCAAAACCGATAGAATCAGAGCTCGTTCTGATCTTCTGCTCATTCTTAGTGAAGTATCGGTTCAAGATCTGATATTGCCCGCGGGCGAGTCTTCAACATCAACGCCCGTCAGGCTCAGGCAGACAACAACGTGGTCAATGGTACGTTCCTTGTAAATGGTATATATGCTTCGTGTTTATTTGATACTGGAGCCGATAACTGTTTTGTGTCGTTTGAATTCGAAAAGCCCCTTAATCGTAAGCGCGCTAACCTCCCAACGACCTTCGACGTAGAAGTTGCTACTGGAAGAACTGTCACCGTCAGTTTTGTTTTACGTGACTGTACCCTTGATCTCAATGGTCATATTTTCCCGATTAACCTTATACCGATGCAACTCGGTAGCTTTGATATCATAGTAGGTATGGATTTCCTTCGGCAAAACCATGCTGAAATTGTTTGTTTCGACAAGATGATTCGATTCTCACTCGCAAATGGTGATCAACTGTGTGTTTATGGTGAAGTCGCTTCGAAAAGGTTACAACTCATGTCGTGTGTCCAGGCTAGCAAGTATCTCCGCAAGGAATACCAAGCTTTCCTGGCACACATTGTAGTAGCGGAGAAGGAAAAGAAAGGTAATCCCGGAGTAAAAGACGTTCCCGTAGTTTGTGAATTCCCTAATGTATTCCCCAAGGATCTACCAGGCTTACCGCCCACTTGTGATATCGATTTCCGAATCGACCTAATTCCTGGAGCAAACCCTGTTGCTAGAGCGCCTTATCGACTCGCACCTTCTGAAATGCGCGAACTCTCGAGTCAGCTTCAGGAGCTACTTGATAAAGGCTTCATTCACCCAAGCACCTCTCCTTGGGGCGCACCTGTCCTCTTCGTAAAAAAGAAGGACAGATCGTTCCGGATGTGCATCGACTACAGGGAGTTGAATAAGCCGACTATCAAGAATCGATACCCCTTGCCCCGAATCGACGACTTATTTGACCAATTGCAAGGTGCTACATGCTTTTCCAAGATCGATCTACGTTTAGGATACCACCAGCTACGAATTCAAGAGGAAGATATACCTAAAACAACATTCCGAACCCGTTATGGTCATTTCGAGTTTGTTGTTATGCCCTTTGGTCTTACTAATGCCCCCGCAGTCTTCATGGATCTAATGAATCGCGTGTGTAAACCCTATCTTGACCGCTTCGTCATCGTGTTTATCGATGATATCCTGATCTATTCCAAATCAAAAGCTGAACACGCGCAACATCTCAATTTGGTTCTTGAGTTACTCCAGGGAAACTGTCTCTATGCCAAGTTCTCCAAGTGTGAATTCTGGCTTGAGGAGGTCCAATTCTTGGGTCACATCATCTATAGCCAAGGAATTCATGTCGATCCTGCGAAGATCGAAGCTGTTAAGAGTTGGGTCACACCTAAGAACCCGTCCGGAGTTCGTTCATTACTCGGATTGGCGGGTTACTACCGCCGATTCATCATCGACTTTTTGAAAACCGATGTACCGCTTACTTCTCTTACGCACAAAGACAAACCTTTTGTTTGGGGAACCAAACAAGAGAAAGCCTTTCAAACTCTCAAGCTTAAGCTTTGCAACGCTCCCGTTCTCTCTTTGCCCGACGGAGACGACGACTTCATAGTCTATTGTGATGCCTTTAACCTCGGTCTTGGTTGTGTTCTTATGCAACGAGACAAGGTTATTGCGTACGCATCTCGTCAGCTCAAGATCCACGAGAAGAACTACACCACACACGACCTAGAGTTTGGCGCAGTTGTTTTTGCCCTAAAGATTTGGCGACACTACCTTTATGGTACTAAGTGTACGGTCTTCACCGACCATAAGAGCCTACAACACATCCTTAGCCAGAAAGAACTGAATATGCGCCAACGCCGGTGGGTAGAACTACTCAACGATTACGACTGTGAGATTCGTTACCACCAAGGCAAAACAAACGTCGTTGCCGATGCTCTCAGTCGACGAAGCTATTTGCATAGCGCTCGCAATACTCAAGCCCAGTACCATCTCGAGACTCTTATTCGCGACGCCCAACATGCTTGTTTTACCGAACGTACCTTGAAAAAGGAACGGATTACGCATGATGGTGCTCAGCTCGTGAATAAATCGAATGGTATATTCCATTATTTGGACCGAATTTGGATTCCTAAGCATACCAATTTGCGACAAATTCTACTCGACGAAGCCCACAAGTCGCGATACTCCATTCATCCCGGTGCAGATAAAATGTACCAGGACATGCGCTACAAGTACTGGTGGCCGGGAATGAAAAAGGATATCGCCATATACGTCTCGAAGTGCCTAACTTGCTCTAAAGTCAAGGCTGAACAGCAAAGACCCTCTGGCTTACTTGTCCAACCCGAGATCCCTATGTGGAAGTGGGAAAGTATAGCTATGGACTTCATAACGAAACTACCGCGCACGCCACCAAGTCACGACAGCATCTGGGTTGTCGTTGACTGCTTGACTAAATCCGCTCACTTTCTGCCGATACGAGAAGACTATAAGGTGGAACGATTAGCCCGAATCTCCACCGACAAAATTATCTGTCGACATGGGACACCTCGTGACATCATCTCTGACCGCGATGGTCGGTTTACCTCGCGTCTTTGGGAAACGTTTCAATCTGCTCTCGGTACTACTCTTAATCTAAGTACCGCTTTCCATCCCCAAACCGACGGTCAGACTGAAAGAACGATTCGTACCTTTGAAGACATGCTTCGCTCGTGTGTCATAGATTTCGGTGGTAATTGGGATGCGCACTTACCTTTAGTCGAATTCTCGTACAATAATAGTTATCATTCGAGTATCCAAATGGCACCTTTTGAGGCATTATACGGAAGAAAATGTCGATCTCGCCTATTGTATGGCACAAGACCAGAGACGCGCAAATTACCGGTCCTGAGCTATTGCAAGAAACGACTGACAAAATCCTCCAGATTCGAGACAATCTACTGAAAGCTCGGAGCCGTCAGAAAAGTTACGCCGATAGACGCCGCAAGCCCCTTGAATTTGACGTTGGCGATCACGTACTCCTAAAGGTTGCACCTTGGAAGGGGGTGATCAGATTCGGCAAGAAAGGAAAGCTCGCGCCTCGATATGTGGGACCCTTTAAGATTCTGGAAAGGATTGGCAAAGTGGCGTACAAACTCGAACTACCAGAGGAACTGAGTAATGTCCACCCGACTTTCCACGTTTCGAACCTCAGAAAGTGTTTGGCCGACCAGGAGTTACACGTCCCTCTAGAGAATCTACAAGTGGACGAAACATTACACTTCGTGGAAAAGCCTGTCGAGATCACGGGCTGAGAAACTAAGGTACTCCGACGCCCACGCATTTCCATTGTGAAGGTTCGCTGGGAAGGCAAACGCGGCGCAGAGTTCACCTGGGAACTTGAAAGTGACATGAAGGCGAAGTACCCGCAACTGTTTGTTACGCCTACTTTTTAAATTTCGGGATGAAATTTCCTCAACTAGGGGAGGCTGTAACACCCCGTGTTCCGGAAGTCAAAGTCAAGGTCAAAGCCAAAGGAAGAGAAGATTGCTAATTACGATCTGCCTCTCCTTGCTCAACGACCGATCGCGCGACTTGACTTGTAATCTACTACTATTATGTATTCGACTTAGTTGTATTATGTGGAGTAAATGATAATAAGCGCACTTAATCACAGTAATCGATGTATGTTTATCGCCAATAATCGCTTTACGACTGTGAGCAATAGGAAGTAACAATGCGATAAAGTTAACTAAACGCTAAGCTACTTAACACTAACCGAATCGACATCGAATCGCAATAAGAATCGCAGTGAATTACAGGTTCTGGATATTGTTTTACGTGTGTGTGTGTTATTTATGTGTTACTTGTGCATGTTTAATTATGTTTGATGGTGATCAATCGGAATCGATATCGCAACTCAATCGAATCGCAGTCTAATCGCGAACGCTAAACGCAAGTTAGTTACAGTGACTGTATGTTAGATATAGTGGTTAGGATTAATGGGTATTACTATCGCATCGCTTACTCGAAACAAATCGCAACGCACGAAACGAAAACGCAAAATCCAACTCACCGGAGCCACTCGATCGAGTGACCACTCGATCGGATGGCCAACCGATCGGGTCGCTATCCGATCGGACTACCATCCGATCGGTGACCCACTCGACACCTAGGCACTTTCCTCTTTTGGAAACCCTATAAATACCCCCACCTGTCACAATCATTTGATGTCACAACTCCTCACCTGAACCAGACGCTCAAGCACACATTTCTCTCGATTTCTCTCGATTCTTGTAAGTTTCTTCCTAAATCTTTGTACTTCTATGATCTACACTTGATTCTTCATCTTTTTCATCGAACAATCTTCACTTTTAACCGTGAAATCACTGGATTTGGGGTGTTCTAGGGTGATGTCATCATGGAGTTCATATGAACTTCAAGGTTTGGCTTCATTCCACCAAGAACATCTCAGATCTGAAAGGTTTCCACATGATTAGACAACGTTTCCATGCAAATCTAAACATTTTCGAGATATAAAAGGATTGAAAGAGGGTTTCTAACTTTCTTTCAACTCTTTTACACTCAATGCTCTCAAAACCGATAGAATCGGAGCTCGTTCTGATCTTCTGCTCATTCTTAGTGAAGTATCGGTTCAAGATCTGATATTGCCCGCGGGCGAGTCTTCAACATCAACGCCCGTCAGGCTCAGGCAGACAACAACGTGGTCAATGGTACGTTCCTTGTAAATGGTATATATGCTTCGTGTTTATTTGATACTGGAGCCGATAACTGTTTTGTGTCGTTTGAATTCGAAAAGCCCCTTAATCGTAAGCGCGCTAACCTCCCAACGACCTTCGACGTAGAAGTTGCTACTGGAAGAACTGTCACCGTCAGTTTTGTTTTACGTGACTGTACCCTTGATCTCAATGGTCATATTTTCCCGATTAACCTTATACCGATGCAACTCGGTAGCTTTGATATCATAGTAGGTATGGATTTCCTTTGGTAAAACCATGCTGAAATTATTTGTTTCGACAAGATGATTCGATTCTAACTCGCAAATGGTGATCAACTGTGTGTTTATGGTGAAGTCGCTTCGAAAAGGTTACAACTCATGTCGTGTGTCCAGGCTAGCAAGTATCTCCGCAAGGAATACCAAGCTTTCCTGGCACACATTGTAGTAGCGGAGAAGGAAAAGAAAGGTAATCCCGGAGTAAAAGACGTTCCCGTAGTTTGTGAATTCCCTAATGTATTCCCCAAGGATCTACCAGGCTTATCGCCCACTTGTGATATCGATTTCCGAATCGACCTAATTCCTGGAGCAAACCCTGTTGCTAGAGCGCCTTATCGACTCGCACCTTCTGAAATGCGCGAACTCTCGAGTCAGCTTCAGGAGCTACTTGATAAAGGCTTCATTCACCCAAGCACCTCTCCTTGGGGCGCACCTGTCCTCTTCGTAAAAAAGAAGGACAGATCGTTCCGGATGTGCATCGACTACAGGGAGTTGAATAAGCCGACTATCAAGAATCGATACCCCTTGCCCCGAATCGACGACTTATTTGACCAATTGCAAGGTGCTACATGCTTTTCCAAGATCGATCTACGTTTAGGATACCACCAGCTACGAATTCAAGAGGAAGATATACCTAAAACAACATTCCGAACCCGTTATGGTCATTTCGAGTTTGTTGTTATGCCCTTTGGTCTTACTAATGCCCCCGCAGTCTTCATGGATCTAATGAATCGCGTGTGTAAACCCTATCTTGACCGCTTCGTCATCGTGTTTATCGATGATATCCTGATCTATTCCAAATCAAAAGCTGAACACGCGCAACATCTCAATTTGGTTCTTGAGTTACTCCAGGGAAACTGTCTCTATGCCAAGTTCTCCAAGTGTGAATTCTGGCTTGAGGAGGTCCAATTCTTGGGTCACATCATCTATAGCCAAGGAATTCATGCCGATCCTGTGAAGATCGAAGCTGTTAAGAGTTGGGTCACACCTAAGAACCCGTCCGAAGTTCGTTCATTACTCGGATTGGCGGGTTACTACCGCCGATTCATCATCGACTTTTTGAAAACCGATGTACCGCTTACTTCTCTTACGCACAAAGACAAACCTTTTGTTTAGGGAACCAAATAAGAGGAAGCCTTTCAAACTCTCAAGCTTAAGCTTTGCAACGCTCCCGTTCTCTCTTTGCCCGACGGAGACGACGACTTCATAGTCTATTGTGATGCCTTTAACCTCGGTCTTGGTTGTGTTCTTATGCAACGAGACAAGGTTATTGCGTACGCATCTCGTCAGCTCAAGATCCACGAGAAGAACTACACCACACACGACCTAGAGTTTGGCGCAGTTGTTTTTGCCCTAAAGATTTGGCGACACTACCTTTATGGTACTAAGTGTACGGTCTTCACCGACCATAAGAGCCTACAACACATCCTTAGCCAGAAAGAACTGAATATGCGCCAACGCCGGTGGGTAGAACTACTCAACGATTACGACTGTGAGATTCGTTACCACCAAGGCAAAACAAACGTCGTTGCCAATGCTCTCAGTCGACGAAGCTATTTGCATAGCGCTCGCAATACTCAAGCCCAGTACCATCTCGAGACTCTTATTCGCGACGCCCAACATGCTTGTTTTACCGAACGTACCTTGAAAAAGGAACGGATTACGCATGATGGTGCTCAGCTCGTGAATAAATCGAATGGTATATTCCATTTTTGGACCGAATTTGGATTCCTAAGCATACCAATTTGCGACAAATTCTACTCGACGAAGCCCACAAGTCGCGATACTCCATTCATCCCGGTGTAGATAAAATGTACCAGGACATGCGCTACAAGTACTGGTGGCCGGGAATGAAAAAGGATATCGCCATATACGTCTCGAAGTGCCTAACTTGCTCTAAAGTCAAGGCTGAACAGCAAAGACCCTCTGGCTTACTTGTCCAACCCGAGATCCCTATGTGGAAGTGGGAAAGTATAGCTATGGACTTCATAACGAAACTACCGCGCACGCCACCAAGTCACGACAGCATCTGGGTTGTCGTTGACCGCTTGACTAAATCCGCTCACTTTCTGCCGATACGAGAAGACTATAAGGTGGAACGATTAGCCCGAATCTCCACCGACAAAATTATCTGTCGACATGGGACACCTCGTGACATCATCTCTGACCGCGATGGTCGGTTTACCTCGCGTCTTTGGGAAACGTTTCAATCTGCTCTCGGTACTACTCTTAATCTAAGTACCGCTTTCCATCCCTAAACCGACGGTCAGACTGAAAGAACGATTCGTACCTTTGAAGACATGCTTCGCTCGTGTGTCATAGATTTCGGTGGTAATTGGGATGCGCACTTACCTTTAGTCGAATTCTCGTACAATAATAGTTATCATTCGAGTATCCAAATGGCACCTTTTGAGGCATTATACGGAAGAAAATGTCGATCTCGCCTATTGTATGGCACAAGACCAGAGACGCGCAAATTACCGGTCCTGAGCTATTGCAAGAAACGACTGACAAAATCCTCCAGATTCGAGACAATCTACTGAAAGCTCGGAGCCGTCAGAAAAGTTACGCCGATAGACGCCGCAAGCCCCTTGAATTTGACGTTGGCGATCACGTACTCCTAAAGGTTGCACCTTGGAAGGGGGTGATCAGATTCGGCAAGAAAGGAAAGCTCGCGCCTCGATATGTGGGACCCTTTAAGATTCTGGAAAGGATTGGCAAAGTGGCGTACAAACTCGAACTACCAGAGGAACTGAGTAATGTCCACCCGACTTTCCACGTTTCGAACCTCAGAAAGTGTTTGGCCGACCAGGAGTTACACGTCCCTCTAGAGAATCTACAAGTGGACGAAACATTACACTTCGTGGAAAAGCCTGTCGAGATCACGGGCTGAGAAACTAAGGTACTCCGACGCCCACGCATTTCCATTGTGAAGGTTCACTGGGAAGGCAAACGCGGCGCAGAGTTCACCTGGGAACTTGAAAGTGACATGAAGGCGAAGTACCCGCAACTGTTTGTTACGCCTACTTTTTAAATTTCGGGATGAAATTTCCTCAACTAGGGGAGGCTGTAACACCCCGTGTTCCGGAAGTCAAAGTCAAGGTCAAAGCCAAAGGAAGAGAAGATTGCTAATTACGATCTGCCTCTCCTTGCTCAACGACCGATCGCGCGACTTGACTTGTAATCTACTACTATTATGTATTCGACTTAGTTGTATTATGTGGAGTAAATGATAATAAGCGCACTTAATCACAGTAATCGATGTATGTTTATCGCCAATAATCGCTTTACGACTGTGAGCAATAGGAAGTAACAATGCGATAAAGTTAACTAAACGCTAAGCTACTTAACACTAACCGAATCGACATCGAATCGCAATAAGAATCGCAGTGAATTACAGGTTCTGGATATTGTTTTACGTGTGTGTGTGTTATTTATGTGTTACTTGTGCATGTTTAATTATGTTTGATGGTGATCAATCGGAATCGATATCGCAACTCAATCGAATCGCAGTCTAATCGCGAACGCTAAACGCAAGTTAGTTGTAGTGATTGTATGTTAGATATAGTGGTTAGGATTAATGGGAAATACTATCGCATCGCTTACTCGAAACGAATCGCAACGCACGAAACAAAAACACAAAATCCAACTCACCAGAGCCACTCGATCGGATGGCCAACCGATCGAGTCGCCATCCGATCGGACCGCCATCCGATCGGTGACCCACTCGACACCTAGGCACTTTCCTCTTTTAGAAACCCTATAAATACCCCCACCTGTCACAATCATTTGATGTCACAACTCCTCACCCGAACCAGATGCTCAAGCACACATTTCTCTCGATTTCTCTCGATTCTTGTAAGTTTCATCCTAAATCTTTGTACTTCTATGATCTACACTTGATTCTTCATCTTTTTCACCGAACAATCTTCACTTTTAACCGTGAAATCACTGGATTTGGGGTGTTCTAGGGTGATGTCATCATGGAGTTCATATGAACTTCAAGGTTTGGCTTCATTCAACCAAGAACATCTCAGATCTGAAAGGTTTCCACATGATTAGACAACGTTTCCATGCAAATCTAAACATTTTCGAGATATAAAAGGATTGAAAGAGGGTTTCTAACTTTCTTTCAACTCTTTTACACTCAATGCTCTCAAAACCGATATAATCGGAGCTCGTTCTGATCTTCTGCTCATTCTTAGTGAAGTATCGGTTCAAGATCTGATATCTATCAAAGAAACAACCGATTTCGGGTTAAACATGAACAACCGCTAGGAACAGTCGACTGGTCAGATTGGGGTGATTCCCGTTCTATCGGACGACTCGGGCCTGATGGAGTTCCTATTGTTTAAATGTTACGCCCTAAATTGTTTTAACCAAATTTTGACGCAGCGGAAAAATACATACTAAAATTTCTTTATAAATTATTCTTTCTTTCATTTAAATACATTAATCCCTTTTCATAAATTAATTAAAATCTAACATACGCATATCGAATTAAATGACCACATACACACCCAAGTACAACCCATGTCTAGACTCGATCTTCAACCGATTACGCATCTTGAACCAACATTTATAAACCTGTACAACCTGCAGTCACCACAACCAATTACTTCATTAGCAACCAGTGACATAATATATATATACTTTAACACGTGCATAATCAAGCATCAACATCTCTTATTCTCGTTCATATAAGTACATCCTTTCGGACACTCTCGTACGACTTCCATACTTAACCTTCACTCTCCATTATTAGTATACCTGCACTTTCATTTCATTCTTAACAGAAAACAATTAGCATCATTATACTTTCCTATTCACTTTCGACTTCTTTTTTCGTAACCTTACCTATTTACTTCCATTGTTTAATACTTTCACATGAATCACAATAATGATCATAGTACAATATATTTTACATCTAAAGTGTAAGTCCGGGATTTACTTACCTTACTCGTCCGTATTTGTATTCGCTTACTTGAGTCTTCTTGTCCCGTTAGCCTTCCACGCTCCATCCATCTTGACATGATTCCTATACTTTCATGTCATTACATTAACATCCTTATTAGCATACATGACTATTCATATGAACGATCATATCAAGTTCATATCTCACATATGTATTCCATTAGCCAATTCAAACAAGCATATAGCATACTCAACATCATCATAACACAACCTTCACATATTATTGTCATTTAGACATTTCATCAAACACATGGCGTGCGTACTACTTCCTAGGCACCATGTACAACTAGTTTGTGCATAATCTTCCTAGTTCATTCATATTTCATCAAATCTTCTTACTAATCAACAAGTATCATTAGCACATAAACATCAAGCATAGCATCATCATATTTCTCCTAATTCATCTAACAAGAATTCATCATACCCACATAATACATCAATCTTTCCACAAGATTTGGACATAGATGATGATTCTAGTCATCATCTTCACCATAACTAACGGGTTTCACCCCTAATCATCAAATTAGCACTAACCATACGTAACCGATGTTCTATACGAGGGTTCTAACCCTTGTACATGTTTAATTTCATATTAACTCATGGATTAGAACATAACCCACTTCACCAATGATCACCAATCTTAAATTTAAGACATACCTTATGATCCTCTCATGATAGTGATCATTTATCCATGCTCGGTTATGATTTTAGACTTCATTCCACCCTTCAATTTGAAGATTTATCAAGAACTAGGGTTTGAACCCTTGTTCTTCTTCTTCCTGATCGTCTCACACACACACGATGGGGTTTTCCTTTATTTATTAAATCATGTTTCCTTTTTTTAACGGTTTTGGTCCCTCAACTTCGTTTCAATTAATAAAGAGACTAACACTCATTATCCTGTTACTTATATATACATGTCACCACTCGGTAAATTATTCCTAGTCAACTTTTATTTACGGGTCACTTTTACCCCAAACGGTAATTTACCCGTTCCTTTATATTAACCGGGTTTAAATTATCAAACCCCATTTTTGGGGTGTTACATTAAACTGATGTCGTTCTGTCTTGATCAAACCGCAAACTTTCAAACTTAACAATTTTCAAAACGAACAAGTCACCATGCGGACTGCCATCCGATCGGATTGCCACCCGATCAAACGGCAATCCGCACAGGTGACTTGGATGGTAGAAACCTTTCTTGTTTTGGAAAATGCTACAATGAAAACTTTAAAGGACAAGCCATCATACACAAACACATCCTCACCAGCAATTGTCAATCCGACCGAATGGCCATCCGACCGGATGACCATCCGAACGGATTGACATCCGCTCGAATGACCATCCGGCCGGATGACCATCCGGCCGGATTGCCATCCGACCGGGTTGCCACTCGAAACTCGTTCCACTCGCATCTTTTTACGCACCGTTCTTCGCTTATGCTATCGTTAACTGTTCAGGCTAACCTCACCCTAGCGCTCCCTTCAATCCATCATCGCTGTGAGTATATTCGATCCCTTTTTGCTTTACGCACTTTTGGGTGTATCATACGTTACATATATTCAAATCACATCGAACACACAACGAAATACTTTAACGCTAACCATTACAGTATGTTATACGTGACTCGATGAATGCTTGTTTATTATGTTTACACATAGATTGCTGTCTACCTGCCTTAGTAACGATAGTACTATAGTTTGGACTCAGCACCTGTTCACTCAGGGGTTGTTAAGGACCATTACTCACATGTTCGCAGTGCTGAATATGTGTTGCAAACTGCCTTACGCAGTCAACACGCATTCATTGGTATTGATAGGATCTTTTTCGATAACTTACGTGCTTCACATCACACGTTGTACGTGCTGGTTATGCGTAAACGATTTCGAACTCTGTTATACTATCAAACTTGTATGCTCACCTTTACACTATGTGTATTGAGTTTTACTTTAACGTATGTGGCAGGTGCTTAAGATGCTAGGATGCTTGGTTTGCTGTGTGATGAAATTGAGGCTAGGAAAGAGTCTAGAAACAAATAAATAAAATGTCTATTTGAAATCTGAGTTGTCGGATCAGTACTTGTTTGTGAGACAATCATCTGTAATAACTGTTTTATTTGGATATGTTATGGTATGTGACATGACGTTTAAGTATCTGGTAATTAATAGTTGTTGTGGATACTCATGGACAATTTGTTTCGCTCAGTGCCGCGCCCCGATGATTCCACCATCGGTTGGGGTATGACAACATATACTTTCTACATTTGGATAGATTTAAACAAACTGCAACCTCCACTCGGATCACCATCCGAGCGGACGACCATCCGACCGGATGACCATTCGAACGGGTGACCTGAATGGCAGGGATACTTCTCATTTTATAAAATGCTACAACGAAAACTTCAAAGCCATCATACACAAACACATCCATCCCAAACGAGTGACACCGACCGAACGGCCAACCGATCGGATGACCATCCGATTGGATTGCCATCCGATCGGATGACACCTCGACACCATTTTCACTTGCACCGTTTTACGTGCCACTTATCGTTTACGCTATCGTTCTGTAACTAGGCTGACTCTCTCTCTAGCGTTCCCTTCAATCCATCATCGCTGTGAGTATACTCGATCCCTTTTTGCTTATCGCACTTTTGGGTGTTACATATGTTACCTATATCAAATCACATCGACACACAACGCAAACACTTTTAATGCTAACCGCTGTTGCATGTTATACGTGACTCGATGAATGCCTGTTTGTTATGTTTACACATTGATTGCTGTCTACCTGCCTTAGCAACGATAGTACTATAGTTTGGACTCAGCACCCGTTCATTCAGGGGTTATTAAGGATATTACTTCACGTGTTCGCAGTGGTGAACATGTGTTGCGCACTCGCTACTCGCAGTTAAATCGCAGTCATTGGTATTGATAGGATCTTTGTCGATAACTTACATGCTTCGCATTATACGTTGTACATGCTGGTTATGCGTAAACGATTTCGAACTCTATTATACTATTAAACTTGTATGCTCACCTTTACACTATGTGTATTGACCTCTATTTTAACGTATGTGGCAGGTGTTTAGGATGCTTTGCTTGTTAATTGCTGGAATCAAGCTAGGATGGAGTCTAGAAACAAATCTAATAAAATCTGAGTTGTCGAAACAGTTTTCTATTTGTCTTTGAGAACAATTGTCTGTAATAGCTGTGCTACTTTATATGTTACGGTATGGGACGTAATGATTAAAATATTTGGTAATCATAGTTGTTATGGAATCTCCTGGACAATCTGTTTCGCTCAGTGCCGCGCCCCGATGATTCCGCCATCGGTTGGGGTGTGACACTACCAACCGAATCAAAAGTCTCATTACTAGATAGATGGAGCGGAACACCGTGAATGTTCAACCAAGAAATTCTCTCAAAGGCGACCGATTGTCCCTTCCATGTATCAACGCTGGAAAACCATCCGAAGTCGGGAGCCTCGGATCTGAAATAATCAGCCTCAAAATCTGATTTAAACACAATCAAAGCACACAGCCCACCCAGGTATTTAATATCCGAATCTCTGAAACAAGCTTCTTTTAGGAGAAATTCCAGCTTCCTGAGTGTCCATAGGTCTTTAGTCTTTCCGATTATAGCTTTACCGTGTAATTCCACGTAAGCTTTTGCAAATTCTGAAACAACGACTTCTTTCGAGTTTATAATCGGGGTATGTTTTCCGGTGTCACACCCCAACCAATGGCGGAATCATCGGAGTGGGACTAGTTTGAGATTGCAAGAAACTTCATAACACTATTTGTGACAATATTTAATTCAACCGATTTCATTTCATAAACAATTCGTCAAACATTA
This sequence comes from Helianthus tuberosus, assembly GCA_030545235.1. Taxonomy (NCBI): domain Eukaryota; kingdom Viridiplantae; phylum Streptophyta; class Magnoliopsida; order Asterales; family Asteraceae; genus Helianthus; species Helianthus tuberosus. The sequence goes on along the minus strand of CM060368.1, from coordinate 20,365,466 downwards.
CAAAGAAATTCAAATAACAACATTGTTCATAACATAAACATAACAAAATTTGATACAACACTTCTAACGTCTAAGTGAGTATCTTGGTATCTTTGCTAATCCGTTTCATAGCATCATCAATCCTCAACTTGTAACATGTTTAAAATACAATTCAATGCAAAAACAAAGGCGAGCATACAAGTTTAAGAATAAGTATAAGTATAAGTTTAAAGTTTAAAAACGAATCCACATGGCAACTTAGTTTATATAAGAGCATCATACAAGGCATGCAATATTTCTAGTCAACCCTCTGTTTACTAAAAATGATATAATTCAACATGACCTCTAGTTCACGGGTGGTGCGTTACTCCTATAGCGCTATACATGTCAAATGGAGGCTAGTAATAAGCTAATGACTATTGTATCACATAAGAATCTCCCAAGTATAAGCATCAAATATAACAACATAACATTCATGTATAAGGATTGTTTTCGTGCATTTGCATAAAGAATAAGTTTAAGTGTGGTTTTATAATTTAACATGTTACACCCCAAAAGTGGTAAACATAAAAAGGGGGTTTGCGATATACTCACAGTTTTGCAACTCTTCAACTTATGAATCCGCGAGTGAGTTGTTGTTGGAGGTAGAAACACCAAGTCCTTCTACATGAAGAAACAAAGTGTATGAGTATTGGGAATCTGGAAGATTTAAAGATTTGGAGTTTTAAAACATAAGAATAAAAACATATGAAAGTAATCATCTTTTAACACATATGATGTTGGTAGATGATGTAACTTTAACATTTGACAAATAACCATTAGGTCATCATCAAAGCTTGGTTACTAGTATATTATGTGTATTATGTAGTAGATATTATAATATCAAGAATATCATGTATGTCAAGCATGAGGTAGGTGGATGAATCCTCTATTTAGGAACCTCTTAAGTGTCATAGAATTCATGTAGGAGGTAGGAAGAAAGTCTTCCATTTAGGCACCTCTAAGTGTTCACCACTACACTTGATGTAAGAACATTCAAGGAGGGTCATGAACTTACAAGTAAATATTGGATATGAACAACTAATCTATGAGAAATCATCAAGCAATGTGTGGATTTTTTTAAGTGGGTTAGCCCAAGCTAATCCTAAATCACACAAACATCAAGTCTTGAACTTGAACATCACTTGTGGGTTAAACCCTTGAATAAAAACATAAAGTTTGTGAGGTTATACCTATGATTTTGAATGTCTCAACCTTGTTTTTAAGCCTAACTAATCATAGAAGTGGTTATAAGCATAAGGACATAGGTTTGAGATGAGTTAGACTTAAGTTGCATCATGTTTAGCAAGGTTTGAACCAAAACAAAGAAATCAGTGAACTTTGGAGCCCTTTTGGCGACGTTCTAGGGACTGTTTTTCTGTGAAAAACTATGGAATCAAAGCTATGGTTAATCCAAGCATGTAGGAAAAAGAATGGAGTAAATCGGACAAGAATTGAGTGAGTTATGCTCACTTTAGTGAAGTAGTACCAATCTAGTACCAATCTGCTCGAACTTCTGATGTTGCAACGAATTCCAGCTGATTTAGAGAGATTAGAGAGTGTTTGCAAAGTGAAAATAGCTTGGACAACACTTGGGTTTTATAGGGGAAGGTTGTGGTTGGGTTAGTTGGGGTTTAAATGCAAGAAACACAAGTTAAACCACTCAAAATGCATCAAAATTCGACCAACCAGCGAGCCGGTTGCATTTTTCTCCGGATCAGACTGGCTCACGGCCAGCGTAAGATTTTGGGGGGTCTTTCACGGCCAGTGACACTCCTCCAGACAACTTTTGGTTTTTGACACTTTAGGCCCCTCTAGTTTGTATTTTAGGGGTTTTAAGTGTTTTAGGGGCCTTTTTCGTCGTATAAGCATATTATAAGGGTAAAACAAGCATGATGAACATAATCCAAGTATAATTAAGTATATGAATGTCGTATTTAAGTTTCGTACATGTTCAAAAGACGTTTTATGCATAAGTTTCACGTATTTACAAGATTAACACAAAGTTTCCAAGAATTACGAATAAGCATCAATTGTTTCTTGAAATTAAATGTATGAGCATGTATAAAGTATGTATAACACGAAATTAAAGAAATACGAGTTTTATTTATGATCCAAGTCTCGGATTTTACAACGATTACAAAGAAAGGATGATTACAAGAACACAAGACTTCCAAAGATAGAAATACAAACAAGACTTTCTAATTATGGAAAGTATGAAAGAGCAGGGCGTTACATCCGGTCACCGAACCGGCGTAAGTTTTATCACCGGACACAAAGGAATTAAAGTTCATCCCCTGCACCTTGTCCCCTTTCTGTTTGTCACCATGGACTTTATCAAACTGAAACTTGTTTTTGCCCTTAACTTCCTTCTTACCCATATCTTCTTTATTTTCTAAGGAAAATTTTGCTAGATTTATGAACAATTTATAGTTGCCCATCCAAACGTTTTGCATAGATCTTTCCAATCTAGTCACGCCTTTCACCCTGGTAAAGCTTACAAAACCAAAACGAAAACCGTTTTTATCCCTTTTCCTAGCCACATACACACCTTTGATCGACCCGAAAACTTCTAATGTTTTTCCGATGTCTTTCGAGCTACATCTTTCTAGAAATCTAGACACATAGAACTTCTTTATCCCTTCCGATCTCTTCGCGTTCCCTTCTTGTCACACCCCAATTATCCACGTGTCACCGGTGGGCCCGGTGGGGAGTATAGTGACGTAGTTGATATCATCATAGTCAAACAACACAATATTTAAATGCACAGCGGAAGCAAAAGATAAATATATTACAAACCGATATAAAGTAATATCAAGTATTACAAACGGAATGTAAAGGATCCACAGGCGGATCAAAAAAATAAAATGAATCATTTGTTCAACAGACTTTAAGGCATCCAAGCTTGCGAGACTTATCGTGGACGCTAGAAGACAGCCAGCCTATTACGAGTAGTACCTGCACTTAACCTTTTGGAAAATACGTCAGTTTACACTGGTAAATACAATTTAACTGACTCATTTTGAAAAGGGTTGAAAATTGATTTGAATGCACGTGGCACAAAACATTTTATAACTTGGGATAATTATTTAATATTATAATCTTGTGAACGAATTACATGTTACTTGTGCGCTCAGTAGCCCGGATCTTGTCCGGGTTAAAGATCAATAGACCCACCACAATATTGAGTTATACACTGACAGGTGTACGCCTACACCCCGTGCTCAGGTCGTGGCCATTTCGTAAAATGATGCCAGGGATATCCGGGACATGGTCATTAACCCCCCAAAGGCTTTAAGTTAACAAGACTGTTTAAACGAGCCGATTAAATTATTCAATTAACCACCCAAAGATGTAAGATTTGATGCTCGATCAAGCGGTATTCTATATACCGTAACCCAAGCCCGTATAGGGAAAATAAGTTAAAAGTATTTACCTGAGCTAAATATAAATTCAATCCCAGCCGTATACCACCAAGCAAGTACAGATAGCTTTTACTGGGCTCCTAAATCTGGAACGAAGGTTTTTAATAACCTATTAGATTCCTAACGGGTCTTTAATTAAGCCTAAACTTAGACCGGTTAACTTCCAACAGGAAGACACGGTTCAAACGCACGATTAAGCGAAGACCGGATAGAATGTGATTTAGACCCGACAAGTTTGAATACTTGTATAATATGGGTATACTAAATACATTCTGGATTTTGAGACAAAAATGATAATGTTTGACCCGTTTCGGTCAATTTATGCAAACTAGTTACATAAACCGAACCGAACGTGAATAGGGCGTCACGGGTAACCAAAAGAGTCATATGCAAGTTCCCTGAGTTAATATGCCTTAAATATGTTATAATATCAGTAAGATATCTTCTATTATGCCCAAAACGGGTTTAAACACATTTTATGCCTTATAAGGGCATTTTGGTCATTTAAAAGATTATAAAAGAGTTTAATTTGTAATCTGAGTTATAGGTCTGGTTTATACAGTAAATATATTTAATTTAACATGTTATAACAGTAGGGTATGACCCATATGTGAAACTTATCATTTAAAACCAAACTATGCACCTTAGGGGTATTTTGGTAATTTCACAAGGGCTTAAAAGGTCGAAATTGGAAACCTGAGTTCAAAAAAATTGTACTTACTGTTATTTTATAAAAATATACTAAAAACATCAGTAGGTATCAACCTTATATGTTTAATATGGTTATAGTACATACTATGCGTTAAAAACGCTTAAAAAGGCGATTAGGAGCCGTTTCCGGGTTTGTAAAAGAAAGCTGATATTTTTTATAATTCCAGAATGCTCAAAATATTTTATTTATTAAATAAAATCAGTAGAAAAAGGTTTGGGGTCAAAAGGATTTGTAAAACTCATTTTATGGCTAAAAAGGGCAAAATCGGTATTAACCGAATTAAAACTTAGAGACCTATGTTATGCTCAGCCAAAAATTAAATAAAAATCTTTAAAAATCCCAAAGTATTATATTACATCAGTGGGTAAAAAGTTTGATATCAAAAAGTGGGTTTAAATAGGCTATGCGCTAATTACGTCGTTTAATTAACATAAAGGTTTCAAATTACGATAATGAGCATAACTCTTAATCTAGACCTCAAACTGATATCAAATTTTCGGTGCAAGTTTATAAATCAGTAACAAATGTTTCTACTCTTTCACTTTTTCAAAAATCGCGTTTTATAGTAAAAAGGGCATAATAGTCAACTTTTAAGCATTAATCGGAAACATGCATATGAATCGGATAAGTATTGAACCAAGTTGTAAAATCTCAGAGAGTTATACTTATATGAAACTTGGTCCAAAATAAGCTCTAAGGTAGATCTCAAACATGCATGAATGGATCAGAACTGATAGTCAAAGCAAAAGTCAAATTATGCGACTTTCGGGTCCGATCCGGGTTTTAACTGAAAATTGTCGAGTTGAACATGTTGAGACATGTTCTTACATTAATTACCATGTTATTTTAATGATCAAACAGGTTGCATGTACCCTACATTGCTAATTATGCTTAAACTTGCAAATAATCATTCTGTTGACTTTTTAAAATATGCTTTGACTCGACAATTAGCATAGTTAGAGTGGGAATCTGAAAATACCCTTTTAAGGGTTTGTTACCCACATAAATACCTACTTGTAGGTACTTTCAATTCGAGAAATGACTGAGCAAATTTCGTTTAATCTTAAAGTCAAACTTAAATTACGATGGTTTGACTTTTGCTTAATTAACCAAGCTGGAACGATTTAGAAGGGGTTAGGAATACTTACAAGAGTCCTAATTACGATTAGAGAGCCTAATGAATCCTTGTTTATGACCAGAGAGATCCAGAATTGAAAACGCAAGTGAAGTATCAAGTAAACTTACTTCCTTTATATAGTTTTCGGGTCCTCACGAGATCGCGACAAGTGTCGGGAGGGGTAATCTGATCAAAACAGGTGTCAAGAGGTTTGATAATTCTGTGGGCAAGCCCCTAGTATCGAGTTGGGAGGTATTGGAAACAGATTGGACCTGAAAACAGCAAGAAACAGGCTGTTACCAGCTGTTTCTGCGTCTGATCCCCTCATGCGGCCCGCGTAGAGAACCCAGGTAAGTCACGTGGCCCGCCTGGATGACTACATCAGCAAAAACGGTTTTCAAAATGACAGAAATGGTCCCTGTCAGCTTATAAAGTCATTTTAGGCACGTTCAAGTCCCGTTAACCTCATATAAAGACCCCACTATGATGTTTAAACCTAGGGGACATGAAACATGTTCAAAAACATGTCGGATGTCGGTTTGTTTGGCCGTACGGTCACGTTATGCGTCGAATTACGACGAAACACGGACGGACGCTAAAAACGGTCCAAATCACGCGACGAGTGGAATTTTATCAAGGCGATCACTAAAATAAAATATTTTAGTGCTTACATAAATTTTTGGGTGTCCGGGGATATCCAGAATGTGAGATATGCGCAAAAGTGCAAACTTGTGCACTTTTTGTCACTTTTAGTCCCTGCATGACCTTAAAGTTTATTTTTGCGCACCAAACACCTCTAAACCTATATCTAAGCTATATAAAGGATAAATGGGGTATTTTTAACTTATGGACATATTTCGGAAGGTCCGTTACCATACGATTCGACCTCCTTTTGCAGTTTGACGCAATTAGTCCCTTAATTGCGCAAAGTAGCGCGAAATGCCGTTTAATGATATCTAAGCCTTCCATGGCCCATAATAATCATTCCCAAGCATATATTTAAATATTACTACGCTCCCATTTGCTTAAATGGTCACCGAATGGCGTAGATTCAAAAGTTGACGCTTTAGGTCCCTCTATTGCGCAAACTTGCGCATTTCATCATTTAATAATATTGAAGCCTCATCTAATCCATATTAGACATTCTTGAAAGTATTATTAAACATCACGATGCTTTGGATTCGCTAAAAGGTCATTCAGAGGTATAATTAAACATATTGACACTTTTAGCCCCTCTAACTTGCAAAGTTGCGCGTAACTTTACTTATAGGCATAAAAACCTTAGATGGCCATTATTTGGCATTCCCGAGAGTATAATTAAATATTATTAAGCTCCCGATTTGTTAGAAGGTCACTCAGAGGTAAGAATTAACATGTTGACGCTTTAGGTCCCTCTATTGCGCAAACTTTCAATTAATTATGCAAACGAATACGCTTATACATCAAGTGGCACGTTTGTGAATTTAAACATCGTGAGAGGTTATTTGGAAACTTATTTTAGGTATGCTAACATTTCCAGTCCTTTTATTATCAGAGTTTTTTGATTTTTCGAAAAATTAGTCCCTCAATTTCAGTGTTTGACTTCATTAGGGTTTATTACACGTGTCAATACATCATTGGACGTGATTTTACGAGGTGTTACATCCTCACCCCCTTAAAAGAAATCTCGACCTCGAGATTTGCTAAAATGCTGGAAGTACTTTTGTCACATGACGGACTTAACTTCTATAGCATATATGGAGTCTTTCCAAGCTCCCAAAGTGACCTTTATATTTGGTACATGTATCCTTTTGGAGCTTCTTAACCTGTCGATCCTTAATCGATATAGGTTGCTCATCATATCATAAATCTGCATATCAATATGTAATAATGCTTCTTGACTTATAGGTGAAACACATCCTCAAATCATTAGTGTATATTGCAATGCATGCTCTGCCAAGCTCCTTAAATAGGTTTTAGCTTATAAGCTTATTTGATCTTGTTACATTCGATTCCTTCGAATGATTCTACATATTCAGAGCTCAACTAGCCTAATAATTAACAAATTGGTACACCCTTCCAGGGCGATATCTTTGTTAAACCTTATTCCTTAACAAGAACTTAGGAGGTTTGCTATTTCCATTAATCTTGATTTTCTGCCAAATACTGGCATCTAACAGATGATTATGGATTTGTATGATCTTATTCGTTGTTTCCAGGGAAACTCTTAGATCCTGATATTTAGACTTACCAATCTTCTGTCTAACATTAGATGTTTAACATTCCATCTATACAAGGTCTCCAAAAGAGCAGCCTTGATACTTATATATCAACTATTATAGAAAAGCTTAATTTAAGGTGAGATGGTTATTCCAACCATTGCTTAAAACTAATCTTAAGGAATTAGCTAATCCTTGCCGTTAGTCGAACAAATCGACGATCTTGGGCAGCTGATGACAATTCTTAATTGTTGCCTAATTTGGGTTGCGGTAATCAATGCATAAGCAAAATGAACCGTCTTTCTTAATTAACAATACCGAATTCTTAGAATATAGGGTTAGGCTATATGAATTCTTTATTTCAAAACTTCTTTAATTAGGGTTTTGATTCTTCCAATAATGGCACTAGCCGTCTTGGAGATTTCATAATGATACAGCCCTAAATGGGATATAAATCTTAATTCTACCTGCCTCTCTGGAGGTAAACAGGGTAATCTTAGGAAAAGATAATCAAGATACAATGAGGTTACAGAGATTTTTCCAAATCTCAGGCTCCAGTTCATCTGTCATATTCTGTGTCAGATAAGTGACACATTTATGTCACAAGTCCATGAATTCCTTAATAGGGAACATTTACTTTGACAATTCCATTCGGGATATCTTCTTTGAATACCATTAGTTGACTTTAGTACCATAAGACTATCGGGATATCTTTGTGGTCCCATGCATTAAACTTCCATACTGATCAGGCATGGAAGCAATCTACGGAACATATTAAGATACACCAATCCTTATCTGGCGTTTTTAACATACCGTCTGGTATTCGCAATCGATAGAGATCAAAGAGATATCAATTATGTATGCTGGTGCACTTCCTTTAGAGAGAGGATACTTCAAAAATTCTTACGATTGGAAGTTTCTGACAAGAACAGAAGGAATGGTTCTTATGATTTGCCTGAAGTTTCTTCCTTACACTTAACATCTGGGGTTCTTACAGGGAATTTTTTTTTTTAAAAGTTTGCTAAGCTTATGGTCTTATGAGAGACTTAGCGGTATCTGAATCCAAGCATAACTCTTAGTAATAAAATCGCAATAAAGGATTTATCTAGTGTCATTGTTAATGTGAACTGCCTCTAATCATGCATCAGGAGGGTTAAACGCCTCCATCCTTAATCCTTTTAAAATTAGCTGTAAAATCTTTGATAAACTTTTAGGGCAGTCTCAACTTTGACTGGTTATTTCTTAATCTATATAACATGAGTAGCTGAGTTAGGTCCATAATGGATTTATAATGAGCAGGTTTTGAAACCCTAAAGTTCCTTTTATAGTCGATGCTAAATCATCGATATATATAGTGCATTATGCTTAAGTTCTAGGTTAACCGAATAAGAGCACTATTTCAACCAATGGACCAAGGTTTGCAACCTACTGCCGATAGCTTATAGCTCTTATGGGGGAGTCGGAAGAATTCTTATTCCATCTTTTCCATTTCACAAAGCGGATACCAGGTTTTTCTAATAAGGTCCTAAAAATTTGGACCATCCCATACTGTATAAGGGGATCTTTCTTGTGGACTCCATTAGTGTCCTCACTAATCAAGGGTATTACCATCGAATGATTGTGACGCACACATTACCGTGTGCTTTCCAGCATAACCACTGATATACCTAATGGTTTCTACTTCTCTTAACAATTCCTTGCAATCACTGGCCCCTTTTAATTATTGAAGCCTCTTGACTTCCAAAAGACGAAGTACTTTTTAAATACATCCTAAAAAGAATGGGCTCCTTGCCACATATGATTTTATTTGGGTCATTCTTCGCATATGGGGTATGAATAAAACTCTTCTCATGAGCAGTGTCATGAGTTTTAGAGCGAGCAGTGTTTGGCTCTTCATGGCTTTTCTCATAGCCCTTCTCAGCAGTGATAATTATAGTTTTGGAGGTTAACTCCATTAACATTGAGGTTCACACTTGATGCACTATTAACATTTGTCGCATCTCTAGGATCGCGACTGTTGTTTGTCTCTTCTGAGTTTTCCATACTCAAATCTTTTGGTATTAAATACCAATTTAACAATTAATTGAGTGCATTTCACAGCTTAGTCATCATCCTGACGACTTATCATACATCAACCATGGTATTATTAAACCATATGAACATTCCTAAGGAGTGTTATTTGATTGTACATCAATCATATTCAGCCTAAGTCACAAAAGGATCATTAATGGCCTTTAGGGTTTTGACCGAGTCTGTTACCCTTTTGACAGGGGATCAAAATGTCCCAACTGTCTTTGGCATAGATGATTTTAGATAGCTCGAAGGCTTGCCATAATGGCTTTCTAAAATATGAAACATTAGTCCGTCAGGAAGGACATAAATAATCATATGGCACGAAGGCCTTGTTGCATAGGACGTTATAAGATATGGCAACAAATGCCTGTCACAGAGGACATTAATTTATAAGCCGCAATCTTATTAGATTAGGGGTTTTAAGATTTGAACCTAGTTCTTCACCATTGGACAGGGAGTCATAGACTACCATTGTCATCGTCTTGAAAGGCGATTTATTTTGGCACATAGGCAAATCCCAGGACATCATTAATGGATGTTTACATATATACCTGTATGTATATATATATATATATATATATATAATTATCGTCATTGAGTATATCAGTCATGATCTTATCGATCTTATAGACTTTAAGGCTTGGGCATTGCCCATCACCTTCGACGATGTACCATAACGGTCACATTTGACAATGTCTCTAATGGACAATATAGTATATAACCCGTAGGTGATATAGATCCTATCGGTGATTCAGGATAACACTACGAAGGGTAATACAATAAACATACTTATATATAGGAAATACCAGCGGCGTATCCACCATGTGTTTATTGTATTACTCTAGTTTTATTATCTAAATCACCGTCAAGATACATATAATCATAACCATTGAGTCGGAAAGTACTTCTTGAAATCTCCCTATGAAGATTGGAAGACCCAAGATTGTACTTCAAATATCCTATAAAATAATATAATCATCGCATCAGATGATACTAGTCATGATCGCACTGTTCATATAGACTGTTAGGGTTGGGTATAACCCACCACTTTGAACAGGGGATCATAAAGACCACCACTAACTTTGTCTTATCTCAAATAGAGTAAAGTATAGCCCGTAGGCTTTTCATCACTAGGGATGTTAATATTATGATGATCATACGGATGATACTGGTCAGGATCGCATTGATCATATAGACTATGGGATTTGAGCATAGCTCACCCCTTTGGGCAAAGAATTATAAAAGATTACAATTGCCTTGTCACTATTGGACAATATAATATAGCCCGTAGGCAAAACATCACTAAGGGATGTTAAATAACATGATCATCATATCAGATGATATTAGTCATGATCGCATTGATCATATAGACTATTATGTTTGGACCTAGTCCAATATTTTTAGACAGGGAGTCGTAGACCACAACTGTCGTGTTGTCTAACTGAACAACAAGTTTAGCCCGTAGGCACTTCATTACAAATGGATGTTTATATTTTGATCATCACATTGATGATACTTTCCATGATCAAATTCGATCACATAGGCTTTAAGGCTTGGACGCAGTCCAATTACCTTGACGGCTGGTGTGATTTCTCAAGTCACACTGCCAGGAGTGTTAACACGTTCTCAGATGTTAACAAGGATTGATTTGTCTTAATGGTTACACAATATTACCATGATCGCATTGATCATATAGGTTTGGAGGCTTGAACATAGTTCGCCACCTCTAGATAGAAAGGGTATCTCTCTTTAACTATAATAGTAGAAGGAATAATCATCCTTAACTACCAAAAGTTTTGGCCAATTAATGTGGACTTGCCACTTGGCAGCGGTAAACCATTAAGAAGATCTTTTGAAATCATTTAGCAGATCGATAAAATTCGAATCAAGTGATACTAATGGTTGATAAAGGATGAAATGAATGCCTATATAAAATTTTCAAAACCTTCAATAAGTCATTAGGAAATTTACCATAATGCCTTAAACAGGACTTTTAGTATCATACTTGTCCATAGAGGACTTTAAAAGGAAAATTATAAGTATAGGGATTATAAAATTACAGTTTGCCCATGTAGGGACTATAATAAAGTATCAGGTCTACGAAGGGTTACAAGGAGATGTCATATCCCCTGAAGGTCTTATAATGAAATCTCATGCCCATGGAAGGATTATTTAAAAAAAATTAACATATTCCCGAAAGGATTTTAATAAAATAACATGTCCATAAAAGGACTATATTGAAATATAATGTCCTTGAAGGGACTATGATAAACATACGTATATACCAAGTCTTATCAGGAGACGTAGGTCCGCAAGGACTATAATGAAATACTACGTCCATAAAGGACTACAATAATCAAACATCCAAACATGGATTTTAATGAAAAGAAGTATGATGGAGGGTCTTCTAATGTCTTCCTCTCTTTATTCTGATTGTTTCTTCATCTCTATATATCTTATGTAGTAGCGACTTTGAAGATTTTAGTGAATAAAGAATTAATTCAATTCAGGATCCATTGCAGAAGTAGAATCCAAGGATTCAATGATTTAAGAAACGACATGGATCACGGATTAGGTTTTGACTGGTATAATCTAAGTCTGAAATCTCAAAATTCAAAGGTAAGAAATAGAGATTTAATAACATCTATATGTATCATCCTCAATATGGGAGCCTCAGGGACTTTCTGGTATGGACTCCGTAGTCTGGATAAGGGTTTAAACAAGTTTGGTTTTTGGGAATAGGTCCATAAATGTCTATCCTTCAACCAGTCGCACGCTTATCCTAGTCATGGTATGAAACTTAGCATTTCTTGGCTTCTGACGGGAAGAATCTCCATCCACGGCTTCTTTGATTGATGACATATTCCAAAAATATATAAAATCGAAAACAATATTTTACTAAATAGGGGTAAGAGTATTCCTATGTTAAGTCTAGACTCAGAAGGTCTAAGGAATGTGCTACTGTGTCATTTGAGATTAAACACTAAGGGCTAGTGTTTAATTCACTCAAACGTTGGCTCTGATACCAACCTGTCACACCCCAATTATCCACGTGTCACCGGTGGGCCCGGTGGGGAGTATAGTGACGTAGTTGATATCATCACAGTCAAACAAAACAATATTTAAATGCACAGCAGAAGCAAAAGATAAATATATTACAAACCGATATAAAGTAATATCAAGTATTACAAACGGAATGTAAAGGATCCACAGGCGGATCAAAAAAATAAAATGAATCATTTGTTCAACAGACTTTAAGGCATCCAAGCTTGCGAGACTTATCGTGGACGCTAGAAGACAGCCAGCCTATTACGAGTAGTACCTGCACTTAACCTTTTGGAAAATACGTCAGTTTACACTGGTAAATACAATTTAACTGACTCATTTTGAAAAGGGTTGAAAATTGATTTGAATGCACGTGGCACAAAACATTTTATAACTTGGGATAATTATTTAATATTATAATCTTGTGAACGAATTACATGTTACTTGTGCGCTCAGTAGCCCGGATCTTTTCCGGGTTAAAGATCAATAGACCCACCACAATATTGATTTATACACTGACAGGTGTACGCCTACACCCCGTGCTCAGGTCGTGGCCATTTCGTAAAATGATGCCAGGGATATCCGGGACATGGTCATTAACCCCCCAAAGGCTTTAAGTGAACAAGACTGTTTAAACGAGCCGATTAAATTGTTCAATTAACCACCCAAAGATGTAAGATTTGATGCTCGATCAAGCGGTATTCTATATACCGTAACCCAAGCCCGTATAGGGAAAATAAGTTAAAAGTATTTACCTGAGCTAAATATAAATTCAATCCCAGCCGTATACCACCAAGCAAGTACAGATAGCTTTTACTGGGCTCCTAAATCTGGAACGAAGGTTTTTAATAACCTATTAGATTCCTAACAGGTCTTTAATTAAGCCTAAGCTTAGACCGGTTAACTTCCAACAGGAATACACGGTTCAAACGCACGATTAAGCGAAGACCGGATAGAATGTGATTTAGACCCGACAAGTTTGAATACTTGTATAATATGGGTATACTAAATACATTCTGGATTTTGAGACAAAAATGATAATGTTTGACCCGTTTCGGTCAATTTATGCAAACTAGTTACATAAACCGAACCGAACGCGAATAGGGCGTCACGGGTAACCAAAAGAGTCATATGCAAGTTCCCTGAGTTAATATGCCTTAAATATGTTATAATATCAGTAAGATATCTTCTATTATGCCAAAACGGGTTTAAACACAATTTATGCCTTATAAGGGCATTTTGGTCATTTAAAAGATTATAAAAGAGTTTAATTTGTAATCTGAGTTATAGGTCTGGTTTATACAGTAAATATATTTAATTTAACATGTTATAACAGTAGGGTATGACCCATATGTGAAACTTATCATTTAAAACCAAACTATGCACCTTAGGGGTATTTTGGTAATTTCACAAGGGCTTAAAAGGTCGAAATTGGAAACCTGAGTTCAAAAAAATTGTAATTACTGTTATTTTATAAAAATATACTAAAAACATCAGTAGGTATCAACCTTATATGTTTAATATGGTTATAGTACATACTATGCGTTAAAAACGCTTAAAAAGGCAATTAGGAGCCGTTTCCGGGTTTGTAAAAGAAAGCTGATATTTTTTTATAATTCCAGAATGCTCAAAATAGTTTATTTATCAAATAAAATCAGTAGAAAAAGGTTTGGGGTCAAAAGGATTTGTAAAACTCATTTTATGGCTAAAAAGGGCAAAATCGGTATTAACTGAATTAAAACTTAGAGACCTATGTTATGCTCAGCAAAAAATTAAATAAAAATCTTTAAAAATCCCAAAGTATTATATTACATCAGTGGGTAAAAAGTTTGATATCAAAAAGTGGGTTTAAATAGGCTATGCGCTAATTACGTCGTTTAATTAACATAAAGGTTTCAAATTACGATAATGAGCATAACTCTTAATCTAGACCTCAAACTGATATCAAATTTTCGGTGCAAGTTTATAAATCAGTAACAAATGTTTCTACTCTTTCACTTTTTCAAAAATCGCGTTTTATAGTAAAAAGGGCATAATAGTCAACTTTTAAGCATTAATCGGAAACATGCATATGAATCGGATAAGTATTGAACCAAGTTGTAAAATCTCAAAGAGTTATACTTATTTGAAACGTGGTCCAAAATAAGCTCTAAGGCAGATCTCAAACATGCATGAACGGATCAGAACTGATAGTCAAAGCAAAAGTCAAATTATGCGACTTTCGGGTCCGATCCGGGTTTTAACTGAAAATTGTCGAGTTGAACATGTTGAGACACGTTCTTACATTAATTACCATGTTATTTTAATGATCAAACAGGTTGCATGTACCCTACATTGCTAATTATGCTTAAACTTGCAAATAATCATTCTGTTGACTTTTTAAAGTATGCTTTGACTCGACAATTAGCATAGTTAGAGTGGGAATCTGAAAATACCCTTTTAAGGGTTTGTTACCCACATAAATACCTACTTGTAGGTACTTTCAATTCGAGAAATGACTGAGCAAATTTCGTTTAATCTTAAAGTCAAACTTAAATTACGATGGTTTGACTTTTGCTTAATTAACCAAGCTGGAACGATTTAGAAGGGGTTAGGAATACTTACAAGAGTCCTAATTACGATTAGAGAGCCTAATGAATCCTTGTTTATGACCAGAGAGCTCCAGAATTGAAAATGCAAGTGAAGTATCAAGTAAACTTACTTCCTTTATATAGTTTTCGGGTCCTCACGAGATCGCGACAAGTGTCGGGAGGGGTAATCTGATCAAAATAGGTGTCAAGAGGTTTGATAATTCTGTGGGCAAGCCCCTAGTATCGAGTTGGGAGGTATTGGAAACAGATTGGACCTGAAAACAGCAAGAAACAGGCTGTTACCAGCTGTTTCTGTGTCTGATCCCCTCATGCGGCCCGCGTAGAGAACCCAGGTAAGTCACGCGGCCTGCCTGGATGACTACATCAGCAAAAACAGTTTTCAAAATGACAGAAATGGTCCCTGTCAGCTCATAAAGTCATTTTAGGCACGTTCAAGGCCCGTTAACCTCATATAAAGACCCCACTATGATGTTTAAACCTAGGGGACATGAAACATGTTTAAAAACATGTCGGATGTCGGTTTGTTTGGCCGTACGGTCACGTTATGCGTCGAATTACGACGAAACACGGACGGACGCTAAAAACGGTCCAAATCATGCGACGAGTGGAATTTTATCAAGGCGATCACTAAAATAAAATATTTTAGTGCTTACATAAATTTTTGGGTGTCTGGGGATATCCAGAATGTGAGATATGCGCGAAAGTGAAAACTTGTGCACTTTTTGTCACTTTTAGTCCCTGCATGACCTTAAAGTTTATTTTTGCGCACCAAACACCTCTAAACCTATATCTAAGCTATATAAAGGATAAATGGGGTATGTTTAACTTATGGACATATTCCGGAAGGTCCGTTACCATACGATTCGACCTCCTTTTGCAGTTTGACGCAATTAGTCCCTTAATTGCGCAAAGTAGCGCGAAATGCCGTTTAATGATATCTAAGCCTTCCATGGCCCATAATAATCATTCCCAAGCATATATTTAAATATTACTATGCTCCCATTTGCTTAAATGGTCACCGAATGGCGTAGATTCAAAAGTTGACGCTTTAGGTCCCTCTATTGCGCAAACTTGCGCATTTCATCATTTAATAATATTGAAGCCTCATCTAATCCATATTAGACATTCTTGAAAGTATTATTAAACATCACGATGCTTCGGATTCGCTAAAAGGTCATTCAGAGGTATAATTAAACATATTGACACTTTTAGCCCCTCTAACTTGCAAAGTTGCGCGTAACTTTACTTATAGGCATAAAAACCTTAGATGGCCATTATTTGGCATTCCTGAGAGTATAATTAAATATTATTAAGCTCCCGATTTGTTAGAAGGTCACTCAAAGGTAAGAATTAACATGTTGACGCTTTAGGTCCCTCTATTGCGCAAACTTTCAATTAATTATGCAAACGAATACGCTTATACATCAAGTGGCACGTTTGTGAATATAAACATCGTGAGAGGTTATTTGGAAACTTATTTTAGGTATGCTAACACTTCCAGTCCTTTTATTATCAGAGTTTTTCGATTTTTCGAAAAATTAGTCCCTCAATTTCATTGTTTGACTTCATTAGGGTTTATTACACGTGTCAATACATCATTGGACGTGATTTTACGAGGTGTTACACTTCTTCAGCCCCTTGTCCCTTATTCCAGCTGTTCATTTTTGCCGGTTGAGAGAGCTTTGCACCGTTTGATGATGGTGGTCTCTGGATTCACGTGTACAGCGCTTCCATTGGAACGTCTCCCTCTAGTGGGACGGCTTGAATGGCCTGGAGAAGCCAGAGAGGACGCCGGAAGGGGGGGGGGGGCGAAATGGCTGGAGGAGCGGCGCCGGTGGGGGACAGTCCAAAGCCGATCCCCATACCGAGCAGCCTTAATGACACACCTTTACGACACGCTTTAATGACACACCTTTATGACATGCTTTTATGACACACCTTTATGATACGCCTTAATGACACACACTAATAACACGCGTTTATGATACATCTTAGTGACACATTTATGACATGCATTGCGTGTCATGGTTTTAAAATTTTATTTTATTATTTTATTACTTTTTAGTAGAATTTCTAATTTTCCTCATAGATCCAAAACAATATATAAATCCATATCATAACAAAATACACATATACAAAAACAATTCATTTCATAGTCATACGCCAAACATAATACAAATATCTTAAGTTAACAAAAAATATTATTTGGCTTACGTACTTCGACATCTAAAATAGTCACTTAAAACAAACGCTACCCCATAACTCGAACACCCTTCACGTATCCCATCAATATACTCATCCGTGTATACCACTTTGCCTCCCCCAACCTGAGAACAAAATTAAAGAACCTAAATACATGCACTTTTATATAAAAAAAATTTATGACATAAACAAAATTAGAAAACATAAATACATGCACTTGGACATGATAAACAAAGATGATATCCACACAATTATATTCTCATTCCATCATGTTATTTAGTTATCTTTTTTACCTTGTTTCTTTTATATGCAAATCAAACACACATGTCTCATCAAAATCCCCAATATTATAAACTAAATTTAGTGATCTAATAAAAGTTTTCCAGCTAGTTAGCTAACAAACTAATAATACTCCAAAAGTAATCATTTAAAAAATAGTACTTACATTGTCATTGGCAAGTAGTTCAATTCCTTCTTCAACCACCTCTTTCATGAACTTCAATACGCAGTAGCCACATTGAGTACCTCCCGTCTGATATGGACACTACATAATTAAAAATTCTGATTCAGTCGATGGAGTTAAAGCTACAATTTCAACACAAGGACACTACACAACTAAAAATATTGATATGTTTCTATCAATATGAATTAAGTGCTCACCTTAGCGTTAACCCAATTGACTTTAACCCCGGTCTTGGTTCCACTTTGTACAGCATACAAGGTCATTTCCCTACAAAAAATTAAGAAATAAATCATAATAATATAATATAATTTTTCAATAATTTATATTGTACAACATACAAGCCTATTGCTCTATAATAATTTATATTACTTACGCATCGATAATTTGTCTCAACACTGGATTTATTGTGCTATTACTTAGAAAATCAAGATATTAACAAGTATTTGTTTTCATGTCTAAAACTACCAACACCCAATGTCTTCTACAAAAACCAAAAACCAAATTAAGTCAAATAATATCAAGATAATAGTTTTTTTCTTTATGAATAGTTATTTAAATGGAAAATCATACCCATGATTGTAGGGCACTAAGACGATGTCATTGTCCTTTCTTGTAGACAACTGATCTACAATCATTCTACTTGCATCATCAATATGTTTGAGTTTTGATTTACGTTCACTTGGTGAGATTGCACTCGGGCTCACAAAACAAATATTGTGATCATGTTTTGGCCCATTCTTTATTTGCTCATACAAAAACTAAATGGATTAAATAAATTGTGTTTTACGAAAAATTATTAAAATTGAAGTACTTACATCATATAAGTCGTAATGACAGAACCGGTCAACTGATCTAATGTAAAAACTGCTTCAAAATCCTTCCGGTTTAAATATGTGAAACTCTTGTACCCACATAGATCGTCCACACATTGCACTTTTATGAAATCGGCCTTTAACACTTGTGCATCAACCACCGTTACAGTCATCGTCAAAACAACATTGTTTTCAACTCTTATCCTTCGCCTCCTTTGTGCTCTTGTCATCTTCCTTTTTCCTTCATTCAATTGTACATGGTGATTGTTTATTATTTAATTATCAAGCAGTTGGATCCCCGACACTTTGCGGCGAGAATTCAATCGATATTGGTTCGATTTGTTACGGTACTGGTACGACATAATCACACAAAAGAAATATTAATTTACGGTATCGGTACCATACCAATGTCCAAATGAGTTGGTTCATACTGCAACAAAAGCTGTATAATACAAATTTAAACAAATGAACAAACAAAAAACTTTTATAAGTTGCAAAGTTATCCATGGATTTACAGCGCTATTGACTCTCTCACAAAATTAGCGAAGAAAATTAAATTTATCCCTAGTTTTGTGATAGGAATTACTTATTAAATCCGTTATGAAATTTTGTGATAGTTTTTTTTAACGGCAAAACTTCTATATAAAATATAGAAAAACGGGCCAACAAGAAACTATGACCCGAAGTTACAAGATTACATCACGAACATTGAAATCGTTCCACCTCTTCCAAATAAGGTTACAAAATTTAGATCTACAACTAATATAAAGAAAAGAGCTTTCTTTGATGATGTCTGTTATAATGAATTTGGATATCATTAAAAGTTTTCTCGTTTCTCGTCTTCCAAATCTCCCAAGCCGCCACTTGCAACATGGTCTCAATAACTTTCTTCCAATTCTTTGACTCTTTCGTCTCCAACGCTAAACACAAAATCTCTTGAACTGAGTGAACTTGCTTTGAAAAAGGGATTTTTAGCCAAGTAAGAATCGTCCACCAAACTGACTTAGCATAAAGGCAATCCCAAAGAATGTACAAAACCAACTCTTCTCTAATGTCGCATCTCAGACAAAGATAATCTCCCACTGCTACACCTCTTCTTGCAATGCCCAATATATATGGTATACGGTTCAAAGATGCCCTCCTACAAAATATATTTATTTTGGGAGGGAAGGCCTGCCTACTGTTGGTATTAGAAAAGTCATTGAGTTTAGCTCTAATTCCAACAACCAAAATAGGATCTGCTTCCGCCCCTTTCCAGCCCTAAAGATCTGGATTGCGAGACAAAGAATATCCAGAAATCACATTTTTTTAGATCGCTAAGCTATTGAAGTTCCGTTCCAGAGACTGGGTCGCGAATCCAAGAACCTAGATTGTCACACCCCAACCGATGGCGGAAACATCGGAGTGAGACGAAAACGAGATTGTTCATTACTCATAACACTAAATTGCGATAAGTATTTAAATAATGAATTTCATTTCATTGCTAAAGAATCAATTACATGGTTTGAAATCAAAGTACAACAACTTGAAACAAAAGAATTACGTTACAACAAGTTTATAAAGTCTAAATGTGTTTCTAGGCATCCTACTAAGTTCCATGCATCCTCATAATCGTCATAAACCTGCAACATGTTTTAAAAGCATAGTTCAATACAACGTATTGGCGAGTACACTAGTTTTAGACACATGACATAAGTATAAAAAGTATTTATCAAATCCAACATGGCAATTTGGTATACAAGGTTGAACTAGCATGCATAACTAAAAGTCAAACCCGAGTGTCCACAAGAATAATGAGCATCCCTCGCCACAAAAGTGAACAAGACCGTTATGTATAATAATGTGCTTCCCTCAATACCGAAGTAATCGAGACCGTAAAGTATATAACTTAACAAAACCCCGTCGGGTGGTGTGCTACTCCTATAGCACTATAATTGTTAAGGTGGGCTAGCTAAGTTAATGACAAGTAGCATGTATGAATTCTAGTATCACAACGTAAGCATATCAAATAGAACGTATAACGGATTGAGTGAATAAATAAGTTTGTGTGAATCGTGTATTTGACAAATTAAACATGTTACACCCAAAGTGTGTTTGTCACACCCTCAAATCCACACACGGAGTACTACCGCGAGGCGTGTGACTGACCAGGATCTTAACCATTAATCATGTTGAACCGATTACATACGTTATAAATTTTCCAAATAAAAGTTAGTCTATATACTTAAATGTCCGAAAACACAGTTTAATTTAGCAGCGGACATTTATTTAAAGCCCACATTTATTTAAAACCATAAGTTTTAAATGTATATTGAGTAAAATGTTTAGATAGTCCCTGTGGTTTTGTAAAATAACACCTATAGTCCCCTTTTGCCAAAGCGTACCATATCTTTCCAAGGTGAGATTTTTAGTAGAACCTGGTCCCTGGCCTGGAATTCTAAAGGTTTCCTACGCTTATCAGCGTAGCTTTTCTGACGGTCTCGAGCCACCGCCATGCGTTGTCTAATCCGGGCATTCCTTTTTGTAGTGTCAAATACAATTTCGGGGTCGGTGATTTGGCTTTCGCCAACTTCCGCCCAACATAAAAGTGACCTGGCATTTATGTCCATACAATGCCTCAAGGGGTGCTGCCTGAATGCTAGTGTGGCCACTGATGTTATAAGAAAACTTATACAAAAGGTAAGTTTCGTTCCCAGCCGGTGTCAGAACCGGTGACACATGCTTGCAGCATGCCTTCTAAAGTTTGGTCGGTACGTTCAGGTTGACCATTCGCTTGTGGGTGCTAAATGGTGCTCGTGAGCCGAAGGATTTGTGCTTGGCTTACCACAAATCGGATGCAAAACCTAGGTCATAATCAGAGACAATGGAAATCAGCATCCCATGCCTAGCAACTACTTCCTTCAGGTAGATGTTTGCAAGATATGAAAACTTATCAGTTTCTTCGACCGTGTACTGTTGCAAGCAATTATTCACCAATGCCCTGGACAGGATAAGATAGGATAGGAGTACCTCATAGCTCATCTTTCAATTGCTGGAATTGCAAATTTCTGAACATCTTTCTAATGTTAGGTGATACTCTTTCGAGTTTAGTCGTGAGGAATTGCGTATGCGATCGGGAAAGGCGGACCTTGTGACGTCCAAAGCCGTGCGTTGAAAACTTAGCGTAAGGCAGTTTATGTCGTAGAAGTTCCAGGGTAAGGCATAGGAGTCGTTCGGATTTCTTCTGGTTCTCAGAGTAGGTTCAGATGTCGTCGAAGGAAACAAGCGTCGAATTTTGACAGGGTGGGATAAATTCGAATGTCATGACTAGATATTGGTCGTATCGAGTTCGAAGGACAATGCTTGCGATACCTTTACCTCCGGGGCATCCTTGACTCGTTGCTCCAATGAGTAACGTGCGTAGAGAGTAAATCGTCCTAACGGAGATTTGCACTGAATAAAGTGGGGTAAGAATCATAGAATTCGTGAAGCATAACGCGAGTAGTGAAAATATACAAGAAGGGTAGTCGCAATCGATGCGTTCAACTTGAAGCAAAAAATAAAGGCTTTGGGGGTCGGCAGTAAGGGTTTATCTGTTGTTGATGATATAGCTGGTCGTACCCAAGTTGTATGAGGTTTGAATAAAGAACGTCGTTTTGCCGATAATAGGTGTTATGTCATTATGAATGGCACAACAAGAACCAATGATAGAGAAGGATGGTTGTTGTATGGGTTTGGGGGGTTTAAGGTTCACTGAAACATCTAACAAGATGTTCTAAGCTGAGCCGTGTGCGAAAATGAGTTTGTGATTTCCCAAACCGGTAATGTAACACCTCGCAAAATCATGTCCAATGAAGTAACGACACGTGTCATGAACTTTAAACGTGTAACGAATTGATTACGAGGGATTAAAGCTGACAAACGAAGCAAGTATGTGTGTGGAAGGAATCCAAAATATCTTCATATGAAAATTTTGCCTTTCAATAACCCTACATGATGTTTAGACCCTTAAACGAACAAATTGTGAAATGTATGAAACCATTTATGGAAGAAAGGGAAAGTTTACAAGACGCGAGGGTTAAATGTGTCAACATGTTAAAAATAATACCTCTAAGTGACCTTTTAACGAACCCAGAGCTTCGTAAAGATTAATTATACTCCCAAGAACAAGCGACGAAAATTTCACAAGGTTTCGATATCGTTTTAGATAAATACGTAAACTTTCATAAATAAAGGGTTAAAAGCGCCAACGAGGCAAAACTTGTGTTTTCAGTTATCGTTTAGCGAAACCGGACCTAACGATGTTTGGTTATACTCTAAGGATCATAAAAATATATTAATTATATGGGTTAAATCTGCTTGAAATGAAAGATATCGCGTTTTAAAAGGTTCAGGGGGTGAAAGTGTGTAACATCTCCATTTTTATCATATAAGAGTTATAGGTTGTTTAAATTTATTAACCACTAGTAACTAGTTTTATTTTTCAACCCATATAGTTTAAAAAAAAAACTATTTTATATAGATTTGGTTATACTAATTAATTGGCTTATATATGTGTGACATTTCTATTTTCTATATTAAAATAAAGTATATAAAACTTAAATTAGTAAACGGGTAGATTACGGGTAAGTTGACTGTAAGAAATATGAAGTACCTAGACGGGCCTAGGAACCGTCTAATAATTAAATTATAAAAATACATTATATTGGAACCTACTCTGTTTTTAATGAAACTTGGTTCAAAATGTAGATGAGAATATTCTCGTTCTAATGACATATTTATTGTTTTATAAACCATAATATTTTAGAAGTTATAAGCGCCAAACAAGTGAAGCAGTTGAATTAATTATAATATATATTAAATAAAAATCAAAACATAAAATCATAAAATGTGTGCATGTATACACGTGTAATTACAAATGATCATATGAATGATTTTTAGTTGTGTACGTGTACTCCTTGGCGTAAACTCAAAGCTAATAGGTAAGTATAAATAGGAAGCTCAGCTTCTTTTCTGTTGTGTCATTCTCCCTCAATCTATAATTTCTTTAGTAATTCACCCCTAAATACTCCAAAGCCCTGCCCCGTTTTAAATATTTTAACTCCCGATCACCGCTACCCTTTTCCGATTGATCTGAGCCCCATAACGCATGTCAAGGCTCTGCCTGACTAAGTTCATTGGGGTTCTGTCTCGTGACATAGGGATAAGGTTGAATTAGGGGTACTATACTTAACACGAGTGCATTATATATTTTTATAGCTCAGAAGTTATACCCAAGAATTATACCAGGAGGCTTTCTAGTTGAACCCTAAAGTTACAAAGTGGGTCCATTCTATTTTCTCACCAATTTATTCTGTAACAACTCTCATCAAAAGTCCTATCTATTATTTTATTTGCCCAATAGGAAACCCTAATTGAGACCCCAAGTAATCCTGCACAAACCCTAAAATTTTCAGAACAATCGGAATCAGGATCAGGGCCCCTAAAACTCAGGGGGGGTATTTCCTAGTCAGTATTATCTAAACAGTTTGTTGTCAAAATCGAATTTTAACGAACGGTTGACTCAGCTAGGCTACCAAGACACGGGGCTACCCTATGCTAGGGTGGTGTCCCTCGTGCCACGCGACAGCCCCTCGCGCCACGCGAGGGAGCTGTTTTTCAGATATAAATAGAGGGGTGTGGGACTTGATTTCCTGCGTTGGTTCGACGTAAAAACTCAATTCGTACGCTGAGTTATAGTCTGTATACTACAAAAACACACAATCACGAAACGCTGCCGCAATAACAGGGTAATAACTCGATCGCTGCTACGATTCAATATTCGATCGATTGAAACTATCCGACAGGATGTTTAAATGCTATACTTTGTCATTAGTCGTGAATCCGACAGGATGTTTGAGTGCCACCCAAACTCAGGGTAGACTCTGTCATTCGTTGCGAATCCGATAGATGTTTAAGTATTGCACTTTGTCATTCGTCGTGAGGGTTTTAATCTCGTGAGCTTATCGTAAAAGTTGTATTCAGTTACTAACCTAGTTTTCGTATACGTTATTATTTGAATTAGGTTACAAGGCTAATCAGTAGGCTAAACTCTGCCCGTTTAAACCTGCAATGTGAGTCATTCTCTTTTTACCAAATTGCTTTCAAAATCATGTTTATTTTCAAAGTTATAATTACAGGGATTAAGTCTTTGTAGTCTCCAATTTACAGCCGGTATGTGGGGTTTTGTATACAATACTTGATAACCGTCACCATTGGACAACGGGTTAGCCAAGGGGTGATATGACCATAATCACAGACACCATTGGACAACGAGATAGCCAATAGGTGGTCGAGTGATAAATACCGTGGGTAGTTGGTTGATATATATAAACATTGTAATCGCTCTTAATACTGTAAATTATAACAACGCGTCGTTTTTAGTAAAAAGAATGATTCACCAGTATTTCCTGCTGACCAAATCTTTTTAAAACGCGTTTCAGGTAATTACAGTAGATCAGGAATTAGAGTTGGATGCGGCACCAACAAGGCTTACAAAAGTGGCTTATTTAATTAATTAAATTAAATTATATAAAGTTGTTTTATGTATTTGAATTTATACATAATAAAGCTACCTTTCAAAACATGGTTTTATCCCATCTATTTAATAAATAAAAATCCGGCGTTTTATAAACTCTGATATTTTTCCTAACTCACGGTCCTGACGAAATTTCCGCTACACTACTTTTCAAAAATAACCACCGGTACCACTTGGCTGCTCGCGGCTCCCGATTCCGTCCAGGGTGGAGTCGGGGGTCGTGACAAAGTGTCAGGTTTGAAACTTGCTGAGCTGGTTACCCCTATGGTGGCGTCACGCCACACCTGGGCACTTCTGCCGTCGCGCGACGTGACGGCTTAAAATGGGCAGCCAACATGCACAGGTGCAGGTTCTGCACTCTTCTTCTCCAATACAGCCAATCACTCACATGATTTCGAAACTAGGGGACTTTTGATGGTATTCTAAAACCTCTAGACACCTGTAGACACAAGATTACACCTTGGGGACACCTGTTTTGATCTTAGATCCATCCAAACCCCTATATAAAGGGGCAGATTTGGAGCTCATAACTTGCACATAAAAAATTCTCATACTTTCAAGCTTTGGAGCTCTCAATTTCATTCTCTGGAGCATCCTACCTTGTAAAGAAGCTATCTTAGTCTAAATATTCATGATAAGGACTCTTGTGAGTATTCTTAGCCTTTGTAATTAAGTTTTCATTAGTGTAATGACCGAAAGTCAAAGTTAGAGTAATTCTGCTTTGACTTTGTGATTAATCACTAACGGTCCAGCCTTTATTCAAATTGAAAGTGGCTATGTGTTGGTAATTATGTAGGTGTTAAACACTTAAAAGGGCACCTTCAAATTATCACGTTATCTCAGTCAATTGTCGGGTCAAACTACTTAACAGAAAAGTCAAACGAGTCTGTTTTTACAAAATAAATCATAACTGATAATGTAGGAGCTATAAAATATGTTTTAACACTTAAATAACTTGGTAATTAATATAAGAACATGTTTAGGCATGTTCAACCCGACAATTCTGAGTATAGGGCTCAGTTCGCAACAGAAAGTCGCAAAAGTAGACTTTTGCTTTGACTTTCAGTTCTGGCCGAATTAGCTTAGTTTTGGTCATGCCTTAGGGTTCCTTTAGGACCATATTATATGTTAGGATAACCCTCTGAGGTTATGCTACATGGTCCTTTAAAAATCTGAATCATTTTCATGTTTCCGTTATTTGCTTAAAATTGACCATTTTGCCCTTTTAATATAAAAACGAGATTCTTGGAAATGTGAGTGGACAAAAATATTTATTACTGATATATAAATATGTCCTAAAAGTTTGACATCCGTTTCTGGTCTAGAATGGAAGTTACGCACGATATCGTAAAACTAAAGCTTTTTATTAATTAAATGACATTTTCAGTATAAATCATATTTAAACCCAATTTTTTGACACCAAACTTACTACCCACTGTTATAATATAATAGTTAGGGATTTTTGGAAATTTTTTCCAAATTTTAAACTGATCATAACATAGAGTTCTTGCATAATCTCGGTAATTCACGATAATGCCCTTTTCGCTAATAAAAAGAGTTTTACACATCATTTGCATGTCAAACCTTTTCCATAAATTTTATATGTTAAATAAAATATTTTGAGCAGTTAGGACTAATAAAGATCTCAGATTTCCTTAAATAACCCGAACATCGTCAAATACCGACTTTTATGCGATTTAGGCGCATAGTATGGTTTAAAACCATATTTAGCACCTAAGACTTATTACCTACTGATTTTAAAAATAAATTTTTATACTTTAACAGTAAGTTTAAGTCTTGAACTCAGATTTCCAAATTTGACCCTTAAAACATATGTGAAATGACCAAAATGCCCATACGTCGCATAGTTTGGCCATAAATGATAAATTTCACGTATATATGATATCTTACTGATATAATTTGTTAAAATAAATATTTTTACTGATTGTTTTAGACCAGAACCTCATATTGCTATTTAGCCTCTTTTATAAACTTTAAGATGACCATAGACCAAAATACCCCTACGGGGCTTAAATTGGTTTTAAATTCGTTTTGGGCATAATGGAAGATATCCTACTGATATCACAACATAATTTAAGCATAATAACCTAAGGAACTTGTTCATGACTCATTTGGTTACCCGTTTTGCATATACGCGTTCGGTAAGATTTATGTAACTAGTTTGCATAAATTAGCCGAAACGGGTCAAACCTTATCATTTTTACTTCAAAATCCAGAATGTATTTAGTTTACCCATTTTATACAAGTCTTCATACTTGTTGGGTCTAAATCACATTCTAATCCGGTCTTCGCTTAATCTTGCGTTACGAATCGTAAACCTTTCTTTAAAACTAACCGGTCTAAGTTATAACTTAAATAAGACCCATTAGGAATCTAATAGGTTATTAAAACCTTCGTTCCAGATTAGGAGCCCAGTAAAAGATACTTGAACTTGCTGATTTGATATACGGCTGAGAATAAAATTACTTTTAGCTCAGGTAAATACTTTTAACTTATTTTCCCTTATACGGGCTTGGGATACGGTATTATAATAATACCGCTTGGTCGGGTATGAAATCATTTAATTGGATTGTGATTAATAAATTGCATAACCCGTTTTAATCTGTTTTGTTTGATGCATTGCCTTTTGGGGTGAAACGCCCACTTTCCGATAATCAATAATTAACATAAACTTCTTACAAATTTTTTTTTTTTGGATTTTCAAAATTTTGACATGACCCATTCGTAAAGAAGACGATTCCCTGTTTTTATACATAATCAATCAAAATACATTCAACGACATTTACAAAAGATGTTAAATTTTAAACCTTACGCTTTTCACCCAAAACATTAAACCCGAACTATTCAAAACAAAGTTTAACTTCAAACTACTACCATCATCCTAGTAACTAGTTTAACATTTATTACACAAAAGGACGTTTCGACCCATTCAAAAGAAACAACTTGAACCGGAAGCGTATAAAGGTCAACGTTGTGTGTGTTCGGTCCGAGCGCGCCGCAATTAATCATGTGATTTACCTATCATTCATAACAACAAAACACATGTTAGTTCATAGTACATAACATTTGAATTCTTTTAATTCCATGTCATTGTTCGACCCGTTAACATAACATATTACTTTAATAACATTATCACTTCCATTCGGAAACATTCATCATACCACTTCCCGATTCATTTGTAATGAATCGCTACATACCATATCTTTCGATATACTTACATCAATTGACCCGTTATAAACAAGTCAATTTCTACACATTCCAACAACCATTCTACTTATCCTTTTAACCCATTTAGACGGGTCATTCCATATTCACTATCACATCATTTTATCCTTAAAAACAATCCTCATTATAAAACTCATTACATCTAGTCAATTATGAATCATAATGTAAACTTACACCAAACTCTTAGTACTAAATATTTTTATACATAAAGCTACAAATAGAGTACATAAAGTTCATATGAACTTACCGCGATCTTGAGATGCTTGTGCCTTCGAGTGACTTGCACCTTCTTCCTTCTTCGTGCCTATATGTCATAATCTCATACTTTAGCTTTCATAAACAATACTTTCACAATCCTTTTAATACGTTATGGCGTCTACTATTCACATACATCATTATCATAAAGAAGTTGCATCAATCTTAACAAGCATTCATGTAAAAACCATAACTAAACTCACTTAGGCATTTCGTCGAACACATTGTGTGCGTACCACTAGTTTAGCACAATGTACAAGCATCCTAAGCACAATTTCCATAGTTCTTCCCATTGATTTACATAAACATCCTACTATTTTGAAATCTACCATTCAAATCATGAGCACATAGTTCTAAATCACTTATTCATAACAATTTCATAAATCAATAATCAAATTAACATACGAAACTTCACACATTACTTGACATGCAAGTGGGTTTTGCCCTAATCATGTTCATATTCGAAATTTAGCGTCTAATGATGTCTAGACCTTCGTAGCAACCATTAATCATACTGAATTTTGTATTACATTCACGAATCACACAAAACCCACAAAATCAAACATCACCAAATCAAGAAATTTCACTTACTTGAGATAAAGAATACTTAGACAATCTGAATTCTTAGCTCATGCATTCGATTCTTCACTAATTTAGCCTTCAATTGATGAGATTTTAGAGACTTAGGGTTTATTGACTCTCTCCTTGGTCCTCTCTCTCTCTCGATCGAACATAATGCCAGGGAACTCCTGGCTTCTTTTTTTATGTTTTAATTACACTTTTCACTTTAACCCCTTAACTATTACAACATGACACCTTTCTCATTATTATTTACTAACTTATTAATCTTTCATGCGTAATTATAGGATTTTAGATTTTTTTTTTATAAAATGCTACAAATCTTATAAATGGTAAAATTTCATGTTTACCAATTCTTTTCGCTAAAGCATTACGATTAAACATTATAACATGTCATACGAAATTTGGGGTGTTACAAGTCTACCCCACTTAAAGAAGGTTTCGTCCCCGAAACCAGAATACATACCGAATAACTCTGGGTATAGCTTTCGCATATCATCCTCCGCTTCCCACGTGAGATCCGATCCCTTCCGGTGTTGCCACTGAACCAACACTTGTCGAACGGATTTGTTGCGGAGTTGCTTCACCTTGAAATCTTTTATTGCGACGGGCTTCTCAACATAATTCAACTTCTCATCCACTTCAATATCATCCATAGGCACGTATGCCGTCTCGTCTGCTAGGCACTTCCGCAATTGCGATACATGAAAAGTGTTATGAATTCCATCCAACGTGGAAGGTAATTCTAACTGGTATGCCACTGCTCCGACCCGAGCGAGTATTTTGAATGGTCCAATGTATCGAGGGCCTAGCTTTCCGCATTTACGAAAATGAATTATCCCTTTCCATGGAGAGACCTTTAGTAAGACATAATCTCCCACTTGGAACTCGATTGGTCGCCTTCGCAGATCCGCATAAGACTTTTGTCTATCTTGCGCTGCCTTTAGTCTTAATCTAATCATATCAATCTTCTCATTTGTTTCGGCTACAACATCCTGTGGCGCGAGTTCGCGTTGACCCACTTCCCCCCAACAAACCGGAGTCCTACATTTCCTCCCATAGAGCATTTCATAAGGGGCCATTTTTATACTATTATGATAGCTATTATTATATGAAAACTCTACCAAAGGTAGATGATCATCCCAGCTTCCTCCGAGATCCATAACACACGCCCTTAACATATCAACCAACGTTTGGATAGTTCGTTCTGACTGACCATCGGTTTGCGGATGGTAGGCAGTGCTTATATGTAACTGGGTCCCTAATTCTTCGTGAAATTTCCTCCAATAGCGAGATGTGAACCGGGTATCCCGGTCGGACACTATAAACACCGGAACCCCATGTCGAGATATAATCTCATTCGTATAAACTTCTGCCATCTTTTCCGAATTATAGGTTTCCCGGATGGGTAAGAAATGTGCACTTTTGGTTAGTCGGTCAACGACTACCCAAATAGCATCGTGCCCCTTCCTTGTCTTAGGAAGTTTAGTCACCAAATCCATCGTTACATGCTCCCACTTCCACACCGGTATCTCCAACGGCTGCATCTTTCCATACGGTCTTTGGTGTTCGGCCTTCACTTGAGAACATGTCAAACATTTAGCAACATACTTGACAATGTCTCTTTTCATTCCGGCCACCAATAATTCATTCTCAAGTCTCGATACATCTTTGTGGCTCCCGGATGAACGGAGTATCGAGACTTGTGAGCCTCATTTAATAGTAATTCTTTCACATGACATTCCCGAGGTATCCAGATTCGGTCATACCTCGTTTTCATACCATTTGCATTCTCTTCCAATTCGTGAATAAATCCTTTCGTCCTTTCTTTCTTTGAGTCACCGGCATTTAAAGATTTTGTTTGAGCTTCCCGAATTTCATCAAGGAGTTTAGGTGTGACTACCATCTTCATAGATTTTACCCGAATCGGGGGCGGGTACTCCTTTCGACTTAGAGCGTCCGCCACTACATTAGCCTTCCCGGGATGGTAATGAATGTCACAATCATAATCCTTAATGAGTTCCAACCATCTTCGCTACCTCATATTAAGATCTTTCTGCTCGAAGAAATATTTGAGGCTTTTATGATCCGAGTAAATAGTACATTTCACCCCATATAGGTAGTGCCTCCATATCTTCAAGGCAAACACGACTGCCGCTAATTCTAGATCATGAGTTGGGTAATTGTTTTCATGCTGCTTGAGTTGTCTTGAGGCATAAGCAACGACTTTACCCTTTTGCATTAATACACAACCTAAACCTTGGTGGGAGGCGTCACTATATACTACCAAATCATCCGTTCCATCCGGTAATGTCAACACCGGAGAATTTGAGAGCTTTTCTTTTAAAGTCTGAAACGCTTTTTCTTGTTCTTCGCCCCATATAAACTTTTCACTCTTCTTTGTTAACTTCGTCATAGGAGAGGCTATCTTGGAGAAATCTTGGATAAATCTCCTGTAGTACCTAGCCAAGCCTAGAAAACTTTTTATTTCTCTTGGATTCTTCGGGGGTACCCAATTCATTACCGCATCTACCTTGGACGGATCCACATGGACACCATCCGCATCGATCACATGACCCAAAAATTGTACCTCTCTAAGCCAAAAGGCACACTTTGAGAACTTTGCATATAACTTTTCCTTGCGAAGCGTTTCCAATACATCACGTAAATGGGAAGCATGCTCCGCTTCACTGCGGGAGTATATTAGAATATCGTCGATAAAAACGATTACATACTTATCAAGCATAGGTCGGCACACCCGATTCATTAAATCCATAAAAGCAGCTGGGGCGTTCGTTAGTCCAAAGGACATTACTAAAAACTCGTAATGTCCGTACCGCGTTCGAAACACAGTCTTCGGCACATCCTCTTCTCGTACGCGCAGTTGGTGATAACCCGACCGCAGATCGGTTTTTGAAAACCAACTTGCCCCTTGTAACTGATCAAATAGGTCATAAATTCTGGGCAACGGGTATCGATTCTTCACCGTTAACTTGTTCAACTCTCGATAGTCGATGCACATTCGCATCGAACCATCTTTCTTCTTCACGAATAATACGGGTGCTCCCCATGGTGAAACACTTGGTTTAATAAAACCCTTATCGAGCAACTCTTGAAGTTGCGTCATCAATTCTTTCATTTCGGTTGGGGCCAACCGATAAGGAGCTTTAGCTACCGGTTTTGCACCCGGGTTAAGATCTATTTTGAATTCTACTTCTCGTTCAGGCGGAAGCCCTGGTAGGTCTTCCAGAAACACATCCGGATATTCATTCACCACGTTCACATCTTCAAGCTTTGGGACACCTCGATTGGTGTCAATCACATAAGATAGATAAGCTCTACCCCCGTTCCTCACATGTTTGACAACTTTGATTATAGAACACAATTTCGACTTGATGACTCTATCTCCTTGAACACTTACCCGTTTCCCCCCGAGGTTACTACATGAATGACTTTCTTTTCACATTGAATTTTAGCGTGGTTTTGGGCAAGCCAATCCATTCCTACAACAACTTTAAATTCCCCCATGTATATCGGGACAAGATCTATACTAAATTCCTCATCTTCGATTAAGATCTTATAGTTTCTACAAATATCATGTAACAAATAGCTTTTACTATCAGCAACTTCCACTTCTAAGGGTACTATCATCTTTTCAAGCTTAAAAGATGGATGAACTAACAATTCATTAGAAATAAACGATCTACTAGCCCCGGAATCAAATAATACATTCATAGGCATAGAATTAACCAAGAATATACCTGAGACCACATCCGGGCTAGTCTTAGCTTCATTCGAGGTTAACTGGAACATCCTCTCACGAGCCTTGGAAGACTCATTCTTCTTTCCATCTTTCTTTGCCCCTTGTTGGAGTTTCGGACATTCCGCTTTAATGTGCCCCGTTTGGTTACAATTGTAACACGCTTTAGAGTTTTCGGGGCATCTATAATACGGATGTCCCTCTTGCCCACATTTATAGCATCCTTTCTTTCCCAACAAGCATCACCCGAATGATGCTTTCCACATGTCTTGCAAGTCGGAATTCCACTACTCGTTTTCCCTTTCCTGTTTTGGTCTTGAAATCTTGCCTTTTTCGATGGGTTTGTGTTGGTAGACTTCTCCGCCACCCTTTTCTCTCCCCTTTCAACCTGTCTTTTTATCTCAATCTCCCTATCTCTTGCCCAGTCGATTAATTCGTTCAACGTTGCACACTTGGAGGGATTTACGAACTCCCGATATTCAGCCTTTAACATAGCATGGTAACGTATGATTTTCAACCTCTCAGTCCCCACTATCTCCCCACAAAATTTCACCTTCTCGAGGAACTTATTTGTTATTTCATCAATCGTTTCATCCTTTTGTCGAAGACGTAAGAAGCCTTCTTGAATCTTATCAAGTGCGGATTATGGGCTATGATATTTCAGAAATGGTTCCTTGAACTCTTGCCATGTTAAAGTTTGTACTTTGTTATCCCCCAATTCCTTCGAATGCGCGTCCCACCAATCCTTTGCTTGGAGTTGTCGGAGACCCGTTGCAAACATTACTTGGTCTTCCACTTCACATCTACTTCTCACAAACACCGCCTTAGTGCTTGAAATCCACCTTTGACAAGCTATCGGGTCAATTTCCCCTTTGTACGGCAAGGGGTTACATGCCATGAATTCCTTGTACGTGCACCTTCGAGTACTTTTCTTGGTTTGTAGTTCATTAATCATCTCCTTTAGTTCCTCCACCATGGACGCTAGAGTATCGACTACCCCCAATACTTGACCTTCCACCTCTTGAGCTAGTCGAGGAATGCTAGCTTCAATTGCTTTCTCTACCTCTTCCACAATCATTGTTCTCATTTCATTTCGGCGTGCTTCATCGTCATCATTTACATTTACCACATCAGCCATCTACATAAAACATTTATTACATTCATTAGATTTCATTTCATACTTCCCACCATCATGTTTTAACATCATTTTATCATGACACATTCCATTCATCATTCATACTTCATGCCTTATCGTCATCGACGATCGTATCGTATCATTCTTTATTTTAGACATTCATTCATCCTTTCTATCATATAACCATGCTAGTGATACGTAGCTCTCATTCTTTCTAATACGTAAAAGAAATTACTCGCGACTAAATCATACTTAAACTTTCTTTGGAAACTCAACGTTTCCGACAACCAACATCATAGTATTCTTTATCCCATATACCTTGGTATCACTTTTTTTTATTCTTTTTATCCCCCATTTTATATATTTCTGGTTACAAATTCGATTGAATCGACATTTAATTGTGTTTTATTTGAATATTGTAGTTTTGGAAAGCTTGTTGGTGATTCGTTGCGGAAAACTCAAGAAAATATGAAGTTTGTGGAAATTTTTGCCCAGACACAGCTGTGTTGGTTATCTGAGTACAATGTCACACAGCTGTGTCAGCCTTGCCACACACCCTGATCTCAGCAACAAGCATGAACGGTCCACACAGCTGTGTCACTTAACGACACA
This sequence comes from Helianthus tuberosus, assembly GCA_030545235.1. Taxonomy (NCBI): domain Eukaryota; kingdom Viridiplantae; phylum Streptophyta; class Magnoliopsida; order Asterales; family Asteraceae; genus Helianthus; species Helianthus tuberosus. The sequence goes on along the minus strand of CM060368.1, from coordinate 20,330,667 downwards.
ACTGTGTGCGGCACCAGATCTGATATAACCTAATGTTTAGCTCCCATTTCATTTGACCCGTTCTAACCCCCAAACTGATCCGATTCATCCCACATCTTTCCACAACATCCCGTAACCATTCCATAACATTCCGTAACTAAATTATTTGTAATGCAAAAAATTCAACTTTTAAAATACTTACTTGCCTTGCGCCGCGGAACGAACACACACTTCTCACGAGCTTTCAGTTTGAGTTCAAGAACTTAATGCTTAAATCCCTCAAACCTAGGCTCTGATACCAACTTGAAACGCCCACTTTCCGATAATCAATAATTAACATAAACTTCTTACAATTTTTTTTTTTGGATTTTCAAAATTTTGACATGACCCATTCGTAAAGAAGACGATTCCCTGTTTTTATACAAAATCAATCAAAATACATTCAACGACATTTACAAAAGATGTTAAATTTTAAACCTTACGCTTTTCACCCAAAACATTAAACCCGAACTATTCAAAACAAAGTTTAACTTCAAACTACTACCATCATCCTAGTAACTAGTTTAACATTTACTACACAAAAGGACGTTTCGACCCATTCAAAAGAAACAACTTGAACCGGAAGCGTATAAAGGTCAACGTTGTGTGTGTTCGGTCCGAGCGCGCCACAATTAATCATGTGATTTACCTATCATTCATAACAACAAAACACATGTTAGTTCATAGTACATAACATTTGAATTCTTTTAATTCCATGTCATTGTTCGACCCGTTAACATAACATATTACTTTAATAACATTATCAATTCCATTCGGAAACATTCATCATACCACTTCCCGATTCATTTGTAATGAATCGCTACATACCATATCTTTCGATATACTTACATCAATTGACCCGTTATAAACAAGTCAATTTCTACACATTCCAACAACCATTCTACTTATCCTTTTAACCCATTTAGACGGGTCATTCCATATTCACTATCACATCATTTTATCCTTAAAAACAATCCTCATTATAAAACTCATTACATCTAGTCAATTATGAATCATAATGTAAACTTACACCAAACTCTTAGTACTAAATATTTTTATACATAAAGCTACAAATAGAGTACATAAAGTTCATATGAACTTACCGCGATCTTGAGATGCTTGTGCCTTCGAGTGACTTGCACCTTCTTCCTTCTTCGTGCCTATATGTCATAATCTCATACTTTAGCTTTCATAAACAATACTTTCACAATCCTTTTAATACGTTATGGCGTCTACTATTCACATACATCATTATCATAAAGAAGTTGCATCAATCTTAACAAGCATTCATGTAAAAACCATAACTAAACTCACTTAGGCATTTCGTCGAACACATTGTGTGCGTACCACTAGTTTAGCACAATGTACAAGCATCCTAAGCACAATTTCCATAGTTCTTCCCATTGATTTACATAAACATCCTACTATTTTGAAATCTACCATTCAAATCATGAGCACATAGTTCTAAATCACTTATTCATAACAATTTCATAAATCAACAATCAAATTAACATACGAAACTTCACACATTACTTGACATGCAAGTGGGTTTTGCCCTAATCATGTTCATATTCGAAATTTAGCGTCTAATGATGTCTAGACCTTCGTAGCAACCATTAATCATACTGAATTTTGTATTACATTCACGAATCACACAAAACCCACAAAATCAAACATCACCAAATCAAGAAATTTCACTTACTTGAGATAAAGAATACTTAGACAATCTGAATTCTTAGCTCATGCATTCGATTCTTCACTAATTTAGCCTTCAATTGATGAGATTTTAGAGACTTAGGGTTTCTTGACTCTCTCCTTGGTCCTCTCTCTCTCTCGATCGAACATAATGCCAGGGAACTCCTGGCTTCTTTTTTTTATGTTTTAATTACACTTTTCACTTTAACCCCTTAACTATTACAACATGACACCTTTCTCATTATTATTTACTAACTTATTAATCTTTCATGCCTAATTATAGGATTTTAGATTTTTTTTATAAAATGCTACAAATCTTATAAATGGTAAAATTTCATGTTTACCAATTCTTTTCGCTAAAGCATTACGATTAAACATTATAACATGTCATACGAAATTTGGGGTGTTACATGGGGGTTAATGACCGTGTCCTGGATATCCTCGGCTCATTCATTAGAAATGGCCACGGTTTAAGCACGGGGTGTAGGCATACACCTGACAGTTGCGTATGTAAAAACGGTATCTCACTATCTTGTGGGCCTATACTTGTGGCGCGTCTATTAATCTTGTCCCGGCTCTTCTAACTGGGCCCTGAAAGGACGACAAACATATAAAACTGTATACAAGATTATTTTAAATAATTGTCCCAAGTTATAAAAGATTTTATGCCTTGTGCATCCAAACCGATTTTATAAATACTTTTCAAAAGAGTCAGTTAATTGTATTTACCAGTGTAAACTGACGTATTTTTCAAAAAAGGTTAAGTGCAGGTACTACGCGTAATGGGTTGGACACTCATGGGTATTAAATAAAGAGTCTTGCAAGCTTTTAATACTTAAAGTCTGTTGAACAATATTTCCTTTCTGTTTTAGATCCGCCTGTGGATCCACTTACAACCGTTGTGTAATATTTTATTATACTTTCGAATTCGGTTTGTAATATTATTATTTTAGACTTCCGCTGTGCATTTAAACTATGATTAATTGTCTATGATGATATCAACTACGTCACGATACTCCCCACCGGGCCCACCGATAATACGTGGAAATATCGGGGTGTGATAGGTTGGTATCAGAGCCAACATTGAGTGAATTAAACACTAGCCTTTTGTGTTTAATCTCAATGACACAGTTGCCCATTCCTTGACTTCCGAGTCTAGGCAAAGCACTTAGGATTAATCCTAATCTTAATTTGTTTTTGTTTTTTATTGTTTACTTTTGTTTTGACAGGAGCAAAGACAATGCCACCACGTGTGAGAGGTAGAGGTGGAAGAGGAAAGGCCCCAGTTTTGATGAGGAATGATCATGAAGCCGGGCCATCCCACCGGCGAACACCTTCAGCGACCTTTAGCTCTAGTACCCATGAGGATTGGAGGACATATCTGGAGCCAGCGAGGCGTTCTGTATCGCTTAGCTCTTCGCCCTCGTATCACGACTCCTTTGGGCCACAATCAGAAAACGAGCCCAACAACTCTCGTGTCACACCCCGACCATGTAAAATAACAAAGCGTGACGGAAATGTCGGGGAGTGTTGTAACAGAATTATCGTTTCATAACCATGGATACAAAAAGTGTTTCGTTTTATTGATAATATTAAGCATTAACATTGTTTTAATCACATAACAAACAAGTTTTATATCGACTATCATTATTTTATGTCACTAAGGCCTCGTCCAGATCCTAGGTGACGCATGCATCCTAGAACGTCAATCAAGCAACAATACCTGAAACATATGTAAAAACAAAGTCAGCAAAGAAATGCTGGTGAGTACATAGGTTTTATAAGAGTATCGGAATCATGGCTTGTTTACTTATATTGCAATACCTTGAAAACCTTGTTTTTAAAAGTGTATAATATTGCAACATGATTAACAACTCAAAACAAGATGGTTATAATTTATAAAGTTTCGTAGCCACGATTCTTAACCCAAAAGCTTTTGTTTTAGTAAATCAATTCGTAAAACGTCTTGTAAAAAAACTCGTTAGTAAAACATCGTTGTGTGACATCGTTTCGAAGATCGTTTACCTAAGTGAACTAAATAACGCCACGGTATGTAATATGTTGAAAACACTTATATATAAGAAGTACCAGCGGCGTATCTACCATGTTTTCACCACATTACACTCGTCCCATTATCTAAATACTAGCCAAAAACCAATCATTTACCCAAATCGTTTAACATCGTTTCCAAATCGTTTCCTCGTTTAAATCGTTTAAATCGTCCTCGTTTTAATTGTGAAAACTTATATATGGTCGTCTCGTTAATTTGTTTAGATCGTTCATAATCGTTTCAAAATCGTACAATCGTTTAATATCGTTCTCGTTCCAATCGTTCTCCTTTTAGTTGTGAAAAACTATTTTTGGTCGTCTCGTTAATTTGTTTAGATCGTTCATAATCGTTTCAAAATCGTACAATCGTTTAATATCGTTCTCGTTCCAATCGTTCTTGTTTTAGTTGTGAAAAACTATTTTTGGTCGTCTCGCTAATAACATTCAAAACTTTGTGACTCGTTCATCGTTCAACTCGTTCTTGCATTAACAAACCTCCAAAGGGTAAGTTAACAATCATCAGATTCAGTCGTTACCCACAACACCCACACATAACTATGGGTATAGTGTAATAACGGGATTTGTCGGATCCTATGGTACCATAACCTAATACTGGTCGGTTCGGCCAAAATTAACAAATGTCGTTCGTTATGTAACTACAACCAACAAGTTCGTTCACATTATCAAAATCGTTATTAGTTTAGTATAAATCGTTCTATTCGTTTTTGAAATCATCGTTTAAACCTTGAAAACATTTTGTACATATGAATCACCCCAAAACAATTGAAAACAGTAAAATAGGGGAACTATGTACTCACATGTAGTGCAAGGTATCCTCAATCAATAGTACTTCAACAAACTCGAGTAAACCAGAGAAATCAAGCAGCACCTAGTAATTGAATCACTAGTCAAACAATAGACGCCTAAATCGGAAGATCGGACAGAATGAGGTCTTATAAACCAAATGAGTGTTGGAACTCATGTGATATGGTTTAACAAGGCCTACATCCTAAATGAAACCTAACCTAAGTGCTTTCGACCCATCGCGACCCATTAAGGTAGCTTAAGCTACCTTAACGCGTCGTTCGCGTGAAACGCGTTCGGAACGCCTAACTAGTCCTATGATAAGTAAAATATGCCTCAACATGTTTAATATTGTTGCTAAATCAGTTTAGAAGTCAAAAGTTAAGTTACATATGCTTAAAATGAATTTTGGCGTAAAAAGGGCATTTTGGTAATTTACCTAAGGCATATAAACTACCTATCATACAACTACTTAAACGTCGTGACCATAAGGTATAACCTCGGAAGGTTATTACCTATACAACTATGGTCACCTAATGTGTTTGGTCGGATCCTAATGATCGACCAACGGGTCGGGTTCGAAAGTATAAGCGATTGTTTAGATCGCTTACCTTTACGACCCTAGACAAGTACAGAACTAAAAGTGACGAGCTAAGCATGTTAAAACATGCTTAACTAAGTTAGAAAACAAGTTTGGTATCAAAACAAACGGTGTTGATACCTAAGAGTAGTTTGGTTACAAAATACGCAAGAATACGCATTTTGGCCGAAACTACGACTCGTCACTGAGCCTAGATAACGTGGTAATCAGTAGGTATAGTCACTAGGGACTATAACCATCGTGATTACGCTCACGTTATGAAGTTCAAACGAACTTCACATTGACCATAAACTGGTCAATGCAGAAAGTCAAACGCAGTTTGACTTTAACGCTAAAACGAATGAAAAGAACGAAAGAACACTTACAGAAGGTCCCCGCAAGATTTGATTCCGATTTTTCTCTCAGGTAGGAAGCATATACTTCCACTTAGAGAGCATAAATCAGATTTCAAATTGTGGGTTTTGAAGTGAAATGGATGGGGTATATATAGGATTTCTAGAACCGTTAAGATCGTTCCTCGAAAACTGAGCTTTGATCTGGACCTTACATGTGTGCCCATGGTTTTCTAAAACCATGGGAGCCCCTAATATGGACTATGTTTATTGAATACCAGCCCATGGTTTTGCAAAACCATGTGTGAAAACCATCACACTTCAAAATGGACTAGGTTCATTGAATCTGCCAGAAATTTCAAAAATGGTCCCTGCACTTGTAAAACTTGATTTTTTTGGCACTTTTAAGCCCCGTTAACCACATTTCAAGGCTTTAAAATAAAGTTAAAGTATAGGGAACTTAAAATATGCTCAAAAACATCTCGGATGTCGGTTTGTTTGGTCGTACGGTTGCGTTATTCGCTTAATTACGACGGAAGTCGTAACGAACGCAAAAACGATCCAAATTAAGCGACGAATGGAATTTTATCATGCCAAACACTAAAATAAAATATTTTAATGCTTACATAAATTTTTTTGGATGTCCGGATGTATTCAGAACGTAAGTTATGCCCGAAAATGCAAACTTATGCACTTTTTGACGCTTTTAGTCCCTGAATGAGCATAAAGTTTATTTTAGCATACCGGACCCCTCAAAGCCTATTTCTAAGCTATGTAAAGGTTATTTAGGGTATGTTTAACTTATGATCAAGTTCCGGAATGTTCGTTACTATACAAATCGGCATAGTTTCGCAGTTTGACACAAATAGTCCCTGCGATCGAACAAAGTTGATTTCAACACACCAAACCATTCAAAACTTATTTCTAAGTTATGTGGAGGTTATTTAAGGTATGTTAAGCCTATTTCACTATTCCAGAATGTTTGTCGCATTATACTGACTGCGTTTTCACACCAGTTTGCGTATAACCTTCCAGAACGCGATTTAAAGCTTGCAATCGGAATCGAATCGTATTGAAAAAAATCACCAACACAAATACACACATAGAACACCAAAACACATATAATAACACCAAAGCACATTGTTTTATTAATAATCATCATTGTTTTACATCGTACATCAATTACAGAACACAGTTGTCACAGTCTCCCCTACTTCAGGAAATTTCGTCCCGAAATTTTAACTAGAGGAAGCTTGTGAAAAAAAATGCGGATATTTCGTCTTCATCTGGTCCTCACGTTCCCAAGTAAACTCTGGGCCACGTTTGGATTCCCAGCGAACTTTGACCAATCGAATCCGTTTGTTCTTCAACTGTTTGAAATCACGGTCCACGATCTCCACGGGTTTCTCGACAAAGTGCATTGTTTCATCGATTTGGATCTCGTTGAGAGGAATGTGTAGATCAGAGTTAGCTAAACACTTTCGCAGATTGGACACGTGAAAAGTCGGGTGAATATTTCCAAGCTCTGGAGGTAGCTCCAATCGATAGGCAACCTTTCCAACCCTTTCCACAATCTTAAATGGTCCCACAATCTTAAATGGTCCCACGTATCGAGGTGCAAGTTTTCCTTTCTTTCCAAATCTCACGACTCCTTTCCAAGGTGAAACCTTGAGTAGGACACGATCTCTGACTTGAAATTCTAAGGGCTTGCGTCCCAAATCCGCATATCTCTTTTGACGGTTTCGGGCTATCACCAGATTATCGCGGATTTTCTTGATTTTGTCTGTTGTTTCCAGAACGAGCTCAGGTCTAGTAAGCTGAGCTTCACCGGTCTCGTTCCAACAGACAGGTGAAAGACATTTTCGACCGTAGAGAGCTTCGAATGGTGCCATATTAATGCTAGTATGATAACTATTGTTGTAAGAGAACTCGATCAGCGGCAGATGAGAATCCCAATTACCACCAAAGTCTATCACGCATGCTCTAAGCATATCGTCCAAAGTTTGAATCGTTCTCTCAGATTGGCCATCTGTTTGGGGATGATTAGCAGTGCTTAGATTCAGTTGGGTTCCCAAAGCAGATTGCATGGCCTTCCAAAAATGAGATGAAAATCGAGCATCACGATCGGAAATGATATCTAAAGGAACACCATGTCGTGATACAATCTCGTCTACATAGATCTTGGCAAGCTTCTCAGCAGAGAAATCCTCACGGATTGGTAAGAAGTGAGCAGATTTCGTTAAACGATCGATAACAACCCAAATAGAATCATGACCTTTAAACGTACGCGGTAACTTAGTGATGAGATCCATTGCAATGTTCTCCCACTTCCAAACTGGTATCTCTGGTTGTAAAAGCAAACCAGAAGGTCGTTGATGTTCGGCCTTGACTTTGAGACAAGTTAGGCATTTCGATACATACAAGGCAACATCCTTCTTCATACCAGGCCACCAGCACTGAGTACGAAGATCCTTGTACATTTTATCAGCACCAGGATGGACAGAATATCGAGACTTATGAGATTCGTCCATCACTAATGTGCGAAGATCGTCTTGTTTCGGAATCCACAATCGATCCTTAAAATAGAGCAAACCATCGTCTTTCGCTTCGAGCATAAGCTCAAGTTGACGTGGTAATTCCGTACCCATCAAATTTTGTGAAACACAAGATTGCTGAGCTTGAAGGACACGAGATTGAAGATCAGATAGAGTTCGAACAGAATGAAGCTTGACTCGCTCCTTTCGACTAAGCACATCGGCTACAACATTCGCCTTACCAGGGTGGTGAATCTCGCAGTCATAATCGTTTAAGAGTTCAACCCAACGTCGTTGCCTCATGTTCAGCTCTTTCTGATTAAGAATATGCTGGAGACTTTTGTGGTCTGTGAAAACCACACACTTCGTTCCATAGAGGTAGTGTCTCCAAATTTTAAGCGCGAAAACCACAGCTCCTAACTCAAGATCATGAGTCGTGTAGTTCTTCTCGTGAACTTTCAACTGTCTAGACGCATAAGCTATGACTTTACCTCGTTGCATAAGAACGCAACCAAGTCCTAGATTTGACGCGTCACAGTAGACAACAAAATCATCGTTTCCCTCGGGCAGGGATAAAACAGGAGCATCACATAGCTTTCGTTTCAGCGTTTGGAACACTTCTTCTTGCTTGGGTCCCCACTCAAAAGGCTTATTCTTCTGAGTCAAAGCAGTGAGTGGAACCGCAATCTTCGAGAAATTAGAAATGAATCGACGATAATAACCAGCAAGACCAAGAAAAGATCGAATCTCTGTAGGCGTCGTCGGTGTATTCCAGTCCTTAATAGCAGCAATCTTGGATGGATCCACATGAATACCCTGCTCATTGACTATATGACCCAAGAATTGAACTTCTTTAAGCCAGAATTCACACTTGGAGAATTTAGCAAAAAGTTGTTCCTTCTTTAGGAGTTCCAAAGTTAAGCGAAGGTGTTGCTCGTGCACGGCTCGAGATTTTAAATAAATGAGAATATCGTCGATGAACACAATAATGAACTTGTACAAATAAGGTTTGCATACCCTATTCATTAAGTCCATAAAGATAGCTGGAGCATTCGTCAAACCAAAAGGCATGACAGTGAACTCGTAATGCCCATATCTTGTGCGGAAAGCAGTTTTGGGAATATCTTCTTCGAGAATACGAAGTTGATGATACCCAGAACGCAGGTCGATCTTGGAAAAGCATGAAGCACTCTGCAGCTGGTCGAAGAGATCATCAATTCGAGGTAGGGGATATCGATTCTTGATGGTGAGCTTATTAAGCTCACGATAATCGATACACATTCGAAAAGATCCGTCTTTCTTTTTCACGAAGAGGACAGGAGCTCCCCAAGGTGAAAAGCTCGGTCGGATGAATCCTTTATCAGATAACTCTTGAAGCTGTTTTGATAACTCTTGCATCTCTGACGGTGCACGACGATAAGGTGCTTTTGCAATCGGGTTGGCATTTGGTATAAGGTCAATATGAAACTCGACTTGACGAGCTGGAGGCAAACCAGGCAGTTCACCAGGAAACACCTCTGGATAATCCCGCACAATCGGATGAATACTCTTGCTCTTGTCTTTCTCCTCGGTGACATATGCCAGAAAGGAAACATATCCTTTTCGCAAATAACTTTGGGCTTCCATACACGACATAAGCTTCAAACCACCAGATGGCTTCTCGCCACGAATCTCCAGAACATCGCCAGAAGACAAAGGAATACGAACAATCTTATCGAAACAAACCACCTCAGCGTGGTGTTTGGTTAACCAATCCATTCCAACGATAATATCAAAACTCCCAAGTTGCATCGGTGTGAGGTCAATAGGAAAAAGATGGTTATCAAGGTTCAACTGACAATTACGAATAGTAGAATCGAGAACAAGAGGTTTACCAGTGGCAACTTCAACAGATAAGGATTTCCTCAGTTTAGTTCTAGGTATCGCAAGCAAAGGCTCAAATGACAATGAAACAAAACTTCTATCGGCACCAGAATCAAAAAGAATAGATGCAGGCTGATTGTTAACAAGAAACGTACCATTGATAACCTCGTTGTCAGCCCTCGCTTCGTTTGCATTCAAATTGTACACTCGCCCACGAGGGGGATTCACATTGACGTTAACGTTCACATTCGGGTTCGCGTTAGCATTCGCGTTTGCATTCACCAGTCTCGGACAGTTGTTGCGGAAGTGACCATACTCTCCACAATTAAAACATGAACCCGGTGGGAATCTCACAGCATTCACCTGACCCGAAGCTGGAACCTGAGCAACCTGATTCTGTCCCAAACGACAAACATTGGCCAAATGCCCAAGTTTACCACACGTTGTGCATTGTTTGCAAGCTTGTTGTGCAACGTGATGACCGTTGCAACGAGCACAATGAGGTGCGGTACCAGCATACGCTTTCTTTGCAGGTGGTTGAGCCGGTGGGTTCTGCGGGTTCTGAGCAGTCTGTGCTGTAACAGCAAAATTTTGGGCACCCTTTCGCTTCCTCGATTTCTTCAACGACTCACCTTCCTTACCCTTATCCTTTACCCTTGTCTTGAACGGAATCGGCTGACTGCTTCTTCTCACCCTTGTGGGTAAGTTTACCCTTCCTGACTTGAGTCTCAGTCAGGGTAGCAGACAACTCGATTGCTTGACGAAGGGTAGTAGGATTAACACCGGTCATAATCTCCAGAATAGAATCGGGTAGACCATCGATATATCTCTCGATTACTTTCTCCAGAGGGGTAACCATGGTGGGACACAATAGACTGAGTTCCTCAAAGCGATTCGTGTACGCACGGTGTTCAGCCCCATCAGGAAAAACAAAAGAGGTATCGACAAAACACAAGAGAGGCGATCATTCGTTCGTTACCTCAAACAAACAAACGATACACAGTGACTAATCAAAGTAAATAGGTCAAAAATAATGTATCGCGAAGACATGCTCGCCTATAAGTGAACACTCACCCCAAGAGTTCCCAGGTAAGAGTGACTGGTCCGATTATGTGGATTTGTACGAACACTCTGGCCTTAGACAGAAAACTCAGAGTACAGGCACTCACTCTTCCAGTTTGCACGTGTTCACATTATTTAGACCCAAACTTTGACGAGATTTTGAAAACTCAGAAGGCACTAAGCCAAAAATGAGTTAAACTGGAAGGGTTCAAAACCTTACAACAGAGGGTTCAAAACCTAGTAATCAATCATCCTAGAATAGAAGATCAATTTTCAAAGCGGATTCGAAAATTGTGTTCTCGTTGTGGGTATCACCTAAGGATAGGTGACGATTTTGTTTTAAAAATCTAAACGCAAATAAGCTTGCGTTGGGGTCCTAGAAGTTATAGTCTAGGTCAAAGAATTACTAATAACCTAATTCCCTATAACCATTGGCTCTGATACCAACTCTTCTGTCACACCCCGACCACGTAAAACAACAAAGCGTGACGGAAATGTCGGGGAGTGTTGTAACAGAATTATCGTTTCATAACCATGGATACAAAAAGTGTTTCGTTTTATTGATAATATTAAGCATTAACATTGTTTTAATCACATAACAAACAAGTTTTATATCGACTATCATTATTTTATGTCACTAAGGCCTCGTCCAGATCCTAGGTGACGCATGCATCCTAGAACGTCAATCAAGCAACAATACCTGAAACATATGTAAAAACAAAGTCAGCAAAGAAATGCTGGCGAGTACATAGGTTTTATAAGAGTATCGGAATCATGGCTTGTTTACTTATATTGCAATACCTCTAAAACCTTGTTTTTAAAAGTGTATAATATTGCAACATGATTAACCAACTCAAAACAAGATGGTTATAATTTATAAAGTTTCGTAGCCACGATTCTTAACCCAAAAGCTTTTGTTTTAGTAAATCAATTCGTAAAACGTCTTGTAAAAAAACTCATTAATAAAACATCGTTGTGTGACATCGTTTCGAAGATCGTTTACCCAAGTGAACTAAATAACGCCACGGTATGTAATATGTTGAAAACACTTATATATAAGAAGTACCAGCGGTGTATCTACCATGTTTTCACCACATTACACCCGTCCCGTTATCTAAACACTAGCCAAAAACCAATCGTTTACCCAAATCGTTTAACATCGTTTCCAAATCGTTTCCAAATCGTTTCCTCGTTTAAATCGTTTAAATCGTCCTCGTTTTAATTGTGAAAACTTATATATGGTCGTCTCGTTAATTTGTTTAGATCGTTCATAATCGTTTCAAAATCGTACAATCGTTTAATATCGTTCTCGTTCCAATCGTTCTCGTTTTAGTTGTGAAAAACTATTTTTGGTTGTCTCGTTAATTTGTTTAGATCGTTCATAATCGTTTCAAAATCGTACAACATTTAATATCGTTCTCGTTCCAATCGTTCTCGTTTTAGTTGTGAAAAACTATTTTTGGTCATCTCGCTAATAACATTCAAACCTTTGTGACTCGTTCATCGTTCAACTCGTTCTTGCATTAACAAACCTCCAAAGGGTAAGTTAACAATCATCAGATTCAGTCGTTACCCACAACACCCACACATAACCATGGGTATAGTGTAATAACGGGATTTGTCGGATCCTATGGTACCATAACCTAATACTGGTCGGTTCGGCCAAAATTAATGAATGTCGTTCGTTATGTAACTACAACCAACAAGTTCGTTCACATTATCGAAATCGTTATTAGTTTAGTATAAATCGTTCTATTCGTTTTTGAAATCATCGTTTAAACCTTGAAAACATTTTGTACATATGAATCACCCCAAAACAATTGAAAACAGTAAAATAGGGGAACTATGTACTCACATGTAGTGCAAGGTATCCTCAATCAATAGTACTTCAACAAACTCAAGTAAACCAGAGAAATCAAGCAGCACCTAGTAATTGAATCACTAGTCAAACAATAGACGTCTAAATCAGAAGATCGGACAGAATGAGGTCTTGTAAACCAAATGAGTGTTGGAACTCATGTGATATGGTTTAACAAGGCCTACATCCTAAATGAAACCTAACCTAAGTGCTTTCGACCCATCGCGACCCATTAAGGAAGCTTATGATACTTTAACGCGTCGTTCATGTGAAACGCGTTCGGAACGCCTAACTAGTCCTATGATAAGTAAAATATGCCTCAACATGTTTAATATTTTTGCTAAATCAGTTTAGAAGTCAAAAGTTATGTTACATATGCTTAAAATGAATTTTGGCGTAAAAGGGGCATTTTGGTAATTTACCTAAGGCATATAAACTACCTATCATACAACTACTTAAACGTCGTGACCATAAGGTATAACCTCGGAAGGTTATTCCCTATACAACTATGGTCACCTAATGTGTTTGGTCGGATCCAAATGATCGACCAACGTGTCGGGTTCGAAAGTATAAGCGATTGTTTAGATCGCTTACCTTTACGACCCTAGACAAGCACAAAACTAAAAGTGACGAGCTAAGCATGTTAAAACATGCTTAACTAAGTTAGAAAACAAGTTTGGTATCAAAACAAACGGTGTTGATACCAAAGAGTAGTTTGGTTACAAAATACGCAAGAATACGCATTTTGGCCGAAACTACGACTCGTCACTGAGCCTAGATAACGTGGTAATCAGTAGGTATAGTCACTAGGGACTATAACCATCGTGATTACGCTCACGTTATGAAGTTCAAACGAACTTCACATTGACCATAAACTGGTCAATGCAGAAAGTCAAACGCAGTTTGACTTTAACGCTAAAACGAATGAAAAGAACGAAAGAACACTTACAGAAGGTCCCCGCAAGATTTGATTCCGATTTTTCTCTCTGGTAGGAAGCATATACTTCCACTTAGAGAGCATAAATCAGATTTCAAATTGTGGGTTTTGAAGTGAAATGGATGGGGTATATATAGGATTTCTAGAACCGTTAAGATCGTTCCTCGAAAACTGAGCTTTGATCTGGACCTTACATGTGTGCCCATGGTTTTATAACACCATGGGAGCCCCTAATATGGACTATGTTCATTGAATACCAGCCCATGGTTTTGCAAAACAATGGGTGAAAACCATCACACTTCAAAATGGACTAGGTTCATTGAATCTGCCAGAAATTTCAAAAATGGTCCCTGCACTTGTAAAACTTGATTTTTTGGCACTTTTAAGCCCCGTTAACCCCATTTCAAGGCTCTAAAATAAAGTTAAAGTATAGGGAACTTAAAATATGCTCAAAAACATCTTGGATGTCGGTTTGTTTGGTCGTACGGTTGCGTTATTCGCTTAATTACGACGGAAGTCGTAACGAACGCAAAAACGATCCAAATTAAGCGACGAATGGAATTTTATCATGCCAAACACTAAAATAAAATATTTTAATGCTTACATAAATTTTTTTGGATGTCCGGATGTATTCAGAACGTAAGTTATGCCCGAAAATGCAAACTTATGCACTTTTTGACGCTTTTAGTCCCTGAATGAGCATAAAGTTTATTTTAGCATACCGAACCCCTCAAAGCCTATTTCTAAGCTATGTAAAGGTTATTTAGGGTATGTTTAACTTATGATCAAGTTTCGGAATGTTCGTTACTATACAAATCGCCATAGTTTTGCAGTTTGACACAAATAGTCCCTGCGATCGAACAAAGTTGATTTCAACACACCAAACCATTCAAAACTTATTTCTAAGTTATGTGGAGGTTATTTAAGGTATGTTAAGCCTATGTCACTATTCCGGAGTGTTTGTCGCGTTATACTGACTGCGTTTTCGCACCAATTTGCGTATAACCTTCCAGAACGCGATTTAAAGCTTGCAATCGGAATCGAATCGTATTGAAAAAAATCACCAACAAAAATACACACATAGAACACCAAAACACATATAATAACACCAAAGCACATTGTTTTATTAATAATCATCATTGTTTTACATCGTACATCGATTACAGAACACAGTTGTCACATCTCGTCATTCGGACATGCCTCTACAACGGCCAGTTCACACCGTGCCTTTCAGGACCCGACCCCATACTTTCAGAGCCGGTTCAACCCGGTGAACATGAATGAAGAACCAATGGACCATAACCCATTGGGACCAGAAGACCACTTCCCTAAAGCCCAGGATATGGAGATGGACGAAGATCCAGATCCTGCCTAGCCACCATCTGGGACGCCGACGCATCCCATCGAGATTTCTGACGGATCATCTTATCATGGTTTGCCGTATAGAGGGCCTGACCTATATACCCTAAGGTGGAGTACTTATAAGTGGGAGTTCACACTGCCCCACAACCCAGCACCATAACAACAGGCCCCTTCTGAGGACCCACATTTTGAGACGGTTACGCCGCCACCACCGCCAGCACTAGAGCAGCAACTGCCTCCAGAACCACCGAGGCGAAGAAGAAATGCACGGATTTCCGTGCGTGGGGACTTCCATTTCAGCACCCCACAACACTCCGGCCACTATCCGCCACTATATGAAGACCCACAATTGGGTGGGCCTTCAAATCCATTTTCCGAAGTCGACTCTGCACCAGTCGCACCAGCACCACACATGGGTTATGATAACCCAATCCCAGCGTACCAAGGTGCAGCCGGGTACAACCCGTTTGAGCCGCAAACTTACTCGGGTTATAAATACAACAATGCCCCTACCGTTGACCCGTACCTTGAAGCGGCAAACTACAATGCTCTCTACCCTGGACCCTATCCAGCTACGTACCCAACTGGGTACCCCATATATGGGTATCAATACCCACCACCTCCTCAACCTCCGCAGCAGCAGCCACCGCAGCCACCACAGATTCAACCGCCGCAGCAACAAGAAATCCTTCAGAGGTTGAACCAGGTGGAACGACAGGTAGGCGAGGAGCGTAGGAGCCGCCGCGGTCTATTGAAGGGTTTGGCAAACCTTATAAAGGGGAAGAAGAAGAGGGATTATTAAAAATCCTTATCTTATTGTTTTGTTATTTATTTCAATTAAGTCCCTGCGTGGACATCTTATTTTTGTATTTGGTCCCTGCGTGGACTTATATCTCTTATTTTAGTCCCTGTGTGGACAATGTTATTTAATTAAAGTCCCGTTTAGGACAGCTATGTACTTCTTAAGACAATTTATGTTTCATTTTTTGAATTCTTGTTTGTCATTATATATATGCAAGCACAATATAAAACAAATCAAATATCATTCCAATTTACAATTGATCTGCCATTAAATATTAAAAGAAAATCTTAAAGGTAAAAACCTAGCCCATATGTCATTTTAAGACATGGCCATGATGGTAATTCCTTTTTAAGAAAATAAATTGCTGTTAACATCTGAAAACATGTTAGCACTCTTGACAACAGTGATATGATAAAATCACACTTGTCATCTTTATATTGGGTTCTTCCAATCCCTTGTTTAGCCTAATGATCTAGAAATCATGGGTTCAAATCATCAATTAAGATGATCATATATCAAACATCCATTAGTGATGAAGTGCCTATGGGCCACACTTATTGTCCTATAAGGCAAAAGACAGTTGTAGTCTACGACTCCCTGTCAATAAAAGGTAATGAACTATGTTCAAACCTTAATGCCCCGATCTTACGAGATCACGGCTTATGAATTAAAACTGTCCTTGTGACTAGGCCTTTTGTGCCACTCTAATATCCTTCATAATTATAACTGGGATTAATTATAATGTAAAGTTTAAAATAAAAGCTTGATTATCAAATTAACCAAATATGGTTTATATTACCATGGTTAATGAATCACCAAAAATGATGATTCCATAATTCATATCCGAATAAATTATTGTTAATTATTTTATAGAAAACAAGCTTCAGCATGTTCGAATCAGATGAAGTTAAAAGTCATCCAAGGGAGAGAAATGATAACACCCGAATGAATGTAACGGGTGCAGATCTTCAAGCATTGATAGACAATGCTGTTACTAGAGCCCTTGACAGACAATTTAAAGAACCAAGTAATGCCCGCACGAAGACTCAAACAGTGGCTCATAGTAAGCCCCCTTCTAAAACACACGAGACAAAGAAAGATGATTCCCGTCACTCATCAAATCAGAAGAGCCAGCCATCCAGGAAAATCATGCTTAATCAGGAGCCACGTCTTAAGACTTGTTCTAACAAATACTTTGTCTCTTGCAGGCCAAGGGACTTTACAGGAGAAAAAGGAGCCATTGACTGTATGACAAGGAATGATATTTACCAAGTCATTTTAGTGTTAAAACATATTTCATAACTTCTACATTATTAGTTATGAATTATTTTGTGAAAATGGACACGTTTGACTTTTTATTAATAAGTTTGACCCGACATTTGACCAAGTTAGAGTGTTAATCAGTAGGTGCCCTTTTTAGTGATTAATGTCAAAGCTTAATTACGCTAACTTTGACTTTCGGTCATTACACTAAAGAAAACTTAATTAAGGAGGCTAAGAACACTTACATTAGTCCTTAGCAAGAAGATTAAGACTAAGAAAACTTCTTTAAGCTCCAGGAGGCTTCAGAGAAGTTGTTGTGAAGTAAAAACTTCAAATGTGAGTTCAAATGAGGCATCACAAGGCCCTTTATATAGTGTGTTGAAATGCCTAGGATCAATGCAGGTGTCCCCCAGGTGAAATCTGATGCATACAGGTGTCCTAGAGGTTTCACAATACCATCAACATGCTGTTGATTCGAGAAAAGAGGTGTAGAAGGAGACAACCCGCAACTGTCCATTTTTACTGCCCAGTTACAGGCCTTACAGACCGTAAGCCTTGGCCCTTACGGTCCGTAACCGCCATTTAAATTTTATCGCCCAGTTAAGTCTCCTTACGGACCGTAAGGAGGACGCCTTGCGGTCCGTAAGCCTTCGGTCAGAGACAAAAATTTGAGAACTTCTAACCTTTGATCATGCAACTTTTCATACTCGAATCTAAGGTCATTTTCAGCAGGAGGGTCCATTTGTTCAGTTCTGAAAAGTACTTGGAAGTAATGCCATGCAAAATATAGTCTTGGACTCTTTGAAAGAAGCCATAACTTGAAGAATTGTCATGTATACTCACATGGTCATTTCCTTGATATTTGAATTATTTTTCACAAGATTTAACCGGAATATTTATAAATCATTATTTGATTTTCATGAGGGTATAATAAATACATATCACAATGTTTTTGGGATCGTTAAAAGGTCACTCAGAGGTAATTATTAACATGTCGACACTTTTAACCCCTATGCTTTGTAGAATCCTTAATTTAAATACAAACGACTTTTTATGTTCGATAATTTATTCATTAAAGAATACGAACGTCGTGTGAGGTCAATCAGAGGCACAAGAATGGCATGTTGACACTTTGGATCCTTTTACTAACATATTTACATTGTTTGACCATTTTAGTCCCTCGTAATCAATTCATTAAACGTTTAAAGTCCATGACACGTGTCTTTATTATATTGGATGTGATTTTGCGAGGTGTTACATCCTCACCCCCCCTTAAAAGAAATCTCGACCTTGAGATTTACTGAAATAAATGAGGGTACTTCTGTTTCATCGTGGATTTAACGTCCCACGTGTATTCTGGGCCTCTTCGGGCATCCCATTTTACCTTCACCATCGGCACATGCTTCCTTCGAAGCTTCTTAACCTGTCGATCCTCGATCGACAAAGGCTTTTCAACGAACTTCAAGCTCTCATCTATCTGCACGTCCTTATGCGACATTGCTAGCGACTTATCGGCTAGACATTTCTTCAAATTGCAGATGTGGAACACATTATGAATTCCACTGAGCTCTTCTGGCAAATCTAGCTTGTAAGCTACAGTTCCGACACATTCGATGATCTCGAATGGTCCTATGTACCTTGGGCTCAGCTTGCCCTTTTTGCCAAAACGCATCACCCCTTTCCATGGTGATACCTTGAGTAGCACTTTGTCACCTACCTTGAATTTCAGAGGTTTACGCCTTTTATCTGCGTAGCTTTTCTGCCTATCCCTGGCAACTTTGAGACGATCGCGGATCTGCACAATCTTATCTGTCGTCTCCAGGACTATATCAAGTCCCGACAGTTGGACATCTCCAACTTCCGCCCAACAGACTGGCGTTCTGCACTTCCTACCGTACAAGGCCTCAAAAGGCGCAACTTGGATGCTTGAATGATAGCTATTATTGTACGAAAATTCAATCAATGGAAGATGGTCATCCCAGCTTCCACGTAAGTCTATAACACAAGCTCGTAACATATCCTCTAGCGTTTGAATCGTACGCTCGCTTTGCCCATCCGTCTGAGGATGATAAGCAGTGCTAAAATTTAATCGAGTGCATAAGGATTCCTGAAAGTTTTTCCAAAAATGCAATGTATATCTTGTATCCCTATCAGAGATAATAGATACTGGCACTCCGTGGAGAGATACAATCTCATCCACGTACAGCTGCGCTAGTTTATCAGAGCTGTGAGTTTCTTTAATTAGCAAGAAGTGGGCTGACTTGGTCAATCTATCGACTATAACCCAAATAGTATCATTCCCACGTTTCTTCTTTGGTAACCTAGTAATAAAATCCATAGTTACCATTTCCCATTTCCAAGTGGGAAGTTCAGGCTGTTGCAGCAAGCCTGACGGTTTCTAATGTTCGGCTTTAACTTGCGCGCATGTCAGACATTTAGCCACATAAGTGGCTATAGATTTCTTCAAACCTATCCACCATTAATTTACCTTTAAATCCTAGTACATCTTATCATTGCCAGGATGAACTGAATATTTTGAACTATGGGCTTCTTGGAGAATCACATATCTAAGCCCTCCATGGATCGGAACCCATATTCTACCGTTTAATCTTAGGATTCCATCCTTACCGTATGACAATTGATCGACAGTCACTCCGAACTTCTCATTTGGATAGTTAGCTTTTAGTACAACTTCCTTCTGAGCGGCTAACAACCTTTCATTCAAGCTGTTCTTCAATTCAATGCTTTTAGCATTGATTCTAATGGGCTTAACCCTTTCCTTCCTGCTCAAGGCATCAGCGACTACATTCGCTTTGCCTGGATGATATCGGATTTCACAATCATAATCGTTCAGCGTCTCCATCCATTGGCGCTGCCTCATGTTAAGATCCTTCTGGTTAAACAGATGTTGAAGGCTCTTATGATCAGAATAGATCACGCACTTGGTTCCATAAAGATAATGCTTCCAAAGCTTTAGTGCAAATACAACGGCACCCAGTTCCAAATCGTGGGTGGTGTAATTCTTCTCGTGCACCTTTAACTGACGTGAAGCATATGCAATAACTTTGCCCTTCTGCATAAGCACACATCCAATGCCTGTGTGCGATGCGTCACAATAAACCACAAACTTTTCAATCCCTTCTGGCAATGTCAACACTGGAGCATTGCTTAATTTCTGTTTAAGAATATCAAAGGATTCCTGCTGTTTGGGACCCCAGTCAAACTTGACATTCTTGCGGGTCAGTGAAGTTAAAGGTGCGGCAATTCTTGAAAAGTTCTCAATGAAACGTCTATAGTATCCTGCTAGACCCAAGAAGCTGCGAATCTCAGTAGGAGTCTTGGGCTCTTGCCAATTCATAACCGCTTCAACCTTAGCGGGATCCACCTGGATACCACACTTACTTACCACATGTCCAAGGAATTGGACTTCTCGAAGCCAAAACTCACATTTAGAAAATTTGGCGTAGAGCTTCTCTTGCTGTAGAAGTTTAAGGATACACCGGAGATGTTCTTCATGATCGGCTTGATTCTTTGAATAAATGAGTATGTCATCGATAAAGACAATGAGAAACTTGTCTAAATACGGCATGCAAACGCGATTCATGAGATCCATGAATGCTGCAGGTGCATTAGTGAGCCCAAATGGCATCACCAAGAACTCATAGTGGCCGTAGCGCGTTCTGAATGCAGTCTTGTGCACATCTTCATCTCTGACCTTCAACTGATGATAACCAGACCTTAAATCAATCTTTGAGAAGTAACTTGCTCCTTGAAGCTGATCGAATAGGTCATCAATCCTGGGTAACGGATATCTATTCTTAATTGTAACCTTGTTCAGCTCTCGATAGTCAATGCACAGATGCATTGACCCATCCTTCTTCTTCACAAACAGAATCGGTGCTCCCCAAAGGGACGAGCTAGGTCGGATGAAACCCTTTGCCAACAAATCATCTAACTGAGTCCTTAACTCTTTCATCTCAGTTGGTGCTAATCGATAAGGCGCTCTTGCAATAGGTGCTGCTCCAGGAATGCTATCGATTCTGAACTCCACTTGCCTATCTGGAGGTAATCCAGGTAGTTCTTCAGGGAAAACGTCTGGATTTTCAGAAATAACGGAGATGTCTTCAATCTTTGGTTTTGGTTCATCAATGGTCACCTGTGCCATGTAAATGACACAACCTCTCTTCATACACTTTGATGCCTTAAGCATAGACACTTGCTTAGGCAATCCATACTGAGTATCTCCTTGAATCGTAAGTGGCTCACCATATGGAGTCTTTATAACCACTTGCTTCTTATCACAAACAATCTTGGCTTGGTTATGAGATAACCAATCCATGCCTATTACTATGTCGAATCCTGCTAGTTTTAATGGAAGCAAGGATAGCGGAAAAGAGTGATTCCTAATGGATATAAAACATCCATCTAGAACAGTTGAGGCAGTCTTTATAGTACCATCGGCCAATTCTACTTCATACTTTATGCTTAGAGTTTTAACAGGCAGATTTAACAATTTACAAAATGTTAGGATCTGAGTTTGGTTTTGATTGTGTTTTACGTTTGAAATAAGATGAAGATGGATGAGTTGTGCAGCGGAATTAAGATGGAAACAAACTTTGCACACAATCAAACGAGAGAATTGCTTTATCAAACATTTTCCACAAAGAACCGAAAGATTGTATTTATTTCAATAACGATTACAATGCAATGTATGAAGACAAACTCTCCCTCAGCCTGAGCTCACAGTGTTTGTTCGTGCAGGAAGAAGATTTTGCAAATAGCTAATAGAACAGTACAGAGCACTGTTCTATTTATAGGCACGAGCAAACCACTGAAGCATCTAAGCTGACGTCACCATGAAAGTGACATCTAACCTCCTAACAAACTCTAACCTCTGATCTATACAACCCCTGCTTTGCTAACTACTGTTATTACATTTCATTACATTAAGACATTTAAACTACTGCTGCATCCTTCCACTGATGTGAACGCAGCAGTACTTGTCATGATCAACAGAGCTTGACTCAAGACAGTAGATTGAATAGCAGAGCTTTAGTCTTTCATCAGTCTTTTACTTGATCAGCAGTTTGTAGGTCAGCAGTTTGTACGATCAGTAGATAGGAGGTCAGCAGATGTTGAAACCACTTTCAAGGGGAGAGACTTGTATACATAACATCTGCTTATTCTGGATCCACTGCTCTGATCCAGTTTTGGCTTTAATTATCTGTTCCTCTGGTAGGGTTCAATCCCAACAATCTCCCCCTGGAAAAGATAATGCCAAAACCCTTCATTATTGTGGAACTTTATTGCCTCATCAACAGATCCCTTATCTGACCTTTAAGTTGTAACTCAAAGTCTAGGGCATCTGTGTCATCTTCATCCCTACTAAGTGGAAGATCAAGGAGATCCTGCATATCTTCAAGACTTAGGCCAAGTACTTGTTCTCTTGATATTTTCTTCACTTCTCCACTAGACCTGAACATGGTCAGTACATGGGTCTGCTTGTCAGTTTCCCACTTTAGTACTTTTGAGCCTGGTGGGTTTCTTGGGAGATTTTTATTGGATGAGGTGTTAGGAGATGTAGGCCTATTCATGACTGTCTGAGCAGTACTTGCAGGTTGATTCAGGCCAAGAGTATCAGCTATCATCTGCTTAATGCCTTCTTTTACAAGCTCATCTCCTGCCATTAGTTCTGCCACTGTTTCAGTAACCAGTTGTTTTTGTTGCCTTCTTTTAAAGATGGCTGCACCAGCTGGAGCAGTGGCTCTCCTGATTTGCAGCTTTGATGGTCTTTTTGAAACCTCTGCTTCAGGATAGTCAGGCTTTTGAGGAGCAGTAGGATCTGTCTTTCTTAATTTCTCCAAACTTTTGTAGGTAGCCCTGACTTTATCTTCTTTCTATCTCAATACTTGATTCAAAGACCCATAATCAGCAGTAGCTAATTCCTCTTTCATTCTCCTCAGCTCTACCTTTTTATCAGGTACATTCTTTTTGAACTTTGCCCAATCTGGAGGAGTATGTTTCACTTTATTCTTGATCATGTCTTGAATCCCGGCTGCTTCACTTTCCAGCTCAGGAATGGTCCAATCCTTATACATGTGTTTTTCTCCTTTGTATTTCTTGTGGGCCATGATGTTTTCAACATAATCTTTTCTCAGGGATTCATATGCCTTTTCTGATACTTGCTGGCACACATTCTTTGCAAATTGTTCCAAAGATCTGACTTATGTGAGCAAGTATTGATAGGTCTGCTGAATTTCTCTATCAGATTTCCCTTGTGAATTTCTTTTTGAGATATCCTCTGCTTGTTTAGCTTTGACTTTCAGATATTCTTCAATATTATTTGGCCTTGGATATCCTTCAACAGATGGCAAACTCCTTTTAACAGGATCATCCTCATAGTAAAAGGATTTTATTTCTTCTCTGACTGCTATGAGTTCAAGAGGAAATTTAACACCTGCAGGAGCTAAGGGCTTTTGAATTTGAGCTGATGAGAGAGGAACAGGTTTGGGTATTGTAACAAGTGATAGAGATTTTGAAGATGTTGGTGGTGGTGATGGTGAATCATCATCTGGTATGAAAATCCTTCTCCTTTTTATTTTAGGAGAGGCAGATGATGTTTTGGGTGGATCAGTGGTGGTGATTTGAGTGGCAGTGATTTGTGATTGACTAACAGCTGTTGAAACAACTGGTGTTTCAACCACTGTTGTCATTACAACAGATGTTGTAACATCTGCTGTCTTCTGCTTTTTGGCAGGAGGCGATGGTGTTGATGTTGTTTTTGGTGGTGATGATGGTGGTGGTAAGACAGTGGTTGTGGTGTGTGTTGAAGTGATAACAGATGTTGAAACCTCCGAAGTACCAGCAGATGTTGATACAGCAGGAGTTACAACAACTGTTTGGGTGGAGGTTTGATGTTGGGGGCTTTTGGATGGTGTTTTTTGGATTATGCTTTGTGAGTCTGGATGGTGTGGACTTGGGTTCCCTCACTTTTCTAGTGGGATTTCTTTTTGGCTTAGGATTTTTAACATCCTTTGGCTCAGAACAACCCTGCGCATTCAGCTCCATGTAAGCTCTTTTCTCCTCATTCCATCTTGGCATATCCTTTGCCTCTCTGTCCCTTTTTACACTTGCTATAGTTTCATCAAGTGCATTTTGGGTAACATCAACCTTTTTGCTATCATCTGGCAAAGGTATCTGCTTGGTCATATTCTCCATTTCTGGTTCTATGTAGAGACCATCATCTACTCCCTTTTTCTTCCATTCTTTAATTTTCTCCCCCTTTTTGGCATTATCTGGGGGTAATTGATCAATGAAGAGAACAGTTGGAGGAGCAGTGCCAGTGGTTTTCAATATGTGGGCCTTGAGTGCCTTGATGTCTGCTTGTGTGTTCTTGAACCTAGACTCCATTGTGTTTCTCAGCTCTTGTACATGTATTGCATGTTGCTGATCAGCCATTTGTTTTTGTTTTTGTTTTTGGAGAAAAGGTTGAAATAGATTCCAGAGCTCATTTGCAGCAGGTGCTTGTGGTGGAGCAGGTGCTTGAGGTGGAACAGCAGTGGATTGCATCTTTTGTATTGTCAACAACTGTTGTAGCATGTCTTTGATATCTGCAACAGCTGTATCCAGTTTGTCAACTCGTTCCGTCAAATCCAGATATTTTAAACCATCACCCAATTTAATGGGATCATCTGATTTCCCACTAGCAGTGGTTTTATCAGTGGTTGAGGTAGGGAGTGTACTCCAAACATTAACCACTGATGCCCCTTTTTCTTGGTACTGGGGTCTTCCTCCTTCAACACTTGACAATCTTTTGATGTTGCCAGAGGTCAAAACAAATCCACTGGTAGATGTCAGAGGTGCTATGGAAGGAATTGCCTCCAAGGAAGTCTTATTGATGTAACCACTGTCCAAATGTAAACCAGTGGGTTCAACACTTGTAGTGGCTGCTTCACTTGGACTACCACCAAGAGTTACTTGTAACTCAAGGGGTGTAACCTCCTCAGGCCTTGTTGGTGGGTTAACTATGATTGATGCATCAGACCCAGTCATTTGTTGAAGTATATTCTCATTGATAGGTGATTGAGAAGGACTGGTTTGTGCTTGGTTCAAATCAGTAGCATCCAATAAAAGTTTAGTTGGTGGGGGAATTGTGGAGGTGAGGTTTGGTGTAAGAAGAGAATTTACCCCGGGCATTGGGCTGTGGATGATGGAAACAAGTGATTCGAGAGCATCATATTGTGGTGTCCCTATGTGTACAACCTGTTCTTTTTGAGAAGAAGCAGGAGGAGTTTTAGTTATGGGTTGAGATATTTGTACCAACTGCTGTGAGGAAGAAGCAGCAGTGGTTTCTTGTGACTTTTGTTTTGTCACAGGCAGTTGTTCTGGTATCTCATCTTCCAGAGTTGCCTTTTTGATAGGTTTGGGGGGGGTTTTTGAGTTTTCTTTTTGTTTGGCTTTTTGGTGAGTAAAGGTGTGGGTTTCAAAGCAGTTGTTTTGCTACTTTGATCACCTTGAGCAGTGGGCTCAGCAGCAGATACCTGAGGAGCAGTGGTAGCTACTAAATTCTGCTCAGGCACCTCTGCTTGTGTTTTGCAAGGTGTTGACATTCTTGTAAAAGTTTCAGCAGTTAAGCTGTGCATTTGAAGATATTCACCTTGTTTTATTGCAGAAGGATCATTCTTACCAAGTTTCTTTTCAAAATAATAACTTAGAAATCTTGGAAATAGTAAGAATGCCTTTGTTTCAACATTTTTAACAAGATCATTAAAAATTTCCCGATAATAATTAAAATTTTCTCCTTGAAGAATAGCAAATCCCAGGTTTTGAATTTTTAATGGTATTTCATTGAAAGCAGTTGTTTTGTTTGAAACACACATTAGGAGGGTATGAAATAAAAATCTTGTTGCAGAAGAGAAGAAACCTTTTTGTAAGGTGTCCTTTTTTACTTCTGCATTATACCCTCTTTCCAGAAAATCATTTTTAACTCGTTTTTGGGAAAAGAAGTTTTACCTTCCTGATCGTCGAGTTGAAAGACCTCCGAGATGGATTGTGGTGTAATCTTGACAGCTTTACCCTTTAGAGAAGAGTTAATGGCTATGACAGTTTCACCTTGTTTGTCAAGGGTTACATTCTTCCAGAACTCTCTTTGGGTCGCCAAGTAAATTGGTGCATCTGCTGTTAACAAAGTTTTATACTTTGATGCAGACATGATATTAATGATGGAGTCGAAAATATCAGTGGTGCAGGGTTTTGTGAGAAGACCCAGAAGGTTGTGAGACGGTTTGTGTGGAATTTCAGTGGGTTTTGCCTTTTGAGAGGCTTCTTTTGATGATGATTTGGAAGTGGGTTTTTGCAGATGACTTCGATTTTGTCATTTTGGAGATGATGATCGAAGAAGGTTGTGAAGGAATTTGAAGAAAAACTGCTTTGAGAAGAGAATTTTGAAGAATTCAATTCGACAGTAAAACCCTGTTTTGGGTTTTGAATGGGGGTTTTATAGGGAAAAAGTGAATGCTGACGTGGCAGCGGTTACAAAAGGTCTGACCACTATGTACTGCCCACATGCCAACCTCTGATGAAATGAAGGACAATACTTTTATGAAAGATACTGATGAAGGCAGTGGTTACAACGGTAACAAATGGAAGCAGTGGATGATTTTCACTATCAGTGGATAAGACACTGCTTTTGAACAACAGTGTTTGTCAAGAAAATGAGAGAACAGGGGTTGACTTTCAGCAGTGGACAGACTTTGAAGTAGAGCAGACTTTTGAACAAGCAGTGGTTATGGCAGACTTTTAAGGATTTTAATGAAAACTTCATTTTTAGCTATTTTTAAGGATGGATTTTTTATTTTCTGAAAACATTTTAATGCTTTTATTCATAGAAAAACAAGATGTTGCTTGTTATTCCATGTTTAGCATGCCAATCCTAGAGACCAAACTTTCAAAGGTGGCTGTATCTAATGCTTTTGTGAGCACATCTGCCAGCTGGTCTTTAGTTGGAACATGATGCAGAGAAATCAAACCTTTTTCATAGCAATACCTCATAAAGTGATGTCTGATGTCGATGTGCTTGGTGGTTGAATGGGAAACTGGATTTTTGATGATATTTTCTGCTGCCTGGCTATCCAACATGAGTGGTGTCTTTAAGGCAGTGATACCAAAATCCAGCAACTGATTTTGAAGCCACAGGAGTTGGGCTGTACAGCTTGCAGTAGCAATGTATTCAGCTTCAGCAGTGGATGTTGAAACAACTGTTGCTTTTTGCTTTGCCAAGAGACCAAGCAATCGCCTAGAAACTGGCACCCTCCTGAAGTGGACTTCCTTGTGGTGTTACATCCAGCAAAGTCACTGTCTGAAAAGCCTGAAAGCTTGATATTCCCATTAGCTGGATACCAGATACCAAGTGTGGGAGCAATGAGGTTTGATTTTCTGGGAGCTGATTGACTTCTTGCACAGACACATGTTGCAAACATGATGTCTGGTCTAGATGTAGTTAGGTACAGTAAAGACCCAATCATGCTTCTATAAAGTGTTTGGTCAATCAGCTCATCCTTTTCATCAGACATGACAAGCTTATTTGTTGCCATGGGTGTGCTGCATGGTTTACAATCATTCATATCAAATTTGTTTAAAAGTTCTTTAGCATATTTGCTTTGATGAATGAAAGTTCCATTTTGCATTTGCTGAACTTGGAGACCAAGAAAGCATTGCAGCTCACCCATTGCACTCATCTCAAACTCAGCTGTCATGAGTTCTCTAAACTCTTCACACATTTTATTACATGTGCTTCCAAAAATAATGTCATCCACATAAATTTGGACAATCATTAAATCCTTTCCTCTCCATTTTAGAAACAGTGTTTTATCAATGGTACCTCTTTTGAAACCATTTGAGAGTAGAAAGGTGGAAAGAGTTTCATACCAGGCCCTGGGTGCTTGTTTCAGGCCATACAAGGCTTTGTTTAGCCTGTAGACATGATCTGGATAAAATGGATCCTCAAAACCTGGAGGTTGACAGACATACACCTCTTCTTGAATTGTACCATAGAGGAAAGCACTTTTGATATCCATTTGGAACACCTTCATGTTGTGGTTGACAGCAAAGGCCAGGAACAGTCTTATAGCTTCCAATCTTGCTACAGAGGCAAATGTTTCATCATAATCAATCCCCTCTTCCTGTCTGTAACCTTGAACCACAAGCCTGGCTTTATTCTTGACAACAATGCCCCTTTCATCAGTTTTGTTTTTGAAGACCCACTTTGTGCCGATGGGGCTGACATCTTTTGACAGTGGTACAAGCTCCCATACTTGTTGTCTTTTAAACTGTTGGAGCTCTTCTTGCATGGCTTCTACCCAGCTGTTGTCTTTCAGTGCCTCTTGGTACTTGACTGGCTGATGGAGTGATAGAAAACCAGCAAAAAGACAAATGTTTTGGGTTTGGCTTCTTGTGAGCACCCCTTCATTGATGTTTCCAATGATTTGATCAGGTGGATGAGATCTCAAGAAGATTAAATCTCCTTGGTATGGTATGATGGCATTTGTTGGTGAAGGCTGCAGATGTGTATCATCTGAGCTAACCACTGCTGGTGACTTTGATGATCCAGCAGTGGCTTCAAAAGGTGGTGGAATAGGAGGTAATGGTATGGACACATGCTGACTTTTATCCACTATTTGGGGACTTTTGTCAGCAGTGTTTGATGATGTGGAAACAGTGGTTGATGGGCTACTTTGGTCAACAACTGTTGAGGTAGCAGTGGTTGAGCTTTGACAGCTGTTTTGTACAACTGATGATTTTCCCATTGTGGCAGACTTTTGTTGAGGAATGATGATCTCATACCCATAGTCTGGTGATGAATCCTCTGATGGACCTGCACTGTTAGTCTTGACAGCAGTGTTTTCAAAAGTGAATTTATCAAGATCAAACAAATCTGCAGGATTTGCTGGGATTTTCATTGATGAAAGTTCATTGAACTTTACATTCAAGGTCTCCTCCACTGCTTTGGTCCGTGTATTAAACACTTTGTAGGCCTTGGAAGTGGTTGAGTATCCCAAGTGATAACCACAATCTACTTTGGCTGCAAATTTTGAGATGGAATCTTTTAAATTCAAAATAAAGCATGGGAAGCCAAATACTTTGAAATATGAGATCAGTGGTTTGATTTTATACAGAGTTTCATAAGCAGTCTTTTTGTGCCTGGGGTTTATTAAAACTCTGTTTTGGACATAGCAAGCAGTGTTTACTGCCTCTGCCCAAAAAGTTAATGGCAAACCAGAATCAGCAAGCATGGTTCTGGCAGCCTCAATCAAAGTTCTGTTCTTTCTTTCGACTACCCCATTTTGCTCTGGTGTTCTAGGGATGCTGTACTGCCTTACAATCCCTTTCTTCACACAGAAGGCATCCAACTCCTTATTTTTGAATTCTGTGCCATTGTCACTCCTGAAGACTTTTACTGGAAGGTCAAATTGCTTTGCAACCTGTGTTACAAAGTCTTGCAAAATGCCAGCAGTCTCATCTTTTGAGTGTAAAAAGAAAGTCCATGTAAACCTAGAGAAGTCATCAATAATAACCAAAAAATATCTCTTCTTTTTGAGACTCAAGACTTGAACTGGGCCAAACAAATCCATGTGCATCATTTGCAAACACTGGGTTGTTTTGGACTCTTCAATGGACTTAAAGGAGCTTTTATGCTGTTTTCCTTTTAAACAGGAAACACAATGCTCAGGACATGAAAACAATTTTTGTGGCAAGCCTCTTACAAGGCCATTTTTTGAAATTTCAGTGATTGTCTTGAGATTTGTGTGCCCTAGTCTCCTGTGCCAAAGTTCTGTCTCTTTGTTACAGGCAGCTGAGAACAGACAGGCATCAGCTCTGGGACACTCTTTTGACATATCAACAACATAAACATTGCCACTTCTTTGAGCAACAAGTTTTGTTTTTCCAGTTTTCATTATTGCTTCAATGTTTTCAACCATTTCTGGTCCAACAATCCTACAACACTCCTTTGTGAAGAATGACCCATACCCCTTATCACTCATTTGTGAAACACTCAGGAGGTTGAATTTTAGATTGTCTATCAGATTGACATTTTCAAATTTTACATTTCCAGACTGCACTGTACCAGATCCCAGAACTTTCCCTCTACTATTATTCCCAAAGGATATATCACCCCCTCCATGAGTTTTGAAATCTTTGAGTAGGGCTTTACATCCTGTCATATGCCTGGAGCCTCCACTATCTACATACCAAAGGCTATCTAAGCATGCAGAAGCTCCCTGCACATGAAGTAAAAGGATTAGTTCATTAGGGTTTCCAAAGCCAATAAGGCTTTGGATGGGGTCTCAACAGTGTCTGGGATGGGTGCAGATTGATGGACAGTGGTTAGGTCAGGGGTTTGGACAGTTTTAGGACTGTTTCTTTCTAACCACTGTTGTGGGTTTTGACCAATCACCTGTTGATACCCAAAAGGATGCCTCTTCACTCTAGGTTTAGAGAGCCTTTTGTAGGTCTCATAAACGTGTGGAATCCTTTGGTAAGATGATTGTTCCTTGCCTTTTCTGAATTGGTTGGCAGGAGGTGCATCAGTAACCTGAACATCTCTTTTGACAGATGTTTGGTTCAGCTGTTTTGTGACAGCTGTTTGAACTGGCACAAATAGTGGTTGGTTCTTGGTGAATTTGACAGATGATGTTGATGGACTCAAGGATGTTTTAGCAGTGTATTCATTCTTTTTCACATCAAAGTTTTTGAGATACACACATGCTTGAGTTTTGTGGTTTGTTTTACCACAGATGGTGCAGCTCTCAGCAGGAACAATGACACTTGTTTTGTTTAGATCATATGCTTTTAGATGAAAACAGTCTTTTGTTAGATGGTTTCTCTTTTCACAAAATTCACAAAACAAGTTATTGATCTTTTCTCTCTTCTTTCTCTTTTCAGACTCCTTTGCAACAGAGTTTTAACCTCTGCTGGGATGTCCTTGAGAGGAATGACTTTTTCTTTTGGAGCTTTAACACCATCAGTGGTTGTGAAATCCATGGGTTTAAAATTTTCAAGAATGTCACACTCATCAGACCATGTGGGTTTAAATTGGTATTTCTCAATTTCCTCAAAAGTAGAGGATCCCACTGGTCTCTCAAGTGTGATTTTGTTACCAAGTTTATCAGTGATTTTCACTTCTTGGCCATTCTTGTTTGTTGGTTTAATTTCAGATGAACCAGCTTGTTTACCAGCAGTGTTTACAAGATCATCATATTTTCTATATCCTACACCAAACTTGACATTGCTTTCAAGCTGTTTCTCAAGCATAACCTCATACCCTTTACAAGATTCCACCCATCTCTCACATGTGATTTGGGTGGACTCTAACTCCTTTTTGCAAACTTGGTATTTTTCTACCATAGTTTGGAGTTGAGTTTTGGTTATGCTTTGTTCTTCTTTGAGACTGCTGATCTCTTTATCTTTTTCAGCCAATTTGTTTCTAAGCTCTTTTAATGACTTTTCAAATTTGACTTCATCAGTTAAGATTTTATCCCTAAGGTTTTCATTTACCTCTTTGATGTTAGCAAATGCAATAATGCACTTGTCTGAACACAGTTTTTCAAGAACTTGAGGTGATACCTTGGCAGCAGCCATCATGGCACAATCACATTGATGATTTTCTTCATCATCAGCTCTTACTTCTTTCTCACCTGCTCTCTTTTCTTCCTCTTCTTCCTTGTCTTCTTTGGACCAGGGTTCTGTCAGTGGTTCAATCATTGTTTCTGAATTTTCTCCCAGCAGCAGTTCACCAGCAACTGCAGTAACCACTGCTTCAGTCACCTCATCCACTGTTTCAGCACTTAGCTGTTCACCTTCAGTTTCTATCCCCTCTGGTATTGACTCTAATGCCATCAAACAAAATTCATCATTAGATGGTTCATTAAAAGCATAGAGTGCAAAATTTTCATCACCAAGCTCATCAGGCATGCTGCTCCAGTCAACAAAGCCTTGAGTGAAGAAGCTTTGCTGATCTGGTTGTACCACTGCTGGAGCAGCTGTTTGAGGTGCAACAGGTTGCACTTGTGCCTGAGGGACAGGGGTTTGAACATACTGAATTTGTGGAACAGTGGTTTGGACATAATGCACAGGCACAGGGGTTGCAACATAGTGAGCAGTGTTAACATGGGCTGCAGGGGTATATTGGGTATAGTGAACAGTGCTTTGATTTTGTGGTCTAGGGTTTGAGCTGGGATGAGTGATTATAGGACTAGTTGGTTGACTCCTGCATTCCCTAGCAAAATGACCTAGCCTATTGCACTTGTAACACTTGATTTTTGATTTATCCAACCCCATCCTTAAATTCCCATGTAACCCTGGGAATTTTCTCCCTGCTCTTTTGTAGAATTTGCTTGTTCTTACACTAAGCAAAGCCAATTGATGCAAAATGTCCATCTCTTCTAAGTCAGTGGGATCAAAGTGTTGCAAATCATTGAGTTCAAAGCACAAATTATCTGACATCTGGTTTTCACAATTTGTAGTAAAAGCATAATTTGCAGAGTGAGGATCAGGGTTGTTAAAATTTCCACCAGCAGTTATATCAATGATGTGATCATAACCCTGATCCTTACCACTACTACCAGATTCTTCCTGACCAAAAAGAGCTGTGCTACCGAATGAATAATCATCAGCAACTTTGCCAGACTCTTGCAACTTCTTTTTCTGGTTCAACTCCCTTTCATAGGTCAGGAGTCTGCCATGAAGTTGGGTCAGGGTCAGATCTTTGAACTCAGCAGAGTTTCTAGTGACAAAAGCTATGGTATCCCATTTTTCTGGTAGTGACCTAAGGAACCTGCTATTTTGAGTTGAATTTGGAAATGTTACTTTAACAAGTCTTAGTTCACTAATGAGACAACTGAATCGCTCAAATTGCTGAGTCAGTGATTCACCCTTGATGTGACAAAATGTTTCATACTACTGATTCAGAATTTCCCTATTGTTTTCAATGACTTCTTCTGTTCCCCCAAACTGTTCCTTCAGTGCATCCCATAGCTCTTTGGCACTGTTACAATGTAACAGTCCAACATAGATCTCATTGGGTAATGCAGATGCTATGATGCTAAATGCTTTGGCATCGAGTTCGAACTTTTGAAAATCAGTTTCAGTATAGTTTTTAGTTGGTTTAGGAACGAACTTCTTTGCATCCTCAGCACTTGGCACCATAGGAACATGGGGACCAAAAACAACAGACCTCCAACATCCAGTGTTCTGTTGAGCAAGGATGTGACCCATCCTTCTCTCCTAGATGTTGTATTCATTATGTTTAAGCATGGGTGGTTTAAAAAGCGAGCCAATGTTATTCTTATCATCTTGTGATTGTGACGTCATCCTGGTTGTTTTACAGGCACTGATTAATCAACTTTGATGGTGATTAAACCTTGCTCTGTTTTTCAACAAAACGAACAAACTATCAGTATCAACTTTTATGAGCTGAACTATTTACGTCAAAATGATTGTTAAATCAAATTTGACTGTCCAGGCTCTGATACCAATTGTTAGGATCTGAGTTTGGTTTTGATTGTGTTTTACGTTTGAAATAAGATGAAGATGGATGAGTTGTGTGACGGGTGGTCCGTTGGACAACCCTTAAATGGTTTAAAAAGATTAAAATTCCATGCTTTACTTGGTTATTGGCTTGAACTTAGTAACTACGAGTGTTCGTGTGTTTTACAGGTA
This sequence comes from Helianthus tuberosus, assembly GCA_030545235.1. Classification (NCBI taxonomy): domain Eukaryota; kingdom Viridiplantae; phylum Streptophyta; class Magnoliopsida; order Asterales; family Asteraceae; genus Helianthus; species Helianthus tuberosus. The sequence goes on along the minus strand of CM060368.1, from coordinate 20,296,771 downwards.
AAACACGTAATACGGCGAAGTTAGAGAGTTTAGTGATGAAACGAGACAAGCACAGATAATTATTAAAGAGATATCACGTTAAACGGTGCTTGTTTGGGTCGAAAAATATAACTTGGAAGCTCAAAAGATGGTTCGAATGCATAAGGAACGTACAACACCGAAGTCTAGGGGCTGTTTAGTCATTGGTTGAAAGTTGGAATATAGCTAAATGATTTACAACAAAAGTCAAACATAGCAGACTCATTCACGCATACATACAAGGTTTTGAGGGTGACTTTCTTGGAAGCATCAAGTCAACAGCAACATTATTATCATTTTGGACTTTGGAGGTGACAAAAGTTCCTAGTCACATGTTGGATGGTGGGACGTGGACTATCTTGGCAGCCGACAAAATGTGTTGTGAGGGTTTTGACTTTTCACACCAACATAATCATCATACATACACGCAAACTTTGAGGGTTAGTTGGCAGCATACTCTTTCACGTGGACATTAATTAGAGGCACATCTTTGGTGGCATAATGACATAATTATCATACATCTGATACACACACTTGAATATCAGCTGCCAAACATAAAAGAAAAACATTAAATCATCACATTTTGATAGTTAATGGGCCGACATCATCTTTGGCGGCTGACTTGGGCTGCACATGTACAAAAGTCAAAACAACAAGATTCATTATCATTGGGCCGCCAGCATAGCGACAGACTTAGTGGGCCTCATGTGGACTTGGGCGGCATATCTTGGATTTTATGGCAGCCACAAATCAACAACATTATCATTGGGGGCGGCACATGTGAATAATCAAAACAATTACATCATCATCGATGTAATATACACACATTGACAACATCACGTGCACTTATGGGATCAATTGGGCTGACATCAGAGGAAAGCAGATGTGGGTTGGATTTGGCAGCTAGCATCGGTGAGGAACAAAGAACAAAAGTTAAGCTTACACCGTAATTTACGGTCCTACCGTAAATTACGGTGGACCTGAAATTCATCATTTTGTCACCGTAAATCAGTCTTTCTGCACCGTAAACTTTTTATGTCCACCGTAATTTACGGTGGAGCCGTAAATTACGGTGGTGTCTGCGGAAATTGTGTAACCGCCATCTTTAAGTGAGTTTAATGAGGTCTTTTCAGATATTCTGATCATTGTCGGTTTTGGGAGCATCCTAGGGGCGAATTGGCTGGTTCTTGCTTGGTTTTGGACAATCTCTAACATTCGGTTTGTGTCTTTGATCCGTATGAACAATAGTATCTTTGTTATGATGTTGATTCGAGCCATGTGTGGCTAAACACTTTATGATTGTCCTAGATTGAAGGTTTGTTTGAGACATTTTGTATTTGATTTCCTAATTTCTAGAATAGCAATCCATATCTTTATGGTTGGTTTGTTATGGTGTGTGATTGTTTGTTAGTAACTTGTTAATTCTTATGATTTTCTAGTTTGAAACCATACGTTCTTGGTGCCGTTGGCAATCGAGATATCATGGGTAGAATTAGGATTGGGTAAGGGTTGATTGATCATCGGGTAACAACCTCACGTTCTAGGAATCTGAGTACTTAGTTCCCTTTCATCACTGCAAGTAATCACACACGAGCTATGTCTATGTAGTTCTTTCTAGTGGAATGATAATATGAATGTCGATACAAACCGGAAATCTAGGATGGTCATTTGTCTCTAATTTGCTTACAACCAACACTCCTCTTTTTCAATTTAATTAGTTAAATTTAGTTTTAAAATCACACAATCCAACTCTTGATTTACTTTTCTTGCATTTAGATAAATTTAGTAAATTTAGATAAACTTTCAAATAACACACATTCCACAAACTCCCTGTGTTCGATACCCACTTGCCACTATCTATATAGTTGTTATTGGGATTAAATTTGCGTGACCACGACAATCACGTCAAATTTTGGCGCCGTTGCCGGGGAGTAGTGCGCAACGTGTGTCAGTTTGTTTGTTTTGCATTGTTATTTTCGGGTTTACACTGGTGTGTTTAGTGTGCAGGTTCTACAGGTGCATGCATACTAGAGGCTCTCACAAAGCGTCACCATTGTCATTTGATCCGGAAATCGAAAGAACACTAAGGCAAAACCGAGTTTTACTACGCGAAAACAGAATCGTTGGTTCACCCACTTCACCCATTACACCAAGAAACATCATGGACGAAACACTAGTACCACCCACAACGGGTCAAACGACCTCAACATTTATTCCTACATCCACACAACCTTCACCAAACACCACTATACCAAACACCACTACAATTCCTACTCCAATCCATGATACTACACCATCCAACACTACACAACCGATTACTACCCAAGTCGAACCTACTCTCACCTATAGCCCTTCCGCAACAATTCCACCACTTTCACATTTCTTTCCTCCGACTACGGGTCAATCATCTTCTATTCACTCATTACCACAAAGCTCAACCGTTATCCATACTACCTCTACATATCGACCATCGAACCAACCCGGTATGCAATATTCGTCTTATCCTTATATGCAATCTTCGGGTATAGGAGGAGATGGGTATTTTGAAGGTTATGAAGAAGAGTTTGAGGGATACGAGGAAGAAGGATATGCTTATGGGGGTGATGGAGATCAAGGAGAGTTTGGGTATGTGCCGGGTCAATCTCAAGGGATAGCAAGTGTAGGTGGAGTGCCGCAACAACTCATACCGCAACATATTCGGTCAAGACCACAAGGGCCACCAATACAACGCCCTATTCCTTTGCAACAAATTAGGCCACAAAATGTACAACCGCAATTTCAAAGGCCGATTCAACACCCACCGATGCCACAACAACAATTTCAACCACCGTTCGTACCACAAGGGCATGTACCAAGGCCAATGGGTCCTATTCGCCCAAGGGGTAGGTTTGGTGTACCAAGGAGACACCTTAGAGAAAATGTGAGGGGCATCGAAGCACATTTTCGGCCGGTAATCACTCAAAACCCTTCACCGGTAGTTATTCCTCACAATGATCAAGGGAGAACATTTGAAGTGAGGACCAACTCTTTGCAAAGTTTACCAAAATACAAAGGGTTGGCAACGGAGGAGCCTTACTTTCATTTAGAGGCTTATGACTCGATTTGCAACACTCTTGGGAGTCAAGGGTTCTCGGCTGATGACATCAAATTGGTATTATTCCAATTTTCTTTGGAAGATAAGGCGAAGAAATGGTTCTACACGTTACCTTCGGCATCCATATATACATGGGGGGAGATGCAACAAACTTTCTTGGATGAGTTTTACACCGCCCAAAAGACCAACGATGCAAGAAAGGGGTTGAGAAGCTTCCAACAACAACATGGTGAGATGTTTCATGAGGCATTCGAGCGTTTCAATATGATGATTAAAAATTGCCCTCACCATGGAATTGAATTGTGGGAGTTGATGAATGCCTTTCACGAGGGGTTGAGTGCCGAAGATGCACGTGACTTGATGTCTATTACCGGTGGGACTTTTGGAACAAATTATGAGAATGATGATTGGACGGTTTTTGGAGACACTAGGGGCGAATTTTGGCTGTCTTGCTTGGTTTGGAACAATTTTCTAACATTCGGTTTGTGTTTATGATTCCTATGAACATTAGATTTGTTAGTATGATGATTCACCAAACTATGTCCGGCTAAACTTTTCGGTGATCATCTTAGGTGAAGGTTTCTATTGAACTTTTGTGTGTTTATTTCCGAATTTCTAGAATGATAACTTGCGTTGCTTGAATATCATGGTGTATGTTTAATTGCTTGTAACTTGTTAATTGATATTGCAATTTCTAGTCTCAATCGTACGTTCTTGGTGCCGTTGGCAATCGAGATATCACGGGAAGGGTTAGGGTTGGTTATTAATTAATTGGTCATCGGGAAACAACCTCGCGTTTATATAATCCGAGTACTTTGTTCCCTTTTATCACTTCGATTATGCATGCACGAGTTATGTCTATGTAACTCTTTCAAGTTGGAATTGCACACAATCGTTTAAAGAAACTGGAACCTAGGATGGTCATTGTTCTCTCCTAATCTGTTTTAAAACCTACATTTGATTTGCCATTAGTTATTAATTTAGTTTTCTAAAATCACAATCTAAATCATTGATCTTTATTTTTCTGCAAATTAGGTTAATTGTAGTTTAATTGTAAGGCTATACAATTGACATATTTTCCACATACTCCCTGAGTTCGATACCCTATTACCGCTATCTATAGTTGTTTTTGGGATTAAATTTGCGTGACCCATGACAATCACGTCAAATTTTGGCGCCGTTGCCGGGGAACGAACCCGGGTCACCCGCGTGACAGGCGGGAATACTTACCACTATATCTACCGGGTAAGAACAATGCTGCCAACATATCATTCCATCGCTGATGTTTCTCCGGCTTCACAAGAAGATCATCCAAAGTTGGTATCATATAATCGCGGGCTGGCAAACTGTCATATTTTCTGAGCTTCTTCAAGGTATCAAAAGACATTTCAACGGGAACTCCATTCACAACACCCGTCAGCTTCATATTCGATGGCCTGTCATACGTGTTGACCTTAAGCGTTGCCATCCACTCTTGGATTTCAGTGATAAATAAATTGTTTTTATCTTTGTCAAAACAAGCAAGCGCCGACTCCCAACCTAAAGCCCGGAACTTGTCAAATACCCCAAACTGACCAAACTCCACTTCTCGAACATCCCTTTCACATATAAAGGCTGCTGCTTTATTCTTCAACCTATTCATACGATCGTTATATAACGTTGGCTGCCATTCCAATGGTTGATCATCCAAAGGACCCGAGTCCCATTTCGGTTTCTCTGCTGGGTCCAATTCCATCTCTTCTTCGCTTTCACTTTCGCTTTCATCCACTCTACCCAAATATTGTCTCTTCTTTGGTTGTTGTTCCGGCTGTTTACCCTTTCCTCTTGAAGACGAAGACGAACCAGCTCCCGTCTTTTCTTTAGTTCGCGCCATTCCTACACACATTAGAGTAAACAACACAACCAAAGAAACAAAATTAAACCCCTTTTTCAAAACATCCCCACACTTGCTTGTTATCATGGTTGTAGATGCTAGTGAACCAAAAGTATATCAACAATTTTTCAAAAATTGGGCATGGTGTCTCTACAATGTAGAGATCCCCAAAAGTTCACTACTTTAACCATAAATCTTACATCTACAACCATAACCATGTTCAAGTAATCAATTTCATAATCATATCTAAGAACAAGCAAGTGGGTATGGGCAAGCAACCTAAATAACCTTACTTTTCACAATGTAGCATCAAAATACAACAAATAAGCTTTCATACCTTTACTTGAAGATGCTAAAGTGCTTGTGAAACAAAAGCTCCAAAAATCCCCAAATTTTTCGAATTAGGGTTCGAAATTCGGACCCAAAAACTGCATTTTCTCTTAAGTTTCTTGGCAAAATCAGAATCTACGTGAAAAATTAGTCAAGATAGACTCCGATTTCACTTGATTTGAGCAAAAATTGGTTGAGATATGAGAGATTGAAGATGGAGGAAGCTATGGGGTTTTGTGGGTTCTTGTGAAGAAGAAGATGGATAGTGATAGATGAAGAAAGAGATGTGTGGCCAGGGTATACTCACGTAATGTTGTTTTTATTTGTTTTTTTTTTTTTTTTTATATATACACAAGACCGGACCAGCATGTTGACAATTATCGCGTACCGTAAATTACGGCTATACCGTAATTTACGGTGAGACCTGGACATATGAACTTCACCGTAAATCAGTAGACCATTACCGTAAAGATCACAAATTTTCATCCCTCACCGTAATTTACGGCCATACCGTAAATTACGGTACACTTCTGAACATAAAGAATTACCGTAAATCAGTAGAAAATCCCCGTAAACACCAAACATAATTCATCACCACCGTAAATTACGGTAAAACCGTAATTTACGGTACGAACTGGGCAATTCTTATTCTGAAAAATGTGTAACTTTATGTAGCATTGATTTTTTTAATTTTTTTTTTTTTTATGATTTTTATGTTTTTTAAATTTTTGCAAAACATGTAAAAATCACCCTACCCCCTCGAAAGACCCGTGTTGTCCTCAACACAATGTTAGAGTAATTCGTGACCCGAATATCCCCACACTTGTTTCAAACACGGGTTTCAAAGAAATACGGTAATTGTGCAAATTATCCAAAACAAACAAAACAAAACACTACTATGTACACTACCAAACCTGGGCCTCTCATGGTTGTTCTTCATCGACCGGGCGCAAGATGTAGCCCGCTTTGTCAAGCTCCAAAGTGTTAATGTCATTCCCATCCAAATACGGCTTTAACCGGTGACCGTTCACCGTTTGTTGCTTCAATGTTTGCTCGTCTTGGATGTCTACGTCACCAAATCTACCAACTCTCCGAATGACATACGGACCCATCCATTTACTTTTGAGCTTGCCCGCGAACATCTTTAGCCTTGAGTTATACAACCAAACTTTTTGACCCACTTCGAACGTTTTCTTTCGTAATTTTGCATCATGCACCTTCTTGAGTTTATCTTTATACGCCGATGCACATTCATACGCTTCGTCTCGAATCTCTTCGATCTCGCTTAGTTGCAACTTCCTCAACTTCCCCGCCTCGTCATAATCCGCATTAACCGTCTTAATTGCCCAATGTGCCCGATGCGCTAACTCCATTGGCAAATGACAACCCTTTCCATACACCATCCGGTAAGGCGTTGTGCCAATTGGAGTCTTGTAGGCCGTTCGGTATGCCCACAATGCATCGTCCAATTTACTCGACCAATCCTTCCTATCCGTTCTTACCGTCTTCATGAGAATTTCTTTGATTTGACGGTTGGACACTTCGACTTGTCCACTCGTTTGCGGATGGTAAGGTGTGGCAATTCGGTGATTCACGCTATACCTCTTCAATAATTTCCCAAAGTTGAAGTTCTTGAAATGCGAACCACCATCGCTTATAATAACCCGCGGGATGCCGAAACGAGAAAAGATATTGGATTGAACAAATTTACAAACAACCGAATGGTCGTTTGTGCGTGTTGCAATAGCTTCAATCCACTTCGAGACATAATCAACTGCTACCAAAATGTATAGAAAGCCATTCGAATTCGGAAAAGGACCCATAAAGTCTATACCCCATACATCAAATATCTCTACAACCAAAATTGGTTGTAATGGCATCTCATCCCTCTTCGATATGCTTCCCATCTTTTGACAATTTATGCAGTTTCTAGCAAATTCACAAGCATCCTTAAAAATTGTGGGCCAATAAAACCCACATGAAAGTACCCGGTAGCCTGTTTTGTGCCCACTAAAATGACCCCCACATGCGGACGAATGAGCATGGGTCAAAATTTCCAACACTTCTGTCTCAGGCACACACCTTCGTATAACTTGATCTGGTCCAATCTTGAAAAGATCCGGTTCATCCCAAATGTATTGCTTCACTTGGACCATAAATTGTTGTCGACGCTTCTTGGTCCAATGACTTGGGATGGCACCCGTGGCTAAGTAGTTGACATAGTGAGCATACCAAGGTGCAACAAAAGTGGAAACGGCTAGTAATTGCTCGTCGGGAAAACTTTCATTGATTTCACTTACATCATCAATCCCTTCTACCGGAATCCGAGACAAGTGATCCGCCACTACGTTCTCACTTCCCTTTTTGTCTCGGATTTCTAGATCAAATTCTTGTAACAATAATACCCACCGAATCAACCGAGGCTTCGCGTCTTTCTTCTCCATCAAGTATCGGACCGCACTATGATCCGAATAAACCACCACTTTGCTCCCCCAAATATAAGCACGAAACTTATCCAAAGCATACACCACCGCTAGTAACTCCTTTTCGGTTGTGGTGTAATTGAGTTGCATTTCGGATAAAGTTTTGCTTGCATAGTAAATCACCACCGGCTTTCTATCAACCCGTTGACCCAAAACTGCACCAATAGTGGTGTCGCTTGCATCACACATGATCTCGAACGGCTTTGACCAATCCGGTGGTTGCAAAATAGGAGCTTTGACCAAATGTTCCTTCAAAACAGTGAAAGCTTGCATACATTCATTAGTAAAATCAAATGGGACATCTTTTAATAACAAGTTACATAAGGGTTTGGTGATAACACTAAAACCCTTTATGAAACGTCTATAAAAACCCGCATGTCCCAAGAATGACCTTACACCCTTAACATTTTTCGAAGGTGGCAAAGATGCTATTACCCGTATTTTTGCCTTATCCACCTCCATCCCCCTTTCAGAAATTACATGACCCAACACAATGCCCTCTTGCACCATGAAATGACTTTTCTCCCAACTTAGCACTAGATTTTTCTCAACGCACCTTTTTAAAACCTTTTGTAATTCGTTGAGACAAGCATCAAAAGTAGTGCCAAAAATGGAGAAGTCATCCATAAATACTTCTAGCGACTCTCCAACCATGTCCGAGAATATACTCATCATACATCGTTGGAAAGTTGCCGGAGCATTGCACAAGCCAAATGGCATCCGCCGAAAGGCAAATGTGCCATATGGACAAGTGAAGGTGGTCTTGTGTTGGTCATCCGGGTGTATTGCTATTTGATTGTAACCCGAGTACCCATCCAAAAAACAGTAGTACTTTTGACCCGATAGTTTCTCAATGATTTGGTCAATAAAAGGTAACGGGAAATGGTCCTTAGAAGTGGCGGCATTCAATTTCCGGTAGTCAATACACACACGCCACCCGGTAACCGGTCGGGTGGCAATTTGTTCACCACTTTCATCCTTGACTACTTGAATGCCGGCCTTCTTAGGCACCACTTGGGTGGGACTCACCCAAGCACTATCCGAAATCGGATAGATGATTCCCGCATCCAACCATTTAATTACCTCCTTTTTAACTACCTCCCGTAGGTTCGGATTCAATCGCCTTTGAGCTTCTCGTGTCGGTTTGGCATCTTCGGTTGTAATGATTTTATGCATGACAATTGATGGACTAATTCCTTTGAGATCGGCAATTGTCCATCCGATAGCTCCCTTGTTTTCCTTCAAGACTTCCAACAATGCTTGCTCTTGAGCCAACTCCAAATTAGAGGCAATAATGACCGGTAAAGTGTCATTATCCCCTAAAAACACATACTTCAAGTGGCTCGGCAAGTCTTTGAGCTCCAACTTTGGCGGTTCCTCTAGCGATGGTTTAGTACCCGAATCTATTTCCGCCGGTAAGCCTTCAAACTGGTGGGTCCATGGTGGCCGACCTTCTTTCAATGCCATCGCATCTTGCTTTTCCTCTTCAACCCGGAGTGCATAAGCATGTACCTGTTCAGAAAAATCACACAGGCAAACATCCAGACCATCCTCCTCATACTCATGCGGGTTGCATCCGTCAACTATATCTGCCATGAAACACTCGTCAACACCATTAGCATTAGAATTGTTAGTAAAAACATTCAAACGCATTTTTCGATTTCCAAAAGTCATATCGACTGTACCAAATCTACAATCGATGACTGCATGTGCGGTGCTCAAAAATGACCGACCCAAAATTACGTTTTGTTGTTGTTTTGGGTCCACCGACGAGTAGTCCAAGACTAAAAAGTCAACAGGGTAATAAAATTCATCAATTTTAACAATGACATTTTGAACCATACCTCGGGGTAACTTATGAGACAAATCGGCTAAAACAACCGTTGTCTCCACCCTTGCTAACGGACCAAAATCATATTGGTCATATAAGCCCCCCGGTAAAATGCTAACTCCGGCTCCAAGATCTAGTAACGCCTTAGCCATTTGAAAATTACCAACTTGTATGTTAATCAATGGCGTGCCCGGATCTTGGAGCTTAGGAGGAAGCTCCCCGTTCAAAACCGCACTCACTTGCCCGGTTAAATCGACCCGCTTAGGCATTTTCTTTTTGTTTTGCCTCTTTTGTGTACACAATTCTTTTAGGAATTTTGCATAGGCGGGCACTTGTTTTATTGCATCAAGGAGTGGGAGGTTAATTTTAACTTGCTTGAACATGTCCCACAATTCTTCTTTTTGGGGACCTCTTGATGCAATAAAGTTTTTCTTACCCGGGTCAAGTAAAGCCGATGGAAACGGGACTTGACTCGGTTCACCCTCAACTTTTTCACTCTTTTCATTTTCACCCAAACCCGGTTTATTAACATTTAACTCTTTTGGTTTAACCGGTGAAACATCATCATCACTATCATTTCCCGTGATGTCCTCAACTACCCCCTCAACCAATTCGGGTGACAAATTGGCTTTAAACTCCTTTCCACTTCTCAAAACACTAACCTGATGAACATTAACATTACCTCGTGACGTACCATGCGAAGGATTTACCTTAGTGTCGCTAGGAAGTTGACCCTTGCTTTTCTTCAATTCAGCCACGTCGGTTGCTAATTGACCCATTTGAGTTGTTAGTGATTGGATGCTTTTATCACGAACCTCATCTTTTTGCATTCGAACTTCATCGAGTTGGTTCCGTTTTTGCATCTCCGTTTGCATGCTCTTTAGCATCTCCATCATCTCGTTTCCACCCGAAGAACCCCCTTGTTCTTGACCCGCTTGATATTGCTTTTGATAGCCTTGGCTGTTCCCGCCTCGATATCCACTTTGGTTGTTATAAAGTTGGCGTGAACCAAAGTTACCTTGGCTACCTTGGAAGTTCGGGTTAGCTTGATTTGAAGGGTTCCCATATCGAAAATTTGGGTGGTTCCTCAACCCAGGGTGGTAAGTATTAGAGTTCATGTTGTTGTAGTTTCTACCACCCCCTCCTTGACTTTGACCTTGAACCGCATGCACCTCTTCATATTGCCCTTCCACCATCCCTTGGCAATTTTCAGCCGCATGACCTATTTCATTACACAATGCACACACATCATAAATTTGGTTAGTAGTTTGAACATTACCGTCATCTATGGCGTGCACTTGAGGTCGGGCAATTGCCGGTCGGGCTCTCCTCGATGCTTGAGCCTTCCTTTTCCAAGAAACCATACGTTCTTGGCGCCGTTGCCGGGGAGTAGTGCGCAACGTGTGTTATTTTTGATCCTTTTTAGTTTGTTATTTTTCTGGTTTACGCTGGGTGTGTTAGTGTGCAGGTATTGACAGGTGCATGCGTACTAGGAGCTCTCACAAGCTATCACCTTTGGCATTTGATCCGGAAATGAGTTACCAAGAGGAGTACGATTACGGTGATTATTATGATGAATATTCCCAACTTTCATATGAAGGCCCCCAGATGTACGATCAAGACTATTATCATGCTCAGTATACATTTGATCAGTATGGTTATGAATGTGTAACTCAACAACCTACTTTGCACTATCAGTCACATAAATCTGAAAGTCTTGACGAGATGATGAGAAAGAGACACATGGTTCATGTTGAAAAAGAATTAACAAAACCTCATTTGTCAATGGAAGAACGAGTAGAACTTTTGGAATGGAAATATGATTTGTTACCAAAAGAGGTGAAAGCGATGAGGCCAGGGACGTCGATAGTGGAAAAACGTCAAGCAAAACAACACTGGATATATGTGCAGATTGAACAGATGACACCTATGGGTGATGTAGAAGAAAAGGTTGTGAGTCCTCCCGAACTTGAAACTGAATTATTAGGGCCAAATGAGGAATATACAATTGAAATTATTGTAGAGGAACCACCTATGGAGAGCAAAGTTGAGGGCCTTTTACTTGATGAACTAATCAAAGTTGATTACAACTCTCCGGCTGTGGTGGTTATGGAAACCAAGAGTGTTAAGGATGCATGTTTAGAAACTAGGAAGGTGGCACTTCATGATGTGGGAGATTTCATTCATAAATTATGTTTATGGGAGAGTTTGGATTTGTTGGGCACAGAAAACGAAGTAGTGAAGTGGAGAGTAAACTACCGAGCATTTGTTGGAAATTCGGTAGGAAAATGTGGATTTAAAGAATTTTGCAAAGAAAGATGGGACGTGACAAAGCACAAACACAATAGAAGAATCAAACACCGTGCTTACATTAGCAACGAAAAAGGTAAATGTGCATTGAGACCACCTTGAGACATATCAGGTACGGTCGGGCTGAAGACCTAAACTTTAGCGCTGCTTGGGAGGCAACCCAAGGTGTTTTTAGATAAGTGTGGGGAAGATGTGCGGAGAGTTGCGTGAAGGTGATGATAGGAAGTCGGATTATCTACAACATCTGTTGTGTCAAACTTCACCAGGTCAATGTACTCTTTCCTTAGTCTTGTTATGTTTTTTTTAGTATTAAAATATTGGTATTAGTTGTTAAAAAAAAAAAAAAAAATTTGGGATTTGAGAGTATTAGCGAAAGCTAATGTTTTTGGTTAGAAGCGATCTTTCCCTCAAAACCATACATTGGGACAATGTATCCCAAGTGTGGGGATGAGGGGAATTTTTTTGAGAATTTTAAAAAATTTTGTGAAGCCAAGCGAAAATTGTCAAAATTTGAAAACTTGGTATTGTTCCACTTGACACACCGATACCCATTTCTAGTCTTTTATTGGTGAGAGTTTGAGCCACATATGATTATTAATGATGCCTTCTTTGTTTTGAGTGGCGGTGTGTTTATTGTGTTAATAGAACTTGTGTACGAATTCTTGTTAAATCCTAGAGTTAGCATGCTTTTGAAAATGATAGGGGGCTTTTAGGTAGCCTCGTCTAGACGTGTGAGAGTGTGGGGTTGGTGGGTTGGACCTCATACTTTACATATATGAGCTTGGTATTGTGAGGGGTGGGGGGTTTGGTCTTTAGAAAGCCGTTTGAGCCTTATACCATTCGGTTGTGACCCAAACCTACTTCCTACAAAATTTTACCTATTGAGATGACCCGGTTTAGGAGATTTAGTTTGTAGTATTGATGTTCTTGTATATATTGTTGAGTTTGATGTGTATGAAAAAAAAAAGAAGAAAAAAAAAGAAAAGAAAAAAGAAAAAAGAGAAAAATATGAAAAATACAAAAAGAAGTATTTAGTTGCAATAGAGTTGAGAATGTCAAGAAGCTTTGTATTTATTTTTGGTGTTTGCTTCGTTGTAGTAAAAATAAAAACCGGGTCAAATCAATTAGCTCTCGTATATATATATTTTCCCATTTTCCTACCTTGACACCTAGCCCCGTTACAACCCGCAAGTCCCTTTGATTCTAAAGCATGTTAGATATTTGTTAGGAGGAAACTTGATTTGTATACAAGCTTATTGTCGCGCACACACACACACACGCATTGAGTGGTATAGCATTATGTGCTAATATTTCTTGTCACTAAGAGATTTTTGTGAGGGGTGTGTCTTGTGGTGTGATGAAAAGTTAGTAAAAGGACGATACATTTTAGTTTGGTTTACACGTTGATCGCTTGTGTTGTTGAAATAATTTTCGAACGGGTTGCTTGGGACAAGCAACGGGTAAGTGTGGGGATGTGACGGGTGGTCCGTTGGACAACCCTTAAATGGTTTAAAAAGATTAAAATTCCATGCTTTACTTGGTTATTTGCTTGAACTTAGTAACTACGAGTGTTCGTGTGTTTTACAGGTAAAACACGTAATACGGCGAAGTTAGAGAGTTTAGTGATGAAACGAGACAAGCACAGATAATTATTAAAGAGATATCACATTAAACGGTGCTTGTTCAGGTCGAAAAATATAACTTGGAAGCTCAAAAGATGGTTCGAATGCATAAGGAACGTACAACACCGAAGTCTAGGGGCTGTTTAGTCATTGGTTGAAAGTTGGAATATAGCTAAATGATTTACAACAAAAGTCAAACATAGCAGACTCATTCACGCATACATACAAGGTTTTGAGGGTGACTTTCTTGGAAGCATCAAGTCAACAGCAACATTATTATCATTTTGAACTTTGGAGGTGACAAAAGTTCCTAGTCACATGTTGGATGGTGGGACGTGGACTATCTTGGCAGCCGACAAAATGTGTTGTGAGGGTTTTGACTTTTCACACCAACATAATCATCATACATACACGCAAACTTTGAGGGTTAGTTGGCAGCATACTCTTTCACGTGGACATTAATTAGAGGCACATCTTTGGTGGCATAATGACATAATTATCATACATCTGATACACACACTTGAATATCAGCTGCCAAACATAAAAGAAAAACATTAAATCATCACATTTTGATAGTTAATGGGCCGACATCATCTTTGGCGGCTGACTTGGGCTGCACATGTACAAAAGTCAAAACAACAAGATTCATTATCATTGGGCCGCCAGCATAGCGACAGACTTAGTGGGCCTCATGTGGACTTGGGCGGCATATCTTGGATTTTATGGCAGCCACAAATCAACAACATTATCATTGGGGGCGGCACATGTGAATAATCAAAACAATTACATCATCATCGATGTAATATACACACATTGACAACATCACGTGCACTTATGGGATCAATTGGGCCGACATCAGAGGAAAGCAGATGTGGGTTGGATTTGGCAGCTAGCATCGGTGAGGAACAAAGAACAAAAGTTAAGCTTACACCGTAATTTACGGTCCTACCGTAAATTACGGTGGACCTGAAATTCATCATTTTGTCACCGTAAATCAGTCTTTCTGCACCGTAAACTTTTTATGTCCACCGTAATTTACGGTGGAGCCGTAAATTACGGTGGTGTCTGCGGAAATTGTGTAACCGCCATCTTTAAGTGAGTTTAATGAGGTCTTTTCAGATATTCTGATCATTGTTGGTTTTGGGAGCATCCTAGGGGCGAATTGGCTGGTTCTTGCTTGGTTTTGGACAATCTCTAACATTCGGTTTGTGTCTTTGATCCATATGAACAATAGTATCTTTGTTATGATGTTGATTCGAGCCATGTGTGGCTAAACACTTTATGATTGTCCTAGATTGAAGGTTTGTTTGAGACATTTTGTATTTGATTTCCTAATTTCTAGAATAGCAATCCTTATCTTTATGGTTGGTTTGTTATGGTGTGTGATTGTTTGTTAGTAACTTGTTAATTCTTATGATTTTCTAGTTTGAAACCATACGTTCTTGGTGCCGTTGGCAATCGAGATATCATGGGTAGAATTAGGATTGGGTAAGGGTTGATTGATCATCGGGTAACAACCTCACGTTCTAGGAATCTGAGTACTTAGTTCCCTTTCATCACTGCAAGTAATCACACACGAGCTATGTCTATGTAGTTCTTTCTAGTGGAATGATAATATGAATGTCGATACAAACCGGAAATCTAGGATGGTCATTTGTCTCTAATTTGCTTACAACCAACACTCCTCTTTTGCAATTTAATTAGTTAAATTTAGTTTTAAAATCACACAATCCAACTCTTGATTTACTTTTCTTGCATTTAGATAAATTTAGTAAATTTAGATAAACTTTCAAATAACACACATTCCACAAACTCCCTGTGTTCGATACCCACTTGCCACTATCTATATAGTTGTTATTGGGATTAAATTTGCGTGACCACGACAATCACGTCATTGTGCAGCGGAATTAAGATGGAAACAAACTTTGCACACAATCAAACGAGAGAATTGCTTTAATCAAACATTTTCCACAAAGAACCGAAAGATTGAATTTATTTCAATAACGATTACAGTGCAATGTATGAAGACAAACTCCCCCTCAGCCTTAGCGCATAGTGTTTGTTCGTGCAGGAAGAAGATTTTGCAAAGAGCTAATAGAACAGTACAGAGCACTGTTCTATTTATAGGCACGAGCAAACCACTGAAGCATCTAAGCTGACGTCACCATGAAAGTGACATCTAACCTCCTAACAAACTCTTACCTTTGATCTATACAACCCCTGCTTTGCTAACTACTGTTATTACATTTCATTACATTAAGACATTTAAACTACTGCTGCATCCTTCCACTGATGTGAACCCAGCAGTACTAGTCATGATCAGCAGAGCTTGACTCAAGACAGTAGATTGAACAGCAGAGCTTTAGTCTTTCATCAGTCTTTTACTTGATCAGCAGTTTGTAGGTCAACAGTTTGTACGATCAGTAGATAGGAGGTCAGCAGAT
Source organism: Helianthus tuberosus (assembly GCA_030545235.1). Classification (NCBI taxonomy): domain Eukaryota; kingdom Viridiplantae; phylum Streptophyta; class Magnoliopsida; order Asterales; family Asteraceae; genus Helianthus; species Helianthus tuberosus. Next base: position 20,280,766 of record CM060368.1, on the reverse strand, counting down.
GTTGAAACCACTTTCAAGGGGAGAGACTTGTATACATAACATCTGCTTATTCTGGATCCACTGCTCTGATCCAATTTTGGCTTTAATTATCTGTTCCTCTGGTAGGGTTCAATCCCAACACAAAACTTATCGTCTACAAAAGACTTGTCTGCACCCGAATCAAACAATACTCTAGCATAAATATCATTGATAAGAAAGGTACCTGTTATCACATTGTCGTCTTGAACGGCTTCCCGAGCATTCATTTGAAAGACCCGAGCGTTGGTCTTTTTAGCCTCCTCAGGCTTCTTTGCATATTTTGGGCAGTTAGTCTTGATATGCCCCTTCTCGTTACAGTTGTAACAAGTTGCATCTTTCAATTTCTTGCAATCCAAAGTCTTATACTCCTTGGACTTGCAGATCCCACACCTGGTAGGCTTTTGTTATGGGTCATTTTCTGAGCATATATATCCTGACTAATATTCTGCTTTTGATTGTTTACTTGTGATCAATATACCGAATCAGGATATTGGTAACATCCTGGTGCGATATCCTGGTATTAGCTAAATTAATCACGTGCAGGTTAGAAGCTGTGGGTCACTAACGGTCGAATGGACCTCTTCTCCTTAAGACTCGAGCAAACCAGTTACATGAGAGATGTTGAACCCGAAGGACCAGGTCTACAACGTTTAAGTAGGTAATATCCGCCGAATCCCGGTTTAATAGGGTAGTTTGTTGAATTTCTTTTACTATAAATAGATGGGGCGGATCAGATTACGGCACACAATTTTTCACTCACTTCACTTGCACACTTTGCTCTCTAGCTACTAGCAAACACTATACACAAACACTTGTACTCGAATTACATTGTAACACCTAGTTGATCCGCATCACATCCTGCACTGTATCCTGATATTCGAAGCAATAGAAGAACTAGGCAGCTGCGATTGTCAGCTCCCGAGGTTTTATGCCGGCAATGAAGATTGATCAAGGGCTTTCCTCGTACATCTTGTGTCACCCTTTACATTTTTCGCTCATTGTTTGATCATAGATACAGCTCTATATCCTGAGCCGTATCCTGAAAACTGTTTTTGCAAATAATTTGATTAACATATTTTCGACACTCGTTTCTAGCACACTACCTCACTTAACTAATTTGATCACTTAATTGCTTCGGTAATTTTTGACCAAAACAATTTGGTGCCCACCGTGGGGCAAGTGGTGCTATTTCTACTAAAAACTTTAGTAAAATCATTACTCGGTTTTCTATTGTCAAAACTTTTTGCTACATTGTTTTCAATGGCCTCGAGATCAAACATGAGCTCTTCCACTATGTCTGCTACAACCTCTGCAACAATTGGTTCGGTGCTTCCACCTCCTCCTCCAAGAATGCAAGCCTCTTCATAAGGAGCTGAAAGTCATGTGGCTTGGGATGTTTTCCCCGCTCCCAGTGCCCAGGGATCTGGTCCTGTTTTGGCTTCTAATGACGAAATTCAGAATTTGTTTGGTAGTGTACAGGAACAGATGAGGCAGCAGCATAAGACTAATCGGATGCTGATGAGAGAGATACAACTCTTGAAATCCTGCCCAAGTAGGCCTGCGGAAGAAACTGTTACTCCCTTGCAACCCAGGGCTTTGAACTTCAGTTCTGCAGTTTATACTGAAGATAACCGTGGGAATATCGTGCCAAGCCATTCCCAGAATCATACTCCTGAGATACCCTCTTCAATAAGAGTATCAACCATGAGAAGCTCAGGATATGCTTCAGCATATGGCCAGAATCCCCAGACTGGTAATGTATCTAATAATAATAACACTCTTGCTACTAATGGTGTTGGATCTTTGCAGGATGCAGGTATGGCGTCAATATTTACTAGGGAGCTTCAAAAGATGAAAGACATGATATCCAGTGTGCCTGGAGTGGTCCAGCCGATTCCAGAAGTATCCCAAGACAGTCACAGGATATCCCGGTTTGCGCATCCTATCTGTGATGCTGAAATCCCAAAAAGATTTCAAACCCCCAACATGAAACTCTATGACGGAACCACGGATCCTGAAGAGCATATCGCCCAGTATAGGGAAAGGATGGAGATCAACCCTATCCCTCCAGATCTCAAGGAAGCATGTCTCTGCAAGGGTTTTGGTTCTACCTTGACAGGACCAGCCTTAAAATGGCTGTTAAATGTTCCTCCTCACTCAATTACTTCGTTTGTTCATTTGGTTAATTTATTTAATAGTCAGTTTTCTTGCAGCCGAAGTTTTGATAAACTAACCAGTGATCTTTACAGGATAACTCAAGGGCCTCAGGAATCCTTGAGGGATTATGTGAACAAGTTTAGTCGGGAATCCTTGGATATCCCACATCTTGATATTGCAACAGCTGTGCAGGCTTTTAAGATGGGATTACAAAAAGATTCTCAGGTTTATCAGGATATTGTAATGAATCCCTGCAGGAATCTCGACGAAGCTCGTAACAGGGCCTTGAGATATATTCGCTTAGAGGATGATAAGAAGATGCAAGAGAGGATGAATTCCACCTCAACCTATGAATCAACCTACAGGAAATCAGAATCCTCGTATAAACCATATCGCTCTAAGCCATATGGTAGAAATGACAACAAGAAAGTGAATGTTGTTGAAGACGAGGATCCTGAAGAATATCCTGAATTATCTGAATATTGCTTTTCTGTTAACAAACCTGAGTTAATGTATGCTATGCAGGGTTTAGGAGACAAAGTTGATTGGAAGGATAAATCCAAATGGTGTGTCTTCCATGAAGATTTCAGACATGTAAATGAGGATTGCATTGCTCTAAGGAAAGAAATAAGCTACCTATTGAGCAAGGGGTATCTGAAGGATCTGCTGGGAAGAAAGAAGAATAAAGGGCATGATCCTGAGAAGGATCCTGAACGAGCAGCATCACCCCCAGCAGATGCCAAAATAATTAACTTTATTTCAGGAGGATCCGACATTTGTGGGACTTCGTATTCTGCGGCCAAGAGACATGCAAAGGAGGCTAAGACTAAAAGGGGAGATAAACCAGCCAGGATGACTACCCTCACAACTGATAAAGTGATCACTTTCGACAATGATGACAGGGATACTGTCCAGGATCCTCACCATGATGCTCTAGTAATAACGTTATATGTTGCTAACCATTTTGTACGCGGGATATTGGTGGATAATGGCAGCTCCGTCAACATAATCCAACTAGAAACTTTGAAAAGAATGAATGTATCTCCAATGGATATTACTTCAAAATCCACCATGCTTGTTGGGTTCAGTGGAGAGGCCAGGAACACAGTGGGAGAGATAAAGTTACCAGTATATGTTGAAGGGGTCAACTCAATACAACGTTTCTGTGAGATGGACTCCCTATCCTGCTACAACATCATACTAGGCAGGCCATGGATCCATGACATGAAGGCTGTGCCATCGACTTATCATCAGTGCATCAAGATCCCTACCCCTTGGGGGGTTGTCAAGGTTGACAGTGATCAGCAGGAGGCAAAGGAATGTTACTCATCCTCAATGAAATCCTCGGTCAAGCCTAATGCAACATAGCAATTAAAGATGCGGGCCCAGGATACCGTGGAGGCTTCGGAGCAGGATGTAAAGAAAATAATCCTGGACCAGGATAATCCGGATATCTCGGTGCTCGTAGGAACCAATATCCCACAGGATATTGAAAATCAATTGACTAATTTTTTGAAATGCATGATGTCAAGATTCGCATGGAGGCACGAGGATATGACAGGTATTTCCAAGGATATTATAACACATGTTTTGGTCAGAAAATCTGATGAGGATATTGCAACCAAACTCTTTGTTTAGGGGAATGATGCTTAAAATATGTAACAGCGATGAGGATCACTTCAATGTAAAGTGCACAAACAACACAAGGATTTATACGGGGAAAAAGCCCTTGATCAAGAGTTGATCTCCGGCACAAAAAACCCCGGGTGATGGAAACTACCGATCACCAAGCTAAAATAAATGATTAAACGTTTACAACTTCGGATAGTAACGAGCCAGGTACAAGGATCACTACAGTGGAATGTGTAAAAAGTGTGAAAAGTGTATGTAATCGCTTGGTGTTTGAGCGAGAGCTTGTATGAGAGCTTGTACGAGTGTGTGTAACTGCAAAAAATGACTAAGTGTTTCTACTAGCTCGTTACTCCCTTTTTAAAATAGAAATAACCACCTAAACTAACTATCCGACTTTCGTGCCAAGCCTCCACGTTCTCCATAACGTCTATTTTCGGTCAAGCACGTGTAGAATAGTTTAGGAATATTCTCCAGAAATGTCGCCAAGACTTAGTCAAGCTTGTCATACCTGCGAGATAGTACAACACATAAGTAAACAATCGTTAGTACGAGGATCCTTAAGGTGATCCATGATCCTAATCCTGAAGTTCTTCTGAGGATCACCACCTGTCACAAAAGTAAGGATCACTAGTTAGGATAACGAATAAGGATCACTAATTGTTAGAAAATCCTCCCCTAACAATTGCCCCCAAAATATAAGGAGTGAAATTGTAAAATTAGCGAGTTATGTTTTCTTTGATCTTATCCGTAACAAACTAACGGATATATAGCCGTTAAAATAGAACTAGCCGTTGCGATGATGATGTCATGGAAGTGACAATCCTGCAGAATCATAATTATAAATAGAGATATAGATAGGATTATTATGCATTAAATTCGAAAGAAACTCCCTTTATAATCTCAGTCGAAGATCAATCAGGTATTTCTTTCTCTTCTTCCTTTCTCTCTTACTCTGTTTTTCATCTTTTTCTTCGTCACTTCAAAAATGTTGCTCCGAAATTCTCCGGCCAAGGATCACAAAAAGGATAGCCCTTTGAAGAGTCAAAAGATCATCAAAGACTCAGCGAATGAAAGGTGCTGCTTTAACGATGCACAAGTAGATAAAATCCGTCACTGTTTTCCGGCGAATGCCTTCTTCAAACCCTTCGATCCCACTGTTCTTAGTGATTATGTTTCTGATACATGGGTTGCCTTTCCAGCCACTCCATTCACTATAGGGTACACCTATCCTTTCCCAGAGTTCACACAATCCTTCTTTTCCCTTTCCGGCATATCTTACATTCAAGCCATGCCGATGATTTGGAGGGTTTTGTATACCCTAGAGAGGATCATTGAGCAGGAGGGTCTTGATTTAGGAATGTCAGAACTGGCGGAGTTGTATGATCTTACTACCTTCGGTTCCCATCGTTACTTGTTCAAGCGAAAACCCGGTGCAGAACATCCCCTTCTAAAAGTCACTAAGAACGACAAAGATTGGAAACGTCGCTTCTTCTTTGTCAGGAGGGATTCCCTTCTAAACGGAGAGGATCTACCAAAAACATGGTCCACCCATGGTAGGCCGGAGGATCCTAAGAAGGATCACCAGATGGTCATATTTTTGTCACAGGATCACTAACCCCTTCTTTGTCTTGTGTCATGCAGCCATCTCTGTTTCACATCTCATCACAACACCCGCAACCAGGGAAAGACTTGCTGCTTTCTGGGGACTCGACCCTGAAACTAGAACTTTTAAGACAATAACCCAAGACTCACAGGAGGTATCCTCAGGCTCTGTCACAATGTCAAGTAAGTATCTTTGTTTGAAAATTTATATAAATAGTGAAACATAAATATAATGGAGATACTTATCTTGTTTTGGTTATGTAGGTGCTGGAAAATCTGCCAAAGCTGCTTCAAGGTTCAGTGTCACCGATCTCACCACTGTTAAATCCTCCAAAAGAAAGGTCCCTACTAGCCCGACAGCCTCAATCCCCAAGGCACCCCTCAAAGGGAAGGGAATCAAGAAGAGAAAGACTTCCGAGGCTGAGGATTTGCAGGGCCTGCCCTTAATTCGCCACCAGTTCCTCGAGTACTTCAATGATGTAAGGATTACTGTCTCGGCTTCTATATCCTGCTGATCTAAGGATCACTCGCTCTTGAACCGCTTTATCCTTTTCTTTTGCAGAAATTTGCCGAGATCGAGGATTACGTCGGCCACGTTGAAGATCAAGTTAAGAAGATTGCCGACCTCCAGCAGGTTGCTGTGCTCAAGGATCTTGCAATTGCTGATCTTCAGAAGGAACTCAAGGATACCAAACAGAAGATGGCCAAGGTGCTGGTTAACTTTGATTATGAAAGGCAGGAGATCACGGATGATGCTAAAGTTTCTGCCGCCATAGCAATGTACAAAACCAAGCTTCAAATGGCCTTGGAAGCTCAGGATCCTGCCTTCGACAAAGGCAACTGGGAGATTGAAGAATGGAAGGCAAGGCTGGCTGAATTGGGTGATGAAGAGGAGGCTGAGGAGATCCTGGCAATTGAGGCTAGTGGCAGCGGGTTGAAGGATAAAGCCGAGGATGCAGCGGCTGGTGGTGATGATGATGCAGCGAAGGTTTAGGATGCATGATTGGGCGATGATGGATATACGTGCCAAGGCCGGAGCCCAATTTTTAAGTTTGGTAGTGGTTTTTCTTTTTTGTGGTTGTGATGTTTTCTGAACAATGGTGGGTCTTGTAATAACTCTAAACAATAGTTCTTAGGTTTAAGGATCATGTATGATCCTTTGGACAATAGGCAGGATTGCAATTGGTGGAGGTATCCTCTGTTTGGGGGATGAAACCATTGTGATCCTGCCGCCTTTATATTCCTGCACTACTTTTGAACTCATTATCATGGACACCCTTTACCTACCCCAGCGGACGGGCCACGTTTTGCTGGTAGATGCTCGGGTAGGTAATTTTGACAACCTTTAAAGGGTTAGCCTTACGTTAATAAATAAAAACTTAACCTTTTGTCGCTTATCTTGTGTTGTTATCCTTTTTAGTATGTTACTTTCCAACTGTTGTAATGTTCATTCTGTTTATACTTATCAAGCCTTGAAAAATTAGAAAAGATATCCAAAAAGTTTAGGATACGAACAAGGATCACATATCCCATATCCGATAAGTTCTAAAAAGTGATATAGTTTAAGAAACACAAGTTCAGTTGTCAAGTATAAGGGTTATTTAAAAGAATAATGAATAAAATCAAAAGAGTTAGGGATCATACCTGAGGATCCAAGTTAGAATCCTAACCATAATAAGGATAACTATAAGATAAACCTTAGAGTGAAATAAGGATCAAGGATCCCTAGCTGCTTACCTTCAAGGACCTGAAATAGAGCATAACTTGGGACTAAGCCAATATAAGAAAAGAGTTAGCAACTGGGGACAAGCCCAAGGATAACTGGGGACAAGCCCAAGGATAACTGGGGACAAGCCCAAGGATAACTGGGGACAAGCCCAAGGATAACTGGGGACAAGCCCAAGGATCGTGTGTAAACTGGAGTATGGCCCTAACTGGCGACTATCCAAACTTAGTGACATGGAGATGCCAAAACCTTAGCTAACGTGAAAACATTAGAAACCTTAGCTAACGTGAAAACGTTAGAAACCTTATGAACGGATGTATGGTACGTCTACCATTATACGTAGGATCCTAAGCATAGCCAGAACAATGGAATTATCAGCCCCTAGAACGAGTACTGGTCCCAAAGCCTTGAACTATACCAGGATCATCGTGCGCTACAGGCGGAACTGGGGTCAAGCCCAAATAACTGGGGTTAAACCCAAAAGGCTGATTGCTTCTGTGGATAACCAACGTTGTGCTAAAGATACCTGAACTTTCAAAACTTGAACTCACGTGAGAGATGGATAAAGGATACATGATCCTTATCCTTATATGAGAAAATAAAGAAATAAAATAGTTCAAGATTAGGATATTACCTGAGTAAGGATCACCAATACTTTAAGGATCCTTTAAGGATACCTCTATCGTGAGGATCACCTATGCCATAAGGATCCTGCTTACATGAAGTATTTCTTCAAGTGGACAGCATTCCAAGCTCTTGGTAGCAAATCACCTTCCATGGTTAGCAATCTATATGCCCCCTTTCCTGCTTCAGCTTCAATCAAATAAGGGCCTTCCCATTTTGGAGCCAATTTTCCATCGGCAGGATTGGTGGTATTCTGAAATGCTTTCCTTAACACCATATCTCCAACTTGAAACCTCCTGATCCTGACATTTTTGTTGTAAGCACCAGCCATTCTTTGTTGATAACTGGTCATCCTTATCCTAGCCATATCCCTGATTTCTTCAATAGTATCCAGGTCTTGAGCCAAGTTTTCATCATTTTCCTCAGGATCACGGGTACTTGTTCTAGCAGTAGGAACCACCATTTCTGTTGGGATCACTGATTCTGCCCCAAACACCAAAGAGAATGGTGTTTGACCAGTAGCATTCTTAGGGGTTGTCCTGTCAGCCCAAAGCACATAGGGTAGTTCTTCTGCCCATTTCCCTTTCTTGGATCCAAGCTTTTTCTTCAAATTGTTGATGATGATCTTGTTGGATGATTCTGCTTGGCCATTAGCTTGTGGGTGGACTGGTGTTGATGTTATCATCCTAATCCCCCAACTGTCACAAAAGTTAGTGGTTCTGCCCCCAATAAATTGGGAACCATTATCACATATAATCTCAGAAGGAATTCCAAATCTAGTTATAATATTTCTTTTAATGAAGGATATAACTTCCTTTTCTCTGACTTGGGCAAAAGCTTCAGCCTCTATCCACTTGGAGAAGTAATCAGTCATAGCTAACATGAATACTTTTCCACCAGGTGCCTTAGGGAGCTTTCCAACTATATCCATCCCCCATCTCATAAATGGCCAAGAGGAGGATATAGGGTGCAATAGTTCAGCCGGTTGATGAAGGATATTGCTGTGTCTCTGGAAAGGATCACATCTTCTGGCATACTCCACAGCATCTTTCTTCATGGTTGGCCAGTAGTATCCTGTCCTCAGGATCCTTGAGAATAAAGCCCTGCCCCCAGTGTGGTTTCCACAATCTCCTTCATGGAAGTATTTTAAAACTTCTTGAACTTCAGGATCCTCAATGCATCTCAAGTATGGTCCTGCAAGAGATCGTCTATATAACATATTATTTATAATTGTAAATTGAGATACCTTAGATTTGAAAGCCCTAGGGTTTTCTCCTGTAGGAATCTCTCCATGTTGTAAGTATCTCATAATTGGTGAGATCCATGATCCTGATCCTGAATAGGATTGAGTATCCTCACTAGGGATAATTGCAGAATCATTTTCTATCTCCATAGTCTGGTGATCCTCGATAGCCGGGGTCAGGATATGAATAATAGGAATCTTGATATCCTCTGGGATCTTCAAAGATGATCCTAGGTTAGCCAATGCATCAGCTTCTGTATTTTCTTCCCTTGGTACCTGTGACAAACTAAAAGAAACAAAAGAGAGTGCCAAACTTTTGACTATCTCCAAATATTTGGTTAGCTTTTCACCTTTAACAGCATAGGATCCATTAAAGTGGTTTGTAATTAACAAAGAATCTACATGTACCTCAAGATACCTGATTCCCATATGCTTAGCGATTTGCAAACCAGCAATTAAGGCTTCATACTCAGCCTCATTGTTAGTGGTTTGGAACTCACAAGCTATAGAATGGGGTATTATGTCCCCCTGTGGTGATTTTAGTAGTATTCCAAGCCCTGTGCCTTTGACATTTGAGGATCCATCAGTATGAAGTATCCAAGGATCCTTGGTCTCTTCTAGCTGTTGGACTTCTAGCTCAGCTTCTTCTTGTAAATCACTACTGAAATCAGCCACAAAGTCAGCTAATGCTTGGGATTTGATGGCTGTCCTAGGCTCATATCTTATATCGTATGCACCTAGCTTCACTGCCCACTTGGCCATCCTTCCTGACATCTCTGGTTTCCTGAGGACATTCTTAATTGGGAAATTAGTTTTAACAATGATAACATGAGTTTCAAAATAATGTCTTAGCTTTGTAGATGCCATAATTAATGCAAGAATAAGTTTTTCAAGGTGTGAGTACCTGGATTCGGCATCAAGTAAACTTTTACTTACATAATAGACAGGATGTTGTGTACCTTGATGATCCTTAACAAGGACCGCACTTACTGCTTTTGAGGATACTGCAAGATACAAGGATAACACATCACCTTTTTCTGGTTTCATCAAAGCCGGGGCCGAGGATAGGTAATCTTTGAGGGCTTTTAAAGCGTTTTCATGCTTCTCCGTCCACTCAAATTTCTTGTTTTTCCTTAGGATATTATAGAATTCTTTACACCTCTCGGAGGACTTGGATATAAATCTGTTCAAGGCTGCTATCCTTCCTGTTAGCCTTTGAACATCCTTAGCGTTGACCGGAGATTTGATATTCACTATTGCTTTGATTTGTTCCGGGCTAGCTTCAATGCCTCTCTTTGTCACCATATATCCTAAGAATTTACCTGCTTTAACACCAAAGTGACATTTTGAAGGATTAAGTTTTATGTTATATTTGTCAAGGATATCGAATGCTTCCTCCAAGTCTCTTAGGTGATCCTCAGCTTTTAAGGATTTTACCACCATATCATCTATGTAAACCTCCATAGTTTGTCCAATCTGGTCCTTGAACATCATATTCACCAGCCTTTGGTATGTTGCACCTGCATTTCTCAATCCGAACGGCATAGCAATATAGCAATATATACCAGTTGGAGTCATGAAGGCTGTATCCTCTTGGTCGGATGGTTCCATTTGGATTTGTTGAAATCCAGATGAAGCATCCATAAAAGTTAACAGTTCATGACCCGCGGTTGCATCCACCATGGAGTCAATGTGGGGTAAAGGGAAAGGATCCTTGGGACATGCCTTATTTAAATCGGTAAAATCGACACATACCCTCCACTTTCCGTTTTTCTTTTGAACAACAACCACATTGGCCAACCATCTTGGATACTTGACCTCTCTAATCATACCTGCCCGGAGCAATTTCTCTACTTCTTCTTGGATAATGGCATTCCTTTCTGGTGCAAACTTCCTTCTCCTTTGATGGATTGGTCTGAAGGATCTGTCAATGCCGAGTTTATGGGTGATAACATCTTTGGATATACCAGTCATGTCTTCGTGTTTCCATGCAAAGGTAGTCTTTCTCCTTTTGAGGAAGGATACGAGGTCTTCTTTCATTTCGCCAAGGATCCCTGATCCAATATAGATTTTGGATTCAGGATCATCAGGATCCATGAGGATTTCTACCACATCCTGCTCTTTTGCCTCCAAGACATCCCTTGGAGGATACTTTGATTGCTATTGCTCCCTGGATTTCGAGGCTGGTTTCATCAATGAAGTATAGCAATTCTTAGCCTCCTGCTGATCACTATCAATCTTTACTATTCCCCAAGGACTAGGGAGCTTCACACATTGATGGTAAGTAGACGGGACTGCTTTCATATCGTGTATCCAGGGCCTGCCAAGGATAACATTACAACAAGATAAACAGTCAATAACACAAAATTTTTGATAAGAGTGTAAGCCTTCAATATATATTGGGAGTTTAATATCCCCCAGAGTATTCTTAGTTTCGCCACTAAATCCCACGAGCACGGAGGATCTTGGTATGATCTCTGATTCAGGGATACCCATCTTCTTTAGAACATCAAGCTGGATAATGTTCACTGAACTTCCTCCGTCTATTAGGATCCTGCGGACAAAATGGTTAGATATGAAAAGAGTAATAACTAAACCATCGTGATGAGGATCCTGGATATCAACACGATCCTCTTCATCAAAGGTTATGACTTTTCCTTCGGAGACACTTGATGTTCGAACTGGTCTTTCTCCATTATCCATTTTAGTTTCCTTTGCATGCCTTTTAGCTGCTGAGAAGGATGTGCCACAAATATCGGATCCTCCAGAAATAAAGTTTATCACTTATGCGTCTGCTGGAGGAGCTGGAGCCTTCTCAGGGATCCTTTCAGGATCCTGAGTCCTTGACTTTTTTCTTCCCAACAACTCTTTTAGATGCCCTTTGCTCAACAAGTATCCAATTTCCTTTCTTAATGTAATGCATTCTTCTGTGAGGTGCCCAAAATCTTCATGATATGCACACCACTTTGATTTATCCTTAGTTGCAGCCGGCCTATCATTCTTTCTCGGCCATCTAGCTTTATCACCTAGGTTCTGCATAGCAAGGATTAGTTCATTGTTATCAACACTAAAGCAATATTCAGAAATTGGAGGATAATCCTCATCGTCCTCTTCTTGATCAACAGAATGCACGTTCTGATTATCGGATCTGTTGTAGGATTTGAATTTGTTGTTCCGGAATGAGGATCCTTGCTTATCCTGCTTTGAGGATCTTGCTAACCTCTCCTGGATCCTCTTGTCATCCTCTAGCCGAATGAACCTAAGTGCTCGGGTTCTTACCTCATCTAAGTTCCTGCATGGTGTCATAACAAGATCATCATAGAAAGACGAATCCCTAAGCAATCCCATTTTGAAGGCCTCAACAGCCGTAGCTATATCTAAATTGGGAATGTCTAAGGATTCTTTACTGAATTTGGTAATGTAATCCCTTAATGATTCATTATGACCCTGGGTTATCCTATATAAATCACTAGTTAATCGTTCAAATTTTCTACTACAAGAAAACTGATTATTAAACAAGTTAACTAGGTTAGCAAATGAGGTAATAGAATAGGGAGGAAGACTTAGCAGCCATTTGAGAGCTGATCCAGTAAGAGTGGATCCGAATCCTTTGCACAAGCATGCTTCCTTTAACCTTTCTGGGATTGGATTGATCTCCATCCTCTCCCTGTATTGTGCTATGTGTTCTTCAGGATCTGTTGAACCATCATACAGTTTCATTGTAGGCACATGGAACCTCTTGGGTATCTCAGCATCACAGATTGGTGGTGCAAAACGAGATATCTTGTGGCTCCCATCTGCAATCTCTGGAATAGGTTTGACTACTCCCGGAACACTCGATATCATATCCTTTAGCTTTTGCAATTCTCTGGCCATGGCATGATTAATACCTGGATCCTGCATAAGACCATGGTTAGTAGTATGAGAATTATTAAAAGTGTTACCTCCCATTGGATTCAAGTTAGGAAGAATGGATGTTAATCCATATTGTTGAGACTCTGGAATGATCGAGGGACCAGTAGAAGCAATGGTCTGCATCGGAATAAAATCTCCCTGATGGACATCTGAACTTCCTGTTTGCAAACTCCTCAAGGATCCTGGCATCTGGAAGAATCCCTGAAACTGCGAGTACCCTTGAACCTGAGAGGATCCTGGGACATAGGAGGATCCTTGAACCTGGGAGGATCCTGGGACATAGGAGGATCCTTGAACCTGGGAGGATCCTGGGACATAGGAGGATCCTTGAACCTGGGAGGATCCTGGGACATAGGAGGATCCTTGAACCTGGGAGGATCCTGGGACATAGGAGGATCCTTGAACCTGGGAGGATCCTGGGACATAGGAGGATCCTTGAACCTGGGAGGATCCTTGAAACGGCCGGTACCCTTGAATCTGCTGCGCTCCCGAGTATCCTCCTGAACTTGCAAAGGATCCTATATGCTGAGGATGGGATCCTGATGGTTGAAAGTGTAACCCTGAAGCCTGAGTTATTGCTGATGACCCGTAATGCACTCCTTTCGGTCCTCCAACATATTGAATGTCTGGAACCGCTGAAGGCTGAGAAGTTATAACCGGAGTATCAAAATTCAAAGATCTGGGCATTAGTGGGGAATGATCCTCTGCCGATCTTTTTTGCTTCTTGATGTCTCCAATCTCTCTAAGGATCTTTTCATTGGTCTTGTCCTGCTGCTGGATATGCTCCTTCATCTGCAAAATCAGAGTAAACAAGTCATTAGTAGTAGGAGTATAAGAAGCAGAAGAAGTTGGAGGTTTGGAGAAAATGGGAGTCGGTTTCTTCGCAGCATTCTCAGTATTCTTCTGGGATCCAGAAGGTGGTGGAGGCAAAGGTGGAATGCCCTGGGATGAATTGGCCGCCGACATTGCAGTAGAGGTATTCTTCAATGATGAAGCCATGTATTTGTCTGCAACGAACCAAAATGATCACCGACAGAAAAACTTCTTAGGAATGAAGCACCAATTGCCCCACGGTGGGCGCCAAACTGTTTTGGTCAGAAAATCTGATGAGGATATTGCAACCAAACTCTTTGTTTAGGGGAATGATGCTTAAAATATGTAACAGCGATGAGGATCACTTCAATGTAAAGTGCACAAACAACACAAGGATTTATACGGGGAAAAAGCCCTTGATCAAGAGTTGATCTCCGGCACAAAAAACCCCGGGTGATGGAAACTACCGATCACCAAGCTAAAATAAATGATTAAACGTTTACAACTTCGGATAGTAACGAGCCAGGTACAAGGATCACTACAGTGGAATGTGTAAAAAGTGTGAAAAGTGTATGTAATCGCTTGGTGTTTGAGCGAGAGCTTGTATGAGAGCTTGTACGAGTGTGTGTAACTGCAAAAAATGACTAAGTGTTTCTACTAGCTCGTTACTCCCTTTTTAAAATAGAAATAACCACCTAAACTAACTATCCGACTTTCGTGCCAAGCCTCCACGTTCTCCATAACGTCTATTTTCGGTCAAGCACGTGTAGAATAGTTTAGGAATATTCTCCAGAAATGTCGCCAAGACTTAGTCAAGCTTGTCATACCTGCGAGATAGTACAACACATAAGTAAACAATCGTTAGTACGAGGATCCTTAAGGTGATCCATGATCCTAATCCTGAAGTTCTTCTGAGGATCACCACCTGTCACAAAAGTAAGGATCACTAGTTAGGATAACGAATAAGGATCACTAATTGTTAGAAAATCCTCCCCTAACAACACATAAGCTCGGTATTGACAGGTCATTCAAGCCGGTCCAACGAAAGAGAAGGAAATTTTCTCCGGAGCGAAATGTGATCATCCAAGAGGAAGTTGAAAGATTACTAAGGAGCAAGATGATTAGAGAAGTGAAGTTTCCTAAATGGCTTGCGAATGTAGTCATGGTACAAAAGAAAAATGGGAAATGGAGAGTTTGTGTAGATTACACAGACTTAAACAAAGCCTGTCCCAAAGACCCGTTTCCTCTACCTCATATTGATTCAATGGTAGATGCTACCGCCGGCCACGAGATGTTAACCTTCATGGATGCCTCTTCAGGATTTCAGCAAATCAAATGGAACCCTCTGATAAGGAGGATACTGCTTTCATGACACCCACAGGTATTTATTGTTATACTGCTATGCCCTTTGGTTTGAAAAATGCAGGTGCAACATACCAGAGGTTGGTAAACATGATGTTTAAAGACAAGCTGGGGGGACACAATGGAGGTATATATTGACGATATGATGGTGAAATCTTAAAAGGCTGAGGATCACCTCCAGGATATTAAGGGAGCGTTTGATATCCTGGATCAATATAACATGAAACTGAATCCTGCTAAGTGCCATTTCGGAGTGGGGGCAGGAAAGTTTCTAGGATATATGGTGACCAAAAGGGGGATAGAGACAAGCCCAGAGCAAATTAAAGCTATCCTGGATATAAAATCACCTTCGAATATGAAGGATGTTCAACGGTTAACAGGCCGAGTAGCAGCATTGAACAGATTTATTTCAAGATCCTCGGAAAAATGCAAGGAATTTTATGATATCCTCAAGAAGAATAAGAAGTTCGAATGGGGAGCAAAGCATGAAGCAGCCTTGCAGGATTTGAAGCAGTATCTTTCAACCGCACCCTTATTGATGAAGCCTGAGGATGGCGAACCATTATCCCTGTATCTTGCAGTATCAGGGAATGCAGTAAGTGCTGTCCTTGTAAAGGATCATGAAGGTCAGCAGTATCCTGTCTATTACGTTAGTAAAAGCTTATCAGATGCTGAAACTAGATATTCTCATCTAGAAAAATTGATATTAGCCCTAGTTATGGCATCAACAAAACTTAGACATTATTTTGAGACACATAGGATTCATGTTAAAACCTACTATCCTGTTAAAAACGTGTTTAGGAAATCCGAGATGTCTGGTAGGATGGCTAAATGGTCAGTGAAATTAAGTGATTTTGATCTAGTATATGAGCCTAGAAATGCCATAAAGTCCCAGGCTTTAGCTGACTTTGTGGCTGATTTCAGTAGTGACATTCAAAATGAAGTAGACTTAGAAGTACAACAGCTAAGAGAAAACTTAGAATCCTGGACATTATATACTGATGGTGCATCTAATGTAAGAGGTGTAGGTCTAGGTATACTACTAAAATCGCCACAGGGGGACATATTACCCCAGGCTATTAGGTGTGAATTTCCTGCTACTAATAATGAGACAGAATATGAAGCTTTAATTGCAGGATTAGAGTTGGCTAAAAATATGATTATCAAGAATTTGCAAGTATGTGTTGATTCTTTGTTAATCACTAATCATTTTAATGGAACCTATGCAGTTAAAGGTGAGAAGTTAATCAAGTATCTCGAAATTCTCAAAAAATTAGCAGGATATTTCGATATTTTTACACTTGAACAGGTACCAAGAGAGGATAATGCTGAAGCTGATGCCTTGGCAAATCTGGGATCATCGGTCAGGATACCGGAAGGAACCCGAATATCAATATTGCATATCCTATATCCTGCGACGAATCCTCAGGATAAGGAAGTAATAAGTATTCAGGATCCTGATGATGAGTATCCCGAGGAGGATCCTAAGTCCTGGATGACTCCAATCATGAGATATCTCAAGGAAGGACACATCCCAAAGGATGAGAACCCTAAGGCCTTTAGAATGAAGGTATCACGATTCACTATTATAAATAATGTTTTGTATAAGAAATCTCTTGCAGGACCATATCTGAGGTGCTTGGAGGATCCCGAAACCAAAGAAGTGCTTCAGGATATACACGAAGGGGACTGTGGTAACCATACTGGGGGCAGGTCATTGTTCTCAAAAGTATTAAGAACAGGTTATTATTGGCCGACGATGAGAAAAGATGCTGCAGAATATGCTTGAAGATGTGATGCATGTCAAAGACACAGTAACATATTACATCAGCCGGCCGAACCACTTTATCCTATAGCTTCCCCTTGGCCATTCATGAAATGGGGAATGGACATAGTAGGAAAATTGCCAAAGGCTCCAGGAGGAAAGGTCTTCATGCTGGCAATGACCGATTATTTCTCTAAGTGGGTTGAAGCAGAAGCATTTGTTCAGGTTAGAGATCAAGAAGTGGTATCCTTCATAAAAAGGAATATTCTGACTAGGTTTGGAGTACCATCTGAGATAATTTGTGACAATGGATCTCAATTTATAAGTAAAAGGACTACTGACTTTTGCAAGAGTTGGGGAATCAAAATGATCACGTCTACTCCGGTACATCCTCAAGCAAATGGACAAGCAGAATCCTCGAACAAGATAATTGTCAACAACTTGAAAAAGAGACTAGGGGCTAAGAAAGGAAGATGGGCAGAAGAATTACCCTTTGTTTTGTGGGTTGATAGGACGACGGTGAAGAGTGCAACTGGCCAAACCCCGTTTTCCTTGGTGTTTGGAGCAGAAGTGGTGATCCCGACAGAAATGGTGATACCTACAGCGAGATCCAACCTCAGGGATCCTGAGCAGAATCCTGAAGTCCTATGCCAGGAACTGGATACTATTGATGTGACAAGAGACGCTGCAAGGCTAAGGATGGCAGCATATCAACAGAGGATATCTAAAGCATATAACAAGAATATAAGGACTAGAAGATTTCAAGTTGGAGATTGGGTATTGAGAAAGGCTTTTCAGAATACTACTAATCCTGCTGATGGAAAGTTGGCTCCAAAATGGGAAGGACCCTATGAGGTTGAATCAGAATCAGGAAAAGGAGCATACCGACTCAAGAATATGCAGGGGGATATGCTACCGAGATCCTGGAATGCTATACATCTAAAACTCTATTTCAAGTTAGTATGGAATTTAAATTCTAACTCAGGATGGTATGGATTCTGTCTCTTTTATTAAATTTTGATATTATTTACTGTTTTGAACCCATTACTGACTTAAGCATCGGAGGGGTGTTAGCCAGGCTAACACCCACCTTAGCTTACGATTGTTTTGCAGTATATGCTTCGGGATGTAGCACCAGGATACACATTCAGGATACTTCAGAAGATTAGAGGATTGGCCCCCTCTCTCACGTCTAAGGGATCTTGATCCCTTCACAGGTTTAAAGGTATTCTCCTTTCTTCCGAATTGGGTTTAAACACCCCGCCTGGAGCGCAAGTTATTCGGGAATAGTTCAAGGTGGCGGGACCAGTTCATGTAAAAGTGGCTGACAATTTCGTTACTGTTGGCTATATCCTGAATCCTAAAGGTATATGAGGATTGATCACCCTCTCTCACGAAAGGGTATTGTCATACTCTCTAAGGTTTAAAGGTTTTCACCTTTCTAAGTCTCGGAGTTTATACACTCCCGCCTGTAGCGCATGAAAAACTGGGATTTTCCCCAGGATACTAAGGATTTATCTCCAGTATATTTTTGGGTTTTACACCTGTAACACAAGAATTGTCTAAACAGTTGGAACTAATGTTCAAAAATTTTCTAAGTGTTTAAAGACTTCATGCATAGGGGACATTCCTTCTAAAGCAATTGGTTGAAGCTCAAAAGATCAAAATTGGGCTAAGTGTCTCGGACTGGGGACATCTTAGTACGAGAAGTCGCAAAAGGGGTTGGAGTTTAATACTAGGGTTACACTCAATTCCTGGTATGATCTTTCCTTTGTGAACCTTACATGAATTGTTTAACTCTGATTAAGGCTCAAATATCCTGAAAAGGATATATCTTTAGGATATGTCTTCAAAATGTGTTTTTGGGATACGTTTCGGGATATTTGATTGAAATATTTGGGAAATGGTACTTGGATTGAAAATTAAAACTCTGATAAAACAAGTATTATCAAAACAGGTTTTAGAAAATAGACTATCTTTTATTCTTTAGAAGTTTTGTCTAAAATTGATTGAATTTTGAGAAATTCTATTTGATAAAGGTCTTCATAATATATCACTGGGTATATTGATCAGGATATTTTCAAAAGATAGTTGCACAAATTTTGCAAAGCTAAAATCTACACTAAGAAATGCATGACAGAAATTAGAGGGCAATAGCAAACCAATTGAAAGATGAAATTATCTGAAATAAGCAATACCAGTTGATAACCGAAGGCTTCATCCTAAAACCTAGGACCCATCCACCTTCGGCTATCAAGTTGTTTTAATGCAGAAATAGAAACGGTTAATAGGACAAGAAGTAAAATTGTTCAAACATAAGCATAACTCTCAAATTTAAGGGAAATAAGTTTTATGAGGCAGCGCCTTCTTCGTTCATGGCATTTTCAACAGCATCCGTCTCGGGATCAACCTGAGCTTCCCTCTCAGCATCAGTTGGTTTTTCGACTGCCTTTGAAGATCCTTCAGCTGCAGGTTTAGCAGAAGTGCCGCCGAGACTCTTCAACTTTGTTTCCCAGGCATTGATGTCCCAAGAAGGACATTCGAAGCCCAGTGCTTTGGCTTCGTGGGCCATCTTTAGCCTGGCCTGGAGAAGGGAAGTGATGACGGAACTTTTAAGGCTTTCCCGGTAGCTGATCATATCCTGTTCATGTTGAGTATGGGCAGCATCAAGATCGGTTTGAGCCTGGAGAGCAGCTTTGCTGAGGGCGACCTGGTGTTCTTGGGTCATAGCCTTGAACTTGTCCTCGTAATGCCGAGATTTGGCGGCTGCAATCATAACCTGATCAGAGATGGTAACCTCGGCTTTTTTCAACTTGGATTCAAGCGTCTTATTGAGCCCACAGGATTCTTGATATAAATGAACCAGACGTTCGAGACCCTGCAAAGTAAGAGGACAGGTATTGGTTTTAATAAGTACTTATAAGCGGTATAAGGTACAGGATATAGCTCTAGGATATTAACCTGGTTAAGAAAAGAAGTCATGAATCCGCTTGCCTCAATGAACTCGTGATTTTCATAGGGGAATGTATCAGAGATAAGAGATAACAGGAGAATCAGGCTCTTTCCTTTTACGGGAACTTGAACTTCGGGGCTTAGTAGCTGGTGAAGGTTTGGGAATGATGATGGCCTTGGAAATGCTGGGCTTGGATGAGGCCGTGGCCTTGGGACTAGGTTCCTTCTTGATCTGGACCTGATCAGAATAACTGTCCAGCTCTTCAAGGTTGAAAACCTCAGGGATCTTGGCTGGTGCTGCATAAAGGGAAAAGTCCTCCACCCTTATTACTCTTTATATTAAAATAATTAGTCATTTCAAAAGTAACTCTTACCAGACATTTCGGATGATGAATATTGGCTGGAACTCGGGATATGTGTGGTAAAACTCCTGTCACTTGCAGGTAATTGGTAAACTGCTTTGATTCTTTTTTCTGATTCCGCAGTAGGGGGAGCTACTTCCTTAAAATTCACTGCGAAAAGATCAAATAAGAAGATATTAGCACAAGATAAAAGTTTAGAAGTACATGGGGACATTCATGATCCTACCGGTGGTTAACCACTCCACCGGAAGACTAGCACCCTCACGAATGGAGTCTCGTTTGACGAAGAAGAACTTGCGTTGCCATCCATCTTCGTTTTTGGTGGCTTTAAGAATAAGGGGTTTACTGGAAGTTGAAAAAAGCAGAAACCGACTGGAACCGTGGGATCGGAGGCGGTAAGCGATTGGCATATCTTCGATGCAAAGGTCGGGACAGTGAAGGTTTTTAATTTGGTTGAGTACGATTAATACCTGATCGGATTGTCGCGCTCCGGTCAAAGATAATATTTATATGCCCAAATTACCCTTAACAAATAGTTAGTGGTAGCAAGGGGTCGAACCACGAAGAGTATGTGGTTTGCGAATGGATTCACTAGAATTAGAACGATTGTCACAATTTATGAAGCTTGCTATAATATTCTTGTATTTGTGTTTTTGATAGAAAATATGAAGTAATCTAAAGGACTTGGTTTAATTGGATAACAACTACTAATTGATAATTGTAATAAAAGTTTGGTTACTAGACAATAATAAGTAAAAGGAATCACACCCGGTTTCGGTAATTGCTAACTTATGGTTTCTACAAGTTTTAGACTTCAACTCAAATGCATACAATTAACGGATTTAGTGTACCGTGACTTAGGTGCTAATAACTATCAACGTTTCAATGAACGGACAAGAATACACTTTGTAATCAACACAAGTAAATCCTAACCAAGACAACGCATATTACACATAACCATTTCATAAAGTCATAACTTTTAACATCGCTCGACAATTTTATGAATACGAAACAAATGCAAGCTATTGTCAAAGGTTTCTAAAATCATACACAAATTGTCACAAAGTGAAGCAAGAACAATTCAAAACCATAAATTAAACAACTACCTACACCGGGGTGAAACCAAGATGATTAGCCGCTCATGGTTGACGGAGCTTGATCACCGGAAGAATGAAACTTGACGGAAGTCATGTTGGAGCTTGGAAGATGGAGAATGATGAATATTCTTGGTGTAAGATGAAGGTTTGTGATTGTGAATTTCTGGATATGGACTTGGATGTGGAGGTGTCTTCTTCTTTGATGATGATCCCCTTTTATAGCCATGGAGAATTTAGAGCATTCACATCTTAGAGCATTTTTGGTTGGCTTGATGGTAGACTTTTTGATCATCTTCTCCATGTGAACTCCAATGCTAGAGGATTTTAGATTTGCCTAATTTCTCTAATTGCTGCTCACATTTAATGTTCTTGGCCCTCAATTGACTAAAATCCCGTATTTGACCAAAAAGACCAAGTTTTAATCTTAAAAAGGCATCCAAGAAAAAGTTGTTCCGGAATGAAAATCTAGCCACCGTCGCCGACTGTGTAAGTGGCCGTCGGCGACGGCGTGTAGAAATGCCATTTTTCTGTTTTTGTTATTTCTTGCTTCCGGTTGACCCGTTTCACTTCCCGGTGGTCCGTTTGGCTCCCAATTAGCTCCTTAATCTTCATAAGACCTACAAAACATAATTCCTTTTACAAGTAGGCTATTCGAGATTAAACATGTGTAAAAATGTTAAGTTAAGCAATAACGAACACCGGTTTTCAACCACGCATCACATTCCCACACTTGTCTTTTGCTTGCCCTCAAGCAAATCTGTTTTTCACCTTCGCGTTGGTCGAACAATGAACACACTTCCCATTCCCGAGACAAAGGTTAAAGTCTATTGTCATACAAAAGTTCAAACTCTTACGATTCGAAATATATCTAATAGTAATGTGATTTCTCATACACAAATGGTTACCCAAGATTAACTCACCCTTAAAACTAACAATTCATACATATCCCTCACAATGTTCTCTCCACTCGGCTTAACATTTGGCTAATATGTAATGTATTAGCATCTCGACAATTAATCGCTCAAAACCGATTAGAACACATACCCGCATAGGCTTGCAACTCAATCATTCTCCACCATTGATCACGAATACTAAGCACAAGTCATAAGGTCTTTGAACAGGTTGTAACGGGGCTAGGGCTAAAGGTAAGGAATAGGATATTTTTAAGTGGCTAAGGTGATGAAAATTTCGATTTTTATTACAACGCAACTATTTCAAACTTAATTAAACTATAAACATCAACTACAAGGCAACGATTTTCACCTTTTATTCAACAACTAGAAACACATATTTTTTCTTTTCTCAATGAATTTCTCATCTTTTTCATACATTTTCTGTTTTTTTTTTTTTAACAAATAAATACAACTATACAACTTTGCTAAAGAATCGAATTTCCATCACACGGGTTTAAACAAAAAGGCTTATGGTTGTTGGCTAAGTGGGTTGTCAAACGAAAAGTTTAGGCTCAATATTGGCTACTAGGGGATAATTTTTGGGTAAGGGTACAAGAATGGTGTAAAAAGGAAAAGGTTCACCTAATGCCTTAATCATTCTCGTGCTTGTATTCGGTCTATAGTTTCAAACGTATCAAAAGATGCAAGTTCTACAATACATGACTAATGGTCCACTCAAACAAAGAAATATGTGTATATATGATGTATAAAAGTGGCTCAAAATCTCACTTATAAGGGTATGATATGTGATATGCACCAAATGCTAGTTCCTTAGGCGAATTATTCCCAAATAACCACCCGTTAGATACCCGTCATGCAATTAGTTTGA
The DNA here is from genome assembly GCA_030545235.1 of Helianthus tuberosus. NCBI lineage: Eukaryota > Viridiplantae > Streptophyta > Magnoliopsida > Asterales > Asteraceae > Helianthus > Helianthus tuberosus. The sequence continues at coordinate 20,257,716 of CM060368.1, read as the reverse complement.
ACTTAACTATGACAAAAGACCAAATGGATTGTGTCATCCCTCGTTGACTTAGCTACTTGTGATTTTAAGATTGCTTTTGAAACAAGAAACTTTTGAAAATTTTTTGAAATTTTCCCCCATCCCCACACTTGAGGTAAACATTGTCCTCAATGTGTAGTATTTAAATGAACGGGTCAAAATCGAAAACTTTTACTACTCCCCCATCCCCACACTTGAGGTAAACATTGTCCTCAATGTGTAAGAACTAGAGTTTTAAAAACGCACAAGGGATGTGACACGGCTAACCCTCCCAAAGTTCACCCCGAATTTCAAACATTTAACCAACAATCCACTTATTATTAATAAACAAGGGAAAATGGAAACGCATGCACCTGATTTTGTTGCTTGATGTCCATATCTTCTTCTTCTCTTCATAAAAACGGTTGTCTCGTGAACATGATGTACCTACAAATTCTAACCCTTGTGTAGAAGCATGCTTCTCACAACCATCAAAATCTGTTAGTTACCTAGTTCTACCATTTTTATGAACAACTTACCAAGCCATGCATTATTTTACCTTTATTTATGTGGAAAAACAAATAAAAGACAAAATAAAAATAAAACACACAAAATAAAATAAAAAACATAAACAAAAACAAAAACAAACATACCATACCTTCACCGCTGATATCGTTCGTTAGGGTCCATTGGCGGGTTTGGTTGGTACGGATAACTAGTGAGAGATTCAAACATCTCCCTAAAGTTATCAAGCGGGCTTTGCTCCCCTTGTTGTGGTGGTGGTTGGTAAGGAATGGGGACGAAGCTTGATCCTACCGCTTCGGGCCAATGAGGAGTTGGGTCGGATGGGCCCAATGGATGGGGAACGTCGGGGTAATTGGTCCACCCCGAATGTTCAGCGTATGGAAGGCCGGCTAAGAGGTCTCTTTGGTGGCGCTCTTGATCGTGGAGCACCTTGGCGTTGTTAAGTGCCATTTGGTTAGAAAAGCCATAGCTCTCCATCAGCGTTCATTCAATTGTCTTTCTTCTTGTTGACGCCTTGCTTCATCTTCTTGTAATTGCATCATGCGTTCTATTTGTAATCTTTGTAACGCTTGCTGTAATTGCTGTTCCTCCATCTGTTTTTCCATCCTTTCGCGAAAAGATGCTTGGTAACCCCATTGTTCTTGTTGATACGCCCCTTGCGCATCTTCCCATTCCTTTCTGCTTGCATGGTACTCTCTTGTTTCACCAATACCTGCCGATATGTTGTCGTAGACCGCTTGTTGTCCGCGAGTCCACGCGTGGTATGTCGGTAACTGTCTTTGGTTCACAAAATCTGCCACATTGGTAGAGATTTCCCTATGCTTCCTCCTGAACCGCCGCCTCGGTCCTTGTGGACCGGAAGGATCCGTCTCCTCATCAACATCCGGCATCTCCTCATCTCCTTCTTCTTCTTCTTCACCCTCTTCTTCACCTTCTATTGGCTCCTTGAATTGGTAACTCCTTCCTTGGTCATCCTCAATTCTGTGAAGATGACCAAAGGACTTCACTGTTATATTCCAATGTCGCTTTATAGAAGTAAGGTTGAACTGGCTAATGGGTTTTTCCACCCACAGTGACTCCGCAGGTAGTGCATTTTGATGTAATATCATGGCACTAATCAGCCTCACATAGGGAATCATCTTCCGCTTGTACGACTCCCTTGTATCCCATGTATTAATCATTACAATTTGACGGCATGACAGCTTTGGCGTTCCATACAACAATGCATGCAAAACCCGACAGTCGGGTGCTTTGACATGACCACGGTCCCCAAATCGAACCATGATATTTTCCAAGGAAATGCCATACAGTATGTTTCCCATCAAAGAAAAATTTGCTCTCGCATCACCGTTTCCTCCAGAACCCGGTAACACGTTTGGTAGCATTTGTAGTGGATCAGCATCATTTCTCTTATCCAAGAATTGATCATACGTGTAGTAATCATATGCATCAATCCCTAGAGAATCAAACCTTGCAACCGCGTTCATATATTCAAATGACATGGTCATTTGATTCTTCCCAATGTTACCAACCAACCGCCATGTAGAAGCCGGCCCCGCAGAATTCTCAAACCTCAATGTAGATAGCCATTCACAAACCGCACCCAAATATACCTGGTTGGTTATGTCTTCACACCAATCAATGACCCTCTCCCATCCAAGCTTCTCAAATTTTTGAACTATGCCAATTTGTCTAAATTCTTCAACATTTACCATTCTTTCACATACTGCCCTCTCGGGTACGGGCGTTGAAACACCCGTAACCATTTTCATCTTCCACATTTTTGCTTCCAATTTCTTGTTCCTAAATCATGAGAGAGCCTTCAACTTATCATTCTTCCATGCCGAAGCCGATTGACTATTTTTGGCTTCCTCCCATTCCCAATCTTGACGGATTAGCCGCCCATCACCTTCTTGAACATTGCTTAATTGCTCCCAGCGCCTTTGATAAACCCCCGAGCCTGAACCGGCTCCCGAGGACGACCCTTGTCCGGAGGTCTTAGCCTTCTTGCTTCTTCCAAACATGACTACAATGAAAAACCAAGACAACAATTAGCAAAACCAAAGGCTTCAAACAATGTCAAACCTTAAACATAATCTGTAATGTTGAATTTCTAATCAATAATTTAGATGTAAAAATTTGTTTTTCAAAGTTCCAAAGTTGTTAATTGTTAACATCTTCATATCAATTTTAGTATGTTTAACCTCTAGATTTCTTACAATTTCATGGTTCTAACAATTTTTCAACATTACAGATTATGTTCAATCATGCCTTAATCTAGTGTAATTACATCACTAAGACTAAACATGTTCAAATCCTACCCAAATCAAGCAATCATTCCCAAATTAATGCTAAATCATCATACATTGTGACAAACAACCTACTCTTAAACAATGAGCTTAAAATTTCGGAAGAAATCAACAATACATATGAAAATCTTTGCATAAAATTACTGAAAATTCATACCTTTTATGTTAGATGACAAGAGGAACCAAGGAAAAGTGCAAAACAAAAGATTTGGATGACACTCTTCTAAAACCCTAGAAATTCACGCTCAAAGATCTTGCAAACGAGCAAGAACTAATGGAAACCGTTATGGGGGTTTTGTTTCTCTTGAAAAATTACACACTTTAGGCTCAAAAATCAACGGATTTGGGTAAGAATCGAAAGAGTTATGGAAAAATGAAGATTGGTGTTCTTGAGTGGATAGTTGATGAAGATGAAGTTGATTAGAGAGTTGTAGATGAAATGGTTACTGATTTTTTTTTTTTTTTTTGATGGATGTATATGGGTAATTTTGGTGATACAAGGGTTAAAAACCCGGTTTATTGAAGTTTGATATGTAAAAATTGGAATTGAGTTCGAATCTTGCACCTAAAAACAATTCTGCGTCGGATCAATATTGAGACACCGTCGGCGACGGTGGACATGACCGTCGGCGACGGTGAGTGGTTTGTTAATTTGAGCCGACGGCTTAACCTACTGGCGACGGCCAATGTTGGGGCGACGGAGGATTTGCAGACGTCGTCGGCGACGGATGGTCTCACCGTCGGCGACGGTAACCCGAATCTCAATTTTCAAATTTTTTTTTTTTTTTTTATATTTAAAATTAACAACTTTTAATAAAAGGACCATATATATGAAAAATTCCTAAAAATTATTAAAAATATTTTTGTGCTTTTTATTATAAGCTTAAAAATTTTAAATTAAACATACGAAAAATCGTAACGATTCTACCACCCCCTAAATTAAACGTGTATTGTCCTCAATGCACAAAACGAAATCTAAAACATACCTTACGTCTTCAATAGTCGTTTGTGATGTCCGGACTTCACACAATCAAACAAAGTTAGTAGGAAACGAAAACGATTATATCTAAAACACACAATTTATTATACCTAACTGTACACTAAATGTTACCGGCCCTTTTTTAGTTGACCTCGTAAATCGGTGTGCTTACCACAAAGCTCACCAATTCTTTTTCGTTCATATTTTCGTTACTATCAAGAAACGGTTTCAATCGATGTCCGTTTACCGTTTGTCTTGACCCATCCTTCGGGTCCTTGATCGTAACATCACCCAATTGTCCGACCCGGGTGATCACATAGGGTCCCATCCACTTGCTCCGGAGCTTTCCTGGAAAGAACTTGAGCCTTGAATTGTAAAGCCATACCTTTTGCCCTACTTCAAATTCCTTCTTTCTCAACTTCGCGTCATGTGCCCTCTTCATATCATCTTTGTATTTCGAGGCGCACTCATACGCTTCTTCTCTAAGCTCCTCCAACTCGCACAGCTTTAACTTTCGCTCTTTTCCTGCATCATCATATTTCATATTAACCTCTTTGATAGCCCACCAAGCACGATGTACAAGTTCAACCGGTAAATGGCAATTTCGCCCATAAACTAAGCGATAAGGTGTGGTTCCAATAGGTGTTTTATGAGCCGTTCTATAAGCCCATAAAGAATCATTCAACTTTGTTGACCAATCTTTCCGGTCGGGTCGAATGGTCTTTTGCAAAAAAAAATTATTTGCCTATTGGAAACTTCCACTTGACCACTTGTTTGTGGGTGGTAAGGGGTAGCGATTCGATGGTCAACGCCATACCGTTTCAAGAGTTTGCCAAAGTTAAAATTCTTAAAGTGAGATCCCCCATCACTAATGATTACCCGAGGAATCCCAAATCGAGAAATTATATTTGTTTGTACAAAATTGCAAACAACGGTATGGTCATTTGCCTTGGTGGCAATCGCTTCGACCCATTTGGATACATAATCGACCGCCACTAAGATGTATAGGTTGCCATGCGAATTAGGGAATGGGCCCATGAAATCGATCCCCCACACATCAAAAATGTCTACAATGAGGATCGGTTGCATGGGCATTTCATCCCTTCTTGATATACCCCCTAACTTTTGACATTCTACACAGTTTTTAGCGAAATTAAAAGCATCCTTAAAAATAGTCGGCCAATAAAGACCGCTATTGAGCACTTTATGCCTGGTTTTGTGACCACTGAAATGGCCCCCACAAGCAAATGAATGCAAGTGCATTAAGACGCTAGGAATCTCCTCGTCGGGTATGCATCTTCGAACAACTTGATCCGGACAAAACTTGAATAAGTCTGGTTCTTCCAACGTGTAGTACTTGATTTTAGATAGGAAATGCAACCTCTTCCTTCTATCCCAATGAGCTGGCAAATCACCTGTAACTAAATAATTAACGATATTAGCATACCATGGTAATACGTCAACTTTTAAAATTTGCTCATCGGGAAAATTCTCATTGATCTCTTCACGGGAAGAATCCTCCTCCATAACCAACCGAGACAAGTGGTCCGCAACCACATTCTCACTTCCTTTCTTGTCTCGGATTTCCAAATCAAACTCTTGTAGCAAGACAACCCATCGGATTAGTCTCGGTTTTGCATCCTTCTTGTTCATAAGGTACCTAACTGCAGAATGATCAGAATATACAATCACCTTAGTACCCCATATATAAGAACGAAATTTATCCAACGCATATACCACCGCAAGTAGCTCCTTCTCGGTAGTTGTATAATTTAATTGTGCATCCGAGAGAGTCTTACTTGCGTAGTAAATGGCAACCGGTTTCTTGTCTACCCTTTGACCCAATACGGCCCCCACCGCATAATCACTTGCATCACACATAATTTCGAATGGTAAAGACCAATTCGGTGATTGCAAGATTGGGGCCTCAACCAACTTTTTCTTCAAAATGTTAAAGGCGTTTTGGCAATTTTCATCAAAATCAAATGTTTTATCTTTTAACAACAAATTGCATAGGGGTTTTGTTATATCACTAAAGCTTTTTATGAACCGCCTATAAAACCCGGCGTGTCCCAAAAACGATCGAACACCTTTAACGGTTGTAGGATGAGGCAAAGTGGATATGACTTGCACTTTTGCTCTATCCACCTCAATCCCACGACTTGAGATAACATGCCCCAACACAATCCCTTCTTGAACCATAAAATGGCTCTTTTCCCAACTCAAAACTAGATTTTTCTCAACACATCTTTTCAAAACTTTTTCGAGTTGGTCAAGGCATGTATCAAATGATGGTCCAAATATTGAGAAATCATCCATGAAGATTTCCAAAGACTCCCCCACCATATCTGAAAAGATACTCGTCATACACCTTTGGAAGGTGGCGGGGGCATTACAAAGTCCAAAGGGCATTCGCCTAAATGCGAAGGTACCGTATGGACAAGTAAAGGTAGTCTTTGCTTGGTCTTCCGGATGTATAGCAATTTGATTGTAACCTGAATAACCATCCAGAAAACAATAAAATTTTTGTCCGGCTAATTTCTCAACAATTTGGTCAATAAATGGTAAAGGGAAATGATCTTTGGAAGTTGCAGCATTTAACTTCCTATAATCAATACAAATACGCCACCTGGTTACCGGCCGAGTGGCTACCTCTTCACCTGCGTCATTTGTGACGACTTGAATACCCGCCTTCTTAGGAACTGTTTGTGTTGGGCTCACCCATTCGCTATCCGAGATCGGGTAAATGATACCCGCATCAAGCCATTTTAGAACCTCCTTCTTGACCACCTCTCGCATGTTTGGATTTAGTCTCCTTTATGTGTCGCGAGAAGGACTCATACCATCTTCCGTGATGATCTTGTGCATCACTACCGAGGGACTAATTCCCTTCAAGTCCGCAATGGTCCATCCAATTGCCGCCCGATTGGCGAGCAAAACACCCATTAATTGCTCCTCTTGCTCCTCGGTTAAGTTTGATGCAATGATAACCGGGAGTGTGCTACCTTCACCCACATAAGCATACTTGAGATGCTTGGGTAGCACCTTCAACTCTAGCACCGGAGGTTCTTCCAATGATGGTTTCAACTTTGTATCGATGCTTTCCGGAAGACTTTCCACGTGATGTGTCCAAGTGGGCCTTCCTTCTTTCACCGCCATGACCTCCAACTCTTTCATTTCTTCATCCATGCTCCGATCCGTCTCCACCTGTGACCTGTCAAACATATAACAATCCTCCATTGTGTTTTCCCCATTCACGATTGTGTCGCAAAGAGGTATACACGTGTCAACGATGTCCGCCATATAGCATTCATCATCAACTGAAGGGTTTATAAGTCCGGAAAAAACATGCAACCTCAACCTTCAGTTTCCAAATGTCATGTCAACCGTTCCCTTTTTGCAATCAATTTGAGAATTTGCGGTTGCTAAGAACGGTCGACCCAAAATCACCGTAGGTTGCTTGGTTGGGTCCTTGGCCACATAATCAAGTACTAAAAAGTCCACCGGATAATAAAAATCTTTGATTTTTACTATCACATCCGAAACAATTCCACGGGGTAGTTTGGGTGTCAAGTCGGCTAACACCACGGTGGTGTTTGATGACTTAAGTGGGCCAAACTCGTATTGGTCATATAAACTACCCGGTAAAATGCTCACGCTAGCACCAAGATCTAGAAGTGCCCGATTGATTTTAAAATTGCCTACTTGAATTGAAATGATAGGCGCACCCGGATCTTGGAGCTTAGGTGGAAGTGCACCCAAAAGAATCGAACTCACATTTTTGGTTAAATCTAATTTCTTTGGAAATTTATGAGTTCGCTTTTGAGTACACAAATCTTTCAAATACTTGGCATAAGACGGTACTTGTTTAATTGCATCCAAAAGAGGTAAATTTATTTTTACTTGCTTGAAAATTTCCAACAACTCTTCTTGTTGTGGACCTCTTTTGTTTACAACCTTTTTCACGGGTCCCTTCAAAGCTTCGGGATAAGGGGTGGTATTAACCTCCACATTCTTTTCCTTAGCCTTAGGGACGGGTATGGTCACAACGGGATTGTTATTATCATTTTTCAAGTCATTTTTATTTTGACCCGTTTGACCATCCTCATTTTCATCCTCACTAGCATCTTCCACCACCCCTTCAAGAAATTGGGGTGGTGGTGTTTCGACACCATTATCTACAACTCGACCACTACGTAAAGTAAGTTGATTAATTGGTACCTCACGTGTGTTCCTTGAGCTCGACCCTTGATGCTTGGGGTTTACCGTTGTGTCACTTGGAAGCTTCCCCGCGCTTCCTCTCACTTGAGCCATTTCCTCCGCGAGTTGGGTGACTTGTTTTGCTAACAACTCATGTGCCTTGTTGCGAATCTCGTTTGTCTTCTTTATCTCCTTAATGTCACCGTGAGATTCTTTTTGCATATTTAACAAAGCATCCATTTTGGCACTCAAGTCATTGCCGCCCCCTTGGTTGTTTGAATTTCTTTGATACCCACCTTGATAATTATTATCTCTACCTTGGTATCCTTGGTTGTAAGGACGTTGGTAACCCCCTTGGTTACCACCTTGGCGATTTGGATATGATGACCCGCTTTGATTACCCGGTTGAAAATTCGGGTTCATTTGATTTGCGGCGTTCCCATATCGGAAGTTGGGATGGTTTCTCAATCCCGGGTGGTAAGTGTTCGAATTCATGTCATTATTTTTTCTTTCCCCGAACACTTCGTTGACTTCCTCAGTGTACTCACTAGGTCCTGTTGGACATTGATCGGCCTTATGGCCAATTTCTCCACAATCTTCACATACCGCAAATTGGACCGCATTTACCTCCTTCTTTTTCATACGAGCCAATTCCCGTTCTAAGGTAGAAATCCTATCCTTAGAATCGAGATCGGGAAGCGAACGGGAAATGGGATGTTTCTTTGCTCTATCGGCCGATTCCTTCTCCTTTGACCGTTTGCTCATACGCTCAAGAAATTCCCAATCATCATCTTCATGATTGCTCAAAAGAGTCCCGTTGCTTGTTGACTCGAGGCGATTCCATGTTGCATCATCCAACCCACGTACAAAGCACTTTACTAATTCCCACTTTTCTATTTGGTGATGTGGGCATTTCCGCATCAATTCTTTGAATCGAGTGAATGCTTCATGTAGCGGTTCACTTGATAGTTGCTGAAATGACCTTATTTCATCCCGTGCATCATCGGTCTTCGACATCGAATAGTATTCATCTAGAAAGACTTGTTGCATTTCTTCCCATGTTCGGATGCTATTCGCGGGAAGTGTGAGAAACCATTGCTTTGCCTTGTCTTTCAATGAAAATTGGAACAATCGAAGCTTGACCTCCTCCAATGCAAAATTGTGCCCACCGATAGTATTACATATGGATGAAAATTCAGCCAAGTGTGTGTACGACTCATCATTAGACCTCCCGTTGAAGTGGGGAAGTATATTGATATAATGAGGCTTACAATCAAACATTCTCCTTTCACACACTATAGGAGAATCATTGTCGGTAACTACCGGTCGAAAACGGTCATTCACTCCCCGTGGAGGTTGTTGATGACGTTGTGGACCGTTAACTTCTTGGTTGACCGGTCTTCGATTATCTCTTCTATCACCTCTTCGATTTCCACCTTGGTCACCCATTTGATAACCTCCCCCCACGAAACGAGGAATCCGATTAGGATTACCATTGTTGTTATTGTTGTTGTAAAACCCATCATTTCGGTTTCGTGGTTGGCGGTTATTTCCATACCCATCATTCCTCCCCACATAATTGGCATTTTGATAGTCAAACTCCTCACCTTCAAATCTTGGATTACTGTAAATATTACCGTGATTTACGTACCCCCAATCTCCATTATCGTTGACCCGATCATCATAGTAGCCCCCGTCATCCGAATTCTCTGTATGAATACTCACATGCTCCGGCGATTGATAACCAGGAACACTATAAGGTTCGTCATCGGGGATGGCGTTCCTCAAATCGTCTAAGTTGAAAAATGGGTCTTCGTTCGCGGGATTGCCACGATACGTTTGTTGATGAAGGTTTTGTTGTTGGGGTGTTCTTTGGTTGTTGTTGGGATTTTGGTTTTGGAAAGGTGGTGTGGGTGGTCCGGTATTGTTGTTACCACCCGGTTGTTCTTGAGGCATATGTTGAATATTTGGAGCGGGATTGAAATTGCTTTGGTATTGAAATTGGTGTGGATTTTGGTTTGCCATTGAATCGGTTTCGATGGATGGTGTACGTTGTGGTGTTTGAGAGGCTTGGTTAGAGGCAAGTGTTGCTTCCAACCGGCTTGCTAGATTTCTTCTTGCTACTCTTTCGATCTCCGGTTCGAAGACTAACGGTGAAGTCCTCTCGGAATTTCGCGTATGCATATACTACTTGTAACCTGCACAAGTAACACACCCGCGTAACAAGGAAAAAGAAGAAATACGAAAAGAAAATAAACAACTTAAAAAAAATATTTACTAAATTATAACAATTATCCAAACACAAAGCGCACGAACTCCCCGGCAACGGCGCCAAAATTTGATCGGATTGTCGCGCTCCGGTCAAAGATAATATTTATATGCCCAAATTACCCTTAACAAATAGCTAGTGGTAGCAAGGGGTCGAACCACGAAGAGTATGTGGTTTGCGAATGGATTCACTAGAATTAGAACGATTGTCACAATTTATGAAGCTTGCTATAATATTCTTGTATTTGTGTTTTTGATAGAAAATATGAAGTAATCTAAAGGACTTGGTTTAATTGGATAACAACTACTAATTGATAATTGTAATAAAAGTTTGGTTACTAGACAATAATAAGTAAAAGGAATCACACCCGGTTTCAGTAATTGCTAACTTATGGTTTCTACAAGTTTTAGACTTCAACTCAAATGCATACAATTAACGGATTTAGTGTACCGTGACTTAGGTGCTAATAACTATCAACGTTTCAATGAATGGACAAGAATACACTTTGTAATCAACACAAGTAAATCCTAACCAAGACAACGCATATTACACATAACCATTTCATAAAGTCATAACTTTTAACATCGCTCGACAATTTTATGAATACGAAACAAATGCAAGCTATTGTCAAAGGTTTCTAAAATCATACACAAATTTTCACAAAGTGAAGCAAGAACAATTCAAAACCATAAATTAAACAACTACCTACACCGGGGTGAAACCAAGATGATTAGCCGCTCATGGTTGACGGAGCTTGATCACCGGAAGAATGAAACTTGACGGAAGTCATGTTGGAGCTTGGAAGATGGAGAATGATTCTTGGTGTAAGATGAAGGTTTGTGATTGTGAATTTCTGGATATGGACTTGGATGTGGAGGTGTCTTCTTCTTTGATGATGATCCCCTTTTATAGCCATGGAGAATTTAGAGCATTCACATCTTAGAGCATTTTTGGTTGGCTTGATGGTAGACATTTTGATCATCTTCTCCATGTGAACTCCAATGCTAGAGGATTTTAGAGTTGCCTAATTTCTCTAATTGCTACTCACATTTAATGTTCTTGGCCCCCAATTGACTAAAATCCCGTATTTGACCAAAAAGACCAAGTTTTAATCTTAAAAAGGCATCCAAGAAAAAGTTGTTCCGGAATGAAAATCTAGCCACCGTCGCCGACTGTGTAAGTGGCCGTCGGCGACGGCGTGTAGAAATGCCATTTTTCTGTTTTTGTTATTTCTTGCTTCCGGTTGACCCGTTTCACTTCCAGGTGGTCCGTTTGGCTCCCAATTAGCTCCTTAATCTTCATAAGACCTACAAAACATAATTCCTTTTATAAGTAGGCTATTCGAGATTAAACATGTGTAAAAATGTTAAGTTAAGCAATAACGAACACCGGTTTTCAACCACGCATCAATACCCTCCAGACCATGGGCATGGTTTGGGCAAAGGAAATACCGGTAGTCCGGAAGAATTGCATCATAAATTCGGTAAAGGGGTACCGAAGACCTAGCGAGAAAGGGTATGCCGGGAAGCAGACCCAATCAACAGAAGAAATGTCCGATCGAATTGATCGATCAAATGTCTTGAAGACCATGCCATCGGGGAAAGCACCGGAAGCTCTCAATGCTGCAATGTCCGCGTTATCAAAAGCACAGATCTCCTTCTCGGGATTTTTAAGAAGATTTTGCTGGATGAAGGTCTCAGATGATTCGTCGGTTTAAGAAAAAGTTCTAGTAGCCATTGCAAGTAAAGGAAAATAGATTGACACGAAATGAATAAGAAGTAAGGAATTACCTGGAGACTCCGTTGATGATATCTGCTTTTCAAACAAGAAGAGAGAAGATATAGGAGCGTTGTAGATGTCCATCGAGTTAAAAGCGCGTTGGAAGTTGTATGGTGTAATCTTGACCGTCATCTCGATTTAATTGCCTTGATTCGCGAGACAGGGTTTTTGAAATATATCCGTTGGATTGGTATACCAACAGATATATTTGGGGACAATTGTTATGGGTCATTTTCTGAGCATATATATCCTGACTAATATTCTGCTTTTGATTGTTTGCTTGTGATCAATATACCGAATCAGGATATTGGTAACATCCTGGTGCGATATCCTGGTATTAGCTAAATTAATCACGTGCAGGTTAGAAGCTGTGGGTCACTAACGGTCGAATGGACCTCTTCTCCTTAAGACTCGGGCAAACCAGTTACATGAGAGACGTTGAACCCGAAGGACCAGGTCTACAATGTTTAAGTAGGGAATATCCGCCGAATCCCGGTTTAATAGGGTAGTTTGTTGAATTTCTTTTACTATAAATAGATGGGGCGGACCAGATTAAGGCACGCAATTTTTCACTCACTTCACTCGCACACTTTGCTCTCTAGCTACTAGCAAACACTATACACAAACATTTGTACTCGAATTACATTGTAACACCTAGTTGATCCGCATCACATCCTGCACTGTATCCTGATATTCGAAGCAATAGAAGAACTAGGCAGCTGCGATTGTCAGCTCCCGAGGTTTTATGCCAGCGATCTAGATTGATCAAGGGTTTTCCTCGTACATCTTGTGTCACCCTTTACATTTTTCGCTCATTGTTTGATCATATATACAACTCTATATCCTGAGCCGTATCCTGAAAACTGTTTTTTGCAAATAATTTGATTAACATATTTTCAACACTCGTTTCTAGCACACTACCTCACTTAACTAATTTGATCACTTAATTGCTTCGGTAATTTTTGACCAAAACAGCTTTGACTGCGACTGCGATGTTAACTCGAATCTACATTTTCTGAAATGATGTTTCTGACAGGTCTTGCATTTGGGTTTCTCACCCGACTGTTGGCTGTCCTTTTTAAATCCGGAACCCTTATTGTACTCAGAGTTCCCCTTATGTTTCTTATCAGAACGACGTGAGTTCTCATCCTCACGTTTCCTTTTCCCTTCTTCAGAATTCTTGAGCGATCTCTGCCTAACCGCATCTAGAGTAAGGGATAAGGATAGATCAGCCACATACTTAAAGGTAGTAGGTCTTGACGCTTTCACACTTGCTTTAATTTCTGGAGTTAAACCTCCAATGAAACGAGCTATGCGTTTCGGTTCCGGTGTGACTAAGTAAGGAACCAAACGCGACATAGTGTTGAAGCTCGTAAGATATGCCTGACAATCTAAGTTCTTCATGACTAAGGTCAAGAAGTCAGTCTCAATTTTCTCAACTTCATGTTGAGGACAGAAAGTATCTTTGATCAACACAACAAATTGATCCCATGTCATGTTATACAACGGGATCTTTCCAGTAGCTTGGATTAGGGACCTCCACCAAGCTAGGGCTTCACCTTTAAACGATTGTGATACAAACTTCACAATGTCCTGCTCTGCACAACCACTAATATCAACCACAGTATCCATCTCATCGAGCCAAGTCATACAATCGATGGCTCCTTTCTCCCTTGTGAACTCTCTCTGGGCTTGCAGGAGACGGAATACTTATAAGAGCAGGTCTTAACACGTGGCTCTTGAGTGAGCACAATCTGTCTAGATGGAATACTCCTTTGGTTTGATGAGTGGTGGGAATCGTCTTTCTTCGACTCGTGTGTTTTAGAAGGGGGCTTACTATGAGCCACGGATTGAGTCTTAGTGCGAGTCCCACTTGTTTCTTTAAACTGTCTGTCTAGGGCTCGAGTAACAGCATTATCTATTAATGCCTGAAGATCTGCACCAGTTACGTTTATTCTGGTGGTATCATTTCTCTCCCTGGTGTGACTGTTAACCTCTTCTGATTCAGCCATGTAGCTTGATTTGCTACATAAAATGTTGACAATAATTTATTCAGAAGTCTTATTATGGAATTGTCATTTTGACAATTCATTAACCATGGTAAACATAGACCATATTTGGTTAATTTGTTAATCATATTTATTTAGGATTTTCATTACAACTTATCCTTTATTATAAATCATTAAAGATATTAAGGTGGCACGAAAGGCCTAGTCACAAGGACATTTTTAATTCATAAGCCATGATCTCGTAAGATCGGGGCATTAAGGTTTGAACATAGTTCATTACCTTTTTCCTGACAGGGAGTCATAGACTACAACCGTCTTTTGTTTAAATTGACAATTATTATGGCCCATAGGCACTTCATCACTAATGGATGATTAATATATGATCATCTTAATTGATGATTTGAACCCATTATTTCTAAATCATAAGGCTACATAAGGAAACTGGAAGAATCCACTATAAGGATGACATGTGTGACTTTACCAAATCACATCTGCCAGGAGTGCTAACATGTTTTCAAATGTTAACAAGGATTTGAATCTTTTTAAATAGGGTTTACCATCATAGCCAGGTCTTATATGACATATAGGCTAGGTTATACCTTTTAAGATTCCTTTTAATATATAGGCAGATCAATTACAAAAAGGAATGATATTTTTGATTTATTTCATATAATATATTCATGCATATGATGACAAATGAAATTTAAATAAAACATTCCAATAAATTTAAACGAAGTACATAGATGCCCTAAATGGGACTTTTAAATAAATAACATTGTTCACGTAGGGACTAAAAGAAGAAATACAAGTCCTCGCAGGGACTGAATACCTAATTAAAATTGTCCACGCAGGGACTTAATTGAAATAATAATACAAGTAAATAAGGATTTTAATAATCCCTCTTCTTCTTCCTCTTTATTAGGTTTGCCAAACCCTTAAGAAATCCCCGGTGGCTTCTACGCTCCTCTTGAACCTCTCGTTCCACCTGGCTCAACCTCTGAAGAATCTCCTGCTGCTGCGGTGGTTGGATCTGTGGCGGCTGCGGTGGCTGCTGCTGCGGAGGTTGAGGAGGTGGCGGGTATTGATACCCATATGGTGGGTACCCGGTTTGGTATGAGGCTGCGTAGGGCCCTTCAGGATGAAGAGCATTGTAGTTGGTCGCCTCGAGGTACGGGTCGACGGCAGGGGCATTGTAGTAGTTGTAACCAGGGTAAGCTGGCTGTTCAAAAGGGTTATACGCCGCTGCACCGGTGTAAGAAGGAATTGGGTTATCATAACCCATGTGTGGTGGTGGTGGTGCTACTGGTGCAGAGTCGACCTCAGAAACTGGGTTTGAAGGCCCACCCAGTTGCGGGTCTTCATACAGTGGCGGGTAGTGGCTGCCACTGGAGTGTTGAGGGGTGTTGAAATGAAAATCCCCTCCTCGCACGGACATTCGTGCACCTGTTCTTCTTCGCCTCAGTGGTTCTGGAGTCAATTGTTGCACTGGCGGCGGCGGTGTCGGTGGTGTGACCGCGTGGAAATGCGAATCCTCAGAGGGATCCTGCTGCTGTTGTGGAGGTGGGTTGAAAGGGGGAGTGAACTCCCAGTGGTATGTGGCCCACCTTTTAGCAAAGCTGTCTGGGCCCCTGTACGGCGAACCATGAAAAGATGATCCGTCTGAAATCTCTATGGGATGCGTGGGCGTCCCAGATGGTGGCTCTGCAGGATCCGGATCTTCATCCACATCCATGTCTTGATCACCTGAGAAGTGATCTTCTGGTCCTAATGGGTTATAACCTATTGGTTCTTCAATCTGATTTATCGGGTTGAACTGGCTCTGGAAGTACGGTGTCGGGTCCTGGAAGGCCCGATGTGAACTCGACCTCGACCCCTGCAACGGTATGAAGGAGTGGTGTGAGTGGTCGGACTCGTTGTTCTGATGGAGTCCGAACGAATCTTGGTACGATGGTGAGGAACTGAGCGAGACAGAGCGTCTCGCAGGCTCTAGATAGGTTCTCCAATCCTCCTGGGGACTAGAGCTCATGGTTGCTGAAGGAGTTCGCCGGTGTGATGGCCCGGCCTCGTGGTCATTTCTGGCAGTAATTGGCGCCTTGCCTCTTCCACCTCTTCCTCTGAATCATGGTGGCATTTTCTTTGATCCTGTCAAAACAAAAGAAAACAACAAGGACAAAAAACAATTAAGATTAGGATTAGTCCTAAGTCATTAGCCTAGACTCGGAAGTCAAGGAATGCGCAACTGTGTCATTGAGATTATACACAAAAGGCTAGTGTTTAATTCACTCAATGTTGGCTCTGATACCAACCTGTCACACCCCGATATTTCCACGTATTACCGGTGGGCCCGGTGGGGAGTATCGTGACGTAGTTGATATCATCATAGTTAATTTAGTCACAGTTTAATGCACGGCGGAAGTCTGAAAGTAATAATATTACAAACTGATTGAAAGTACAATAAAATATTATACAACGGGTTGTAAGATGGATCCACAGGCGGATCAAAACAAAAGGAAATATTGTTCAACAGATTTAAAGTGATAAAAAGCTTGCAAGACTCTTTATTTAATCACTCAGAGTTTCCAGCCCATTACGCTTAGTACCTGCACTCAACCTTTTTGAAAATACGTCAGTTTACACTGGTAAATACAATTAACTGACTCTTTTGAAAAGTGTTTATAAAAATTGATTTAAATGCACAAGGCACAAATGTTCTTTTATAACTTGGGACAATTATTTTAAAAATAATCTTGTATACAGATTTATATGTTTGTCATCCATTCAGTAGCCCGGGTTAGAAGTACCGAGTTAAAGATTAATAGACACACCACTTGGTATAATACCCACAAGAAGTTTTCTCACAAGTGGGCTACCTTTTTACATACGCAACTGTCAGGTTTATGCCTACACCCCGTGTTTAAGTCGTGGCAATTTCAATGAATGAGCCGAGGATATCCAGGACATGGTCATTAACCCCCCAAAGGCATTTCATCAAACAAAACAGATTAAAACGGGTTATGTAAATGTATTAATCACAATCCGATTTAAATAACTACATACCTGACCAAGCGGTATTATTATAATACCGTATCCCAAGCCCGTATAAGGGAAAATAAGTTAAAAGTGTTTACCTGAGCAAAATTATAAATTTTAATCCCAGTCGTATATCAATCAGCAAACACAGGTAGCTTTTACTGGGCTCCTAATCTGGAACGAAGGTTTTTAATAACCTATTAGATTCCTAACGGGTCTTATTTAAGTCTTAACTTAGACCGGTTAGTTTTAAAGAAAGGCTTACGGTTCAAAACGCAAGATTAAGCGAAGACCGGATTAGAATGTGATTTAGACCTGACAAGTATGAAGACTTGTATAAAATGGGTAAACTAAACACATTCTGGATTTTGAAACAAAAATGATAAGGTTTGACCCGTTTCGGCTAATTTATGCAAACTAGTTACATAAACCGCACCGAACGCGTATATGCATAACGGGTAACCAAAATGAATCATGTATAGGTTCCACAAGTTAATATGCTTTAAATATGTTGTGATATCAGTAGGATACCTTCCATTATGCCCAAAACGAGTTTAAAACCAATTTAAGCCCCATAAGGGTATTTTGGTCATTTTAGTAGTAATCAAATTTGACGTGATGTCGTGGTCACAATCAAATTTAATCCAATTACTACTAAATAGATAGTGGCAAGTGGGTATCGAACACAGGGAGTTTGTGGAAAATGTGTTATTTGAAAGTGTATCTAACTTGACTAAAATTAAACTAATTGCAAATAAAGTAAAATTCAAGAGTTGATTTGATTGAATTGGTTTTAAAACTAAAATTAACTAATTAAATTGCAAAAGACAAGTTTTGGTTGTAAACAAATTAGAGATAAATGATCATCTTTAGTTTCCGGTTTGCTTTGACATTTATGCTATCATTCCACTAGAAAGAACTACATAGACATAGTTCATGTGTGATTAATTGCAGTGATGAAAGGGAACTAAGTACTCAGATTCCTAGAACGTGAGGTTGTTACCCGATGATCAATCAACCCTTACCCAAGCCTAACTATACCCATGATATCTCGATTGCCAACGGCACCAAGAACGTATGGTTTCTAATTAGTTTAGCACAAGAATCAACAATTTACTAACCATCAATCACACACCATAACAAATAGATCATAAAGATGAAGTTGTTATTCTAGAAATATGGAATTCAAGCATAAAGTCTTACACAAAACCTTCCACCAAAGATGACCACAAAGTGTTTAGCCACTCATGGCTTGAATCAACATCATCATACAAGTTTCAATGTTCAAAGGAATCACCAACATAAAAACTAGATTAAAGATTGTCTTTCAAGCTCCAAAAGTCTCCAAAGATGCTCCAAAATTCGTTCACAATTCAGGTGGTAACCGAAAACATATGATGAGCCACCATAAAAACCCATGAAATGACAATTTAATGCATAAGTTACAAAATTGGATCAGTCGGTGGCGTAACCTACGGCAGAGGGCCGTAGGTTACGGCGGGCAGCTTTCCCTTACGGCGGGTGGCTTCTGTCTTACGGCGAAGGCTTTTTGCAAAGGTTGGGGCCGTAACCTACGGCCAAGTGCCGTAGGTTACGGCGCTGAGTGTTAGTTTTTCCTTGTTTCCTTCATTTAATTCACTATTTCTTCAATCCCAACACCGCCAACTTCTAGCATCCATCCAAGCTCCATAAAACCCGCATTTTAAGCTCTTTAACACCTGTAACATCAAACATCTTGTGATTACCAAATTCAAGCTATTAACTGGATAAAGTATGGTATTTTAGTCTATTTAAAGGCCTTAAGGGTTGTCCTACGGACCACCCATCACATCCCCACACTTACCCGTTGCTTGTCCCAAGCAACTCATTCAAAAACTATTTTCAACACATACGCGATCAACATAAACTAAACAAAAACATGTCATCCTTTTACTAACCCGTTCTTAACACCCAAAATAATACACCCCTCTCTAAATCTCTCCTCTCGGCTACAAGTAAGTACTAGCAAAGATAAGCTAGACACACAATAGGCAAACGGGTGATTGCACAACTATAGGCTTGTACCTAAATCGGTCCTCCTCCCACAAGTGCCAAACATGAATGCAAATCAAAGGGGCTTTTAAGGTTGTAACGAGGCTAGGCGAATGGGTAGGAAATGGAATATATATGAAGTAGCGAAAACTTAACCCGGTCTTTTATTACCCAAAGAAACAAACGAACAACTATCAAACTTAACTACTATATACAAGACAACTAAACATCACTGTTTTTTTCTTTTTTTTTTTTTCATTTTTCATTGCTTTTTCTATTTTTTTTCTTTTCTTCTTTTCTTTTTTTTTTCTTTTTTTTATAAAACAACTAAATCACAAACTACTAAACAACCACTAATACTATAAGACCGGGTCAAATCGGGTAAATTTTTAGGTAACTAACTAGGGGTAATAAACTATAGGCTTGTAGGCACAAAATTGGGCAACTAAATGTCCAAACCCCCGCCCCTCTCACAACCATGCTCGTATATATAATTTATGAGGTCCAACCCCCCAAATCCCACACTCACACACACTAAAGACGAGGCTACCTAAATGCCCTTATCCTTTTCACATTCACGTCCAACTAATGACTCAAACCGCATTCAAGCACAAGTTCTAATGCACCCCCGCCCGTTGCCACTCTCATCAAAGATAAATTGTATTTATGTACAAGTGTGGCTTCAACTCTCACCAAGAACAAAAGGGTATTAAGGGTTGCCGGTGCATCATCTGGGGTTAGACTAAGGTGTTCAAATTTTTCATGTTTTGCTTGATTTAAAAATTTTTTCAAAATTTCTCCCCATCCCCACACTTGGGATACATTGACCCCAATGTATGGTTTTGAGAGACTTTGATCGCATAAATTCTTAAACACCAACTAAAAGCTTATAAACTCAAACCCCAAATTTCTTTTTATATTTTTTTTAAACAAAATCAAACAAACTAACTACCAATATTTCAAAGCTAAAGAACACAACAAGACTAAGGAAATAGTACATTGACCTGGTGAAGTTTGCCACAACAGATGTTATAGATAATCCGACTTCCTATCACCACTTTTACCCAAATATCCGTACATCTTCCCCACACTTGAATGTCGCCATGGCCCTGAAACATAGAAAGATAAAAACAGCAAGATCAATATAAAACCCCGGGTTGCCTCCCGAGCAGCGCTAAGTTTCGAGTCTTCAGCCAGACCGTGCCACCCCCATTTATGGTGGCTCAAAGAATCGGTTACTGCCACTTCCATCACTACATTGTGCCATTGAGCAAAATGCATCCGTCTCGTTTCGACTCGGTGGGTAATCAAATACACTCCTGCTTATACCCATATGTTTTTCTTCACGGTCCGGTGGGTGCTTTTTTCTCATTCTTTGAAACACATTTTTCATACAATCACTAGACTCACCACCCTTCCCCTCAATGGACTCATAACTAATCACTCTAGTTTGAACATCAAAGGACAACTTACGCTTCTTTTCGGTCATGGTAATAATCCCGTCTCTACAATTAATTTGAGCATTTGCTGTGTATAGAAACGGTCTACCTAAGATTACCCTTTGTTGTGCTGCCATTTTGGTAGAAGCATAGTCTAGAACTAGAAAATCCACCAGGTATTCAAACTCTCCCAACTGAATCTTAACATTCTGAACCATTCCCCGTGGACGCCTCCAACTTTCATCCGCCAAGCTTACCATGGTGTCTATATCTTGAAGCGGACCAAAGTCATACATATCATATAAATTTCCTGGTAGCACACTCATGCTTGCCCCGTAGTCCAACAATGCGTGAGGGGTTTTTAATTTTCCCACACGGATAGGCACGATTGGTGCTCCATGTTCTTTATCATTCTCACCATCGGCATCCTTCTCTATACCTGTATTTATTTGACACGGAGAGGTTAGACATTTTTCATTAAATTCGGTACTAGGAACGGTGCTTACCACATTGATATTAACGCCTTTTATGTTCTTGGGATTTGTCACCGTATCACTTGGTAGCTGGCCTTTTGCTTTCTTCAAAATCGCCACTTCACTCGCAAGTTGACCCATTTGAGTAGTCAAAGTTTGAATAGCTTTATCACGGGCCTCGTCCTTTTGCATCCGAACCTCATCACGTTGATTCATTCTTTGCATTTTGACTTGCATCGCCTTCAACATTTCCATTACTTCGTTTCCACCCGAAGAGCTTTGACCCGTTTGATATTTCCTTTGAAATCCTTGGTTTCCTTGGAAATTCGGGTTAACTTGATTTGAAGGGTTCCCATAACGAAAGTTTGGGTGGTTCCTCAACCCGGGGTGGTAAGTGTTAGAATTCATATTGTTGTAATTTCTACCACCCCCTCCTTGACCTTGCACAGCATGAACCTCTTCGTATTGCCCATCACCTCCTTGGCAATTTTCAGCCACATGACCTATTTCATTACAAATAGCACAAACATCATAAATTTGATTAGAAGTTGGTACATTACCATCATCAACCGCATGCACTTGTGTTCGGGTAATGGCCGGTCGTGCTCTCCTTGATGCTTGAGCTTTTCTTTTTGATGTAATGGCCATTTGCTCCAAGAACTCCCAATCGTCATGCTCATAGTTTGTGCTAAAAGTCCCATTTGTGATGGACATTAAATCACGTGCATCTTCGGCACACAACCCCTCATGGAAAGCATTCATCAACTCCCAAAGTTCAATTCCATGATGCGGGCAATTTTTGATCATCATATTAAAGCGCTCAAAGGCTTCATGAAACATTTCGCCTTGTTGTTGTTGGAAACTCCTCAACCCCTTCCTAGCATCATTGGTCTTTTGGGCGGTATAAAATTCGTCTAAGAAAATTTGTTGCATTTCCGCCCAAGTGTAAATAGATGCTGAAGGCAAAGTGTAAAACCACTTCTTTGCCTTATCCTCCAAAGAAAATTGAAATAAAACCAACTTGACATCATCGGCCGAAAAACCTTGACTCCCAAGAGTATTGCAAATTGAGTCGTAGGATTCCAAATGGAAATAGGGTTCCTCCGTTGCTAGACCCTTATATTTCGGCAAACTTTGCAAGGAATTCGTTCTCACTTCAAAAGTTCTTCCTTGATTGTTGTGAGGAATAACCACCGGTGAAGGATTATGAGTAATCACCGGCCTAAAATGCGCTTCAATACCCCTCGCATGTTCTCTAAGATGCCTTCTTGGTACACCCAACCGACCCCTTAGACGAATAGGACCCATTGGTCTTGGTATATGCCGTTGTGGTGCGAATGGTTGTTGAAATTGTTGTTGTGGCATTGGTGGGTGTTGAATTGGCCTTTGGAATTGTGGTTGTGCATGTTGTGGTCGAACTTGTTGCAATGGTATAGGGCGTTGCATTGGTGGCCCTTGTGGCCTCGGCCTAATGTGTTGTGGTATGAGTTGTTGTTGTTGTGGCACTCCACCAACACTTGGTACTCCTTGAGGTTGGCCTTGCACATAACCAAATTCTCCTTGATCTCCATCACCCCCATAAGCATACCCATCTTCATCATAACCCTCAAAATCCTCATATCCCTCATCGTAACCATCTCCCCCTATACCCGAAGATTGCCCAAAGGGAAGAGTCGAGTATTGAAAACCCGACTGGTTCGATGGTCTATAGGTAGAAGTAGCATGAACGACAGTTGAACCTTGTGGTAATGTATAGGTTGAAGATGATTGTCCAGAAACTGGGAAGAAATGAGTGAGTGGTGGAATTGTAGTAGAAGGATTGAAAGTGAGTGTAGGCTCTTCTTGAGTGGTAATGGGTTGGGTGGTGTTAGTTGGTGTTACATTATGAAGTAAAGTAGATTCGGTAGTAATGGTTGGGATGGTGGTATTTGGTGACGGTTGTGTTGATGATGGTATAAAAGGTGGTACAGGTTCACCCGTAGTGGGTAGTGGTGGTGGTGGATCCATGTATCTCAGTGGTGTAATCGGTGTAATTGGTGTTATTGGTGAACCGTTGATTCTATTCTCTCTTAGCAAAATTTTGTTTCCTCTTAGTGTTCGCTCAATTTCCGAATCAAACGCCAAAGGTGATAGCTTGTGAGAGCTTCTAGTACGCATGCACCTGTAAATACCTGCACACTAACACACCCAGCGTAAACCAGAAAAAATAACAAACTAAAAAGGATAAAAAATAACACACGTTGTGCACTACTCCCCGGCAACGGCGCCAAAATTTGACGTGATGTCGTGGTCACATTCAAATTTAATCCAATTACTACTAAATAGATAGTGGCAAGTGGGTATCGAACACAGGGAGTTTGTGGAAAATGTGTTATTTGAAAGTGTATCTAACTTGACTAAAATTAAACTAATTGCAAATAAAGTAAAATTCAAGAGTTGATTTGATTGAATTGGTTTTAAAACTAAAATTAACTAATTAAATTGCAAATGACAAGTTTTGGTTGTAAACAAATTAGAGACAAATGATCATCTTCAGTTTCCGGTTTGCTTTGACATTTATGCTATCATTCCACTAGAAAGAACTACATAGACATAGTTCATGTGTGTTTAATTGCAGTGATGAAAGGGAACTAAGCACTCAGATTCCTAGAACGTGAGGTTGTTACCCGATGATCAATCAACCCTTACCCAAGCCTAACTATACCCATGATATCTCGATTGCCAACGGCACCAAGAACGTATGGTTTCTAATTAGTTTAGCACAAGAATCAACAGTTTACTAACCATCAATCACACACCATAACAAATAGATCATAAAGATGAAGTTGTTATTCTAGAAATATGGAATTCAAGCATAAAGTCTTACACAAAACCTTCCACCAAAGATGACCACAAAGTGTTTAGCCACTCATGGCTTGAATCAACATCATCATACAAGTTTCAATGTTCAAAGGAATCACCAACATAAAAACTAGATTAAAGATTGTCTTTCAAGCTCCAAAAGTCTCCAAAGATGCTCCAAAATTCCTTCCCTTTTAAGCTCCATTTACACCTGCACGTCCAAACAACTAGTAGTTACCAAGTTCAAACAATTAAACGTGTAAAGCATGGGATTTTAATCTTTTTAAGGTACTTAAGGGTTGTCCTACGGACCACCCGTCACATCCCCACACTTACCCGTTGCTTGTCCCAAGCAACCCATTCAAAAACCATTTCAAAACTACAAGCGATCAATATGCAAACCAAGCTAAAATGTATCGTCCTTTTACTAACTTTTTATCGCCCCACAAGACACACCCCTCACAAAAATCTCTCGGTGATAAGAAATATTAGCACATAATGCTAAACCATTCAACGCGTGTGTGTGTTTGTGCGACAATAAGCTTGTATAAAAATCAAGTCTCCTCCTAACAAATACCTACATGCTTATGAATCAAAAAGGACTTACGGGTTGTAATGGGGCTAAGTGCAAAGGTAGGAAATTGTGGACATGTGAAAGTAGCTCATTGATTTGACCCGGTTTTTATTTCTACTACTAAACAAAGCAAACACCAAATATATACACAACTTTTTCAACGTTCTCAACTACAATCGCAACTAAATACCTCTTTTTTGTATTTTTCTCATATCTTTCTCATATATTTTTTTTCTTTTTCTTTTTTCTCTTTTTTTTTCTTTTTGTCTCATATCGAACTTCAACAATATATACAAGAACATCAACACCACATGCTAAATTTCCTAAACCGGGTCATCTCAAAAGGTAAAATTTTGTAGGAAGTAAGTTTGGGTCACAACCGAATGGTATAAGGCTCAACCATGGCTTTCTAAAGACCAAACCCCCACCCCTCACAATACCAAGCTCATATATGTAAAGTATGAGGTCCAACCCACCAATCCCACACTCTCACACTTCTAGAGGAAATTACCTAAAAGCCCCTTATCATTTTCAAAAGCATACTAACTTTAGGATTTAACAAGAATTCGTACACAAGTTCTATTAACACAAAACACACACCGCCACTCAAAACAAAGAACTATCTATAATAATCATATGTGGCTCAAATTCTCACCAAGAAAAGACTAGGAATGGGTATCGGTGTGTCAAGTGGAACAATATCAAGTTTTCAAATTTTGACAATTTTCGCTTGGCTACACAAATTTTTTTTTTTTAAATTCTCAAAAAATTCTCCCCCATCCCCACACTTGGGATACATTGTCCCAATGTATGGTTTTGAGGGAAAGATCGCTCTTAACCAACAACATTAGCTTTCGCTAATACTCTCAAATCCCAAATTTCTTTTTATATATTTCTTTTATTTCTTTTTTTTATTTTAATTATTTGAAACACCACCAATCCTTCACAACCCATAAACTAAACACATCAAAACACCACCCGACTGCCCAACCGTAAACTTAAACATGAATATATACAAAGGTGCACAAAATGAGAACAAGACACAACCTGATTAGTAAATCAGCAGTGTTGGTAGTGATGCAGATGCGGTAATCGGACCGGTTCATAAACATCTCTTGGATTCGCCGATATCTCAACGGGGATGTTGCCAAACATCCCCACACTTGAATCATTGCATCCGCGAGGATTGAAACATAGTAACCTGCAAAAACACAAACACAACACCAAAAAAAAAACCAAACAAAGCAAAACAAAACAAAACACAAATACAATACTCTACATCCTCGGGCTGCCTCCCGAGAGCGCTAAGTTTAAAGGTCTTCAGCCAGACCATACCTGATATGCGTTATGGTGGTCTTAATGCACACTTACCCGCAGCATTTCCAACAAATGCCCGGAAATTTACATGCCATCTCCATAGATTTGTCAGTATATTTGGCATGTTAAAGCTGCTCCTGCGGGCTTTGCTAGTCCACTTCATGACATATACCTTAATGTCTGGTAGTTTCACCTTTCTCATCTTGTTCCTCGAACCCTCTTCCCCACACTTGTTAATTTGAATCATTGATATGGGAAGAGGTTCGGTACACATATCCATCTCATCAGCCTGCTCTACCTCATAATCTGCACACATCATCTGATCTACAAGTGACTCTTCATCAGATAAAGGACTCATTGGTGTGGTATTATCCTCCACAACCTCCTCCTTCATGTGAGAACAATCTCTAATATCGTCAGGTAATGGTGAGAGGCTTTCTTCTATCTCTATCTTCAATTTTAATGTATGACACTTAGAAACTAAGCAGTTGATTCGGTCTTCATCGGACAGGTTGGGTGTTGCTAAATATTGCTCGATTTTGGACAAAGTTACTTCCAATACAGCAAGCTCTTTTTCCTCCTCGGTCTCATAAACATAAACACCCTCGGGCTCAGAATATTCTTCGGGATGATATTGTCGATATCCCTGATACGGTCTATAGATGCGCGCTTCCATCATCTTTTTATCCCAATACTTCGGGGTTTTCCGAATACACCGTGCACACATCATAATCATAAGTGTGATCGCGACCGCAACAAAAACATAGACCATCCATCCTTGCCTCATAATAAACTTCCTCGTCCCGATCGTATCCATATGAATAATAGTCATCCTCCATTTCTGATTCATAATCGTCAACGTATGATGGAGGTGGAAGCTGTGAAACATAAGACACCGGTTTTCCATGTGCCCTCCTGTAGTGAGCCTCGTGACAACCAATACATGGATGTCGTGGACCCCCGCACAATCTACACGTAAATAAGCTGAAATTTGTGTAATGCCCTGTCATCCTGCACAACACAACTCAACTACCAAGTGTAAATCATGAACATAAAAGAAATCTTTTTGGTTTTTTTTTTAATTAATTTTTTTTTTCAAACTAATACACAAGATAACACACGTTGCGCACTACTCCCCGGCAACGGCGCCAAAATTTGACGTGATGTCGTGGTCACAATCAAATTTAATCCAATTACTACTAAATAGATAGTGGCAAGTGGGTATCGAACACAGGGAGTTTGTGGAAAATGTGTTATTTGAAAGTGTATCTAACTTGACTAAAATTAAACAATTGCAAATAAAGTAAAATTCAAGAGTTGATTTGATTGAATTGGTTTTAAAACTAAAATTAACTAATTAAATTGCAAAAGACAAGTTTTGGTTGTAAACAAATTAGAGACAAATGATCATATTCAGTTTCCGGTTTGCTTTGACATTTATGCTATCATTCCACTAGAAAGAACTACATAGACATAGTTCATGTGTGATTAATTGCAGTGATGAAAGGGAACTAAGTACTCAGATTCCTAGAACGTGAGGTTGTTACCCGATGATCAATCAACCCTTACCCAAGCCTAACTATACCCATGATATCTCGATTGCCAACGGCACCAAGAACGTATGGTTTCTAATTAGTTTAGCACAAGAATCAACAATTTACTAACCATCAATCACACACCATAACAAATAGATCATAAAGATGAAGTTGTTATTCTAGAAATATGGAATTCAAGCATAAAGTCTTACACAAAACCTTCCACCAAAGATGACCACAAAGTGTTTAGCCACTCATGGCTTGAATCAACATCATCATACAAGTTTCAATGTTCAAAGGAATCACCAACATAAAAACTAGATTAAAGATTGTCTTTCAAGCTCCAAAAGTCTCCAAAGATGCTCCAAAATTCGTTCACAATTCAGTTGGTAACCGAAAACATATGATGAGCCACCATAAAAACCCATGAAATGACAATTTAATGCATAAGTTACAAAATTGGATCAGTCGGTGGCGTAACCTACGGCAGAGGGCCGTAGGTTACGGCGGGCAGCTTTCCCTTACGGCGGGTGGCTTCTATCTTACGGCGAAGGCTTTTTGCAAAGGTTGGGGCCGTAACCTACGGCCAAGTGCCGTAGGTTACGGAGCTGAGTGTTAGTTTTTCCTTGTTTCCTTCATTTAATTCACCATTTCTTCAATCCCAACACCGCCAACTTCTAGCATCCATCCAAGCTCCATAAAACCCGCATTTTAAGCTCTTTAACACCTGTAACATCAAACATCTTGTGATTACCAAATTCAAGCTATTAACCGGATAAAGTATGGTATTTTAGTCTATTTAAAGGCCTTAAGGGTTGTCCTACGGACCACCCGTCAGATACCTTCCATTATGCCCAAAACGAGTTTAAAACCAACTTAAGCCCCGTAAGGGTATTTTGGTCATTTTAAAGTTTATAAAAGAGGTTAAATAATAATCTGAGTTTCTGGTCTAAAATAATCAGTAAAAATATTTATTTTTAATAAGTTATATCAGTAAGATATCATACATATGTGAATTTTATCATTTATGGCCAAACTATGCACCGTAGGGGCATTTTGGTCATTTCACATAAGCTATAAAGGTCAAATTTGGAAATCTGAGTTCAAAACTTTAACTTACTATAAAAGTATAAAAATTTATCCATAACATCAGTAGGTGATGAGTCTTAGGTTCCAAATATGGTTTTAAACCATACTATGCGCCTAAATCGCATAAAAGTCGGTATTTGACGATATTCAGGTTGATTAAGGAAATCTGAGATTTTGATCAGCCTTTACTGTTTAAAATAACTTATTTAATATATAAAATCAGTAGAAAAAGGTTTTACATGTAAAGGATGTGTAAAACTCATTTTATTAGCAAAAAGGGTATTATCGTCAATTACCGAGCTTATGCAAGAACTCTATGTTATGATCAGTTCAAAATTTAATAAAAATTTCCAAAAATCCTTAAATATTATATTACATCAGTAGGTAAAAGGTTTGGTGTCAAAATTTGGGTTTAAATAGGATTTAATTAATAAAAAGGCTTTTATTAACAGCATAACTCTCATTTTAGACCACAATCTGATGTCAAACTTTTAGGACATACTTAAATATTAGTAATAAAGGTTTTTGTCCACTCACATTTTCAAAAATCTTGTTTTATTATCAAAAGGGCATTATGGTCAACATTTAAGCACATAATGGAAACATGCATATGAATTAGATTTCTAAGGAACCATATAGTATAATCTCAGAGGGTTATACTAATATGTAATATGGTCCTAAAGGAACCCTAAGGTATAACTAAACTAAGCTAAATCGGGTCAGAACTGAAAGTCAAAGCAAAAGTCTACTTTTGCGACTTTTGGTTGCGAACCGAGCCTAAACTCAGAATTGTCGGGTTGAACATGCCTAAACATGTTCTTATATTATTTACCAAGTCATTTTAGTGTTAAAACATATTTCATAACTTCTACATTATCAGTTATGAATTATTTTGTGAAAATGGACACGTTTGACTTTTTATTAATAAGTTTGACCAGACATTTGACCAAGTTAGAGTGTTAATCAGTAGGTGCCCTTTTAAGGGTTTATTACCTACATAATTATCAACTCATAGCCACTTTCAATTCGAAAAATGGCTGGACCATTAGTGATTAATCACAAATTCAAAGCTTAATTACGCTAACTTTGACTTTCGGTCATTACACTAAAGAAAACTTAATTAAGGAGGCTAAGAACACTTACATTAGTCCTTAGCAAGAAGATTAAGACTAAGAAAACTTCTTTAAGCTCCAGGAGGCTTCCGAGAAGTTGTTGTGAAGTAAAAACTTCAAATGTGAGTTCAAATGAGGCATCACAAGCCCTTTATGAAATGCCTAGGATCAATGCAGGTGTCCCCCAGGTGAAATCTGATGCATACAGGTGTCCTAGAGGTTTCACAATACCATCAACATGCTGCTGATTCGAGAAAAGGGGTGTAGAAGGAGACAACCCGCAGCTGTCCATTTTTACTGCCCAGTTACAGGTCTTACGGACCGTAAGCCTTGGCCCTTACGGTCCGTAACCGCCATTTAAATTTTATCGCCCAGTTAAGTCTCCTTACGGTCCGTAAGGAAGACGCCTTGCGGTCCGTAAGCCTTCGGTCAGAGACAAAAATTTGAGAACTTCTAACCTTTGATCATGCAACTTTTCATACTCGAATCTAAGGTCATTTTCAGCAGGAGGGTCCATTTGTTCAGTTCAAAAAGTACTTGGAAGTAATGCCATGCAAAATATAGTCTTGGACTCTTTGAAAGAGGCCATAACTTGAAGAATTGTCGTGTATACTCACATGGTCATTTCCTTGATATTTGAATTATTTTTCACAAGATTTAACCTGAATATTTATAAATCATTATCTGATTTTCATGAGGGTATAATAAATAAATATCACAATGTTTTTGGGATCATTAAAAGGTCACTCAGAGGTAATTATTAACATGTCGACACTTTTAACCCCTATGCTTTGTAGAATCCTTAATTTAAATACAAACGACTTTTTATGTTCGATAATTTATTCATTAAAGAATACGAACGTCGTGTGAGGTCAATCAGAGGCACAAGAATGGCATGTTGACACTTTGGATCCTTTTACTAACATATTTACATTGTTTGACCATTTTAGTCCCTCGTAATCAATTCATTACACGTTTAAAGTCCACGACACGTGTCTTTATTATATTGGACGTGATTTTGCGAGGTGTTACAGATTGCCAGCGTATGTTACACGCTTCAACATCATGTCCCGATTGGTTCCTTATTTGGTAACACCGGAACCTAAGCGAATAGAACGTTTTATTGGAGGTCTAGCTCCAGAAATCAAGGGAAATGTGAAAGCATCCAAACCAACCACCTTTAGGTCAGTAGTTGATCTGTCTTTATCTGTGATAATGTAGGTCCCCTATTTGTATGGATCTTCAACAGAATTGTCTTTCCAATCAAGAGTGCGGAATCCTCTTGATCAGAATAAGCAGAAAACGTGTAGGAAACAGAAAACAGCAAATCACTTTCAACCTGGGTTTTCTATTGATTATCCAACTTGCAGTTTACAATCAATTAAAACCCTAACAACCACTAATTTCGTCCAAGCCCTAGCTCTCACGAAATTCTGTCTTTCCAATCAAGAGTGCGGAATCCTCTTGATCAGAATAAGCAGAAAACGTGTAGGAAACAGAAAACAGCAAATCACTTTCAACCTGGGTTTTCTATTGATTATCCAACTTGCAGTTTACAATCAATTAAAACCCTAACAACCACTAATTTCGTCCAAGCCCTAGCTCTCACGAAATTCTATCTCTCACAAACTGTTTTGGCTAATTAGCTGATTAACCTAAACCCTAAAGCCTAACCTTGTTTATATAACACAAGGTTGCAACTTGGGCCAAGGTTAAACATCATGGACTACGAATTGGACAAGCCCAATTCGTTTCCCATAAACCCAATGTGGGTTATGTAGCCCAAACTCTATTATCTCACTAATACAAAGCTAAACCCGCTAACCGTTTATCGTTTAACTAATTACAAGATATCCAAAGACCAAATCTAAGCTGTTGTCACAAACATGCACCAACAAACTCCCCCTTGACAATAGCTTCATAAAGTAACTTTGTCTTCAGTCATCTTGCAATCTTCATGTAATCTTGCACTGTCTTTGGTCTTTGGATAGCTTCAGCTTCAATAGCTTCTGTCAGCAACAGACTCCCCCTAAGCTGATGCATCCAATCACCAAATCTTCAAAAACTTTAGCGTTTGAGTAAACTCCAGTTCAGCATATGTATAGCAATCTTCAAACTCTTCAACTTTGTCTGCAATATAGAAAGGAGGTTCTACCATGCATCCAATCAAACTCTCATCTCCACAGCAACTCAACACTTTAACTTCTCAGCAACATACCGCTTCAATCTGTTTACTATAAAACAAACATCTCGAGAAACCATAAGAATTTTTCAACATAAGTTAAACAAATTATTATTATTCAAGAGATTTGGTAAACTGTATAACAGATTAAGCATTTTCCAATTTATCACCAACACGCAAAACTTTTTAATCACACACTCTATAACCCGCATGATTTAAAATTTTGAACTCACTTTCTAACACTGTCTCCCCCTATCAGTAACAATTCTTCCAAGAATAACAGTTTTCCGTACGTTAAGAATTTTAAACAGAAAAAGACACTATTTTTGGATTTTTATATTTTCTGAAAGCAAGTAAATAACAAAAGCAATAAACACTCTATTTTTGTGAGAATCACTAGTAAGAAGATCATATCAACAAAATCAAACTGTTTCACACTATTAGATAATTCTTTATTTAATTTTTCGTGAAAAGCAGTTCAAGATGATTACCAGTATGTTCGTCCACTTAAACAAAATGCATGAACATTTCAAGTACCATTACCGTATGATACGTTAAGGTAATTTTATTATACTGAAATACTAGTGTGTCCCACTTCAGGATATACCCCCACAATCAAGGTATGCACAAAGATTCATCGTAGTAGGTGAGTATACCGAATTCATCCTTTAAGATATCCTGACAGTGACTAGGTCTGCATATAATCTATTTTATCATGTTTTGATTTCTTAACAATGAACACCCAAATAAATAGTAATCAAATCCTGGAAATATAAACAACACACTCTATCATGCAAGTATCTTCCCTACCACATATTTCACAAGTCCAATCCAGATTTCTGAAATCTTAACTGGGAATAGGTTGAGAAGAGAACAGAATAGATCTTTAGGAGAGATGGTATAATATACAGATCAAATGAGTTTTCTCAGTTTGATATAGGTTTATTGGGTTTCTTTTGGGCACTAGAGGGCCTCTTTCGGGTGTATTAGATCTATAGCGCGACAACGTACAGCTAGGTCAGCATGTATCTGGATGCAGCAGAAGCTGTCGTTGCCTAGCACCTCCAGGTCAGCATATATCTGGATGCAGCAGAGGAGGTACACGACTTTTTTCAGAGAAGATTTCAGAATCAGATCAAAATTGTGTGTATCGGGACAACATACAGACATTCAAATAGAAATGAGCTAATTCCAAGTGACTTTCTTTCCTGGGGTCATGTACAATTTTAGTTCTGAACAGAAAAACAGTCAAGATATCCCCAGATGAAATAACAGTATAAAGACCCAAAACTTCAGATTTTGGCAATCTATCAACGCAAGATTTAAGGTCATTAAACCATACACCACTGATGTGTTCCCCACTCATACACAGTTCATTTAGGTTTATATCACATTGGTAAGTTGATTATTTCATGCTTTTGCCTACTGGTACATCATATGATGAAACTGCTATCACACTTAAGCAATTTAATTCAGTTTGAGTGTGACAGTCTAACTAGCTGATGTACTATCATTTCTTCTTTTTCACACAGTGAAAACTCATTTTTGATTTTCTATTTTTTATGTTTTTGATTTTTCAATGTTTTTTTTTATTTTTGATTTTTAAGAAAACAGTAAACTATTTACAAAATTCTTATGAAAAACCAGTTATTCAGGATTCCTCATCCCGTTGAGTTCGACTAAATGTTCAAAGCGAGCCCTGTCAAAAGCTTTAGTATAAAGATCTGCCAGGTTATCTTCTGTGTCTACTCAGCACTTTGAACTTCAATTTAAAACAATCAATATATATATATATATCAACAATCTCACATCCCCCTTCATATGCCTAGAGCAGCCATTATCACCATAGGTTGATAATCCTCCTTAGCAGCTCCTGCACACACCAACTAAGAAATTAGTTAGATTGGGGGACCCAAGCCTTAATGGTCTTGGGTCGTCCAAATTCACCAACCACTGGAACATCCATCCAATATCCATTACTCCTAACTGGAGTCTTGGATCTCAGACCTGTTGATGGAATTTGATTTTGATTTCCATAAGGTCTCTGGTCCTGAGGGTTCCTATATGTATTTGGACTATTTGACCTTTGAAAATTCTGATTTTGAAACCTTGAATTTTGATTCCAAGAAGCTTGATTGTTATAATTTCTAAAGCCATTGTTATAAAAATTTCGACAACCATTATTTTGGTATCGATTTTGATATTGACCTTGACTTCTGAAATTATTTGTATTTCCATTAAAATTGTTCATTCTAGGTGAACTGCTTCTAGGTCTGTCAAATCTGCCTGGTGGAGATCTAGGCTGAAATCTTGGTTGATTTCTTTGAAAACGAGGAACTTGTGGAGTTCCTTTTTCAGCCTTATCTTCACCAACAGCAACATTTTCTGGTTGCTTAGGAGCAGATTTCTTTGGAGAATTTGCGCCTTTCTTGTCACTATCACCTTCCTTCACAGGTAATTTCCCTCTCTGTTTTTCACTAAGTTGTGCTTCACTCTTTTTGTTAGGACAACAGCTAGCTACATGTCCTTTGACATGACACTTGAAGCACGATCTCCTTTTCAAAGACTTCTTAGCTGGAGTCTCTGAGGTAGATCCCTTATCAGATGGTGATGATCCCTTAGATGAACCTTGTTCAGTTTGCTTTATTTCAGATTTTTCTATGCTCTTATTTTTAGCAAACTCTACATTCGATTCATTTTCAATAACAGTTGTTTCATTTTTCATATTACTACCTTGAACAAAATTAATCTTTTTAACAAAAGCTTGATTTTTATTCTTAGGCGGTGAATTTTTCCTTTTCAAATCATCACTCTCAGATCCATCACCTTGACTTGATGTGGATGCGAAACTACTAGGTGTAGATGCCATAAAGTCTGCTAGCTCATTTTCACTAGGCAGGAATGAATAGTCATGACTAAGAGGAGGTGGAACTTCATTAAAGCCTTGGAAGCCCACACTTGTCTTGTCATTACTCTTCTTTAACCCACCCATCATGTGTTTCATTACAAAAGATGAATCTCTGAATTGACCTAATTTCTTTTCAAGTTCAACAATTTTGAGTTGTGCATCTGACAACTCTTTGTTTTTATCAGAAATCTCTTTTGTTTTCTCAGCCATCATGTCATGAGCTAAATCTATTACTTGAAGTTTTTCATTTAACTTGCATGTTAAAGCTTCAATTTCAGCTTCACAACCTTTTATCTTCTTCAAGTATGACGATTCATTTCTTTTAGCAAAAAAATTTGCTTCTTTTATGTTAGACATCTCACTTACCAGACTTTGGTTTTGTGTTGTCAACCTGGCAACCTCACCCTGTAGTTCACGACATCTCAAACACACAGAAATAGATTGTACCTCTTTCTCATGAACTTCTGAGTTTTCATCAGCAACAACCTGTTCAGCTTCACTCTCCTTCTCTACTTCAGCATCCACTTTGGCTTCATCATTTTTCACTTCAGATTCAGCATCACTAACAGTAGTTTCAGCCTCATCAACTGGCACTATCTCTGCCATGAATGCCTGAGTGGCACTCTCATTTCCCTGATATCGCTTTTGTAATGCATCCCACATATCCTTTGAATTAGTGTACTTCGTAACGGTATGCTTGATGCTATCAGGTAAGGACATCTTTATCGCAGCTAAAGCTTTCTTCTCAGCTTCAACCACCTGTCTCTCAGATTCATCCATCTTGTTATAAGACATCAGTATAACCCTTCCTTCGACATGACGTGTAGGAGCAACATATCCATCAATCATACAACACCACATTCTAAAATCCTCACTTTTCACAACTGATTCAAACTCCTCCTTCCAAACAGCATAGTCTTTAACATTTGCAAGCTTTGGCCAATTCTTAACAGTCTCATTGAACTTATCCATTCTGACCATCTTTAAACACGTTTTGCCGTAACCGTACCGATAAAAACCGTACAAACGATCTCCGAAAACAGTGGTTACTAAATTACACCTTTAGAATCGTCTCGAAAAGACGAATCCAATGATATCTAATGTCAAAAACCGTATTCGGGATTTTCCAGAGTTTTTTTTTTTTTTTTTTTTTTTTTTTTTTTTTTAACCCTAAAAATCAAAGGAATTCAACGGTCCAAACGGTTCTGTCTAACGAGCTACGGATCAATTTCTATTTGCAAAACACTTAAATTTTATCGACGCTTGCCAGAAAATATTCCACCCTTTTAAATTTGCTGCTAAATTCGCTGGTTAATCAGATAATATCGCTGGGTCTCAGTTAATTTCGCTGCTCAGTCAGTTAATTTCGCTGGTTACTTAATTGTCCAAATTCGCTGATCTGTTACTTGTTCAATTTCGCTGGCCAAAGTTCACTGCTAATTTCGCGATTACGACTACTTGTAAAGTCGCCGAAAACCGTGATAATTTCGCTGTGGAAAATTATACGGTTACCAAAGTCGCCTTTGGATTTAACTTCGCCGATCACCGAGATATAAGTCCCAAATTCGCTGCTGATCAGTTAATTATGCTGGTCTATCTGCGAATTTGTTAAATTCGCCCAGTATCTTTGGAAACTCAATCTGTTTTGTATTCTGAAGATTCTCCAACACAATCTGCAAAATCAAAACAGCAAATCAGCAAGCTTTACACGAAATTCTTATGAACTTAACGAAGAACACGAAGAACAGTCTTCGAATCTTCAAGAGTTTCCAGCCAAAATCCTTCAAGCAATCAACAGAATCTTTCCAGAAATCCTGAAAAACACCAAATAAACAAACCAGAAGATCAAAACAGCCAACAAATTCGAAAAATTATATCAAAAATTTCGAAAATTTCAAAACCCTAATTTTTCAGGTTTTCAAAATTTCGAAAATTTCTTCCTGTTTCTGCAGCCAACAATCCTGAACCGAGCCTTCAAGAGCCTAATGCTCTGATACCAATTGTAGGTCCCCTATTTGTATGGATCTTCAACAGAATTGTCTTTCCAATCAAGAGTGCGGAATCCTCTTGATCAGAATAAGCAGAAAACGTGTAGGAAACAGAAAACAGCAAATCACTTTCAACCTGGGTTTTCTATTGATTATCCAACTTGCAGTTTACAATCAATTAAAACCCTAACAACCACTAATTTCGTCCAAGCCCTAGCTCTCACGAAATTCTATCTCTCACAAACTGTTTTGGCTAATTAGCTGATTAACCTAAACCCTAAAGCCTAACCTTGTTTATATAACACAAGGTTGCAACTTGGGCCAAGGTTAAACATCATGGACTACGAATTGGACAAGCCCAATTCGTTTCCCATAAACCCAATGTGGGTTATGTAGCCCAAACTCTATTATCTCACTAATACAAAGCTAAACCCGCTAACCGTTTATCGTTTAACTAATTACAAGATATCCAAAGACCAAATCTAAGCTGTTGTCACAAACATGCACCAACAGATAACTCGGATTTCCAAGACACTTTTGCAAGTACCGTTTCTACTTGTAATCCAGTAAACGTTGTGATTAAGTATTCCTTGTTAAAATTTAATGCAAGTGTTTGATGTATTTGATTGTTTTGCGTGTTATTTAACCACACACTACGTCGGGTCGCACATCCTCACACCGGTCGCACCCCTCCCTTATTGCGTGGGCTCTTTAAGCCCAATTCCCCTCTCGAACTCAAACTGAGCCCAACCCACTCCCTTTGTAAGTG
Organism: Helianthus tuberosus; assembly: GCA_030545235.1. Classification (NCBI taxonomy): domain Eukaryota; kingdom Viridiplantae; phylum Streptophyta; class Magnoliopsida; order Asterales; family Asteraceae; genus Helianthus; species Helianthus tuberosus. Next base: position 20,220,361 of record CM060368.1, on the reverse strand, counting down.
CATGAGTAGTTATGTCTTCATATGATCCCTTTGCAACAACATTGGCAAACCCTAAAACTCTTTCCAAACACACACTGGGTGACGACGATCTTCTTCCCTTCGAAGCCCTCTCTTCTTATCTGTCACACCCCGATATTTCCACATATTACCGGTGGGCCCGGTGGGGAGTATCGTGACGTAGTTGATATCATCATAGTCAATATACACAATATAATAGCACAGCGGAAGTCTGGGTGAATAAACTATTATAAACCATATTGTCTGAGTGTTTGAGTATATGAATGTACAGACTGGAATGTAATAAGATCCACAGGCGGATCATAAACAAAAACAAAGAAACAAAATGACAGACTGCAGGCATCTTATGGATTTGCAAGATCCTCTAAAGACACCCTATAGCTCCAGCCTATTTCGAGATGTACCTGTCAAATCAGTCTTTAAGAAAATACGTCAGTTTACACTGGTAAATACAATTAACTGACTCTTTTGAAAATATTTAAGAAAAATTGATTTAGGTGTACATGGCAAAAATCTTTTATAACTTGGGACAATTATTTAAATATAATCTTGTATACAGATTTATATGTTTGTCGTGCAATTGGGGCCGGTTGGAAGCCGGTCTTGATTAACCGACTCACCACTTGTAGAACCCACAAAGGAGTTATCCCCAACGTGTGGGTTTATATTTAGCATTTGCATCTGTCAGGTGTATGCCTACACCCCGTGCATAGGTCGTGGCCATTTTCAAATAAATGAGCCGAGGATATCCAGGACACGGTCGTTAACCCCCAATGCTTATGTTATCAAACAAGACAGATTAAAACGGGTTATGTAATTTATTAATCACAATCCGATTAAATGATTTCATACCCGACCAATTGGTATTATTATAATACCATATCCCAAGCCCGTATAGGGAAAATAAGTTAAAAGTATTTACCTGATGCTAGCAGTAAAAATCTTAAAGCTTTTCGAAGGCACATTCTACCAGAAGCTAGTTAATCTGTATAGAAGGTTTATTAACCTATTAGGATGCTAACGGGTCTTTACTTTAGTCAAGGACTTAGACCGGCTAGCTAGAAAGAAACCTTAAGGTTCTAAACGCTAGATTAAGCGGAGACCGGAATAGAATGAGATTTAGACCCGACAAGCTTGGATACTTGTATAATATGGGTAAACTAAACACATTCTGGAAATTGAGGATTAAATGAAAAGGTTTGACCCGTTTCGACTATTTTATGTAAACTAGTCACATAAGCCGATCCGAACGCGTAAATGCGTAACGGGTAACCAAATAAATTATATACAGGTCTTAATCATTATTATGCTCAAAATATGTTAATACATCAGTAAGATATTAACATATATGCCCAAAAATTTATTTAAACCAAAATAAGTCCCATAAGGGCATTTTGGTAATTTTAATGCCCATAAAAGATTTTAATTATGCAACTGAGTTTCAGACCTGATTAAATCAGTAAAAATATGTATTTTTATAAGTTATAACAGTAGGATAGTTTATATATGTGAAAATTATCTTATATATCCAAACTATGTCCCGTAGGGGCATTTTGGTAATTTTACATATGCATTAAAGGTCAAAAATAGACTTCTGAGTTTAGAAACTTTAGCTTACTGTATAATTATATAAATTAACTTAAAACATCAGTGGGTAATGAGTTTTATATGTCAAATATAGTTTTGACCCATACTATGTACTAAAAACGCTTAAAAGTCGGTTTAAAGGGGTATTCGGGTTAAAATAGTAAATCTAAGTTTTTGATCAGTTTACCAAGTTCAAAATACTTTATTTATTATAAAAAATCAGTATCAAAAGGTTTGGCACTAAAAAGTTATGTAAAACTCATTTTATGCATGAAAAGGGTAAAACCGACATTTACCGAAATTAAGCTATAATCCTATGTTATGCTCAGTCTAAAAATAATTAAAAATCTTTAAAATTCCCAAAATATTATTTTACATCAGTAGGTATGAAGTTTGGTGTCAAAATTCGGGTTTAGATATGCTTCATACTATTTTCGCCATTTAAATGATAAAAAGTCCCTTAATTACGTTATTGAGCATAACTCCCATTCTAGACCTCCAATTGGTGTCAAATTTTTAGGACAAGTCTAAATATCAGTAGCAAAGGTGTTAATCCAATCACATTGTTAAAAATCTCAGTTGTATGTAAAAAGGGCGTTTATGGCATTATTAAGCATAATTACGATCAAGTGCATATAATTCAAACCATTAGGTACCATGCAATATAACTCCAGGGGGTTATACTACTAAGTAGTGTGGTCCTAATGGAAGCTTAAAACATAGGAGAATTAAGCTTAAACGGGTCAGAACTGAAAGTCAAAGCATAAGTCAAGCTTTTGCGAGTTTCGGTTATAAACTGACCTTAGACTGTAAATTGTCGGGTTAGGGCTGATAAAACATGTTTTAATATTAATTACCAAGTTATTAGAATGTTAAAATATAATTTAGAACCTTTGGTTTAATAATTTTAATCATATTCAAATATTCTGCCCAGTTTGACTTTTTGTCAAACTACTTTGACCCGACAATTGACCAGTCAAACGAGATAATTAGGAGGTGCCCTTTTAAGGGTTAATCACCTATACTAATGTGGTCTTATAACCACTTTCAATTTGATCAGTGGTTAAGCCACATGTAATTAAAACGAAAGTCAAACTAATTTTACGCTAAGTTTGACTTTAGTGTAATTAAGCTAAATTAAACAACTAAACAAGTAATTAGAAGCTTACTTAAGGTCCTAGCAAACTTTTCTACACTTCAAACTCTTCACCTTGTCCTTAGCAAGCTCCAGATGTGGTTATGTAGCAAATGTTGCAAAATGTGTGTCAAGAACACATGAACTAGCTCCTTTATATAGCCAATTTCTTGAAGCTAGATCACTTCCAGGTGTAATATGATGCTCTGAGATCGACCCAAGTGTCCTACCTATTGTATTAAACCGACTTACAGCTCCCTAGGTCGATATCTTTGAGGTTAAGGCGGTGGAACAGGCCAACCCGCACCTGCAGGTCACTTTTCTGATCTGGGCGTCCTGAGGCGGGCCGCGTAAGATTTAAGGGTATCTTACGCGGGCCGCGTGGACCGGTAATACTGGCAAAACAGGTTTCAAAGCTGGCAGAATCAGTCCCTTGACGTTTTTAACCCTTATTAACTTTATTTTTGGCCATAGAGACCCTTGTAATTATTTTCTTGGGGCCCAAGGATGTATAAACAAACCCCGTTAGGCTCGAGTTCGTTAAATATCACTATAAAAGCAAGTTTCAACAAGTTGTCACTTTTGGCCCAAAGTCTTGAAAACGTGCTTAACGACATCGAAACCACGTGAAATTTATACCACTTATTCTTAAGAGTATATTTGAATATTTCGAAGCCTCGGTTTCATTAAAAGGTCACTCAGAGGTCAGAATTGACATGTTGACACGTTTAACCCTTGTAATTTAATAATCTTCCGATTACTTTCATACACGGCTTCTTATATCCCATCAATCACTCGTTTAAGAATATATTCATCATGGAAAGTCATTCAGAGGCACAAGTTTGGCATGTTGACATTTTTAGTCCCTGTGGTTTCATAGTTTCACTGTTTGTCAACCTTAGTCCTTCAAATTAAATCTTTCGCGCCTTTAGGGTTTAGGACACGTGTCTATATATAATTGGACACGTTTTTACGTGGTGTTACATCCTCACCCCCTTAAAAGAAATCTCGACCCCGAGATTTACTGAAATAAGTGAGGGTATTTCTGTTTCATAGTGGACTCGACTTCCCACGTATACTCGGGACCTCTACGGGCTTCCCATTTGACCTTTACTATAGGTACATGCTTTCTTCGGAGCTTTTTAACCTGTCGATCCTCAATCGATATAGGTCTTTCAACGAATCTCAAGCTTTCATCAATCTGTACATCTTTATGGGACATAGCTAGCGATTCATCAGCTAGGCATTTCTTGAGATTACAAATGTGAAAAACATTATGAATCCCACTTAGCTCCTCAGGCAGGTTTAGCTTATAAGCTACACTGCCGACACATTCGATAATTTCGAATGGTCCAATATACCTAGGGCTCAACTTACCCTTTTTACCAAAACGCATCACACCTTTCCAGGGTGACACTTTCAGTAGAACTTTATCGCCTACTTCAAATTTTAGAGACCTTCGCTTCCCATTAGCATAGCTTTTCTGCCTATCCCTGGCAGCTTTTAAGCGATCACGGATCTGGACAATCTTTTCCGTTGTTTCAAGGACTATCTCGGGTCCTGACAACTGAGCTTCTCCTACTTCGGCCCAACAGACAGGCGTTCTGCATTTCCTACCATATAATGCCTCAAAAGGCGCAGCCTGAATACTTGTATGGTAGCTATTATTATAGGAGAACTCGATTAGAGGTAGATGATCATCCCAACTACCTTCTAAATCAATGACACATGCTTGCAGCATGTCTTCCAATGTTTGAATTGTACGCTCACTCTGTCCATCCGTCTGTGGATGGTAAGCAGTACTAAAATTCAAACGCGTGCCCAGAGATTGTTGGAAACTTTTCCAAAAATGTGAGGTGTATCTAGTATCTCTATCTGAGATAATAGCCACCGGTACACCATGTAGAGCCACAATCTTATCTACATACAACTGGGCTAGCTTGTCGGAGCTATGAGTCTCCTTGATGGGCAAAAAATGTGCTGACTTAGTCAGTCTATCAACAATAACTCATATGGTATCATTTCCGTGCCTTGTTTTAGGTAACTTGGTTATGAAATCCATAGTTACCATCTCCCACTTCCATGTGGGAAGTTCTGGTTGTTGAAGCAGACCTGATGGCTTTTGATGTTCAGCTTTAATCTGAGCACAAGTCAGGCACTTAGCTACATAGGTGGCAATAGATTTCTTCAGACCTATCCACCAATAGTTAGCTTTCAGATCATGATACATTTTGTCACCTCCCAGGTGAACTGAGTATTTGGAGTTGTGGGCTTCTTGGAGGATTACCTCTCGAAGTCCTCCATGAATAGGAACCCATATTCTTCCGTTCATCCTGAGAATTCCATCCTTTCCAGGTGCTAACTGCGCAGCAGTTATTCCTAACTTTTCATTTGGAAAGTTATCTTCCAATACAACATCCTTCTGTGCAGCTAATATTCTTTCAGTCAGACTATTCCTTAACTCAATGCTCTTAGCATTGATCCTAATTGGCTTGACTCTTTCCTTTCGGCTTAGAGTATCTGCGACCACATTAGCTTTATCAGGATGGTAGCGAATTTCGCAATCATAATCATTTAAGGTTTCCATCCAACGACGTTGTCTCATATTGAGCTCTTTTTGATTGAATAAATGTTGGAGACTTTTGTGATCCGAGTAGATCACACATTTAGTTCCATATAAATAATGTCTCCATAACTTTAGTGCAAATACTACTGCACCCAACTCCAAGTCGTGGGTGGTGTAATTTTTCTCGTGCACTTTTAATTGTCGTGATGCATAGGCGATCGCCTTGCCTCGTTGCATAAGCACACAACCCATACCGGTGTGTGAAGCATCACAGTAAACAACAAACTCTTCAATTCCATCAGGTAAGGTTAATACCGGAGCATTGCTCAACCTTTGCTTAAGAACCTCGAAGGATTCTTGTTGTTTTGGACCCCAATCAAACTTAACCTTCTTACGGGTCAAAGAGGTTAATGGTGCGGCTATCCTTGAGAAGTTTTCGATGAATCTCCTATAATAACCAGCTAGACCCAGAAAGCTACGAATTTCGGTTGGAGTCTTGGGTGCATCCCAATTCATAACAGCTTCTACCTTAGCAGGATCTACCTGGATGCCTTGCTCACTAACAACATGTCCAAGGAATTGGACTTGGCGAAGCCAAAACTCGCACTTGGAGAATTTAGCATACAACTTCTCCTGTCGCAATAATCCTAAAATGCACCGAAGATGCTTCTCATGATCATCCTGATTACGAGAATAGATAAGTATATCATCTATGAAGACGATGACAAACTTGTCTAAGTATGGTTTGCAGACTCTATTCATGAGGTCCATGAATGCTGTTGGAGCGTTAGTGAGTCCAAAGGGCATCACTAAGAATTCGAAATGTCCATACCTCATCCTGAATGCTGTCTTAGACACATCTTCAGTTCTAACCTTAAGTTGATGATACCCGGATCTCAAATCAATCTTCGAAAAGAAGCTCGCTCCTTGAAGCTGATCAAATAAGTCGTCGATCCTGGGTAAAGGATAACGATTCTTAATCGTTACCTTGTTTAGCTCACGGTAATCAATGCATAGGCGCATTGATCCGTCCTTCTTCTTCACAAATAGTATTGGAGCTCCCCAAGGGGAAGAACTAGGTTGTATGAAACCTTTCTCCAATAGTTCATCTAATTGAATTCTGAGCTCTTTCATTTCTGTAGGCGCTAGGCGATAAGGAGCTCGTGCTATAGGTGCTGATCCTGGGAGAATGTCTATCCTGAACTCTACTTGCCTCTCAGGAGGTAATCCAGGTAATTCGTCAGGAAAGACATCCGGATATTCAGAGATAATCGGAATATCTTCAATTTTAGGCTTAGGATCATTCACAGTCACTTGTGCCATGTAAATGACACATCCATTTTTCATACACTGCGCTAACTTGAGAATAGACACATTGCTAGGCAACCCATATTGCGTATCTCCCTGAATGGTGACTGATTCACCAGAAGGGGTTTTGATAATGACTAGCTTTTTATCACAGGCAATTTGGGCTTGGTTATGCGACAACCAATCCATGCCTAAAACTATATCAAACCCAGCCAATTTCATTGGCAAGAGGAATAGCGGAAAAGAATGATTCTTAATGGATATAGAACATCCATCAAGAAGAGTGGAAGCTGTTTCTAAGGTACCATCAGCCAGTTCTACCTCGTATTTTATGTCTAGAGTCTTAATAGGCAGATTCAATAACTTACAGAACTTATGGTCTACAAAAGACTTATCAGCACCGGAATCAAATAAGACTCTAGCATAATTATTATTTACGAGGAAGGTACCTGTTATGACATTCTCGTCATTCACTGCCTCCTTTGCTTGCATCTGGAAAACTCTTGCATTGTTTTTCTTTGCCTCATCGGGCTTCTTTGCATTCTTGGGGCAATTAGTTTTGATGTGCCCCTTTTCATTGCAACCGTAGCAGGTTGCATCCTTTATATTTCGGCACTCAACAGACTTGTGCCCTTTCTTTTTGCAGATCCCACAAGGTTTGGCTTGTGGATCTTGATTGCATTTCCCGAAATGCCTTTTATTACAAGTCTTACACCTGGGCTTGTCACTTGACTTCCCCTTTTTGGAACCAGAGTTCCCTTTGCCCTTTTTGTTCGGCTGAGGAGACTTGTCTTCCTCTCGTTTTCTCTTCCCTTCATCGTTTTCCTTCTTCGCCCTACTCCTCACAACATCTAAAGTGAGGGATAAGGATAGATCCACAGCGGATCTATAAGTGGCTGGCTTTGAGGCCTTAACATTTCCCTTTACTTCAGGGGCCAAGCCACCAATGAAACGCGCGATGCGTTTGGGTTCAGGAGTGACTAAATATGGTACCAACCTTGACATAGAGTTGAAATTAGTCACATAGGATCTACAATCCAGATCCTTCATTACTAAGGTGAGTAAATCTGATTCAATCCTCTCAACCTCGTGTTGAGGGCAGTAAGTGTCCTTTACAAGATCTACAAACTTCTCCCATGAAAGATTATACAAGTGAACCTTCCCAGTAGACTGTACTAGGGCTTTCCACCATGTGAGGGCATCACCCTTGAAGGATTGTGATACAAACATAACTACATCCTCTTTAGCACATCCGCTGATGTCTATTACAGTTTCCATCTCGTCTAACCATTTCATACAATCAATCGCTCCTTTTTCTCCAGTAAAGTCCCTAGGCTTATAGGAGACAAAATACTTGTAGGTACAACCCTTGGTGTACCTAGGAGTCGGCTTGATGACTATCTGTCTCTTGGGTTCACTACCCTGGTTAGATGAGTGCTGAGACTCACTTTTCTTATTAGTGTGGGATTGAGAATGGGATTTCGAATGAGTTTGAGACCTAACGATACTAGGCTCTTTAAACTTAGCATCTACTGCTTGAGAAACTGTTGCGGTGATCATTTCCTGCAGTTCGGCACCAGTGATATTAATTCTGGTGTTGTTGCCTTCTGTAGGATGACTGCTTGCTTCGTCCTAGCCAGCCATTTCTGAATACTATATCAAACATAGATGATATTTTTAATTTACATATTAAATCATCGTATTGATGAGTAGATGGTCATGGCATTATTAAACCATTAAAATAATAATCATAGAGATAATCATATTATACAAAGCTCGTCTTAAGGGACAATTTAAACAACTTAGAAAAGCTTGTCACACGGACGATTAATTATAACCAACGATCCTCTGGATCAGTGATCATTTAAGGGTAGAACAAAGTTTATTGCCTTTTTGACAAGAAGTTCATAAATAGAACTCTCATTGTCTTTATTACACCTTTGCTTATATGCATACATCTCTAATGGATGTGTGGTGTATACATCATATTGATGTTTATTAGCCATGATTCATGATGATCATATAGGCTAAAAATAGTGTTTTGGAAAAGTCCAATATTTTTAGGAAGATTGTGTGATTTCTCGTACCGCACAATGCAGGATTGTTAACAGGGAGTCATTATCTTCAAAAGGTTATACCATCATAGCCATTTAATATTTTGGCTAGGTTATACCTCTAAGAGTTTCTTAGGCGGATTAAATAAAATTTGAAATGAAATAGCATGGCATAATAAATTACATATTTAAAACCAAATTAACTGCATAAAAATCACGATACGGTTACAACGTTGCCCGAAAAGGGACTTTGAGAAAACAACACAAATTACCCACACAGGGGTTATTGAAAAACATTGCCCACGCAGGGGCATACTGAAAAACATTGCCCACGCAGGGGCATACGGAAATAGAAATAAGTCCGCGCAGGGACTTGATACATGGAAATGAAATAAACGTCCTCGCAGGGACTTTATTACAAAACAAGCAAAACAACCCAACATCACCCTATTTCTTCTTACCCTTGAGAAGGTTCATAAGGCCCTTAACAACACCGTTGTGCTTTTTCTTATTTTCGTGAGCCTTATGTTCAACCCTCTCTAACCTCTCTAGAATCTCTTGAGTCTGCTGCTGCTGATATGGAGGAGGTTGATGGTATGGCGGGTATTGAGAATCCTGCGCCGGGTATCCAGTGGGACAGGGTGGTGGGTATGCTGGAGGGTAATGATGATGGTATTGGGCAGCTGAAAGATACGGATCCTGAGTCCCATAGTCGGATGGGTATCCAGACGGGTTATACCCAGATGACCCTGGGTATGTCGGGATAGGGTTATCGAAACCCAACGGTGGCTGAAATGGTGCGTGTGAAACCGGTGGAAGGTTAACTTCCGTCACCGTGCGTGATGATTCACCCAACTGAGGGATTTCTGGGATAGGAGGATACGAACTCGAGCCACGAGGAGATGCAAACTGTGGTCCCCCACGTACGGACATTCTAGCATTCCTTTTTCGCCTCGGAGGCGCAGGAGGCTGTTGAGGTGGATCCTCAACTGGCAAGGGTGGTGGGGTAACCGCTCGAAGTTGTGGCTCATCCAAGGGAGGTTGGCCAGGTGAGCTATGGTATGAAGGCGTGAAAAACCAGTCATACTGACCCATCCTCTCCTGGAATGAGTCGGGCCCATTGTACGGTGATCCCACAAATGGAGATCCGCTAGAGATACTAATCGGGTGGCCAGGTGTACCAGTTTGCAAATCCGGATCTGGGTCGTCATCCATCTCCATCTCTTATGAAAAATGATCCTCAGGTCCTAAAGGGTTATAGCCCAAAAAGTCATTAACATAAGCGTTAGGATTGAATTGTGAAGGTAAGTAAGTGGAATCTGATTGGTGAAAAGGATGAGATTGGTAAGAATGGTATGATTGGTTGGATTGATGAGTTCCTAACGAGAGAGGAGAATGATGGGGTTCAATTGGAATGGGCATCCCAAAATACGGAGGGTCAGACGGTGAGGATCCCAACGAGACAGAATGTCTTGCTGGTTCAGGGTTATGGCTCCAATTATCTTTGGAGTCGGAACCGGTAAGCGAATCAGATGGAGTGCGCCTGTGAGAAGGTCTGGAGCTACTAGAGGGTCCTCCACGCATAGGTCCCTTGCCTCGTCCCCTTAGTCTTGGTGGCATTTTCCTGTCAAACAAGTAGATATAATAAAACAATAAAAGGAAGGTTAAGAGTAAAATCCTAGGTCATTTGCCTAGACTCGAGAGTCTAAGGAATGTGCTTATTGTGTCATTGAGATTAAACACAAAAGGTTAGTGTTTAATTCACTCAATGTTGGCTCTGATACCAACCTGTCACACCCCGATATTTCCACATATTACCGGTGGGCCCGGTGGGGAGTATCGTGACGTAGTTGATATCATCATAGTCAATATACACAATATAATAGCACAGCGGAAGTCTGGGTGAATAAACTATTACAAACCATATTGTCTGAGTGTTTGAGTATATGAATGTACAGACTGGAATGTAATAAGATCCACATGCGGATCATAAACAAAAACAAAGAAACAAAATGACAGACTGCAGGCATCTTATGGATTTGCAAGATCCTCTAAAGACACCCTATAGCTCCAGCCTATTTCGAGATGTACCTGTCAAATCAGTCTTTAAGAAAATACGTCAGTTTACACTGGTAAATACAATTAACTGACTCTTTTGAAAATATTTAAGAAAAATTGATTTAGGTGCACATGGCAAAAATCTTTTATAACTTGGGACAATTATTTAAATATAATCTTGTATACAGATTTATATGTTTGTCGTACAATTGGGGCCGGTTGGAAGCCGGTCTTGATTAACCGACTCACCACTTGTAGAACCCACAAAGGAGTTATCCCCAACATGTGGGTTTATATTTAGCATTTGCATCTGTCAGGTGTATGCCTACACCCCGTGCATAGGTCGTGGCCATTTTCAAATAAATGAGCCGAGGATATCCAGGACACGGTCGTTAACCCCCAATGATTTCATACCCGACCAAGTGGTATTATTATAATACCATATCCCAAGCCCGTATAGGGAAAATAAGTTAAAAGTATTTACCTGATGCTAGCAGTAAAAATCTTAAAGCTTTTCGAAGGCACCTTCTACCGGAAGCTTTTTAATCTGTATAGAAGGTTTATTAACCTATTAGGATGCTAACGGGTCTTTACTTTAGTCAAGGACTTAGACTGGCTAGCTAGAAAGAAACCTTAAGGTTCTAAACGCTAGATTAAGCGGAGACCGGAATAGAATGAGATTTAGACCCGACAAGCTTGGATACTTGTATAATATGGGTAAACTAAACACATTCTGGAAATTGAGGATTAAATGAAAAGGTTTGACCCGTTTCGACTATTTTATGTAAACTAGTCACATAAGCCGATCCGAACGCGTAAATGCGTAACGGGTAACCAAATAAATTATATACAGGTCTTAATCATTATTATACTCAAAATATGTTAATACATCAGTAAGATATTAACATATATGCCCAAAAATTTATTTAAACCAAAATAAGTCCCATAAGGGCATTTTGGTAATTTTAATGCCCATAAAAGAGTTTAATTATGCAACTGAGTTTCAGACCTGATTAAATCAGTAAAAATATGTATTTTTATAAGTTATAACAGTAGGATAGTTTATATATGTGAAAATTATCTTATATATCCAAACTATGTCCCGTAGGGGCATTTTGGTAATTTTACATATGCTTTAAAGGTCAAAAATAGACTTCTGAGTTTAGAAACTTTAGCTTACTGTATAATTATATAAATTAACTTAAAACATCAGTGGGTAATGAGTTTTATATGTCAAATATAGTTTTGACCCATGCTATGTACTAAAAACGCTTAAAAGTCGGTTTAAAGGGGTATTCGGGTTAAAATAGTAAATCTGAGTTTTTGATCAGTTTACCAACTTCAAAATACTTTATTTATTATACAAAATCAGTAGCAAAAGGTTTGGCACTAAAAAGTTATGTAAAACTCATTTTATGCATGAAAAGGGTAAAACCGACATTTACCGAAATTAAGCTATAATCCTATGTTATGCTCAGTCTAAAAATAATTAAAAATCATTAAAATTCCCAAAATATTATTTTACATCAGTAGGTATGAAGTTTGGTGTCAAAAATCGGGTTTAGATATGCTTCATACTAATTTCGCCATTTAAATGATAAAAAGTCCCTTAATTACGTTATTGAGCATAACTCCCATTCTAGACCTACAATTGGTGTCAAATTTTTAGGACAAGTCTAAATATCAGTAGCAAAGGTGTTAATCCAATCACATTGTTAAAAATCTCAGTTGTATGTAAAAAGGGCGTTTATGGCATTATTAAGCATAATTACGATCAAGTGCATATAATTCAAACCATTAGGTACCATGCAATATAACTCCAGGGGGTTATACTACTAAGTAGTGTGGTCCTAATGGAAGCTTAAAACATAGGAGAATTAATCTTAAACGGGTCAGAACTGAAAGTCAAAGCATAAGTCAAGCTTTTGCGACTTTCGGTTATAAACTGACCTTAGACTGTAAATTGTCGGGTTAGGGCTGATAAAACATGTTTTAATATTAATTACCAAGTTATTAGAATGTTAAAATATAATTTAGAACCTCTGGTTTAATAATTTTAATCATATTCAAACATTCTGCCCAGTTTGACTTTTTGTCAAACTACTTTGACCCGACAATTGACCAGTCAAACGAGATAATTAGGAGGTGCCCTTTTAAGGGTTAATCACCTATACTAATGTGGTCTTATAACCACTTTCAATTTGATCAGTGGTTAAGCCACATGTAATTAAAATGAAAGTCAAACTAATTTTACGCTAAGTTTGACTTTAGTGTAATTAAGCTAAATTAAACAACTAAACAAGTAATTAGAAGCTTACTTAAGGTCCTAGCAAACTTTTCTACACTTCAAATTCTTCACCTTGTCCTTAGCAAGCTCCAGATGTGGTTATGTAGCAAATGTTGCAAAATGTGTGTCAAGAACACATGAACTAGCTCCTTTATATAGCCAATTTCTTGAAGCTAGATCATTTCCAGGTGTAATATGATGCTCTGAGATCGACCCAAGTGTCCTACCTATTGTATTAAACCGACTTACAGCTCCCTAGGTCGATATCTTTGAGGTTAAGGCGGTGGAACAGGCCAACCCGCACCTGCAGGTCACTTTTCTGATCTGGGCGTCCTGAGGCGGGCCACGTAAGATTTAAGGGTATCTTACGCGGGCCGCGTGGACCGGTAATACTGGCAAAACAGGTTTCAAAGTTGGCAGAATCAGCCCCTTGACGTTTTTAACCCTTATTAACTTTATTTTTGGCCATAGAGACCCTTGTAATTATTTTCTTGGGGCCCAAGGATGTATAAACAAACCCCGTTAGGCTCGGGTTCGTTAAATATCACTATAAAAGCAAGTTTCAACAAGTTGTCACTTTTGGCCCAAAGTCTTGAAAACGTGCTTAACGACATCGAAACCACGTGAAATTTATACCACTTATTCTTAAGAGTATATTTGAATATTTCGAAGCCTCGGTTTCGTTAAAAGGTCACTCAGAGGTCAGAATTGACATGTTGACACGTTTATCCCTTGTAATTTAATAATCTTCCGATTACTTTCATACACGGCTTCTTATATCCCATCAATCACTCGTTTAAGAATATATTCATCATGGAAAGTCATTCAGAGGCACAAGTTTGGCATGTTGACATTTTTAGTCCCTGTGGTTTCATAGTTTCACTGTTTGTCAACCTTAGTCCTTCAAACTAAATCTTTCGCGCCTTTAGGGTTTAGGACACGTGTCTATATATAATTGGACACGTTTTTACGTGGTGTTACATTATCGAGCCCAAGTATTTTCAGCACACTTTCAGGTTAGTTGTTATAGCATGGAAACATATACGTGTGATTGTGTTTATGATAGGCTAATGTGTTATATGAATAGTAGTCTTTCGTTAATATAAGACTCGATAGGCGGTATGCTTGGATGTGTTAAAACAAAGATAATATGATCGTATGAAATTGGTAAAATCCTGTGTCAATCGGCTGTTTTGGAAGTAGTACGTATTGCATCGGTAATCTAGGGTTTCACCAAGTAATCGATTTTAAATGTTATTCATAATTAAACATGTGTTTGGGCTGCATGTATGCTGATAATCGTTTGAATGGCATGAATTGGGTTTGATGATTTGGTGATTATATTAACAATTCTACTGTTGATTCGGTTGGAATTCTAGATCATGATGAAACTGTTAGAGAACTAGAGTCTTGTTATAAATTATAATGTGCAATTATTTCATATGACATCTACTTGAATTGTATGCTTCTGATCTTGTAACATAAGATGAAAACTGGTATGCTTGCATATCAAATTCACATCGCAAACTCCCTCACGGATTGTACAGTCCATAATCATGCCCAGTCATGACGAAAGATAGATAATTCATCGCATGTGATGTCGACGAAAGATAGATAATTCGTAGCCTGTGATGTCGATGAAAGATAGGTATTTCGTCACCTGTGATATCGACGAAAGATAGGTATTTCGCTGCAAGGGTTCTTCGCTGTGCAAGTAGACAGTACAGTAAACAGTTTGAGGTGTATGTGAGGATGGATACTTGTGCTTACAAATACTAGTTGTTGCATGATAACAATATTGTTAAGAATGAGAAACCTGACTGGTTTTGTGTGGGTAGAACATGCATCTGTTATGTTATTAGGACACATGAGTTGTGACTTTCTGTTGGTAGCATGATAGTAATGATTAACTGAATATGAGGGCTTTTGATTTAGACTCATGTGGTAGTCAATCCATCTGTTATAAGTTATTGTGATAACTGAGTACCCGATGTGCAACATAAGGTGATCTTGTGATAGATGTAAACTGTGTACTTGATTGATTGTAAAAACTGAAGTTATTGGTAACCATTGTTGGGAACATGAACTGTGTTATAAACGTGAATGAAATCTAAATGCTTGCTATGTGTTATGTGACAATGGTATTACGTGTGACTTGTTGAATACGTGAATTGGATATGTATTTACGAAACTGACTATCCTTGGTAACCACGGTAGGGTTTGGTTGACCAACTTGGAACGGGTAAAGTAACTTAACAATCCGAGCAATCTAAGGTGAGTTCATTCCTCTTGAGCATGCGTCCCAGTGGTTGGGACAGTCATTGGGTATCCCTGAGAGGGATAGGTTTTTGGGTAAATCAATTGGGTATCCATGAGAGGGATAGGTTTCTGGGTAAATCAATTGGGTATTCCTGAGAGGAATATGTCTTGTGGGTAAAATCTGGAATGTTAGATAATACACTCATGCTATCACCTTTATGTCCCATCTTGTTTGTTACCTGAGAGGTAACGGGGTATTAGTTGGTAGCGCTATCTAGGTTTGGCACCCTCACCCCGTACCTGAGAGGACGAGTGTGAACTAATGACCCAGTCATGCCCAATGCTTTGATAGGAACATTGGGGAACGGGCAAAATAAATCTGGAGCCGTCTTGTATTCGAGGTATTATCAACATTGTAATCAATGAACGGAACTAAACACTTGGTAATTAACATTTTCGTAAAACTATGAACTCACCAGCGTTGTCTGATACACGTGTGTGCATGCTCACAGGTTATTGATACGTGTGGTTGTGGAACTTGCTGTCTGGAATGCTGGAGTGGTCATGGGTCGAGGAACATGGAAACTTGAAACGAGACTAGATGATTTCATATGCTTGGATTTTAGTTAAACATGTATTATGCTTCCGCTGAACACGATGAATTACATTTAATGTTTTTGTAACACTTTATGTTAATGAAAGCTTTTATTTCAAATCTTGTTATGAGTTCAATGTGATTGGTGGCTAGATCCTGGAACGTCACACGCCTCGCGGGGGTTTCCGCATGTGGTATTTTGGGGGTGTGACAGTTTGGTATCAGAGCCACTGGTTATAGTGAACTATGTTTTAAAAAGGTTTTTATAAAACCAGACTATAACCGAACAGTTCTGAAAACAAGGATATGACCATGAAACTCAGCACCAGATTGCAAGGTTCGTCTTTCTCACTTGTTTCATACATTACATGACTAGTACACATTTGTTTATGACGTAACATACGAACACACACTCGTCACTATAACATGATGGCATGGATTGCTTGCTTACTTTATGATGCGTTGATAATATGCCTTAATCCTTGGAATTTTGTGATCTTGTTACTTTGACAACCTCTGTTTGACATCTGAGTTTGAGGAACCATTTGACATGAGTTAGGAGGAACTGAGATGAGCATGCAAATCACAATATTATTGTGGGTGCACACATAATAATAATGTGGGGTGCATGTGAGTCCTAGTGAGACTTAACAAGTGAAAAAGGGATTCTGTTCGGTTATTCGAACAGTGTGAAACGTAACAAATCTATAGGAGTCCTAGCAATGATTGCCTCCTACTTGAACGTGATCTTCTCACTCCTCTCTGAATCCTTACGAATCTTGATGCTATTGAGTATTACCTGAACACCCATCTGAACGCCTAGCGAACCGTGTAGAATGTTAGGTGCTTGTACGAACGTCCCTGAGTTGGATGTCGCAACGTCGAATGATTGGTCGATACCTTTCTCACTTCTCTTCATTGGCTGGAACTCAATGTATTGACGCCTTAGATTCCGCAGTGCGACCACTTCTGCAACACTCTAGAAACATACTGTGTATTACTCTATCAACTTGCAAGAACGATGGACAAGAGGATGAGCGTAGTGCCTTACTGGCCGCAGTATTAGAACGACTCTGATCACCGGCAACGAACACCGGCAAATTGACTTCAATCGGATCCTTAACCCTAGTCAGAGACTTATAGGAGTTAACTTTTACGAATCAATCGGGACATAAGCGATGACAATTGGCTATAGTGTGAAATGTGTAATTGACAGCACAATGAGTAGCGCCTTAGGACGTGACGTGGAAAGTGATAGGATGGACCTTGTCGGTGATAGATCGTAGGGCTCCGTTTCAAGCAATGACATTAGAGGCAACAGTCACGGCAACACCAAGGCACCTGTAATCGTAGCCTACAGTATAGAAATGAAGGTGCCTACGACATGGATTGGCTGTTGCTAAATCAAGGTGACAACAACCGAGGGAACGACGGCAGTACTGGAAATTCTCGTAACAAAAACAACAACACCGGAATGAAACTCATGGAAGGGCATTTAGGATTGGCGTGGGCGACGCCAGGATTATAGCAGCATGGTGGTCTGCACGTTCTTGATAACAAATCGTCTCATGCCTGTTCTGTTCAACCCTGATACACCTTGAGGCTGAATTTGTTGTGAAATCGGCTGATGGCAAATAAAATGAAACCTCATATGTTTGTTGGGATGCAAACTCGGCCTTGTGGGACAAGTGTTCGACATCGACCTTCCTTCTACTATCCTTGATGTTTTCGATGCAGTAGATAGTGTGGACTGGTTATCCAGATATCGCGCAGATACACCCGGTGAGGAGAAATTTTTTGAGTATCCCTCTCCCTAGTGGAGAGTCCAGAAGTGTCTACGGAGGGATTACCTCACTATGTTAGTAACCGTTACTGATATTAAGGCTAAGGAAAAGGGGATCGAGGATCCACCAATTGTTCGTGATTCCTCTCGGTGTGCTACCCGAGGAACTTTCAGGTTTACTTCCGCAACTGTTAGGCGGAATCTCAGTTTGATCTCATGTCAGAGGCAGCCTTGATTACTCGTACTCTTACCGTCTTGCACCAGGATGGTTGCAAGAGCTGTCTAATTAACTACAGGAACTGTTGAACAGGAGTTTTTTCGGACCTAGCTTTTCGCTGTGGGGAACCCCAGTTATATCCGTGAAGATAAGCCTTTTCGTATGTGTACTGATTATCGAGAACTCAACAAGGTGACAGTCAAGAACCGTTTGCCTCGACCATGTGTTGACAACCTGATGACCAGCTGCGAGGGTCAAGCTCCTATTCGAGGGTTGACTAACGAATGAACTATCATCGGATGGAAGTCCAATGGGAGAATGTTCATAAAACGGCATATCGAACGCAGTACGGCCATTACGACTTTGTATTCCATGACCTTTGGGTTAATCAACACACCAGCAGCTTTATGGATCACATGAATCGACCGTGTTTATTGAGGATGTTTTGAATCATTTCCAGGAGAAAGGAACACCATGGGCGGCATTTGTATCTTATCTTAGAGCTCCCGAGGGAGGAGCCACTACAACAAAGTCTCGTTAAGTGCAACTTCTGGATTCGAGAGGTACATATTTTTCTTGGTCACGTAGCCAACGAAGTGGGAATACACGTGGATCTCGCTAATATCCATTTTGTTAGAAACTGATCAACACGAAAGATCCCTTTGGGGATACGGAAAATCCTTGGTTTCGCAAGATACTATCGCAGATTCATCTCGGGATTTTCAAAGATTGCGCAGCTCTAACCTCTTTAACACAGCAGTGTGCTGTGTACCCGTGGGGATGATGTGACAACTTGGATTTCCAAGACTCTTTTGCGAGTACCGTTTCTACTTGTAATCCAGTAAACGTTGTGATTAAGTATTCCTTGTTAAAATTTAATGAAAGTGTTTGATGTATTTGATTGTTTTGCGTGTTATTTAACCACACACTACGTCGGGTCACACATGGGTCGCACATCCTCACACCGGTCGCACCCCTCCCTTATTGCGTGGGCTCTTGAAGCCCAATTCCCCTCTCGAACTCAAACTGAGCCCAACCCACTCCCTTTGTAAATGCATGAGTAGTTATGTCTTCATATGATCCCTTTGCAACAACATTGGCAAACCCTAAAACTCTTTCCAAACACACACTAGGCGACGATGATTTTCTTCCCTTCGAAGCCCTCTCTTCTTATCGAGCCCAAGTATTTTCAGCACACTTTCAGGTTAGTTGTTGTAGCATGGAAACATATACGTGTGATTGTGTTTATGATAGGTTAATGTGTTATATGAATAGTAGTCTTTCGTTAATATAAGACTCGATAGGCGGTATGCTTGGATGTGTTAAAACAAAGATAATATGATCGTATGAAATTGGTAAAATCCTGTGTCAATCGGCTGTTTTAGAAGTAGTACGTATTGCATCGGTAATCTAGGGTTTCACCAAGTAATCGATTTTAAATGTTATTCATAATTAAACATGTGTTTGGGCTGCATGTATGTTGATAATAGTTTGAATGGCATGAGTTGGGTTTGATGATTTGGTGATTATATTAACAATTCTACTGTTGATTCGGTTGGAATTCTAGATCACGATGAAACTGTTAGAGAACTAGAGTCTTGTTATAAATTAGAATGTGCAATTATTTCATATGACATCTACTTGAATTGTATGCTTCTGATCTTGTAACATAAGATGAAAACTGGTATGCTTGCACATCAAATTCACGTCGCAAACTCCCTCACGGATTGTACAGTCCATAATCAAGCCCAGTCACGACGAAAGATAGATAATTCGTCGCATGTGTTGTCGAAGAAAGATAGATAATTCGTCACCTGTGATGTCGGCGAAATATAGGTATTTCGTCACCTGTGATATCGACGAAAGTTAGGTATTTCGCTGCAAGGGTTCTTCGCCGTGCAAGTAGACAGTACAGTAAACAGTTTGAGGTGTATGTGAGGATGGATACTTGTGTTTACAAATACTAGTTGTTGCATGATAACAATATTGTTAAGAATGAGAAACCTGACTGGTTTTGTGTGGGTAGAACATGCATCTGTTATGTTATTAGGACACATGAGTTATGACTTTCTGTTGGTGGCATGATAGTAATGATTAACTGAATATGAGGGCTTTTGATTTAGACTCATGTGGTAGTCAATCCATCTGTTATAAGTTATTGTGATAACTGAATACCCGATGTTCAACATAAGGTGATCTTGTGATAGATGTAAACTGTGTACTTGATTGATTGTAAAAAACTGATGTTATTGGTAACATTATTGGGAACATGAACTGTGTTATAAACGTGCATGAAATCTAAATGCTTGCTATGTGTTATGTGACAATGGTATTACGTGTGACTTGTTGAATACGTGAATTGGATATGTATTTAAACAGGTGAAAGGCCTAAGTGCAAAACCTGCCAGAAACACCACTTTGGGAAATGCAGGTTCGAATCAAAGTCTCAATCACAACCCCAGTCAAAGCTTATAGTCTGTGGGATCTGCAAGTCCAAAGAGCATAGGACTTTGGATTGCAAAAAAATGAAGGATGCAACCTGTTATGGTAGTAACGAAAAGGGGCACATAAAGACTAACTGCCTGAAGAATCCAAAGAAGCCTGAAGAGGCTAAGAAGACCGATGCTCGGGTCTTCCAAATGAACGCTCAGGAGGCTGTGCAAAACGACAATGTTATAACAGGTACTTTCCTTATCAATGATGTTTATGCTAGAGTATTGTTTGATTCTGGCGCAGATAAGTCATTTGTAGAAAATAAATTTTGTAAATTACTAAATCTGCCTGTTAAGACTCTAAGCTTAAAGTATGAAGTAGAATTGGCCGATGGTACCATAGAGACTGCTTCAACAATATTAGATGGATGTTTCATATCCATTAGGAATCACTCTTTTCCGCTGTCCTTGCTTCAATTGAAATTGCCAGGATTCGATATAGTGATAGGTATGGATTGCCTATCTCATAACCAAGCTCAAATTGTATGTGACAAGAAGCAAGTGGTTATCAAGACCCCTTATAGTGAGCCACTTACTATTCAAGGAGATACGCAGTGCGGATTGCCTAAGCAAGTGTTTATGCTTAAGGCATCAAAGTGTTTAAAGAAAGGTTGTGTCATTTACATGGTACAGGTGACCATAGATGAGCCGAAACCCAAGATCGAAAATATCCCTGTTATTTCAGAATACCCAGACGTATTCCCTGAAGAACTACCTGGGTTACCTCCAGACAGACAAGTGGAATTCAGGATAGATATCATTCCTGGAGCAGCACCAGTTGCAAGAGCACCTTATAGGTTGGCACCGACCGAGATGAAAGAATTAAGAACACAATTGGATGATTTGTTGGAGAAAGGTTTTATTCAACCTAGCTTGTCCCCTTGGGGAGCGCCTATCTTATTTATGAAGAAGAAGGATGGCTCGATGCGTCCCTGCATCGATTATCGCGAGCTGAATAAAGTTACAATCAAGAACCGATATCCATTACCCAGGATCGATGATCTATTCGATCAACTTCAAGGAGCAAGTTACTTTTCAAAGATCGATTTGAGGTTGGGATATCACCAGTTGAAGGTCAAGACTGAAGG
Organism: Helianthus tuberosus; assembly: GCA_030545235.1. NCBI lineage: Eukaryota > Viridiplantae > Streptophyta > Magnoliopsida > Asterales > Asteraceae > Helianthus > Helianthus tuberosus. Next base: position 20,198,914 of record CM060368.1, on the reverse strand, counting down.
CGTGCACAAGACTGCATTCAGAATAAGATATGGCCACTACGAGTTCTTAGTGATGCCTTTCGGGCTCACTAATGCACCTGCAGCATTCATGGATCTCATGAATCGCGTGTGCAAGCCGTATCTAGACAAATTTGTCATTGTCTTTATCGATGACATACTTATTTATTCAAAGAATCAAGCTGATCATGAGAAACACCTCCGGTGTATCCTCAAACTTCTGCAGCAGGAGAAACTCTACGCCAAATTTTCCACATGTGAATTTTGGCTTCGTGAAGTCCAATTTCTTGGACATGTAGTGAGTGAATGTGGTATCCAGGTGGATCCCGCTAAGATAGAAGCGATTATGAATTGCAAGCGCCTAAGACACCAACAGAGATTCGCAGCTTTTTGGGCCTAGTAGGTTATTACAGGCGTTTCATTAAAAACTTTTCAAGGATTGCTGCACCATTGACTTCGTTAACTCGCAAGAATGTCAAGTTTGTTTGGGGTCCCAAGCAACAAGAATCATTTGAGATTCTCAAGCAGAAGTTGAGCAATGCTCCTGTGTTGGCATTGCCAGAAGGGATTGAAGAGTTTGTTGTGTACTGTGACGCATCGCACACTGGTATGGGTTGTGTACTTATGCAGAGAGGCAAGGTTATTGCCTATGCCTCACATCAATTAAAAGTGCATGAAAAGAACTACACCACCCATGATTTGGAATTGGGTGCCGTTGTATTTGCACTAAAACTTTGGAGGCATTATCTATATGGAACCAAATGTATAATTTATTCGGATCATAAAAGCCTTCAACACTTGTTTAACCAGAAAGACCTGAACATGAGACAGCGTCGTTGGATGGAGACATTGAATGATTATGATTGTGAAATTCACTATCATCCAGGCAAAGCGAATGTTGTAGCTGACGCTCTAAGCAGGAAAGAAAGGGTTAAGCCCATTAGGATCAATGCCAATGGCATTGAACAAAAGAGCAACTTGAATGAAAAGTTGTTAGCCGCTCAGAAGGAGGCTGTTTTGGAAACTAACTTTCTGAATGAGAAGTTAGGTATAACTGCCAATCAACTATCATGTGGCAAAGATGGAATCCTTAGACTGAATGGTCGAATTTGGGTTCCAATCCATGGAGGACTTAGAGATGTGATTCTCCAAGAAGCTCATAGTTCAAAATATTCAGTCCATCCAGGCAGTGACAAGATGTACCAGGATTTAAAGGCAAACTATTGGTGGATAGGTTTGAAGAAATCTATAGCTACTTATGTGGCTAAATGTCTGACGTGTGCACAAGTAAAAGCGGAACATCAAAAGCCGTCGGGTTTACTGCAACAGCCTGAACTTCCCACTTGGAAGTGGGAAATGGTAACTACGGATTTTATCACCAAGTTACCAAAGACAAAACATGGGAATGATACGATATGGGTTATAGTTGACAGACTGACCAAGTCAGCTCACTTCTTGCCTATTAAAGAAACACACAGCTCTGATAAGCTAGCACAGTTGTACGTGGATGAGATAGTATCTCTCCACGGAGTGCCGGTATCTATTATCTCCGATAGGGATACCAGATACACGTCTCACTTTTGGAAAAGCTTTCAGCAATCGTTAGGCACTCGTTTAAATTTCAGCACTGCTTATCATCCTCAGACGGATGGTCAAAGCGAGCGTACGATTCAAACGCTTGAGGATATGTTACGAGCTTGTGTTATAGACTTGGGTGGAAGTTGGGATGACCATCTTCCTTTGATTGAATTTTTATACAACAATAGTTATCATTCGAGCATTCAAGCAGCACCTTTTGAAGCCTTGTAAGGAAGAAAGTGCAGAACGCCAGTTTGTTGGGAGAAAGTTGGGGAAACCCAACTATCGGGACCTGGTATAGTCTTGGAGACGATGGAAAAGATTGTTCAAATCCGTGATCGTCTCAAGGCTTCCAGGGATAGGCAGAAAAGCTACGCGGATAAAAGGCGTAAACATCTGAAATTCGAGGTAGGTAATAAAGTGTTACTCAAGGTGTCACCCTGGAAAGGGGTGATGCGTTTTGGAAAAAAAGGGCAAGCTAAGCCCAAGATACATAGGACCATTCGAGATTATCGAATGTGTCGGAACTGTAGCCTACAAGCTAAATCTGCCAGAAGAGCTTAGTGGAATTCATAATGTGTTCCACATCTGCAATTTGAAGAAATGTCTAGCCGAGGAATCACTAGCAATGTCACATAAGGACGTGCAGATCGACGAAAGCTTGAAGTTCGTTGAAAAACCTTTGTCGATCGAGGATCGACAGGTCAAGAAGCTTCGAAGGAAGCATGTGTCGATTGTGAAAGTAAAATGGGATGCCCGTAGAGGCCTAGAATACACGTGGGAGGTTGAATCCACAATGAAACAGACATACCCTCATTTATTTTAGTAAATCTCGAGGTCAAGATTTCTTTTAAGGGGGTGAGGATGTAACACCTCGCAAAATCATGTCCAATGAAGTAACGACACGTGTCATGAACTTTAAACGTGTAATGAATTGATTACGAGGGACTAAAGCTGACAAACGAAGAAAGTATGTGTGTGGAAGGAATCCAAAATATCGTCATATGAAAATTTTTCCTTTCAACAACCCTACATTATGTTTAGACCCTTAAACGAACAAATTGTGAAACGTATGAAACCATTTGTGGAAGAAAGGGAAAGTTTACAAGACGCGAGGGTTAAATGTGTCAACATGTTAAAAATAATACCTCTGAGTGATCTTTTAACGAACCCGGAGCTTCGTAACGATTAATTATACTCCCAAGAACAAGAAACGAAAATTTCACAAGGTTTCGATATCGTTTGAGATAAATACGTAAACTTTCGTAAATAAAGGGTTAAAAGCGCCAACGAGGCAAAACTTGTGTTTTCAGTTATCGTTTAGCGAAACCGGACCTAACGATGTTTGGTTATACTCTAAGGATCATAAAAATATAAATTATATGGGTTAAATGTGCTTGAAATGAAAGATATCACGTTTTAAATGGTTCAGGGGGTGAAAGTGTCAGGTTAAACTTGCTGAGCTGGTTACCCCTATGGTGGCGTCATGCCACACCTGGGCACTTCTGCCGTTGCGTGACGCGACGGCTTAAAATGGGCAGCCAGCATGCACAGGTGCAGGTTCTGCACTCTTCTTCTCCAATACAGCCATGCACTCACATGATTTCGAAACTAGGGGACTTTTGATGGTATTCTAAAACCTCTAGACACCTGTAGGCACAAGATTACACCTGGGGGACACCTGTTTTGATCTTAGATCCATCCAAAACCCTATATAAAGGGGCAGATTTGGAGCTTATAACTTGCACATCAAAAATTCTCATACTTTCAAGCTTTGGAGCTCTCAATTTCATTCTCTGGAGCATCCTACCTTGGAAGGAAGCTCTCTTAGTCTAAATTTTCGTTCTAAGGACTCTTGTGAGTATTATTAACCTCTGTAATTAAGTTTTCATTAGTGTAATGACCGAAAGTCAAAGTTAGAGTAATTCTGCTTTGACTTTGTGATTAATCACTAACTGTCCAGCCATTATTCAAATTGAAAGTGGCTATGTGTTGGTAATTATGTAGGTGTTAAACCCTTAAAAGGGCACCTTCAAATTATCACGTAATCTCAGTCAATTGTCGGGTCAAACTACTTAACATAAAAGTCAAACGAGTCTGTTTTTACAAAAAAAAATCATAACTGATAATGTAGGAGCTATAAAATACGTTTTAACACTTAAATAACTTGGTAATTAATATAAGAACATGTTTAGGCATGTTCAACCCGACAATTCTGAGTATAGGGCTTGGTTCGCAACCGAAAGTCGCAAAAGTAGACTTTTTGTTAGTGCATTTATGTCTATCGCCTTCGTTAATCCGAGCCGTAGCGAGAAACTGAAGAAAACAAGTCTTTATATTGTAATATCTAGTCAAAAGGCTAGGTGGCAATCTTGTAATTAATGAGAAATCTCATTAAAAGCCTTGACCTATAAAGAGGGATGTTATGTCATAGTTTAGGGACTTTATGCTCATTTTAACATTTGGAGAGCTCTAGATCTAGAGAGAGATTCTAGAGAGAGAAAGTGATTCAGGTGCTGTACAATTTCATACGTTTCTAATAGAATCACGTTTATATTACGTCTCGTGTGTTAGGTCACGTTCGTGTACGGATTCCGCACGTCACACGTTCGTTTCGCAATCGTTTCGGAGTCAAAACCGGTCCTACACTTTTGCTTTGACTTTCAGTTTTGGCCGAATTAGCTTAGTTTTGTTCATGCCTTAGGGTTCCTTTAGGACCATATTATATGTTAGGATAACCCTCTGAGGTTATGCTACATGGTCCTTTAAAAATCTGAATCATTTGCATGTTTCCGTTATTTGCTTAAAATTTACCATTTTGCCCTTTTAATATAAAAATGAGATTCTTGAAAATGTGAGTGGACAAAAATCTTTATTACTGATATATAAATATGTCCTAAAAGTTTGACATCCGTTTCTGGTCTAGAATGGAAGTTACGCACGATATCGTAAAACTAAAGCTTTTTATTAATTAAATGGCATTTTCAGTATAAATCATATTTAAACCCAATTTTTTGACACCAAACTTACTACCCACTGTTATAATATAATATTTAGGGATTTTTGGAAATTTTTGCCAAATTTTAAACTGATCATAACATAGAGTTCTTGCATAATCTCGGTAACTAACGATAATGCCCTTTTTGCTAATAAAAAGAGTTTTATACATCATTTACATGTCAAACCTTTTTCCATAGATTTTATATGTTAAATAAAATATTTTAAGCAGTTAGGACTAATAAAAATCTCAGATTTCCATAAATAACCCGAACATCGTCAAATACCGACTTTTATGCGATTTAGGCGCATAGTATGGTTTAAAACCATATTTAGCACCTAAGACTTATTACCTACTGATTTTAAAAATAAATTTTTATAATTTAACAGCAAGTTTAAGTCTTGAACTCAGGTTTCCAAATTTGACCTTTAAAACATATGTGAAATGACCAAAATGCTCATACGACGCATAGTTTGGCCATAAATGATAAATTTCACATATATATATATGATATTTTAATGATATAATTTGTTAAAATGAATATTTTTACTGATTTTTTTAGACCAGAACCTCAGATTGCTATTTAGCCTCTTTTATAAACTTTAAGATGACCAAAATACCCCTACGGGGCTTAAATTGGTTTTAAATTTGTTTTGGGCATAATGGAAGATATCCTACTGATATCACAACATAATTTAAGCATAATAACCTAAGGAACTTGTTCATGACTCATTTGGTTACCCGTTGTGCATATACACGTTGGGTAAGATTTATGTAACTAGTTTGCATAAATTAGCAGAAACGGGTCAAACCTTATCATTTTTACTTCAAAATCTAGAATGTATTTAGTTTACCCATTTTATACAAGTCTCTATACTTGTTGGGTCTAAATCACATTCTAATCCGGTCTTCGCTTAATCTTGCGTTATGAACCGTAAACCTTTCTTTAAAACTAACCGGTCTAAGTTATAACTTAAATAAGACCCGTTAGGAATCTAATAGGTTATTAAAACCTTCGTTCCAGATTTGGAGCCCAGTAAAAGATACTTGAACTTGCCGATTTGATATACGGCTGAGAATAAAATTACTTTTAGCTCAGGTAAATACTTTTAGCTTATTTTCCCTTATACGGGCTTGGGATACGGTATTATAATAATACCGTTTGGTCGGGTATGAAATCATTTAATCGGATTGTAATTAATAAATTGCATAACCCGTTTTAATCTGTCTTGTTTGATGCATTGCCTTTTAGGGGTTAATGACCGTGTCCTGGATATCCTCGCTCATTCATTAGAAATGGCCACAGCTTAAGCACGGGGTGTAGGCATACACCTGACAGTTGCGTATGTAAAAACGGTATCTCACTATCTTGTGGGCCTATACTTGCGGCGCGTCTATTAATCTTGTCCCGGCTCTTCTAACTGGGCCCTGAAAGGACGACAAACATATAAAACTGTATACAAGATTATTTTAAATAATTGTCCCAAGTTATAAAAGATTTTATGCCTTGTGCATCCAAACCGATTTTATAAATACTTTTCAAAAGAGTCAGTTACTTTATTTACCAGTGTAAACTGACGTATTTTTCAAAAAGGTTAAGTGCAGGTACTACGCGTAATGGGCTGGACACTCCTGAGTATTAAATAAAGAGTCTTGCAAGCTTTTAATACTTAAAGTCTGTTGAACAATATTTCCTTTCTGTTTTAGATCCGCCTGTGGATCCACTTACAACCGTTGTGTAATATTTTATTATACTTTCGAATTCGGTTTGTAATATTATTATTTTAGACTTTCGTTGTGCATTTAAACTGTGATTAATTATCTATGATGATATCAACTACGTCATGATACTCCCCACCGGTAATACGTGGAAATATCGGGGTGTGACAGGTAAGTAACCAAATTTGAATGGACTGTCGAAGTCGTGAGGATGAGTCCGAAGCAGTGCTTATGTTGTCGAAAGGCTTCCATGTAAGGTAATGAAAACATGTCTGAAAGGATACGATTAGATCACACGTCACAATTTTTAGGATTCAAGAAGTTTATTGACTGGAAGTCGAGCTTGTTGAGTTTCCCAAACTAGAGGGAAATAAGGTCAGGGTTTCGGTATGAAGAAGTGAGGACATCGTGGTATCGCGATAAAGAAATGATAGACTCGCTCGAGATAGTAATAGAGGATAGGCATCGCCTTCGAATCTGTAAAACATCGGTTCGTATGGATGCTAGCGAAAGGATTCACATAACCAGAAAGTTATTATAAGATAGCGGTTCTTACAAACAAGGGATAAGGTAAACGTCTAGATTATCGTTCTCGTCGGTGAGTTAACTAATCCGTGTCTTCATTCTCCTATGTCTCTGAATCCGTCGATTCGATTTAGAAAGATAACAATTTTCTGAGCTAGTGCATGCGGAGGTACAAGGTTAGGTCTGCCTAAGTATTATCCATGTAGCAGGGAATTCAAAGAAATAGCTTCGTGATCGATGGCAATGCGATGCGATCGTTAGTGTTGCCATGAGAAGTATATATATACCGCGTACACTTTTCGTATTCGAGGCATGCAAACAAGGAATAGAGTAGTGTGGCCTTACTAGGACATTTCCAGACAGTCGTCAAGAATCCAGATCATTAGTTGGATGAGGGAACGAGCCTCAATACCCAAGTTAGGAAAAGAAATGCGCGAATAAAAAGGATGTGAATGACATCTTCGATCCTACTAATCCTTGCTAGTTGCTTCACGTCCTGTTTCTTACTCTTGGTTTCGTGCGTGGATGCATTGTAAACTGCTCCGCATTTCGAGCACCAGTGCCTTTAGCTGCTTCATATGTGAAACCAAGTCATCGTGTTGTTGTGCCATAGCAGCTCGTTCCTCCAATGACCCGTGGTTTAGGATTGGCACTCCTTCGTCGTTTTACCCTCGTGACTCCTTTTTAGGATCCGAAGCGGCCTCCTAACCATTAATCATGTTGAACCGATTAGTTACGTTATAAATTTTTCAAATAAAAGTTAGTCTACATACTCAAATGTCCGAAAACACAGTTTAATTTAGCAGCGCAAATTTATTTAAAGCCCGCATTTATTTAAAACCACAAGTTTTAAATGTATATTGAGTAAAATGTTTAGATAGTCCCCGTGGTTTTGTAAAATAACACCTATAGTCCCCAACTTTTGGAAATTACACCGGTGCTCCCTGTGGTTTGACAATTTGTTACTCGGATAGTCCCTTGAGTGGATGTCCGTTAGTTTTATCGCTTAAGTCCATCTGAAATTACTTATTTACCCCTCCCTTTAAAAAATATAGCTAAACCACGATTTCCCCCTTCCTGTTTCTAAAGCGAGAATTCTGTATTCATCCACTTCTAGAGAGTGGATCATTCTCATTTTTAATTACAAAACATTCGGAATCGTATGATTTGTACTATCAGCAAGAATGTTCACTCAGCTACATGAAGAATGGAATATACTAATTATTAAATATGAAATACTCCGTATATAATAATAATCATAGAATAAAAATAGTGTTAAATATATATTTATATATACATATGTAAAAATTGAAAACATATAATTAAATAAATAGGTAATTTTATTTCGGTTTTTTTGGGCTATTCAATTTTGATTTCAATAACCAAGACCAATCCAAAATCCAAAGTATTAATTCGGTTTAAATCCAAACCGATCCAAATGTCCGTACCATTGATCCAAATGTTCGTACCACTAATAGCAATTTTTAGTTAATGTTATCACTATTAGTATTCAATGTAAAAATATATATGATCTTGTCAAATAATTAGTCTGTACCATTGATCTATCATTTTAAACTCTGGGCCAAGTATGGTCGGACATTGAATGCCAATCCACCGGTATAGGGCCTAAAAATCGAATGCCAATCCACCGGTATAGGGTCACCGGTCATGAGGCTTGGAGCCGATGTTGGCGACAGGTAATCAATACTATTAGTTGTTTTGCTTTTTCCTATTCCCCCTCTGTACAAAATCTTATAGAATCTGTGTCTTCCATATGATATCCGTTTTTGATTTAAGAGGAAGCCGATTTGATAGATAACATTGTGAAATGGGCAAATTCAAGAGAAAATAGTATTTCTGTCACACCCCGATATTTCCACGTATTACCGGTGGGCCCGGTGGGGAGTATCGTGACGTAGTTAATATCATCATAGTCAATTAACACAATATTGTAGCACAGCGGAAGGCTTGGTAGATAATTACTATTACAAACCATAATGTCCGAGTGTCCGAAATAAAAGAATATACAGACTGGTTGTAATAGAGATCCACAGGCGGGTCATAAAAACAAAATACAAGAAACTGAAATAACAGACTTCAGGCATCTAAGGATTTGCAAGATCCTCTTATTTGACACCAAGTACCTCCAGCCTAATTTCGAGAGGTACCTGTCACTTAGTCTTTGGAAAATACGTCAGTTTTCACTGGTAAATACAATTAACCAACTCATTTGAAAAGAGTTTATGAAAATTGATTTAGGTGCACAAGGCACAAAACCATTTATAACTTGGGACAATTTTTATTAAAATCTTGTATACAGATTTACATGTTTGTCGTACATATGGGGCCGGTTTGGAAGCCGATCATGATTAACCGACTCACCACTATAAAACCCATAAAGGAGTTATCCCCAACATGTGGGTTATTTAGCATTTGCATCAGTCAGGTGTATGCCTACACCCCATGCATAAGTCGTGGCCATTTTCAAATGAAATGAGCCGAGGATATCCAGGACATGGTCGTATTAACCCCCCAATGTTTATGTTATCAACCAAAACAGATTAAAACGGGTTATGCAATTTATTAATCACAGTCCGATTAAATGACTTCATACCCGACCAAGCGGTATTATTATTATACCGTATCCCAAGCCCGTATAAGGGAAAATAAGTTAAAAGTATTTACCTGAGCTAGATGTGTAAGATGTTACTCAGCCGTATGTTTCCTAAAGCCTTATGTAAATACCTTCTACCGAAGCTACTCAATCTGTAGGGAAGGTTTATTAACCTATTTAGGATACTAACGGGTCTTTATTTAAGTCAAAGACTTAGACCGGCTAGTTTGAAAGATACTTTACGGTTCGAAACTCTAGATTAAGCGGAGACCGGAATAGAATGTGATTAGACCCGACAAGTTTGGATACTTGTATAATGTGGGTAAACTAAACACATTCTGGATTTTGAAGATTTAATGATAAGGTTAAACCCATTTCGGCTAATTTATGTAAACTAGTCACATAAACTGAACCGAACGCATATATGCATAACGGGTAACCAAATGAACCATATACTAGTCCCATATGTCATTATGCTTAGAATATGTTAATACATCAGTAGAATGTTAACATATATGCCCAAAAAGTATTTAAAACCAATTTAAGTCCCGTAAGGGCATTTTGGTCATTTTAACATTTATAAAAGAGGTTTTAAAGTAAACTGATATTCTGGTCTAAAACATTTAGTAAAAATATTTATTTTATGATGTTAAAACAGTAGGATATCATTCATATGTATGGTTTACCATTTATGGCCAAACTATGCCCCGAAAGGGTATTTTGGTCATTTCACATATGCTTTTAAGGACATAATTGGAAGTCTGAGTTCAATACTTATACCTACTATAAAAATATTAAAAATTATTTATAATTTCAGTAGGTAACAAGTCTTGGGTGCTAAATATGGTTTTAAACCATAATATGCACCTAATTAGCTTAAAAATCGATAATTGACGATATTTGAGATGTTTATGTGATTCTGAGATTTTGATCAGCCTTGAATGCTTAAAATATTTTATTTTTCATATCAAATCAGTAAAAAAAAGGTTTGGCATGTTAATCGTATGTAAATTACATTTTATTAGCCAAAAGGGCATTATCGTCAATTAAGGAATTTATACAAGAACTCTAAGTTATGGTCAGTATCTAATCTGACCCAACATTCCAAAAGTTCTTAAAAATGATATCATAATAGTAGGTAATGAGGTTTGGTTCAAAATCTATGTTTAAACATGAATTATGCATAAAAGCGTAATTTAATATTTATAAAAGTTAAATTTGCGATATATTGCATAACATTAGTTTGAGACCAGAAAACAATGTCAAATTAATTTAGACATGTTTATATATCAGTACTTAACCTATCTGTATGCTTACATATTCAAAAATCTCATTTTTAGATCAAAAGGGCATAATGGTCAATTATAAGCATAATAACGGAAACTAGCATATAATTCAGAATATTAATGACCAGGTAATATAACCTCAGAGGGTTATACTACAACATAATATGGTCCTAATGGAAGCTTAAAACATAAAGGATTTAAGCTTAATCGGGTCAGAACTGAAAGTCAAAGCAAAAGTCAAGCTTTTGCGACTTTCGGTTGCGAACCGACCTTAAACTCAGAATTGTCGGGTTGAACATGCTTAGACATGTTCTAATAATATTTACCAAGTTATTTAAGTGATAAAACATGGTTCATAACTTCTACATTATCAGTTTTAATTATTTTATGAAAATCTGACTAGTTTGATTTTTTAACTAGTTACTTTGACCCGACAATTAACTAAGTAAACGTGATAATTAGGAGGTGCCCTTTTGAGGGATTAACACCTACCTAATTACAATCACGTAGCTATATTCGCCTCGAACAATGGCTAGACCGTTTAGGTCTAAACCGAAAGTCAAAGCGTTATTACGACAACTTTGACTTTTGGCTTTTAAACACATAAAAACTATACTAGAGTGGCTAAGGACACTTACATTAGGTCCTTGCACGAAAATTGAACTAAGATAGGCTCCCTCTTGATCAGGAATCCCAAAGAAAGCTCAAGAATGCTCAAGCTAGAGAGTAAGAGTGAAAATTGTGAATGTGCAAGGATTATGGCTGCCCAATGAGCCTATTTATAGTGCATGGAGGTTACACAAGATCATAACAGGTGTTTAGGGGTGTTTTAAGATAGCTCCAGGTGTCCCAAGTGGTTTTTAAAACTATCATCAAGCCATAGAATTCGAGTTATTTTGGTTTGGAGCACAAGGAAGAAGACAACCTGCAGATGCCATGCACATTCTGTCGAAATTGACCCGTCGCGTTGCGCCACAGCATATAGGGGGTGTGGTCGCGCGACGCTAGCCCTCAAATAACTTTTAAAAGCTGTCACATTTAGTCCCTGCACCTTTATAAGATTTATAACTTTCATTTTAGGCACTTCTAGCCCTTGTAGTTAGTATGTAGATGATCTAGGGAGTATAACCAAACACCGTTAGGTCCGGTTTCGTTAAATGATCACCGAAAACACAAGTTTCTGCTCGTTGACACTTTTAACCCTTATTCTTGGGAATTTACATAAATAACACATAACGATCACGAAACCTCGTGAATTTGTTATCATATATTATTGAGAGTATAATCGAACATTACGAAGTCCCGGGTTCGTTAAAAGGTCACTCAGAGGTAAGAATTAACATGTTGACACGTTTAACCCCTGTATCTTGTAAACTTTTGTTTACTTTCACAAATGGCTTCATACGTCCGACAATTTACTCGTTTAAGAATATATTCCTCGTGTGTGATCAATCAGAGGCACCAGTTTGGCATGTTGACACTTTTAGTCCTTTCGCATACGTATTTTCATCGTTTGACAACTTTAGTCCTTGTAATTCAATCTTTCACATGATTAGGGTTTAGGACACGTGTCTTCACATAACTTGTAACGCCCAGCGTCCCTAAACTTTAGGTCTTTGTCAAGAATAGTCCCTGGAGTTTCGCTATTGTCACTTTGGGTCCCTAAACTATGATTTATATTTGAAATGTCTAAATCTACGTTGTGAAATGCCTAATACTTGGGAATGTCTAAATCTATGTTTGGAATGCCTAATTCTATGAGTTTGAAATGTCTAAATCTATGATGGAATGTCTAAGACTATGTTGGAATGCCTAAACCTATTTGGTGCTTGACTCTTGGTTGAACGAGAGACTAGAGCCTTGTCACTGGCGGAATCTATTAAACTATGGAAACTATGGAAATTTTTATGTTTATGATGTAGTCTAGTTATGCTATTACCCACTAATACGCAACGCAAATCTTAAATCTAACTCGCGAAACAAAGCAGGACGGGAAGGCGGAAAGGGTGGATCGACCGAGTAGCCACCTGATCGGATGACCATCCGATCGGATGGCCACCCGATCGGATGACCATCCGATCGGATGGCCACCCGATCGGATCACCACCCGATCCGCGTACACCGCCCTCTTCACACTCCCACATACTATAAATAGGCCTGTCACATCACTTATTTTCCCTGATGTGAGAGCCCAGCTCGATCAGACGCAAGCACACTACTTTTCCTCATTTTCTTGGCGATTTCGGTACGTTTCACGCTAGATTCTTGTACATCTTTGATCATTACACTATTCTCTACGAGATTCTCCTTTGAAATCTCACTTTTCACCATGAAATCTCTAAGATTTGAGCTCTTGAAAGTGATGTCATCATAGTGGTTTGTACAAACTAGGGTATGATGTCATTTCTGCCAAGATCTAGCTCGGATCTAAGGAATTTCATGTGTTTTTATACTAGATCTTTGCTAAATCTATACTTTTCAACTAAAACTTATGTTTATTTTCATCTTTTCTTAAAAACGGTGGAATCCAGGTCTGAGCGGGCTAAAGACTTGATGATTAGTCTTGAGTCAGCTTGGAAAACGGATTGTTGCCAAAAAGGGAGGCTAGAGTACGTATTCCAACATGAATCACGTCAAGGACAGACACCTGAACGGACTGGGGTGATTCCCGTTCGATCGGGCAGATCGTGCCTTGATGTGATTATCGTTGTTTCAATACGTACCATGCCGTCGCCATTAATCAGGAACTTAGAAACTTTGCAAATTTGGAAATGAGACAAGGACAACCCAATCGAGTGGCGACCCAATCGGATAGACATCCGATCGAACGGCCAACTGATCAGGTGACAATTGCCTCATAAACTAAAAACTATTTTGAATCACAAACTTGAACTTGGAAACTTGAATCTCAGTACTTGGAGCGAGTAACCATTCGATCGAATGGCCATCCGGATGGATGACCATCCGATCAGATGGCGGACCGTTCTATAACACTTATGCCGTTCGACCGGATGACCATCCGAATGGATGGCCATCCGATCGGGTGACCAATCCTACGCTTCACACAATCTCGTTGATATGTCCGACACTTATCTATTGTACTCTAATCAGGCTAATACCAAACGAGCTCCCTTTGATCCAATAACAGTTGTACTGTTAAGCAATCACTGTGAGTATACTCGATCCCCTTTTTATTTAAAATTTTGGGGTGTAACATGTATTCTATACAAACTATGAAACTTATGGTTTTGCAAGCTAAACTCTATCCTACGTGTACGTGAAAACTATGCATTCTAGTATTCTATTTTGTGCTATGTGACGTTTAATCCAGGGTGTGTAGTTCCGCCTTAACAATAGTAGCGCTATAGGAGGTGCACCTCTCCCATTATTCTCGGGGGGTATTGTTAGGAGGATTCTAGTTTACCTTGAGTCTTGGGTAAACACTAAAGCATCGGGATACTTGGGCTATCACTGCGTGGACTGCGACACTAGCACGGCTGAAACTATTTTACTACTTACATTGTGGATATGAGTTGTTTTAATCTATTATTCTATATATATTCAAACTTGTATACTCGCCAATACTTTTGTATTGATATTTTAATACATGTTGCAGGCTAGTAGGTTGCTTCGGAACACATGGAAATCAAGCTAGGAGATGCCTAGAAACGTCGCCTAGTTCATTTAGTCTTTTGGAACAATTCGAACAATGTCTGTTATGATTGATACTTGTTATTGTGGTTATTGGTTGTCTTAGACAGTTATTATGAAATCTATTTAATGTCTATCGAAATATTTAGTGTTATGGAAATCTCATGAGCAATCTGAACGCTTAGTGCTCGCACCCCGATGTTTCCGCCATCGGTTGGGGTGTGACAGATTGGTATCAGAGCCATAACTATAGGGAATTAGGATAAGTAGGAATACTTTCCCTAGTCTATAGTTCTAGGAATCTTGACTCTTATTTGTTGTTTAAGACTTATGCATTCTACCGTATCTGCTTCCTAGCAGCACATATTCCTGTTAAACTTACAAGCCTTTCCTAAGGCTAACACAATGTACACTTGATGTTTGAAAACACTGTTAATCGGTGTTTGTATTTTGCACGAGATTACCCTCAAGACAGGAGTGACGTCCGAACCTTGATGGGAAATTTCCTTATTATATTCTAGTAGGTCTTGTCTGCGGATGAGTACCGATGTTACTAGGGTACGATGTTGTCAAGATAGAGGTGAAACTCAGACCTTGATGGCTAGTCCCACTCTTGATTTTATGTCTCGCCAAAGTATCGGAATTCCCAATCAAATAGGAACGTGAATTGACAAAAAGGACGAATATCGTAGGCCTAACATCGATGACGTATTTGTCTAAGTAAGTCGAGACACGTTACCTCAATTCGAAAGGGGTTTGAATCACTTTGGTTAGTCATTGTTCTTCTACCCGGAACACTCTATGTTTTATAAGCCTATCTTTTATGCTATCTCGGTTTTATGCGTGGTTTTAAACTTGATTCTTCGGTTATCTTGATTCTTCATTTATTTTGTGGCTTTTGCACGAAACGCACGTATGTTCGCAATCTAAAACGTTAATTCTAATCTCAGGATCGAACTAAATTTACGAAGTTTTATTCTATCATGTTAGTCTATGTGGGAATCTAAATCGACTATGATACTATGTGAATCTATCCGATGAGTCTATGTGTATCTTGTGGTTGTAAGACACTAAATGTAACATGACATAAAATACGAGACAGAAGTGACGTGTCTGAAGCATGGTGGATACGCCGCTAGTACTTCCTATATATAAGTGTTTTAGACATGTTACCAACTTTCGTACTGAGTGCCATGCGAAACTTAGTGTTCTGCAGACCGGTGATGAGAAGGTGCAGTCTAAACTATGGGAAACTACATGTGTAATCTATGAGGAATCTATGTGTGGAATCTACGTGTACCCTATACTCATTCTAGTGTAATCTATGTGTAATCTACGAATATGTGGTTTTAAGGGACAAAATAGCGAAACGTAGCCTAGCGCTGAAGACGAGGCGGAGGTGGCATGTCCGAAAAATGGTGGATACGCCGCTGGTACTTCCTATATATAAGTGTTTCAGGCATGTTGCTAAACCTTCGTACTACGCGCTAAGTGAAATTCGTAGTTTTGTGGACTCGGGTCGGTGTCGTTGAATCTACGTGATAAAACTATATTGTCGAATCTATTTGGTTAATCTACGAAGCTGGAACTATTTGGTTAATCTATGTGGTTGAATCTATTTGGTTAATCTATGACGTGGAAGTGATGGAACCTGATGTTGTGGTTAACGAAGCATGACACCGATGACGAGACGGACGTGGCATGATTGAAGCATGGTGGATACGCCGCTGGTACTTCCTATATATAAGTGCTTCCGTCATGTTGCCGAACTTTCGTAGCACGTGCCATGCGGGATTTCGTTGATTGAGGATTGTCTATGGTAATCTATGAAAACTATGGTAATCTATTGAAAACTATGGAATCTATCAGAATCTGCTGGAATCTATGGTAACCTATTGGAAACTATGGTAATCTATGTGAATCTATTGAAACCTATGATATTCTATGTGAATCTATGGTAATGATAATGAGTGTGTGTTGGTGACACGTAACATGACACCGAGTACGAGGCGGAAACAATGTGCCCAAAGCGTGGTGGATACGCCGCTGGTACTTCCTATATATAAGCGTTTCTGACATGTTGTCAAACTTCGTACAACGTGCCATGCGAAAGTCGTGGGTTGCGATGTTGAGTCTATTGGAAATCTATGTGAAACTAGTTGAATCTTGAGTCTAAATCTATCGTGAGTGAATCTCTGTTGTGAGGATTGTGAATCTAAAACTTATATGATCCTTTTCTCTAGATGTCTTCCCGTAAGATGTCTGATATGTGACAACTGCCACTTTCTGGTAAATTACTTACATTTAAAGCAATGAATTACATTATACAAATACGTGATTAGAATATCCAAAATGCATGATTTCATGATATACATCTTAGAATACTTATGGAATATTCATTTATGATGCACATGATTCATTTTTAGTGGTTACATTTGAAACAGTGGAAACAGTGCATCGAAACAACTAGAGTAGTGTCTAGTAAACTAGCGTGCTGACAAAAACTCAGGATCTGCAGAAACTAGTGTAACGATATTTTTAGGACTCATACGAAAGTCCAACATCAATTATACAATAAACCCTACTTGGAAATGCAAGGGTTTGGTCTAATATATTACCAATGTCCGATAGCACAAAAACTGTCCGAAAACTGCCAAAAAGCACTAAAAATGACCATTTCAATATTTTTCCGCAAAAATTCAGCATTGATATTTTTACTACAAAGTGCAAAATGGGTTGTTTAAACTCAAATTCCATATGAAAATACATAGGGAACATCATATAAAAATATAACCAAATGTTTCTCTACAACTTTCATAAGCAAACCTTTCGACTATCTTCTTGCGGAACGAGCGACAAAAGACTATCCGAACTACAAATTGACATATGTAGTGAACTAGTGAACATTATTTTTGGTCATTTTCATCCTATTTGGGATCATTCTAAGTCATGAAACATATTGAAACTTGGTAATATATAAAAACCTAAACATTTAAACTTTTTATCTTTTAACCTTAACAAAAATTTACCATTTCATTTTTTACCACAAATGACCCCCCCCCCCCTCATATGAAACCGTAAACAAGTGGGGCCCCCCTCCACTCTTTGTTTTTTATTATTATTTTAATTTATGTATACTTATCCATATCTAAGGTGGATTATGAGGTGGAAGGATGAGTAATGAGGTGTAATGGTTAGTCATGAGGTGGAAGACTTATAACATTGTTGAAGTAAATCACTAACACATTCACCAAGTTCTTACACCTAAATTCACACACACTTAGCAAACTCTTTCAATCTTCATATCTTCATCTTCATATCTTCATATCTCACCAAGAACACCTTCCAAAAACCCACTTCACTTCTTTATTTTTCTTATGAACAACATGGAGTATCATGGAACTTAAGAAGATCTAAAGCACCTAGAAGCTAAAGCAACCATTTTCATCCATCCAAGAGTCTTCTAACAACAAGATCTTCATCTTCTTTGTTTCTTAACATCATCTAGATCATCCCTAGCCTAGAGCTAGAAGTAACCTTCTAATTTTTTTTTTTTTTTTACTTATTCATGTTATGATTATAACTAGTAAAATAACAAAATAATCATACATAATAATATGAAGATACAAAGAAGCAAAAATACAAATCATGCTATGTATATGGTTGTTTATGTTGTGATTAAGATTGTTATTTGCATATTTGATCTTGTTGAGATGATTAAGACATGTATAACTTGTTAGATGATGTTCTAAAAATATGATCTAACAAGTATACATGAATATGTTAAAGTTTTTTTTTATATAAGGGATGATCAAAATTTATGGTGTGAATAAAGTATCTAAGGTTTTTAAATAAACACAAGACTTTTTACAAGATAATAAAAAGTAACATACAACATGAGATTTTTATAAAAGTTGTTAAAACTAGAAGTAAACTTGGTTTTTGAACTAGTTAACATATGTTGTGAGCAAGTTCAAAACCCTACATGATTTTGAAATCATCTTGATAAGATTATGTTATAAATCTTATGTATATTGTTTATAAAAGTTATGAGTAAATTGTTGATGTTGAATTGAAAAGAAAAAGATATGTTTATTAAACATGGCAAAGTGATTAAAACAAAGGTTATATGGCAAATTTTTCTTAAAAACTTTATGTTATAAAAACTATCATTTTGGTTAAATCTTTACAAGATTTACAAAGATTTAAAGAAAGGTTTTTATAAAAAGAAAAGATTAGATAAATATATATTTTTGAGAAAATATATATTTGTTCATTTTAACAAGTTATGTGATATGTAATAATTGGTGTATTAGTTATATATATCAAAGATAGGAACTTGATTAAAATGGTGATAATAAACTCAAGAGACTTTAGAATTAAAGTCTTACAAAACTACATATAAATATGCCTTAAAGACATGTTACGGACAATACGAACAATCGGACATAAATTATGGTCAAAACGGACGACGGACGAACTTATGGACATATTACCAATCCGAGGACTTAATACGACATCTAGACGATCTTTTGACACGGACACAAAAATTACGTTATCATTAACAAAATTCGGACATTTTGAAACTTATAAAAACTAGTATGTTTTTATTTACTAAAAAGTATACTTAGTTAATTTTATAAAAAGGTTTTTATAATAATGAAAGACTTATACTTTTTAATTGGCTATTTTTAAATAAATGGACTTACAATTTTTATGGACTTATATTCATAATGGGCTTAAACTAAATACATGGGCTAAGCCCAATATCAATAACTTATGGGCTAAGCCCAATACTAAACATATGGGCCAAAAGCCCAACACTATTTAAGCCCAACACTATTTGGACCCAATTTCATAATTTCTTGGGCTAAGTCCAAGGACATAAATTATAAAGAAATACAAAGTTCAACGAACAATAAAGACATACAAGTCTTAAACATATTTAAGACACAAGACTTGTACTCAAGTTATTTATAAAGACCGAAGTGTCTAACAAATATAACAACGATTGTAGGTCGCAACACTGTTCAGGACTACCGCACGTGAAATCATATTTACTTCTACTCACTGACGCGATACTGTGAGTTCATGTCCCCTTTTCGTTTTAAATACTTTTCAAGCTTTACAACTATCGGGGAAAATACATGTACAATAAGTATGATAAGTCAAGGAATGAAACACCTTAGATCATGTGAGAAATTAGGGCCATAACTAAAGCACCATTAATCCAGTTTGGACCAAGGAACAAAGGGTTAGATCTAATGGGTTTTGGCGAGCCCCACTCATGGCCATTCATTGCCTAGGGGTGCGTTTGTTGCCCTACGACATGGTGTCGATACAATTAAAATCGTCTAGGGTTGGATTGCTTCCTATTTCGTCACACATATTAATGTCCTTGCAAAACATTAATGATCACGATTTCATTGACGCTTTTCATACTATATTTGATTCAAATACAAGTACATTCTACATTTTTCGGATGTATCATACACGACTAAACTGCATGAAATCGCTCAACCTTTGTTGATTTTTCTACTTAAACATGTATTTCAGGGAATTAGTGGACCTTGTCAGGGATTCTAATTCAGGAAACAAGTATCAAGACTCCGTGCCATCTTTTGAAGGGTTTATCTATTATAGTGCCGCTTTGCGGTGTTATAGTGGAGAAAGCCTTAATGTTTAAAACTTTCGTTTTGAATGTATGAAATAGTAATAACTTATTTTCTTTGAATGGTTTGTAAATTATAAACTTAATGTATGTTGCGCATCTTTTGAACAATAATGGTAATGGCAATGGAGTATGTTTTATTCATTTAGTATGTTTACTTATATCGTTATGCAATGAGAACCAACAGATCACACCTCGCGCTTCCGCTACGAGCAGGGTGTGACAGATTGGTATCAGAGCTTCGATTGTAGTGAACCGGGATTCTTTCTCGAGTCTAGTCTACAATCACTAGGGAACCTCTCACGAAAACAATTTATACAAAAACAAGAGTTTTCATTGCATAAACAATTTTTTTTCTCAAGGTCCATCACAACAAAAACAAAATTCATATCATACAAATCAAGCAAGGACATTAAGTGTCTTAGTCTCTAAATGGTAGACATGAAACATTAAGTTAATCCGTATAACACAAATAGAATAACTTAAAATGAACTTATGTGATTTCAACATTTTGTGTATATATATATTTGAAAAATTAATTTATTAATACATACGTCAAACCAATTATGTTACAGGATATCATGTCTTCATCCGAAGGAAGCAACATTTATGATGATGTGGATCCTATGACACCTTCTTCAGATGATGATTACATACCAGAGGTTCAGGTCATTACATCGGATAGTGAGACGGGATCTGATAGCGATATGGATGATTTTCAGCCATTCGCATATCTAGGGGATATTGTTGACGATGATGTATTAGCTGTACCTCCACCACTCAATGACATAGTTATTATAGGTCACCCGGAGGGTGAACACGTAGTCGAGATTATACCTTTGGATGTACTTCCTCTTGCTATGGTGCCTTTCGTCGACCTCGACGAGGATGATGACGACATTGTCCCGATGATTCCCGTAGAGCATATAGATGATGACTTAGGAGACGGGGATGTTTATGATGTGGTTATCTTAGACGTTGCATCACCAGTAGTCTCGGTGATAGATATTTCTTCGGATGCAGATACCGATTCAGATGCTTCTTCTTATGCATCCGTTACTTCATCTGCACTGCAGGCCCTTGGCCTACAGCGCAACGCAGTCGATGAGGATGATCTCATGCCAGTTGAGCCAGTTGTCCCAGCACCTGAGCATATTCCTACTCCACCACAGTCTCCAGCTCACTTACCGGCGGAGGAGCCTATTCAGGCCCCTGTTTCCGAGGGATCTACCGACATAATTCGACTCATGCGTTTTGCCCCTATTCTACCACATACAGACCATACTGACAAGGCAGGACCATCTGGACAGGCCCATATACCACCCAGTGATATGGACCTATACCCTCATGAGATGCCCATATTGGATCCATACCATCCATCACATTTTTCAGCTGCTTCTACCGACCTACGTGCTCGTGTGCTGACACTCGAGCAACAGATAGACTTTATTATCCGTCGAGTTCATGAACTCGAGGAGGAGCTTATTCACCTTGAGAGTTTGGTACTTTTGACTCCACCACCACCAGCTCATTCACCACCCCATGCTCCACCACCACCACCAGGGTCACCACCATTACCCCCACTACCACCTCAGATACCACCAGTTGATTTACCTGCTCGTGTTTTGACACTCGAGCAGCAGATGGTTTTCCTTCACCGTTTGGTTCTTGATTTGGAGGATAGGGTTTCTCAGGTTTATAGGTCATTGTTCCCGGTTCCACCACCAGTTTTTCCTCCACCATAGATTTTGTGTTTGCAGGTAGCTATATCAGCGTTTTGTGTACATAGACTTACACCAAGTTTCAAGACAACTGAAAGGCTAAAGACAGCATGGAATGAAGGAAAAATTTTGCCACTTTGTATATGTACTAGTCTAGTGAGACCGGGGGATGTAGCCCGAGTCTATTTTGATTTCCTTTTCAAAAACAATCATGTAATCGGTTGTCAGTTATATATATAAGAAAACTTGGTGTTATCCTTTATGTGCATCTAAATGTTATATGATACATGTTTTGATGCTTGTATTGTTTGGTCTATTCGCATTATATATTGCTGGATTATACTTTTTTTTATGTTATAAATGTGTTTTATATACTTAGTAAAAATATTTGTTAACAAACAAACGCCTAAATTTAATCGTATATTCTTTTGGAAGAATAATGGCGCCAAGAAGACAACCTCCACGTACACGAACATCTAATCCACCCCCACCTCCACCAATGCCTACAAATGAGGCGGAATTGAATGCACTAATAGAAGAAAGGATTTCCCAAGCTATAGCCCTCTATGAGGCCTCACGTGCCGAACACAGCGGTGGCACTGGCAGATCAGGAGGCCCAGGACATGGCGGTACCTCTGGCGGAACCAATACCAATGGTAACACTTAGTTGTTTTGTCACAACTTACCCAATTCCTTTTATAATCTATTTGTGTGTTTCACTGTTTGCTCATTCTTAATCCGTTTATTTGTCTATTTCAGGATGCACATTCAAGCAGTTTCTAGACTGCAAGCCACTCAATTATGATGGCACAGGTGGTGCTGTGGCTTATGTGCGTTGGACGGAGAAAACGGATTCCACCATAAGAATGAGCAGATGCTCTATTGATCAGCAAGTCACCTACGTCACTGGATTGTTCATCAATGAGGCCCTTACATGGTGGAATTTACAAGTGCAAACTTTGGGTGATAGTGTAGCATACGGATTGACGTGGGAAGAGTTGAAAGAAAGGATGAGAGAAAAATATTGTTCCCGTGCTGAACTCCAGAAGTTGGAAAACGAATTTTGGAATCTTACTATGGTCGGATCTGATATTACCGGGTATACCCAAAGGTTTTACGACCTGTCTCGTGTGATTCCTTATTTGGTTACACCAGAATACAAGCGTATTGAACGCTATATTTGGGGACTTTCTCCCGAGATCCGAAGCCATGTTACTGCAGCAGAACCCACGACTATCACGCAGGCGGTAACTTTAGCTGTGAGCCTTAATGAAGACGCGATCAGGATGAAGAAATATAATGTGAAAGGAGATGAGAAGAAAGAATCACATGTTGAGTCTTCCAATGATGGAAAAAGGAATTACTCAAATTTCAAGAAGGGAACTCGTAGGAACAACAACAACTACAACAATAACACCAACCCCAACAACAATACCAACAACAACAACTACAACCACAATAACCACAACAACAATAACAACAACCGAAATTGCAACAACCCCAACAATTATAACATAAAACAAGAGAATACTCAGGCAAGAGATGCAAAGGCGTTTGTAGCCACTAATGATACTGGCCCGAAGAAGTACTCTGGTACTATGCCCAAGTGTGAGCGATGCTCGTATCATCACGTGGGTAATTGTAGGAAATGTGACAAGTGTGGCAAGCTTGGCCACCATACTGAGTCATGCTGGGGATCAGGAAATAGATCAGGAATGGAGAATAGAAACAACAATAAGAATGGAAATGGGCGTGAGCAAGGATGCTTTGGATGCGGAAGCAAAGATCACTTCAAAAGGGATTGCCCTAAAGAAAACCAAGCTCGTGGTCGATCATTTGTGATTGGAGCTAAGGATGCGCGCCAAGACCCTAATGTGGTCACTGGTACGTTCCTCCTCAACAATCATTTTGCATCCATATTATTTGATACTGGTGCCGATTTTAGCTTTATCTCTGTGGAATTTAAAAATACTCTGGGACTAAAATCTAGTAAACTAGATGTCCCATATTCTATAGAATTGGCTAATGGTAAACTAGTAGAATCAGGGGAAGTTGTTACGGAGTGTTCCTTACAACTTGGAGAACAAAAATTCACTATCAATCTCTTACCTGTTGAGTTGGGTAGTTTCGATGTAGTGGTTGGCATGGATTGGCTATCCAATAATCGAGCCGAAGTCGTTTGCCACGAAAAGATCATTCGCATACCACTACTGAACGAAGAGACGCTGGTGATACATGGAGAGAAGCGCGACACCCCATTACGGATCATTAATAGCATGAAAGCCCAGAAGTGCTTACGGAAAGGGTGTATTGCTTTTCTAGCACATGTTGTGGACAAGAAGACTGATGGGCCAAAGTTGACAGATATTCCAATAGTAAAAGAATTTCCTGAAGTCTTTCCTGAAAACTTACCCGGACTACCACCTTATAGACAAGTCGAATTTCATATCGATTTGGTACCAGGATCCGGACCCGTAGCTAAATCTCCATATCGATTAGCACCTTCTGAAATGCAAGAGTTATCCACACAACTTCAAGAGTTGTTGGATAAAGGATTCATTAGACCGAGCTACTCGCCTTGGGTAGCTCCAGTCTTATTTGTAAAGAAGAAGGACGGAACTTTCCGGATGTGCATCGATTATCGCGAGTTGAATAAACTTACCATCAAGAATCGGTATCCATTACCGAGGATTGATGATCTATTTGATCAACTACAAGGGTCGAGCTTATACTCAAAGATAGACTTACGATCGGGGTATCATCAATTACGGGTTCAAGAGGAAAGCATACCGAAAACGGCTTTTCGGACTCGTTACGGTCATTATGAGTTCTCGTTATGCCATTTGGCTTAACGAATGCACCAGCGGTCTTCATGGATCTAATGAATCGCGTGTGCAAGCCGTATCTCAACAAATTCGTCATAGTGTTTATTGACGATATTTTGATATACTCTCGATCGACTAATGAACATGAACAACATTTGAGAACAATTTTGGAATTGCTAAAAACGGAGAAACTATACGCGAAATTTTCCAAATGCGAATTTTGGATTCGCAAAGTACAATTTCTCGGGTATGTAGTAAACGAGAAAGGCATTCAAGTAGACCCGTCGAAGATAGAAGCGATTAAGAATTGGGAAGCGCCCAAGACTCCTACTGAAGTGCGACAATTTTTGGGCTTAGCGGGATATTATCGGAGATTTATTGAGAATTTTTCAAAGATTGCTCAACCGCTAACTTCTCTTACACAGAAAGACAAGAAATTCGATTGGGGAGAGAAACAAGAAGTAGCATTTCAACTTCTTAAAGATAAGTTGTGCATTGCACCCATATTATCATTACCCGATGGTACCGATGATTTTGTTGTATACTGTGATGCTTCGCATCAAGGTTTGGGTTGCGTACTCATGCAATGTGAAAAGGTTATCGCGTACGCGTCTCGCCAACTAAAAGTTCACGAAAAGAACTATACCACTCACGACCTTGAATTAGGCGCAGTGGTATTTGCTTTGAAAATATGGCGACATTATCTATATGGTACTCAATGTACTATTTTCACGGATCATAAAAGTCTACAACATATATTCAACCAAAAAGAATTAAATATGCGGCAACGACGTTGGGTTGAATTGTTAAACGATTATGATTGTGAAATCAAGTATCATCCGGGCAAGGCGAATGTTGTAGCTGACGCCTTGAGCCACAAGGAGCGAGTTAAGACACTAAGAGTCCGAGTATTAGAAATGACAATTCACACAGATCTTATCACTCGGATTCATAATGCACAACAAGAAGCACTCAAGGAAGAGCATATTCAAGCTGAAACACTTCGAGGCATGGAAAAACAATTAGTGCCAAAAGAAGATGGAACTTTATACCTTGTGGGTCGAATTTGAGTTCCACTCTTTGGAGGCCTTCGAGATGTTATTTTTGAGGAAGCACATAGGTCTAAATACTCGATTTATCCTGGATCGGATAAAATGTACCAGGATTTGAAAGAGTACTATTGGTGGCCTAAACTCAAAGGTGATATCGCGACTTATGTCGGAAAATGCTTAACCTGCGTGAAGATCAAGGCTGAATATCAGAAACCCTCGGGCTTGTTACAACAACCTGAGATTCCCGTTTGGAAATGGGAACAAATATCGATGGACTTCATTACGAAGTTACCCAGGACCTCAAAAGGCCATGACATGATATGGGTAATCGTCGATAGATTGACAAAGTCCGCACACTTCTTGCCAATTCGGGAGAAGGATAGTACTGAGAAACTAGCGGAACTCTATGTCAGAGAAATAGTGGCCCGTCATGGGGTACCTATTTCAATCATTTCGGACCGAGATGGTCATTTTGTTTCTAGAATTTGGAATTCATTTCAACAGGCCTTTGGATCGCAATTAAATCTGAGTACGGCCTTTCATCCTCAAACTGACGGCCAGAGCGAACGGACAATCCAAACACTCGAAGATATGCTTCGTGCGTGTGTTATGGATTTAGGCGGCAATTGGGATACTCATCTACCTTTCATTGAGTTTTCCTACAATAACAGCTACCATACTAGTATACAAGCTGCACCGTTTGAAGCTCTTTATGGTCGAAAGTGTCGCTCTCCGCTATGTTGGGCGGAAACAGGCGATAGTCAGTTAATTGGTCCGGAGCTAGTCCAAGAGACTATGGATAAAATTTTCTAGATCCGAGACCGTATCAAGGCGGCTCGCGATCGACAAAAGAGCTACGCAAACAAAAAGCGAAAACAATTATCTTTCGAGGTCGGAGACAAAGTCTTGTTGAAAGTCTCGCCCTGGAAAGGTGTAGCGAGGTTCGGTAGGCGTGGAAAGCTAAACCCACGTTACATTGGACCATTTGAAATCTTAGAAAAGATTGGCACTGTTGCCTACAAGTTGAAGTTACCAGAAGAACTTAGCAGTGTGCACCACACGTTTCATGTGTCGAATCTTAGAAAGAGACCAACACAAGATACCGTTATCATCCCTGCGGATGAAATTCACCTTGACGACAAACTCCAATTCACCGAAGAACCTGTTGAGGTCACGGACTGGAAGGTTCAGAAAACACGGAGAAGTCGTATCAAGTTAGTAAAAGTTCGTTGGAACTCTCGTCACGGACCTGAGTATACTTGGGAACGTGAAGACCAAATGAAGGAAAAATATCCTCACCTGTTTCCGAAGACTCCTACAAAGAATAACAAATCTCGAATTTCGGGACGAAATTCTCAATAACAGGGGGAGAATGTGACAACTGCGACTTTCTGGTAAATTACTTACATTTAAAGCAATGAATTACATTATACAAATACGTGATTAGAATATACGAAATGCATGATTTCATGATATACATCTTAGAATACTTATGGAATATTCATTTATGATACACATGATTCATTTTTAGTGGTTACATTTGAAACAGTGTAAACAGTGCATCGAAACAACTAGAGTAGTGTCTAGTAAACTAGCGTGCTGACAAAAACTCAGGATCTGCAGAAACTAGTGTAACGATATTTTTAGGACTCATACGAAAGTCCAACATCAATTATACAATAAACCCTACTTGGAAATGCAAGGGTTTGGTCTAATATATTACCAATGTCCGATAGCACAAAAACTGTCCGAAAACTGCCAAAAAGCACCAAAAATGACCATTTCAATATTTTTCCGTAAAAATTCAGCATTGATATTTTTACTACAAAGTGCAAAATGGGTTGTTTAAACTCAAATTCCATATGAAAATACATAGGGAACATCATATAAAAATTTAACCAAATGTTTCTCTACAACTTTCATAAGCAAACCTTTCGACTATCTTCTTGCGGAACGAGCGACAAAAGACTATCTGAACTACAAATTGACATATGTAGTGAACTAGTGAACATTATTTTTGGTCATTTTCATCCTATTTGGGATCATTCTAAGTCATGAAACATATTGAAACTTGGTAATATATAAAAACCTAAACATTTAAACTTTTTATCTTTTAACCTTAACAAAAGTTTACCATTTCATTTTTTACCACAAAATGACCCCCCCCCCCCTCATATGAAACCGTAAACAAGTGGGGCCCCCCTCCACTCTTTGTTTTTTTTTTATTATTTTAATTTATGTATACTTATCCATATCTAAGGTGGATTATGAGGTGGAAGGGTTAGATTATGAGGTGGAAGGATGAGTAATGAGGTGTAATGGTTAGTCATGAGGTGGAAGACTTATAACATTGTTGAAGTAAATCACTAACACATTCACCAAGTTCTTACACCTAAATTCACACACACTTAGCAAACTCTTTCAATCTTCATATCTTCATCTTCATATCTTCATATCTCACCAAGAACACCTTCCAAAAACCCACTTCACTTCTTCATTTTTCTTATGAACAACATGGAGTATCATGGAACTTAAGAAGATCTAAAGCACCTAGAAGCTAAAGCAACCATTTTCATCCATCCAAGAGTCTTCTAACAACAAGATCTTCATCTTCTTTGTTTCT
The DNA here is from genome assembly GCA_030545235.1 of Helianthus tuberosus. Taxonomy (NCBI): domain Eukaryota; kingdom Viridiplantae; phylum Streptophyta; class Magnoliopsida; order Asterales; family Asteraceae; genus Helianthus; species Helianthus tuberosus. The sequence continues at coordinate 20,170,654 of CM060368.1, read as the reverse complement.
TAACATCATCTAGATCATCCCTAGCCTAGAGCTAGAAGTAAGCTTCTAAATTTATTTTTTTTTTACTTATTCATGTTATGATTATAACTAGTAAAATAACAAAATAATCATACATAATAATATGAAGATACAAAGAAGCAAAAATACAAATCATGCTATGTATATGGTTGTTTATGTTGTGATTAAGATTGTTATTTGCATATTTGATCTTGTTGAGATGATTAAGACATGTATAACTTGTTAGATGATGTTCTAAAAATATGATCTAACAAGTATACATGAATATGTTAAAGTTTTTTTTTTATATAAGGGATGATCAAAATTTATGGTGTGAATAAAGTATCTAAGGTTTTTAAATAAACACAAGACTTTTTACAAGATAATAAAAAGTAACATACAACATGAGATTTTTATAAAAGTTGTTAAAACTAGAAGTAAACTTGGTTTTTAAACTAGTTAACATATGTTGTGAGCAAGTTCAAAACCCTACATGATTTTTAAATCATCTTGATAAGATTATGTTATAAATCTTATTATAAATCTTATGTATATTGTTTATAAAAGTTATGAGTAAATTGTTGATGTTGATTTGAAAAGAAAAAGATATGTTTATTAAACATAGCAAAGTGATTAAAACAAAGGTTATATGGCAAATTTTTCTTAAAAACTTTATGTTATAAAAACTATCATTTTGGTTAAATCTTTACAAGATTTACAAAGATTTAAAGAAAGGTTTTTATAAAAAGAAAAGATTAGATAAATATATATTTTTGAGAAAATATATATTTGTTCATTTTAACAAGTTATGTGATATGTAATAATTGGTGTATTAGTTATATATATCAAAGATAGGAACTTGATTAAAATGGTGATAATAAACTCAAGAGACTTTAGAATTAAAGTCTTACAAAACTACATATAAATATGCCTTAAAGACATGTTACGGACAACACGAACAATCGGACATAAATTATGGTCAAAACGGACGACGGACGAACTTATGGACATATTACCAATCCGAGGACTTAATATGACATCTAGACGATCTTTTGACACGGACACAAAAATTACGTTATCATTAACAAAATTCGGACATTTTGAAACTTATAAAAACTAGTATGTTTTTATTTACTAAAAAGTATACTTAGTTAATTTTATAAAAAAGGTTTTTATAATAATGAAAGACTTATACTTTTTAATGGGCTATTTTTAAATAAATGGACTTACAATTTTTATGGACTTATATTTATAATGGGCTTAAACTAAATACATGGGCTAAGCCCAATATCAATAACTTATGGGCTAAGCCCAATACTAAACATATGGGCCAAAAGCCCAACACTATTTAAGCCCAACACTATTTAAGCCCAATTTCATAATTTCTTGGGCTAAGTCCAAGGACATAAATTATAAAGAAATACAAAGTTCAACGAACAATAAAGACATACAATTCTTAAACATATTTAAGACACAAGACTTGTACTCAAGTTATTTATAAAGACCGAAGTGTCTAACAAATATAACAAGGATTGTAGGTCGCAACACTGTTCAGGACTACCGCACGTGAAATCATATTTACTTCTACTCGCTGACGCGATACTGTGAGTTCATGTCCCCTTTTCGTTTTAAATACTTTTCAAGCTTTACAACTATCGGGGAAAATACATGTACAATAAGTATGATAAGTCAAGGAATGAAACACCTTAGATCATGTGAGAAATTAGGGCCATAACTAAAGCACCATTAATCCAGTTTGGACCAAGGAACAAAGGGTTAGATCTAATGGGTTTTGGCGAGCCCCACTCATGGCCATTCATTGCCTAGGGGTGCGTTTGTTGCCCTACGACATGGTGTCGATACAATTAAAATCGTCTAGGGTTGGATTGCTTCCTATTTCGTCACACATATTAATGTCCTTGCAAAACATTAATGATCACGATTTCATTGACGCTTTTCATACTATATTTGATTCAAATACAAGTACATTCTACATTTTTCGGATGTATCATACACGACTAAACTGCATGAACTCGCTCAACCTTTGTTGATTTTTCTACTTAAACATGTATTTCAGGGAATTAGTGGACCTTGTCAGGGATTCTAATTCAGGAAACAAGTATCAAGACTCTGTGCCATCTTTTGAAGGGTTTATCTATTATAGTGCCGCTTTGCGGTGTTATAGTGGACAAAGCCTTAATGTTTAAAACTTTCGTTTTGAATGTATGAAATAGTAATAACTTATTTTCTTTGAATGGTTTGTAAATTATAAACTTAATGTATGTTGCGCATCTTTTGAACAATAATGGTAATGGCAATGGAGTATGTTTTATTCATTTAGCATGTTTACTTATATCGTTATGCAATGAGAACCAACAGATCACACCTCGCGCTTCCGCTGCGAGCAGGGTGTGACATGATACTCTCAAGAGATCCAGGGAGAAGTCTCAGAAAAAGATGTTGTCCTTCATGGCTGACCAGATTGTCCGCGTCATGCCAAAGATCTTCTCTGAGATCCAAGGATCAAGCACTCTTCCATCCTCTGCTGAGTCCAAGTTAGAGAAAGAAAAGCCTACTAAGTTCAACTACAAACACTTCATCTCCTGCAATCCTAAGCCTTTCACGGGCAGTGATGGGGTGACTGCTATGCTCGAATGGTTTGACAGCATCGAGGTTACCTTTATCAACAGCGAGTGCCCTGATCATCTAAAGACTAGGAGTGCGACTGGAATGTTTCAAGGCAGAGCGTTGGAGTGGTGGACGAATGAGAGAAACATACGTTCAAATGAAGAAGCCTATGCTCTTCCATGGACCGAGGTGCATGAACTATTGATGCTCGAGTTATGTCCTCCCCATGAGCAATTGAAGCTTGAAGAAGAGTTCTGGCACTTGAAGCAGATTGGTGATGATAATCTGGCTTATACTACTCGATTCAAGCAGCTCAGCTTGATCGTTCCTCACTTGGTTTCTACTCCTAAGCGAATGATAACCAAGTACATCAATGGTTTACCTCCTGCTATGCGTGATTCTATCGAAGCAGCTCAACTGGGAACTATTAAGGAAGTCTACCGTCTTGCAGCAAGTCTTAACAACAATCGTGTTCGTGATAAGCAATTTGGAAACTCTGCTCCCCCGAAGTCTGCACATCAAGTTACCCAGCAGCCAAGTGGCAGCAAGAACAAGAAGAGAAAGTCTCAGGGTTCAGGATGCAATGCTAGTGTTCCTGCTGCAAACCCTGCTGCTGACGCTGCAGCTAAGCCTGCTACTGCTACTACTGTTCAGAACCCTGCTGCCCCAGAAGTCAAGAAGCAGTACACTGGGTCTTACCCCAAGTGCACAACTTGTAACTATCATCATCCTGTTGCCTCTGCATGTCGTTTGTGCACCCACTGCAATCGCTACGGTCACACGACTCCTTATTGTCGTCAAGCCAACCCTGCTCAACCGGCTCAGCAAGCCCCAGCACAGGCAGCCTTACCAGCTCTTCCAGCTCCTCCGCAGAATCCTAAGCTGATCATGCTGTTCGTGCATGCTACAAGTGTGGAGATACTAATCATCTTCGTAATCAGTGTCCGCAGCCGAACCAGGACCAACAGCCAGCCGCTCGTGGACGAGCGTTCAACCTCAATGCTAACCAGGCTCATAATGACAATGATGTTGTGAATGGTACGTTTCTCGTTAATAACCTTTACACTTCGATTCTATTTGATACTGGTGTCGACAGAAGCTTTGTGTCCGTTGAATTTGAGTCTTTGTTAAACTGTACACGCTCGATGTTACCTAAGTCGTTTTCGGTGGAGATTGTCGACGGAAAGTCTATTCTAGTTGATTCTATCCTCAGTGGTTGTTCCCTAATTCTTAACGACCACGTGTTTACTATCGATCTAATACCCATGCAATTGGGTAGCTTTGATGTCATTATCGGCATGGACTGGCTGCATAAGAACCATGCCGAGATTGCTTGTCACGAGAAGTTTGTTCGTTTACCTTTGCCGTCCGGTGATGTTTTGCATGTCCACGGAGACCGACCTTCTCGAGGACTGAAGTTGATGTCATGCACTCAGGCGAGCAGATGCTTACGTAAACAGAACTTTGCCTTCTTGGCCCACGTGGTGGAACAAAAGGGCAAGGGAAAGAGCATAAGTGACGTTCCAGTAGTGTGTGAATTCCCTGATGTCTGTCCTGAAGATCTTCCTGGTCTTCCTCCTCCTAGATCCGTTGATTTTCGTATTGATCTCATACCTGGTGCGACTCCTGTCGCCAAGGCTCCGTACCGACTTGCACCTTCCGAGATACAAGAGTTGTCTAGCCAACTTCAAGAACTAATCGACAAGGGATTTATTCACCAAAGTACCTCTCCATGGGGTGCTCCTGTGCTTTTCATCAAGAAGAAAGATGGTTCGTTTCGTATGTGTATCGACTACCGGGAACTTAACAAGCTTATCATTAAGAATCGTTATCCTCTTCCTCGCATTGATAATCTATTCCACCAACTACAAGGCGCGTCCTGTTTCTCGAAATCGATCTCCGTTCTGGTTATCATCAGCTTCGTGTACTCGAGGATGATGTACCCAAAACCGCTTTTCGTACCCGTAATGGACACTACGAGTTCGTGGTCATGCCTTTTGGATTGACCAACGCACCCGCCGTGTTCATGGATCTCATGAATCGTGTATGTAAACCATATTTGGATCGTTTTGTGATAGTCTTCATCGATGACATTCTCGTTTATTCTAAGTCTAAGGCCGATCATGCTCGTCATTTACGTTTGATGCTCGAACTTTTACGTGGTGAACGCATGTATGCTAAATTTTCTAAGTGTGAGTTTTGGATTGATGAAGTGCAATTTCTTGGTCATGCCGTTAGTAAGCAAGGTATTCACGTTGACCCGTCTAAAATCGAAGCTGTGAAGAATTGGAGTACGCCTAAATCTGCATCTGAGATTCGTTCTTTTCTAGGATTGGCTGGTTATTACCGCCGATTCATCTCGGACTTTTCTAAGATCGATGTCCCCCTCACTTCGTTGACACAAAAAGAGAAACCTTTTGCTTGGGGTCCCGAGCAAGAGGAATCTTTTCAAACTCTCAAGACCCTTTTGTGTAACGCTCCTATTCTAACTCTATCCGAAGGGAATGACGATTTTGTGGTGTATTGCGATGCCTCAAACCGTGGATTGGGTTGTGTGCTCATGCAGCGGGACAAGGTTATTGCTTATGCCTCTCGACAACTCAAAGCACATGAGAAAAACTACACTACTCACGATCTGGAGCTTGGTGCAGTCGTGTTTGCGTTAAAGATCTGGCGACACTACCTGTATGGTACTAAGTGTGTGGTTTTCACTGACCATAGGAGCCTTCAACATATCTTTGACCAAAAAGAACTGAACATGCGATAGAGACGTTGGGTGGAATTGCTTAACGACTACGACTGCGAAATTCGCTATCATCCTGGCAAGGGGAATGTAGTGGCCGATGCTCTTAGTCGTAAAACTCATGTTAAGGCTATTCGTATCTCTAGTAACCTGCATACTCGTATCCGTGACGCTCGGTATTCGTCGGCTAATGAAGGAAGTCTATTTGTTGAAGTTCTTAGTGCTAACGCGAATCAACTCGAAACTAATTCTAATGGTCTTCAATACTATCTTAATCGCATCTGGGTGCCAGATCGCGACAATCTTCGTGAGCTCATTATGAATGAGGCTCACAAATCTCGTTACTCTATCCATCCAGGTGCCGATAAGATGTACCATGATCTGCGTACGACTTATTGGTAGCCTGGTATGAAGAAGGACATTGATGTATATGTTTCTAAATGCCTTACTTGCTCGAAGGTTAAGGCCGAACATCAGTGTCTTTCTGGACTCTTAGAACAGGCCGAAATCCCACTTTGGAAATGGGATAGCATTGCTATGGATTTTATTACTAAACTGCCTTGTACACCATTTGGTCACTATAGTATCTGGGTGATTGTGATCGTTTGACCAAATCAGCCCACTTTCTTCCAATTCGTGAAGATTATAAAGTGGAGAAACTTGCCCGAATCTATACTGATGAGATTGTATGCCGTCATGGCATCCCTCTTGACATAATCTCTGACCGTGATGGTCGTTTTACTTCACGTCTTTGGCAAACTTTTCAATCCGCTATGGGTTCCCATTTGAATCTTAGCACGACCTTTCATCCGCAAACGGATGGACAGACCGAGCGTACTATTCAGACCCTAGAGGATATGCTCCGTTCTTGTGTCATCGACTTTAGTGGTAACTGGGATGTACATTTACCATTAATTGAGTTCTCGTACAACAACAGCTATCATTCCAGTATTCAAATGGCTCCTTTCGAAGCTTTGTATGGCCGCAAATGCCGATCTCCTCTCAGCTGGCATGAGGTTGGTGACAAGCAGTTTACTGGCCCTGAAATTATTCAAGAGACAACGGATAAGATCCTTCAGATCCGCGATAACTTGATCAAGGCCAGGAGCAAGCAAAAGAGCTACGCGGATAAAAGGCGCAAGCCTTTGGAATTTGATGTTGGTGATCGGGTTCTTCTCAAGGTATCTCCCTGGAAGGGAGTAGTTCGTTTTGGTAAGAAGGGAAAGCTCGATCCTCGCTATGTGGGTCCTTTCAAGATACTCGAAAGGATTGGCAAGGTGGCGTACAGACTCGACCTGCCACAGGAACTAAACAACGTGCATCCAATGTTCCACATATCCAATCTACATAAATGCCTAGTAGACGAGGAACTGTAAGTTCCCCTCGAAGACTTACAAATAAATGAGACGCTGCACATTGTGGAGAAACCGGTCGAAATCGTGGACCAGAATGTCAAGCAACTAAGGCGCAGCAAAATTCCCATTGTCAAGGTTCGATGGGAAGGAAAGCGGGGCGCTGAGTTCACTTGGGAACTGAAAAGCGAGATGAAGACCAAGTACCCACATTTGTTTCTAGAATCTTCCTCTAAGATTTCGGGGACGAAATCTCCTAAAGGAGGGGAGACTGTAACGCCCAGCGTCCCTAAACTTTAGGTCTTTGTCAAGAATAGTCCCTGGAGTTTCACTATTGTCACTTTGGGTCCCTAAACTATGATTTATATTTGAAATGTCTAAATCTACGTTGTGAAATGCCTAATACTTGGGAATGTCTAAATCTATGTTTGGAATGCCTAATTCTATGAGTTTGAAATGTCTAAATCTATGATGGAATGTCTAAGACTATGTTGGAATGCCTAAACCTATTTGGTGTTTGACTCTTGAGACTCGTAAAACTTGATTCTTGGTTGAACGAGAGACTAGAGCCTTGTCACTGGCGGAATCTATTAAACTCTGGAAACTATGGAAATTTTTATGTTTATGATGTAGTCTAGTTATGCTATTACCCACTAATACGCAACGCAACGCTTAAATCTAACTCGCGAAACGAAGCAGGACGGGAAGGCGGAAAGGGTGGATCGACCGAGTAGCCACCCGATCGGATGACCATCCGATCGGATGGCCACCCGATCGGATGACCATCCGATCGGATGGCCACCCGATCGGATCACCACCCGATCCGTGTACCCCGCCCTCTTCACACTCCCACACACTATAAATAGGCCTGTCACATCACTTATTTTCCCTGATGTGACAGCCCTGCTCGATCAGACGCACGCAGACTACTTTTCCTCATTTTCTTGGCGATTTCGGTACGTTTCACGCTAGATTCTTGTACATCTTTGATCATTACACTATTCTCTACGAGATTCTCCTTTGAAATCTCACTTTTCATCATGAAATCTCTAAGATTTGAGCTCTTGAAGGTGATGTCATCATAGTGGTTTGTACAAACTAGGGTATGATGTCATTTCTGCCAAGATCTAGCTCGGATCTAAGGAATTTCATGTGTTTTTATACTAATTCTTTGCTAAATCTATACTTTTCAACTAAAACTTATGTTTATTTTCATCTTTTCTTAAAAACGGTGGAATCCAGGTCTGAGCGGGCTAAAGACTTGATGATTAGTCTTGAGTCAGCTTGGAAAACGGATTGTTGCCAAAAAGGGAGGCTAGAGTACGGATTCCAACATGAATCACGTCAAGGACAGACACCTGAACGGACTGGGGTGATTCCTGTTCGATCGGGCAGATCGTGCCTTGATGTGATTATCGTTGTTTCAATACGTACCATGCCGTCGCCATTAATCAGGAACTTAGAAACTTTGCAAATTTGGAAATGAGACAAGGACAACCCAATCGAGTGGCGACCCGATCGGATAGACATCCGATCGAACAGCCAACTGATCAGGTGACAATTGCCTCATAAACTAAAAACTATTTTGAATCAGAAACTTGAACTTGGAAACTTGAATCTCAGTACTTGGAGCGAGCAACCATTCGATCGAATGGCCATCCAGACGGATGACCATCCGATCGGATGGCGGACCGTTCTATAACACTTATGCCGTTCGACCGGATGACCATCCGAACGGATGGCCATCCGATCGGCTGACCAATCCTACGCTTCACACAATCTCGTTGATCTGTTCGACACTTATCTATTGTACTCTAATCAGGCTAATACCAAACGAGCTCCCTTTGATACAATAACAGTTGTACTGTAAAGCAATCACTGTGAGTATACTCGATCCCCTTTTTCTTTAAAACTTTGGGGTGTAACATGTATTCTATACAAACTATGAAACTTTTGGTTCTGAAACTATTTTACTACTTACATTGTGGATATGAGTTGTTTTAATCTATTATTCTATATATATTCAAACTTGTATACTCGCCAATACTTTTGTATTGATATTTTAATACATGTTGCAGGCTAGTAGGTTGCTTCGGAACACATGGAAATCAAGCTAGGAGATGCCTAGAAACGTCGCCTAGTTAATTTAGTCTTTTGGAACAATTCTAACAATGTCTGTTATGATTGATACTTGTTATTGTGGTTATTGGTTGTCTTAGACAGTTATTATGAAATCTATTTAATGTCTATCAAAATATTTAGTGTTATGGAAATCTCATGAGCAATCTGAACGCTTAGTGCTCGCACCCCGATGTTTCCGCCATCGGTTGGGGTGTGCCATAACTGAACACGTTTTTACGAGGTGTTACAATTTCCTTCCTCAAGAAACCTATTCTTCTTCGTCGTCAAACGTAAGAATATGTATTGTCACCCATTTTTATTGACTTCATATTTGACTAGGAAAAAAAATTCCTAGTTGACATTTGAAAGTCAAATATGAACCCATTTTGGGTGATAGAGATGGAGAGAGTAAATAAATTACTAAATTTGAGATATTGCAGTAAGCAGATGAAGTCAATAAAAATGTGTGAAATTACATACAACGAATAAGTATTAGGTAACCTTAAAATATTATAAAAAGTAGTTTTCAGAAAATAATATCCGGTTCTTTTATAAACAACAAGGTTATAACCCCGTGTATTACACGGGTTGAATAAATGAATTTTATATACCAAATAATAAAACATTATCTTTTTAAAAGCAACTTTGGAATTCTTATGAATTCTTATTAGATTTGATTAAATATTATTGATAATAAAAATTTGTATTAGATTAGATTTTAGATTTTATTAAATATTATTAATATTAAAAATTTGTATTAATTTAGATTAAATATTATTATTATTAGTATTATTAATAATTTTAATCAATTAAATGAGAGAATGAGAAGTGTCCCAAAACAGGTTTATTTTATTATATAGTATAGATATAGATATAGATAGATCTTCGCAAGACTCTTGATCCATTATTTTGATCATAAATTCTTGATATATCATGTTTTTATTATATTTTCTGTTACATTCGAGTAAATATCTAACTACATGATGTGTGTATATAATATTCATGCTCACAAGACTCTTGATCCATTATTTTGATTATAAAATTTTTTATATATTAAGGTTTTATAATTTTTTTTGTTACATTCGAATAAATCTATTTATATGGTGTTTATTATTCATGCTCACATGGACCATTTTCATTAATTAAAAGTTAAAACGGTGGATTAGGCTTCGGAAGAAAAATAAGTAAATAACACATTTTAAAAAGCTTGCAATAATAAGAATTTGAATTAATTTAGATAAATATTATTATTATTAATAAAAATTTGTATTAATTTAGATAGCAGTTGGTGGAGCCATAAAATTTTATAATGGATGATGATTTAAAGTTGAGTTTGAATTATCTGTATATCGTGTTTGATTAAAATTTTATAATGGATGATGATTTAAAGTTGAGTTTGAATTATCTGTATATCGTGTTTGATTTAAGAAGCATAAAGTGATGTTGTAGGGTGGAAATCAGGGATATACATGGACGATGGATAAGTGTCGTGTTCTATATCTTTGTGTTTTCTTCTTCCATATGTAATAAAAATAATTATGTTAAATCTTATAGTATTAAAGTCGGTTAATCTAATAAAAATAATTAAAGTTAGTTAATCTAATAAAAATACAATTAGTCTCAAATATATAAAAGATTAGTATTATTAATAATTTTAATCAATTAAATGAGAGAATGACAAGTGTCCAAAAACAGGTTTCTTTTATTATATAGTATAGATTGTACGTGTTAAAGTTAAAAATAATCAAAAGTACAAGATTTTATGTTTTGATATTTATTTATCATAAAAAGTTATTATGTTTATCTTTGCACTTTTTAATTGCCAACGAATTTCCCTTATCGAATCTGAAGAGTGCAGCTACGAATTCTAGTGCAATGATACGCCTTTTGATTTTGCTGGAATTTTTATTTATTTTTGAAAAATTAAATTGAATCTATTTAATTTTTCTATTTCATTCTTTTATTTATTTATCTATTTATTGATTGTTACATATAATTTTTTTTATTTTATCAATTGATATATATTATGAAGAACTATTTAACTTTGGGGTGTTTCTTCCTCTTATCAAATAATATCGCTTTCACTAAAGCCCTAGTTTTTTACTACTATTTTCACTCCTGTTCTGATGGACCTCATATACACAGGAATCAATTCGCAGATACTACACAATAATCTCTATAGTACGCATTCTTCTTCCAACTACACTAACTTTCCCCAAGGTATTCCTTGTGATTAACTTTTCAGTAAACCCTAGAAATCGATTTATTCTCAACTTGTTTGTGGTTTTTATGATATCAGCGGTTGTGTTTGTATGACTTTTCAGGGGGATCGGAGCTTTTACACGAATTCGAAAAGAGGAAGATACGGGAGGAGATACTTGCGGAGGAAGCGGAGCGTAAGCGCGTTTTTTACGCTAATTTAAGAAGAGAATATATGGTTGGACGGGAGATGAGGGGAGTGCAAAGCGGCAGCAGGTTTCTGTCGTCATCGTCGTTAATGCTAAGGCATCCAGATAGCCGCCATCGGTTTTAGCCACAAATGTTGCATGGCCCGTCATATGAATCGGTGGATAGAATAATTGCGATGCCGTACCAGGACTGCGTAGAATTGCGAGGTCATAGGCTCATAGACGTTTATGATTGATTAATCCACTTTATTTGTTCGCAATTAAAAATGTTATAAAAGAAAATTAACAGGTTCAGACGGATGGACAAGGGTTTGTTTGGTTGAGGAATTCAAATAATTTTTTATTATAAAATATACATTTAGTTATCAAGGGGTACTCCATTTGGTTTGGACAATGGATAAGTATCTTCCACTTATATACATGGCATTATCTTACGCAGGCTGGCTAACATCTTAAGTGATATAAACTGGGAAATAGCACAACCAACTTCAATATACTGCGATAACAAGTCTACTATCTGCCTCTCCAAGGACCCAGTGTATCATGGAAAAAGTAAGCACATTCGGGTCAAGTTCCATTTCATTAGAGATCTAATTAAAGATCAGTTTGTGGAGGTCAAGTTTTAGCAATCTACTTTTTCTAAACACTAAAGATTACGGGAGGGTGTTAGTTTTACCAATCTACTTTTTCTAAACACTAAAGATTCAGTTGAAATGATTGTAGGACCGGTTTTGACACCGTTCGATTGCGTAACGAACGTTCGACGTGCGGAATCCGTGAACGTGCGTGACCGAACACACAATAACGTACTAGAACCGTGAATCTATTGAAATATATGACGTGTACGATACAAGAATCACGTAGAGAGTACTTTCTCTCTCTAGACTTGAATCTCTTAAACCACCAAAATGAGCAAAAGTCCTAATACTAACACTTTACAACTAAAGCTCCTATTTATAGGCCTTGGAATTAATGAGATTTCTCATTAATTACCAAAATGCCACCTTGCTAATTCTATCTAAATATTACAATAAAATCCTAGATTTCTACAGTTTCAGCTACGGTTTGAATTGACGGAGGCGATAGACATTAATGTATCAACAAACTCCCCCTTGGATATTGCCGCAGTCAATCTGTAGTTAAACTCGTAGCGACTTGTCTTTCTCTCTCTCTTGAGTCTTCTTTAAGATTTAACGTCTTCAGCAAACACAGACTCTCTCTTGCTCAAACAGAATCCCGGTGGATCTGTCTTCAGCTTCAGTTGCTCCTTTCGGTAGTCTCTTCAGGCTCCCCCTTTCGTCAAGCTTCTGTGCTTTTGGGATCGACGTCTGGCTTTCCGTAGCAACAGAATCAGAAACCTACACATCTCAACCTCTCGTAAGACAACAATAATTTTGACTCTAAAAGAATTCACTCAAAATTCTCAAACATATAAAACACAATATTGTGATTCAAATTAATGAATCAACTAAACATTTGAGGATTATCTTCCAACTTCTCATCATCTTAACCAAACCAATTGTTCATCTTGTTTAGCCTTTGAGATTTTGAATACCAGCTTTTCAACATCAGTTGTCGAAAATCTTTTTGGATTTTCAAAAAATAGGCTAAAACACACTAAAATCTTTTTGGATTTTGATGTAACAGAAATGAAATGTAGAAAAGAAATATTTACATACAATATTTTTGTGAGTTTGCGTAAGAGGATCATATCAGTTTTTGAGACACATCACTAGCACCGTTAAGCTTTAAACATTTTAAGTTCTAAACGATTCACATAGATTGACGATATTGTTGTCCACTTAAACTTAATCTAAAAAACTTTCGAAATGCTTACCGATACGTTAAGGTATATTAATTTTGCACTAAGTTCTTATGGACCCCACGATCTCAGCATATCCCCTCATCATGCAATACACTAACTCAATTAATGCCTTTAAACTTTCATCAACTGTGATATGTGCAAAAAACAACGCAGAATGTTTAAACATTAACAATCAGGTCGATACTTCCGTATACGCAGAGAAAGTCCAATGTTTAAACAAAATAAGAAAAATAAAATAAGTTGAAGTTGTTTAGGCTTTAACCACCAGGTCGATACTCCCGTATACGCAGAGGAGGTCCAAAGCTTAAACGAAACACCAAAGAAAATAAAGCAGAACGTTTAGGCAACAACATCCAGGTCGATACTCACGTATACGCAGTGGATGTCCGATGCTTAAACAAAATAAAGAAATAAAACAAGTTTAAATCTTTGCAAAATAAAATGCACAATCACAGCGACTTTTCAGCAAAGTTGTGAAAGTTCACAGACTTAACCAGTTTTATGTCTTTCGACAATCAGCGATTACTGAGTAGGCACACAATCAAGAAGGACAAAACTAAGTACTATGCTTTCGACCATGTTTCCCACTAGAACTAGGCTTTTTCATTTAAGTTTGTATCGTTATCGCAAATCTACTAGTCTAGCTGAGCCTATCGTCACATCTTTAGTGAGACCGTTTATCACATTTGAACATTTCATTTCTTTAGCATGCTGTGATAGTCCACTGATTTACTATCATTTCCTCTTGTTCTCAACAAAACTCATTTTTAATTTTTCAATGTTTTTGGCATTTTCAAATTTTCAAATGTTTTTGGATTTTCTAAAAATTCTTACTCCCCCTAAAATGCAAACACATTTTAGGAAATTTGAAACTAAACTGTACAACCAACTTGACAACTGATATCGAATCGCTTCAATTCGCCATCCACTTGGCATAAACAATCAGAACTCCCCCTCACAACAAACTATTTTCCCATTTAGATTTCAAAACACTTAAGTTTGTTTTAATCAAAATGGTTTTTTTCGGAAAATTAGTTTTATGTGACGTTTCACAAACATGGGGATCTTTCATCACTTTGTTTTCTTCAATCACTTGTAAGATTTAACATTTATCGATTTTAACAACACAATCACATGTAGAAAATCAAGTACAACTTAATGTCCCTGATTTACCACTTGTAAGTCGAAAACTCACCAGAGTGAAATTTCTCAAGAAATGTGCCGATTCATGTTCCACGCTTACCAACCTGGGAACTCCGGCAAGTCAGGTTTTTTATTTAAACAGTTTCACCCAAGCCTGACTGTCCTTGGGTGATTTTGAATTCTTGTTCAACAATGGTGGAAAGTTTGCCTCATCCATTGTTAGACTAGAACTCTCAGTTTTTACCTCAACAACTGGCTCTTCTGGCTTTACCATACCAGAATCATTGCCTGAATGTGGCTTGTCTGACTTTGATGAGCCAGATTCATCGCCTGAAGGTGGCTTGTCTGACTTCGACATGTCAGATTCATCGCCGATCATTTTCTTCTTCTTCTTTTCTTCTTTCATCCTCAGATTTGTATCTGATGAATTCGTCTTGCTTGACTTAGCCATCGAGGAAAGCGATTCATCAGAACTCTTATTTTTACCAACAGATGAACCTGAGGACAAAATCCTTTCGAGATACTCTCTCGCCTTCTTCCTCTTTTTCCTCGGTCTGTCTTTCTGACCCTGTGAAAGCTTTACTTTCGGGTCTTGAACTTTCGGTTCTTGAACTTTATGTTTGGGCTTGACAGAGACTGGTATCTTTGCCAATTTTTTAGACTTAGCCCTCAATCTTTCATTTGATCTCCTTGAGCAATCTTTGGCAATGTGACCTCTGATGTTGCAGTTAAAGCATCTCCTCGTCTCATAACTCCAACCTTGGCAGTTAACAGCAATGTGTCCTTGATAACCACATCGGTAACACACTCTGTTATCGTACCAATCACCATTTTCAGCCCAAATACTCAAATCAAAGCACTGTTTGGCTTGGTGATATTCCTTTTTCCTTTTGATTGCTGGATTTGACTTTTGAGCACTGTGGTCCGACCTGCACCACTTATTACCAACAATTTTAGAGTTTTCATTTTTCAATTTTTGTGATTTTTTATAACAATTGGATGACTGAACTGATGAGCTTTTATTGTTGTTTTGAAAATTTTTCGGTTTTTTAATATTTTGTTTTTGTTCCACATTCTTCTTTACAGGTTTTTGCGTTGAGCATTCACCTTTCTCAGTAGAATGTAAAACAGTATTTTGAAATTTTTCTTGTAATTCTAAAAATATTTTTCTTTTCTTTTCTTTTTCTATTTCATCATCAGCTTTGTCATCGCAATCTTCAATTTTGACTTTGTCAAAATCTGTGACATTGTCACTTATTGGAACAGAATTGATCGGTTCTGGACACACATATGGTGCAGAAGTCACAAAACCTTTCAACTTATTTTCTAACTCAGCAATTTTATTCCGATCACTTTCAGCTTCTTTTTCAAGCTGAATGATTTTAGCAAGATGAGAATTTATTGCAATTTGTTTTTCAAGATTATTTTTACCAAAAATATCTTTCTCATCTTCTAAAATCTTTTTTTTTTTGACTTTGAAAATCTTTTTCAATTTTAAATTTTTCATTTTCAAAATCTTTTTTCTTTTCTTTCAAAATTTTGTTTTCCAATATCAAAAGTCCAAACCACTCAACAATTTGACATTTTCAGATTTCAAATTCTCACAAATTTCTCGCATTTCAAGAATCTGTTTATTATCAGATTCTTTCTCATCCTTCAAGCTTTTGATTTCCAATGTTAAACTTTCTACATTCTTCAAAATTTTGACATTGTCTGTTTCTGATTTTTCGCATTTCGAGCATTTTCCATTCATCTCTACATCTTCAGCTTTCTTTTCAACCTTGATAACTGAAATTTCTTTAACCTGCTTCTCTACCACTTGAACATTTTTCTCAGGTTCAAATTTTTCATCAACAGACTTCATTTTTCTAATCTTTTGAAGTTCAAGTTCTCGCTCTTCAATCTTCTCGATAAACAAGCTCAAATTCACATTTAAATATATCTTCCTCAAATCTAACAAATACGTTTTCCACATATCACCCGGTAAAACATTTGCTAACTTGTCAACCCACTCCTCATTAGTCTTGGTTATCTTCAATCTCTTCATTTCCATAACTAGAGAACAATATCTATCAAACAAATCTTTTGTAGACTCTCCCTTGATACCCGTAAAACTATCAAATTTCTTCTTTGCAATATCTGCTGGACTCTGAACACGATACGACTCACAATCCATGTTTCGTTATTGAAAGATTTTCAAATACAGATTTTCAAACGATACGAAATTTCACACAATTTAAAATCAATTCAATCACTTACAATCAACTGAATCAAACAAGTATCCAATCGAGTGAATATTTTTGTGCGGACTGAGTTTGATGCGAACTGAGTTTTAAGTTGACAAACAGTACGAACTGCTATGACCCGGATCAAATTCAAACAATCTGAAGACGTTCAATCCATACGAACTAATTTAGTTTCAAACGATCTGAACCGAATTCAAGTGACCTTTTTCAAATGACCTTACAAAACCACACGACCCGATTCACAAAGACACGATCTGGACCACTTTAATCAATAGCACAAGATGACAAAAATTAAAATCACTACTCGACAAAATCTTGAGTTGGTTGGATGACGTTTTCAAACTGTTCAAAACAATATCACATGTAACTATGATTCAAAACTCATTTCATATTAGTGTAATTGCTTTTAATCAAAATCACATGCAATTCTGAATTTACTATGTTTCTATTGGACCTCTTTTTAATTGAAATTAATGATCGACAAAATGATAATGATCTGACAACTTTGACTTTCTAAATGGCCGTCAATATTTTGTGAAATAATTTCTCATTTGACCTCAATGTCCACTAAGCTGTCACCATATTCTTGATATTAAGAAAATCAATTGTCCGACAAAATCAATTACCAACTAAAATCCTATTGAACCAATTATCAAGTGAATCTGATTGTTTTAATTTGATTGAGCCGATGAATATTAATCACATGAACTGATAACCACTTTCAAACAGACAAGATTTCAAACGGTCATGTCATCTTTATGATACTTTCAAACGGACATGCAATCCTCAAACTGTTAACCCAATTTCAAACGGTCACACCCTCAAACTGTTATACCCTCAAACGGACACCAATTTCAAACTGTCACAGGTTCAAACGGTCAGGTGATTGTTTTCAAACGGTCAGGTGATTTCAAACGGTCAGGTACTTGTTCAAACGGTCAGGTACTTGTTCAAACGGTCACGCCAATTTTCAAACGATGTCGGACACAAAAACTCAGATTTCTCCTAAACGGCTAGGAATTAGGATCTGAAACTTGGTAGGATTATAGATCAGGTGTTTTCGCACAACATATCAAAAAATCAGCCGATTTGGACCGTAAAATCCCGTTCAATTTGACGAAAAACAGTGAAAAACGTGATAAAATATGAAAAAGATGAAGAAATAGATGAAATTCGGATCTGAAATCGTTGAAATCTGGTACGAATCAATGTGTTTGATCAGTGCAATCGAGCTCCTAGCTCTGATACCACTTGTAGGACCGGTTTTGACACCGTTCGATTGCGTAACGAACGTTCGACGTGCGGAATCCGTGAACGTGCGTGACCGAACACACAATAACGTACTAGAACCGTGAATCTATTGAAATATATGACGTGTACGATACAAGAATCACGTAGAGAGTATTTTCTCTCTCTAGACTTTCTCTCTCTAGACTTGAATCTCTTAAACCACCAAAATGAGCAAAAGTCCTAATACTAACACTTTACAACTAAAGCTCCTATTTATAGGCCTTGGAATTAATGAGATTTCTCATTAATTACCAAAATGCCACATTGCTAATTCTATCTAAATATTACAATAAAATCCTAGATTTCTACAGTTTCAGCTACGGTTTGAATTGACGGAGGCGATAGACATTAATGTATCAACAATGATGCAGATCTTGCAACTTCTCCTCTTTTCTGAAAATAACAATAGGGGCATTTGGTAAATAGACAATGGAAATGATGCATCATTCATGATTTAAACCATTCTGAGTGAGGAAACCTTTTTAGAGGAGCATGAATTGGTTGCATGCCATCAGCAAGGTTGGATAAGGCTTGGAGCTTGCTGATATAATTAAGATGCTAAATTAGAGTACATGTGCATAAGTTACAAACCATCATTCAGTTGCATCCACGGTCCATGTCTGCACAACCATAGCTAAGGGAAACTTTCTGTAGCAATTACACAACGATATAAGATTGTTTTGAGCATATAATTATTAATAATGAAGATGCAGAGCTACATGAAGCCTTTCGAGTCAGCTGGAATGATCTCTCTTCCATTCATCTCATCTTCTTTATCCTGTCAACAATGGCTCCTGATAACACCAACAACACCTCTGACAAACATTCTTCCACCATTAACATCAAGAATGTTGTACCTCTAGTTCTCGGTCTTGATCGCATTAACTACGACATCTAGAGAGAATTATTTGAAACCATCTAATAATGAGACAGCGGAGTAAAATCTTCTAAATAATAGTAGGATGGTGGTCCTGTTTGCTTATCAAGTAATTCAACAAAAGTGCGTGTATCGGTAGGATGATCATTAAGGACCTGGCGCCGGTTTCTGGAAGGTGTTATATAGGAGTTCCGAGACTGAGGTGAACTAATCGGAAACGAAAAGGTGTGACTGAGTTGGGGCTGTTAATTAATCGGGGACGAAAAGATAGTAGTTGTGTCTGGAGGCCGCTGTGACTGAGGTGAATGCTGGTAGCTGTGACTGGAGGGGGTTGCGAATCATCTAGTTTTAAGGACTTTCAAATGAACTCCTCAACGGGTTTACGGTCTTTCCAAAGCGTAAGCGCCCCTGCGTAAATTTTTTCATAGTCCTGGTTCGAATTGCCGCTGTTCTGTTTAAGCTTAATATCTTGTGCGTTCCAATCAACAGATTTTCCCACATACTCCTCAAGCCCCCTAAACTGCTTTAGATGAATAAGTAGTCGATGATACGCCACAAAATTCATGCACATGACCGGGGCAAGACAGGTCACAAAAGGAAGCTGGAGCCGCACACCATCATCTCGTCATTGTATGGATGCCATTTTATTTCCTTTTTTATACAAAGAATTATATTAGAAGAATATATATATATATATATATCCAAGTAGAGAGAGAGAGAGAGACTTGCCTCATCTTCAAGATCTGCTAAAACTGAAGACACTATCTCTTTATAGTTATTTCTTTTGTTTACTGAAAATTTTTGCATTGCTGTCATACATTCATTCAACAATAGAGCTTGATGGTTCTCCAGGTTGATATGAAAGCCAAGTGCTTCACAGAGTTTTGGAATGCGAATACAAAAAAAAGCCTGCAATAGAAATATATATTATAATCAATAACAATTTGTAATTGAGATACAAAAAGTTGTC
Source organism: Helianthus tuberosus (assembly GCA_030545235.1). Lineage (NCBI taxonomy): Eukaryota > Viridiplantae > Streptophyta > Magnoliopsida > Asterales > Asteraceae > Helianthus > Helianthus tuberosus. The sequence continues at coordinate 20,151,054 of CM060368.1, read as the reverse complement.
TTACAGTCTTACCAAAAGAGGCCAACAATTGGCATCAACAGACTTCTTATTCTCAGCATAGTAGAAGGTGGACAGTAACGCCGCTCCCCATGCGTAACCATCTACTTCATCCAGTTTTTCCACAAAACTGGACTAGATATTTATGGATGATATAATCATCACACGGGAGTAAAAAGCAGACAATTACTATCAAAAGAAAGGCAATCAGTCGTTCCTTGTGTTCTTTACTTTGGGTTTCTACTATTTTCTTCAAAAGTGGGCACAATCACTTTCTCATTTCTGTCAAGTGAAGTGAACACTCTTTCAAATACCTCTTTATCCCGGCTGGTTGATGAAATTACTGCCTTTCCATCAATGGACAAACCGGTCAAATACAAAATGTCCTCAAGTGTCACATTTAAATAATGGTCATTTATCTTGAAGTAGTGGTTCTCCCTATTATATTTCTTTAATAACAAAGATAGCAGTGTAATTGGAGTCTGGGTTGTACTTGTGAGCCGCAACAACCTCAGTAAACAGTGACTATCCCCTTTGATGTCAATGATCTGAATAACGACTCTCTTAAATGCAAGGTCTAATGAATTGTAGACTGTCCCCAATGTACCAACTTTTCCGGTTGCTCTGTACCGAGACATTTAATCTGTAGTACCTATCAGTTTGAAATCATGCATCAGACGAAAATTTTTAATAAACAAGAATTACACAACAGGAATAAACAGTAATTTGCAGTAAGAAATCCATTACAAAACATTTGTGGCTATTATAATTTCAATTAAAAACCATTTAAAGATCATTCTCATTTGTACCTACAGCATATTCAATAATTAGTTACAAATGTTTTTTAATTGAATATGCTGTAGCTACAAATGAGAATGATCTGTAAATGGTTTTTAATTGAAATTATAATAGCCACAAATGTTTTGTAATGGATTTCTTACTGCAAATTACAGTTTATTCCTGTTGTGTAATTCTTGTTTATTAAAAATTTTCGTAACTGCTAGGTACTACAGATTAAATGTCTCGGTACAGAGCAACCGGAAAAGTTGGTACATTGGGGACAGTCTACAATTCATTAGACCCTGCATTTAAGAGATTCGTTGATCAGATCATTGACAGCAAAGGGGATGGTCACTGTTTACTGAGGTTGTTGCGGCTCACAAGTACAACCCAGACTCAAACTACACTACTATCTTTGTTATTGAAAAAATATGATAGGGAGAACCACTACTTTAAGATAAATGGCCATCATTTAAATGTGACACTTGAGTACATTTTGTATTTGACCGGTTTGCCCATTGATGGAAAGACAGTAATTTCATCAACCAGCCGGGATAAAGAGGCATTTGAAAGAGTGTTCACTTCACTTGACAGAAATGAGAAAGTAACCGTACCCACTTTGAAGAAAATAGTAGAAACCGAAAGTAAAGAACACAAGGAACGGCTAATTGCCTTTCTTTTGATAGTAATTGTCTGCTTTGTTACTCCCGTGTGTGATGATTATATCGTCCATAATTATCTAGTCCAGTTTGTGGAAAAACTAGATGAGGTAGATAGTTACGCATGGGGAGCGGCGTTACTGTCCACCTTCTACTGTGTGATTAAGAATAAGAAAAAGTCTGTTGATACCAATTGTTGGCCTCTTTTTGTAAGACCGTAAGACAGCCTCTTTTTGTATCTCAATTACAAATTGTTATTGATTATAATATATATATATTTCTATTGCAGGCTTTTTTCTGTATTCGCATTCCAAAACTCTGTGAAGCACTTGGCTTTCATATCAACCTGGAGAACCATCAAGCTCCATTGTTGAATGAATGTATGACAGCAATGCAAAAATTTTCAGTAAACAAAAGAAATAACTATAAAGGGATAGTATCTTCAGTTTTAGCAGATCTTGAAGATGAGGCAAGTCTCTCTCTCTCTCTTTCTCTCTCTCTCTACTTGGATATATATATATACTTCTAATATAATTCTTTGTATAGAAAAGGAAATAAAATAGCATCCATACAATGACGAGATGTTGGATGATGGTATGATGGTATGCGGCTCCAGCTTCCTTTTGTGACCTGTCTTGCCCCGGTCATGTGCATGAATTTTGTGGCGTATCACCGACCACTTATTCATCTAAAGCAGTTCAGATGGCTTGAGGAGTATGTGGGAAAATCAGTTGATTGGAACCCACGAGATATTAAGCTTAAACAAAACAGCGGCGATTCGAACCAGGACTATGAAAAAATTTACGCAAGGGAGCTTACGCTTTGGAAAGACCGTAAACCCGTTGAGTTCATTAGAAAGTCCTTAAAACTAGTTGATTCGCAGCCCCTCTCTAGTCACAGCTACCAGCATTCACCTCAGTTACAGCGGCCCCCGGTCATTAATGATCATTCCATCTTGTCGTTTCTGATTAATTCGCAGCCCCTCTCCAGTCACAGCTACCAGCATTCACCTCAGTCACAGCGGCCTCCAGACACAGCTACCATCTTTTCGTCCCCGATTAATTCGCAGCCCCAACTCAGTCACACCTTTTCGTTTCCGATTAGTTCACCTCAGTCTCGAAACTCCTACATAACCTCTTCAAGAAACCGGCGCCAGGTCCTTAATGATCACCCACCGATACACACACTTTTGTTGAATTACTTGATGAGCAAAAACAAAAAGGGCCACCATCCTACTATTATTTAGAAGATTTTACTCCTCGTTCTCATTATTAGATAGTTGTTATAAAGGTGACTCTATCAGTAATCGAAGTCTCCAAACCCAAGACAATGGGATTCAAATAATTCTATTCAGATGTCGTAGTTCATGCGATCAAGACCGAGAACTAGAGGTACAATATTCCTGATGTTAATGGTGGAAGAAGGTTTGTCAGAGGTGTTGTTGGTGTTATCAGGAGCCATTGTTGACAGGATAAGAAAGATGAGATGAAGGCTGTGAAGGGAAGAAGGATCATTCCAACTGACTCAAAAGGCTTCCTGTAGCTCTGCATCTTCATTGTTAATAATTATATGCTCAAAACAATCTTATATCGTTGTGTAATTGTTGCAGAAAGTTTCCCTTAGCTATGGTTGTGCAGACATGGACTGTGGATGCAACTGAATGATGGTTTGTAACTTATGCACATGTACTCTAATTTAGCATCTTAATTATATCAGCAAGCTCCAAGCCTTATCCAACCTTGCTGATGGCATACAACCAATTCATGCTTCTTTAATAAGGTTTCCTCACTCGGTTAGAATGGTTTAAATCATGAATGATGCATCATTTCCATTGTCTATTTACCAAATACCCCTATTGTTATTTTCAGAAAAGAGTAGAAGTTGCAAGATCTGCATCATTTCCACTAAATCTTTAGTGTTTAGAAAAAGTAGATTGCTAAAACTAACACCCTCCCGTAATCTTTAGTGTTTAGAAAAAGTAGATTGCTAAAACCTAACCTCCACAAGCTGATCTTTAATTAGATCTCTAATGAAATGGAACTTGACCCGAATGTGCTTACTTTTTCCTTGATACATTGGGTCCTTAGAAAAGCAGATAGTAGACTTGTTATCGCAGTATATTGAAGTTGGTTGTGTCATTTCCCAGTTTAGATCACTTAGGATGTTCTGCATCCATAGAGCTTTACAGCCAGCCTGCGTAAGATAATGCCATGTATATAAGTGGAAGATACTTATCCAATGTACAAACCAAATGGAGTACCCCTTGATAACTAAATGTATATTTTCTAATAAAAAATTATTTGAAATTTGAATTCCTCAACCAAACAAACCCTTGTCCATCCGTTTGAACCTCTTAATTTTCTTTTATAACATTTTTAATTGCGAACAAATAAAGTGGATCGTTATTGTGACTTTTTCATGAGAGGTGTACAACCCCACCGAGTGTACGATTTATCATTATTGTGCGACTTAAATATGTGTGTGACCCGGTCCTTGAGTATGCGGCCCACCAAGGGTGTACGACCCAACACCGGGTACAACCCAAAGTAATTGTGCTGCTTAAATCAGATAATCCAAATACCACTTTTTACATTAGTTTCTCATGAATTAGAATATTAAATCATCATGTATTTTGTTCTAACCACCTATGAATCAGTCATCATTTAAAACATCGTCAATCAGGCCTAAGTTCAATAATAACTCATTATATGGGAACCAAATCATTATTAATGTTAAAAAAAAATTTATTAATGTTAATACCATACCTACTCCAAATTTTTATATAACAAAACCTATGTTTTTAACATCACCAACATCAGCAACTAGTCAGACACACACACAAAGAAACACCGTTCATATAAATATAAAGTAACCACTCTTGTTATAGTCACACATGTATACCAAATCAATAAATTCACAAATGTAGGATGTATGCTACAAACCACATATATTACATCATCACATTTTACATCACATAAGCAGTTTGCATAACAGAACCATATTATCACCATGTCTTATATCAAAACCCATCATCAAATTAATAATTCAAGTATATAACAGTTGTCGTGGGAGCATTATAAAAAAAACTTAGCAAAACACATTAGAATCCTTGATTCAGCGATTAACAATATTCAATTCAGTTTGTTGCACAATCACATTTAGTCTTATTTACACTCACAAAGAAAATGAAATCAATAAACATTCTTGTAACCGAGATCCACAACAGAATGCAAGATAACTGAGATAATTTGCACTAACCAAGGGTTATGAGGTGAATAGGCATCTGCTGCCACCACTATGGTCCTGAATCGGAGCTCCACCACCACCGTTAAATCTTTGAACCGAGTCTACCCGATGCCAAGCTTAACACGAAGGCTGCTTCACCATCAAACCACTTGCTGGAGAAATCCCGGATGTTCAAAGATCTAAAACAAGGGTGTGGGTTTTTGAACTTACTCGTCTCGAACACTATCACTGTCTCGAATCCTGGCCGCCGGAGGTGCCGGCGCTACCGCCGTTGCCACTGTTAGCCGCTGCCGCGATCGGCGTTGCTGATGTAGGGTCAAACGGAGAAGTCGACGGGGATGGCCGGTTCCCCATTTCCTCCGACGTCTCTTCTCTCTCGCTCGAGTCGCTGACTTACCAGTCTCCGAGGTGTTTGTGATTGTGTCTTAGGAAGACGGGGATTTGGGGCGTGTGCGTAGCCGGAGATCCGGCGTCGTGCATCGCCGGAGAACAACTCCGGTCGCCGGAGATAGGGATAGGGCAGGGAGTGGGTGCAGCGGTGTTTGTAGGGTTTTAGTTTTAGAATGAAAACAAGGGGTGAGGAAAATAAGGTGTTTATATATATTAGGGTTTAGAGTGTCTAGTTAAGTTGGGTTGGGCCTGGCCAGGTGCATGAACCCGCATGATATCATGTGTCCCGCTTAAATAAACTGGCCTGTTTAAATTATTACTAAGATATAATAGTAAATAAATAAATATGTGTGTTACGTTAAATATATTTGGTTTGGGTTATGGATCAAACGGTACGTTCCTCTCGACGCAGTTATTATTTATTAATAAATAATAATAATCAATTACCGACTGGGGTCGTGAGCATGAGTTGTTACAGTGTTAAAGCGAAAAAGGGTCAAGTGTACTCACAAAATTGCATATGCTTTCCGATTATCCAAGAGTGACGAGTTTGTTTGCGAATAATGGTTTAATGGTAAGGTTACGTGATGTGTGCGAAGTGGTAAGATTCGGAATTTAGAAATTAAAGTATCAAAGTATGTATATGAAAATAATATCTAAGTTCTAAGAGTTTGTTTATGACACCATATTTAGTGGTTTCATGGGTCCCAAATTGCCCACTGGAATCATAACAAGGACTCTAGAATATTTGATATGATAGCTTAGGTTTATGATGATTAATCATAGTTTGATTAACATAATAACTAAGCCGTGTTTTTTATATAGTTATTTATAGTTTATATAGTAATAATACATCCTAAAACTAAGTCCAATCAAGCATTATCATATAGCATCATATATGTCAAGCATGGAGGTTAGAAGCCTCATTATATGATTCACCACTACACACACCATCATGAAGATGGTGGGAGGGTTATGAATAACAATAAAGTAAATCTAGTCTAACAAGTTATAAGAATGTTTAAATGAATGAGTGGAACTTGGTTTGGAAAGCCAAAGCTTCCATTTGTTCACACTTCACAAGTCACAAGTTCATCATATGGAAGATGATGACTTATGCTTGTTTTCATCATTTGATTATCAACTATAAACAGAAAATATGGGAGTGTTTGAACTCATAACTTGGATGGTAATCACCGTAATACAGACCCACAATCATAGACTTGATTGTGAGCTTGATGGGAATGAGATTCCATCAAGTTATCAATGTAAAAATGAACATATAAAAAGATATATAAAAACAGAAAGTTTATAACACTTTGGTCCTCAAATATGGTGAGGTTTCACCTTAGATTACCCAAGTAATCTTGTGAAAACCTTTCTAGAGGTTATCCAAGTGTTAAGAAGAAATAAATGAGTAGAAAAGTGAAGTAAAGTGAGCTATAACCCACTTAGAAAGCCTTGAAGTTTTTTATTACAATTTGAGATTTTGATGCAATTTGAGAGTGTTATAGATAGGATTGAAGTGTTTGTAAAGTGGTAAAAGAGTGGGGAAGAGGTGGGTTTTATAATTGAGGTTTAGGGTTTAGTTAGGTGAGTCTTAATTGCAAGAACACACTAACCAAACACAACTTTGGCCAATCCAAGACCTGATTGAAACATTCTGCGGATTAGGTGGCCTGGCGGGCCGCGACCGAGGTGGAGGGGGTCGGTCGCGTGGCACGACGGCTCACATCCGGGAAACTTGGTTGATTTTTGTCAAATTCAGTCCCTAATGTTTCGTGAATGACATGTTTTAAGGTGTAAAGTGTGTTATAAGTTGAATTTATGTAACCGAAACATATAAAATGTCGCAACCCCCGACCCCTTGCCCCGGGAGTGGGCGGCCGCGGTATGCTCAGAGCGGGTGGTATCGGTGTTTATTAATTTTGGCAGCGGAAATTACATCAGGACCGTAGTTAGGAAATAGTTTATCAGAGTAAAACACCACATTTTTATAAATAATAAATGAGTAAATTACAAAAATCGTCCTTTATGTATGTCACTTATTGCAAGCTGTGTCCTTTGTCTTCAATAATTACAAAAAACGTACTCGATGTTTGCAAACCCTTGCATGTTATGTCCTTTAACCCTAACTCAGTTAGTTTTCATTTTACCAAGTAGACCGCATATGAGGGTGTTTTGGTCATTTTCCCCCAAAGACTAAAATAAATACTCACTTTGTCTCTACCATCTACCTCAACTCTCTCTCTCTCTCTCTCTCTCCAAACTCTTACCACCAAAACAATCTGCCTCAAACTCTCTCTGTTTATGCTTCCCTTTCCCACTCTGATCAAGCAAAGTTCATTTTACTGATTCGTTGAATGATTTGGAGCCTGAGTAGGCTGTGTTGTTGAAAATGTTAATTTTGAAACCCTAGCATAAGAATATGGTGGGAATATGTTGGGAATTGGGGTTTTTTGGTGGAATTAATATGGGGGAATGGGTTGGGATGTGGAGAGGTGACCGGTCGCAGGATTTGGCGTCACCGGAGACAGACGAGGGAACGGTTGTGACGACAGGGAACGTTTGCGGCGACGGTGGGGTTGTGTGAGGGTATTGAGATGAAATGAAATGATGATTGTGAGTGTGTTACGTGTTTTTGGTGTCGATGATTTGGTCTGAGAGAGGATGATGTCATGGTGGTGGTGCATCGATAATGGTTGTGGTAATAATGGTGGTGTTGCTGCTATGGCAGTGGTGGTTGCATGGTGATGGTGATGCAATGGAGGTGATGCACCAGATTTACAGAAAGTTAAGGCTAATTGTTGAGACAGAGAGTTTGTAGAGAAAGAGAGAGAGTTAAGGGAGATAGTAGAGAGTGAGTATTTATTCTAGTCTTTGAGAGGGAGAGTTGGTAAGCAGATGATGCTGGTGACTAATCCCCCAATGGATCAGTTATTCTTTCTATCAAACTACATACAATATTTAGTGTTTATGTTGGTGATTATATGACGTTTTTTTCAGAAATTTGAATCAGAAGTTCTCTATCATTTGTATCCTCACCTTAACTTGGATCCAAGCCCAACTATGGAGTTTGACAGCGATGAAACTATTCCTAAGGTAAAAAAGAATAGATGATGAATATTTCTAACTATTCCACTCCATGTCTTCCGATTGCTAAATTTTGTAACTCCATTAATTTGTAGATTGATTTGGGTTTTGAAGTTTTGAAGATCTGGGTTTTGAAGTTTTGAAGATCTGGGTTATTGATGATAATGTGTTTTGAAGTTTTGAAGATCTGGATTATTGATGATAATGTGCAGATTATGAAGATTAGAGTTAAGAGAGAGAAGATCTGAATTTTTTATAATTTTATTTTTTTAGTATTTAGGGTAAAATGACCAATATACCCTCATGTGGGGTCCATTTGATCAGATTTAACCACAAAAATTAACTGAGTTAGGGCTAAAGGACATAACTTGCAAGGGTTTGCAAACATCGAGTATGTTTACTGTAATTATTGAAGACAAAGGACACAGTTTGCAATAAGTGACACACATAAATAACCATTTTTGTAATTTACTCATAATAAATACATGGGAAAACCCAAGTTTCCATTGTAACATGTTTATAGGGATGAACCCTATTTTATTGAAATAAAACTTCTTTCTTGTTTTAGGTAACTTTTATAGCCACTTTTCCCAAGCCTTCAGTGCTCTCCAGCTGGCTTCTATTTGGCTTTTACATTTTGTTACCTGAAACGGGTTTACAAACATTTTGTCAGTGGTAAATACTGATGAGTGCATCCCAATTTGATCAAAACAACTTTTATCATTTTACAGCATTGAGGGCATCCGCAATTACATTTGTTTAAATCTACTTAATTACCACCCACGGTACTGTCAATCCTGACTTGTGGTCATATGTTACTATTCACAGTATTAGTAACAAGTAATGTATAAAAAACCCCAACATACCGACATTAACTGTAGAATCATAAATAGTCAATCACTGCTTAAAACCATTGAGGTTTTGTTAAAACATTTTGACTCTTATAAAGATTTACAAAAAGAGAATGACTCACATTGCTGGTTAAATATTCCTACTGCTTCCTGGTGACTTTCTGGTTATAATCTATTAATTTAAACAATGCACACGTGTTAGTAAGATAACCCAATTTACATTAGCTATACCCCCGAGACAGAACTCCAACGACTGAGTCAGGCAGAGCCTTGACATGCGTTACGGAGTTCTAGATCAATCGACCAGAGTAACTAATACGTAACCGGGGTTATAATACTTACAACGAGGCAGAGCTTCGCTTTTTAGTGGGTATTATGCCGAGAATTATTTCTACTTATAAGAAATTGAGAGAGAGAAAATCAGATTTTGAACGTGTTGGAAATGAATCTCGAACATGCTACTTATAGGCCTGATCAGACAAGCCGTCGCGCCCCGCGACGAAGACGGGCAAGGCCTTCGCGGCCCGGAGCTTCAAAAAGGCGGCCATAGGCCTGCCGAGTCATCGAGTAGGGTTGCTGAGTCATGTGCCACGTGGCACCATGACTTGTCTGGCACACAAGGGCAGTCGTGGCCCGTGACAGACCAAGGGGGTCTCGGTCGCGCCCCGCGAGCAACTGCTGTGTTTTGTTTTTGTTGATTTTTATAATTATAAAGGTATATTAGGTTGTTTTTCGTATTCGGGGTATATTTTAGGACATATAGGACATGTTTAAGGGTTTTGGGAGAGTTGTTATATCCTCCCCACCTTGTTTCAGAACTCGTCCTCGAGGTCTACTGGAACAGGTGTGGATAATTCTTTCGCATCTCCGATTCGAGTTCCCATGTGTATTCTGGTCCTCTCTTGGAAACCCATTTCACTTTGACCAGAACTAATCTCTTGTGTTTGAGATTTTTGATCTTTCTATCTACAATCTGTAGCGGTCTTTCTACAAACTTAAGCTTCTCATTTACCTCTATGTCCTTAAGAGGTACTACTAATGTTTCGCCTGTTAAGCATTTCTTGAGATTGCATACATGAAATACATCATGTATTCTTGCCATTTCCTCTGGCAGTTGTAGCTGATAAGCTACTGGTCCTATTCTCTTAATAATCTCAAAAGGTCCAACATACCTGGGGCTTAGCTTTCCCCTCTTAACGAATCTAACCACTCCTTTCCATGGAGAAACTTTTAATAATACCTTATTTCCTACCTGAAATTCCAACAGTTTTCGCCTGTTATCAGCATAATTCTTTTGACGATCGAGTGCTGCTTTTAGTCTTTCCTTGACTTGAATAATCTTGTCCATTGTTTCTTGTACTATCTCTGGTCTAGACAGTTGCTTTTCTCCAATTTCTGCCCAACAGATTAGAGTTTGGCACTTTCGTCCATAAAGTGCTTCAAATGGTACAGCATTGATACTGGTATGATAGCTGTTATTGTAGGAAAATTCTATTAATGGTAAATGACCATCCCAATTTCCTCTGAAATCAATTACACAAGCTCTAAGCATATCCTGCATTGTCTGAATTGTCCTTTCGCTTTGTCCGTCCATTTGAAGATGATAAGTTGTGCTGCTAGATTTAACTTGGTTCCCATTGCTTTCTGAAACTAGTCCAAAAATGAGAAGTAAAACGGCTATCTCTATCAGAAACAATAGATAAAGGAATTCCATGTAATGAAACTATTTCATTTACATATAACTTGGCTAATTGTTCCATACTAAAAGTTTCCTTCATCGGTAAGAAATGAGCAGATTTGGTTAATCTGTCTACAATCACCCAGATTGCATCATTACTTTTTCGTGTCATGGGTAATTTAGTAACAAAGTCCATTGTTATCAATTCCCATTTCCATATAGGCATTTCTAATTGCTGTAATAAGCCTGAAGGTTTCTGATGTTCAGCTTTAACCTGTGAACAGGTTAAACACTTAGCCACATAGGCTGCTATATCCTTTTTCATTCCTATCCACCAAAAATTCTTTCGTAAGTCTTGATACATTTTATCATTACCAGGATGTATCCTATACTTAGATTTATGGGCTTCTTCTAGAATTCGGTGGCGTAGGTTTTCTCGTTTAGGTATCCAGATTCTTTTCTTATGTAATCTCCAAATTCCATCTATTCCTTGTTCTAATTCCTTAATCATTCCTTTTAACTTTTCAGTATCGTTATTGATTACTGATTCCTGTATTTTTTTTATTTTCTCATTTAAATCTATCTGCAGATTCAATTTGAGAGAACGTACTCGTCTTGGCTTCTCATGATACTTTCAACTTAAAGCATCAGCTACTACATTAGCCTTTCCTGCATGATACTGGATATTGCAATCATAATCACTAAGAATCTCCATCTGATGGAGAGTGTGAAACCCGAGTGTTAACATGTTTATCTTGTGTGATTTATTGTCGTTTACATGATTATATACTGTGAATATGTTCACTATGAGCGTTTATTGATTCACAGGTTAATCTGCATAATTCGGTGGAATTAAGTGCGTGGAAGCAAAAAGAAACGAACAGAATGTTTGTTTCGTAACCTACGGATTGAACCGTAGGCTACGACATAAAGCTAACATTGGTGAAGGAAATTCCACTAACAGATCACATGCACATGAAAGTGTTAGTCAACAAGATCTTTAATATCATCATCACATCTTTAATGGAGAAGAAAATATTGATGGAGTATTTATTATCACAACAATAGATATACATCCACACATAGTCAATCATGTGAAAGGCAGCACAAGTCAACAAGCAACATCAAATAATTATTCATCATCATCTCACGGAGACCAAGAGGTGTACACGTCAGCCAACATGAAGGACTTTTGGATTTGTTTGATTAGGCCGATCACTATCAACCTTGACTTTTGGGGCCGCAAAACAATCACGTGGACCAAGGTGAATATTAATTGAGAGGAGAGGAATTAATGTGGGGATATACATCCACACACACACAATCAACAAAAGGGGCAATTAATTGAAAATCCATCATTACAATAAAGACTATCATCTTTGACGACAACTTTAGATATAAAAAGGGGGGATAGAAACAATACAGGGAGCTAGTGCGCTTAGTGTTATATTGTTTATTTGATTTTTTTTAAATAAAAAATAAAAAAAATAAAAAATAAAAAAAAAAGTCGGTCATAATTTGTTGGTCATAAAAGTCGGTTATAAAAGTTAAAGTTTTTTTTTTATTACACAACAAACTTTAAATTAGTTGTTTTTTTTTCTTGAAAGGTATCTCATAAAGTTAATGTTTTTTGTTTTTTTTCATCAATTCTTTTTTTTTTCTTTTCTTTTATTATTATTATTATTATTATTATTTTATGTTTAAGGAGGGATTTCTAAATAATATATTTTTTATTTATAAAAAAAAACGTAAAAAATTAAAAACGAAAAAAAAATATAATAAAAAAAAAACGAAAAATAATAATAATAATAATTTCTTAGTGTGTGATGTTTTCTTTACTTCTTTGTATATTATTGTTATTTTATGAACGTTGTGGGTGTGTTTCCTATATAACCCTCACGAGACCTCTCGTCCTCCCAAGCTATTGGGGGGTTTAAAAGGGCTTGTTGCATAAGCTAAATGCAACCGTGATTCCTACGAAAGTGAGTTAGGCTTGTTATTGTTGTAATTTTTTTTTCCACAAAAATTAAGGTAATTTAATGCATGATTTGGTAACACTTTCATAAAAATGGTAGAACTAGGTAACTAACAAATTTTGGTGGTTGTGAGAAGCATGCTTCTACACAAGGGTTAGAATTTGTAGGTACATAATGTTCGCGAGACAACCGTTTTTATGAAGAGAAGAAGATATGGGCATATAAGATATGGGCATCAAGCGACAAAATCAGGTGCATGCGTTTCCATTTTACCTTGATTATTAGTTTAGTAATAAGTGGATTGTATTTTGTATTTTTTTTTTCTGGGGTGAAATTTTGGGAAGGATAGCTGTGTCACATCCCTTGTGCATTTTAAAACTCTAGTTCTTACACATTGAGAACAATGTTTACCTCAAGTGTGGGGATGGGGGAGTAGTAAAAGTTTTAGATTTTGACCCGTTCATTTAAATACTACACATTGAGGACAATGTTTACCTCAAGTGTGGGGATGGGGGAAAATTTCAAAAAATTTTCAAAAGTTTCTTGTTTCAAAAGCAATCTTAAAAGCACAAGTAACTAAGTAAACGAGGGATGGCACAACCCATTTGGTCTTTTGTCATGGTCAAGTTCAAATTAATAGTATGAAGGGTATTTAACGGGTGGTTATTTGGGAATAATTCGCCTAAGGAACTAGCATTTGATGCATATCACATATCATACCCTTATACGTGAGATTTTGAGCCACTTCTATATCATAAGAATTACATGTTTCATTGTTTGAGTGGACCATTAGTCGCGTATTGTAGAACTTGCAACTTTTGATACGTTCAAGACCATAGACCGAATACGAGCACGAGAATGATTAAGACATTAGGTGAACCTTTTTCCTTTTACACCATTCTTATACCCTTACCCAAAAATTATCCCTTAGTAGCCAACTTTGAGCCTAATCCTTTCGTTTAACCAACCCATTTAGCCCACAACCGTTAAACCTTTTCTTTTAAACCCGTGTGATGAAAATTCGATTGTAGGATTATTTGTTTGTATAGTTGTGTTTGTAAAAAAAAAAAATCAATCAGAAAATGTTGCGAAAAAAAAAGAGAATAGAAAATCGTTGAGAAAATACAAAAATATGAGTTATTAGTTGTTGAATAAAAGGGCGAAAAAAAATCGTTGCCTCGTAGTTGATGTTTATAGTTAGCTTTGTTTAGAGTAGTCGTTTGTAATAAAAATCGAATTTTTTTTATCACCTTAGCCACTTAAAAAAAAAAAATCCTATTCTATACCCTTAACCTAGCCCGTTACAACCCGTTCAAAGACCTTATGACTTGTGCTTAGTATTCGTGATCGGTAGTGGAGAATGATTGAGTTGCAAGCCTATGCGGGTACGTGTTCTAATCGGTTTTGAGCGATTAATTGTTGAAGTGCTAATACAATATACACATTAGCCAATTTTTAAGCCGAGTGGAGAGAACATTGCGAGGAATATGCATAACTTGTTAGTTTTACGGGCGGGTTAATCTTGGATAACCATTATTATATGTGATTATTCACTTTACCGATAAATATGTGGAAATTGTAAATAATGTGAACTTTTGTATGACAATGGACCTTAACCTTTGTCTCGGGAATGGGAAGTGTATTCGTTGTTCGACCCACGTGAAAGTGAAAAACAGATTTGCTTGAGGGCAAGCAAAAGACAAGTGTGGGGATGTGATGGAGAGTGTGAAACCCGAGTGTTAACATGTTTATCTTGTGTGATTTATTGTCGTTTACATGATTATATACTGTGAATATGTTCACTATGAGCGTTTATTGATTCACAGGTTAATCGGCATAATTCGGTGGAATTAAGTGCGTGGAAGCAAAAAGAAACGAACAGAATGTTTGTTTCGTAACCTACGGATTGAACCGTAGGCTACGACATAAAGCTAACATTGGTGAAGGAAATTCCACTAACAGATCACATGCACATGAAAGTGTTAGTCAACAAGATCTTTAATATCATCATCACATCTTTAATGGAGAAGAAAATATTGATGGAGTATTTATTATCACAACAATAGATATACATCCACACATAGTCAATCATGTGAAAGGCAGCACAAGTCAACAAGCAACATCAAATAATTATTCATCATCATCTCACGTAGACCAAGAGGTGTACACGTCAGCCAACATGAAGGACTTTTGGATTTGTTTGATTAGGCCGATCACTATCAACCTTGACTTTTGGGGCCGCAAAACAATCACGTGGACCAAGGTGAAAATTAATTGAGAGGAGAGGAATTAATGTGGGGATATACATCCACACACACACAATCAACAAAAAGGGCAATTAATTGAAAATCCATCATTACAATAAAGACTATCATCTTTGACGACAACTTTAGATATAAAAAGGGGGGATAGAAACAATACAGGGGGGGGGGGGGAGCTCGGACGAAAGAAAGGGGTTTCAACTATGGTTGGAGCCTCTGAAGATCAACAACCTGCCATGATCGGTTAACCCTCCAGTGACACTCCGGGTGATGATTCTTGTATTTCACTTTTAATTTAGTTTTGTTTGTTTGAGAATTAGATTGTAATTAGGTGTTGACCGAATTGCATTTACATATATACAATTTGTGTGACAGACAAATCCTGGTGATAACCAGAGACGTATTTATGTTGAATCTAATTGTGCCTTTGCTGATTGAATAATTATTTATGCTTGCGGTTAATATCTCTCTGATCAATTGATATTATGCTAGGATCTTGTATAAGTAATTGGTTTATGTGACAGATTTACCATTTAATCAGTGGCATCCAAATAAACAATAATTAGATTATTAGGTGTTTACAGAATCTGAATCCCTGAGTGGTCACGTTCCTATCATTGTTTTTTCATTTTCACAATACTTATTCATAAAAATTACAAAAATAGATAAACTAGCAAATTTCATAAAGTAAGTTTAGATTAGTTAAATGGTATTACACTGACCACATGCTCCTCTGGATTCGATACCTGACTTACCCTGTCTATAGGTAATTTTAGGTTTTTGCATAGACCCGACGACAGTCTATCAAAATGGCACCGTTGCCGGGGAGCTAGTGCGCTTAGTGTTATATTGTTTATTTGATTTTTTTTAAATAAAAAAATAAAAAAATAAAAAATAAAAAAAAAGTCGGTCATAATTTGTTGGTCATAAAAGTCGGTTATAAAAGTTAAAGTTTTTTTTTTTTTTTTATTACACAACAAACTTTAAATTAGTTGTTTTTTTTCTTGAAAGGTATCTCATAAAGTTAAAGTTTTTTGTTTTTTTTCATCAATTCTTTTTTTTTCTTTTCTTTTATTATTATTATTATTATTATTATTATTATTATTATTATTATTTTATGTTTAAGGAGGGATTTCTAAATAATATATTTTTTATTTATAAAAAAAAGCGTAAAAAATTAAAAACGAAAAAAAAAATAATATAATAAAAAAAACGAAAAATAATAATAATAATAATTTCTTAGCGTGTGATGTTTTCTTTACTTCTTTGTATATTATTGTTATTTTATGAACGTTGTGGGTGTGTTTCCTATATAACCCTCACGAGACCTCTCGTCCTCCCAAGCTATTGGGGGGGTTTAAAAGGGCTTGTTGCATAAGCTAAATGCAACCGTGATTCCTACGAAAGTGGGTTAGGCTTGTTATTGTTGTAATTTTTTTTCCACAAAAATTAAGGTAATTTAATGCATGATTTGGTAACACTTTCATAAAAATGGTAGAACTAGGTAACTAACAAATTTTGGTGGTTGTGAGAAGCATGCTTCTACACAAGGGTTAGAATTTGTAGGTACATAATGTTCGCGAGACAACCGTTTTTATGAAGAGAAGAAGATATGGGCATATAAGATATGGGCATCAAGCGACAAAATCAGGTGCATGCGTTTCCATTTTACCTTGATTATTAGTTTAGTAATAAGTGGATTGTATTTTGTATTTTTTTTTCTGGGGTGAAATTTTAGGAAGGATAGCTGTGTCACATCCCTTGTGCATTTTAAAACTCTAGTTCTTACACATTGAGAACAATGTTTACCTCAAGTGTGGGGATGTGGGAGTAGTAAAAGTTTTAGATTTTGACCCGTTCATTTAAATACTACACATTGAGGACAATGTTTACCTCAAGTGTGGGGATGGGGGAAAATTTCAAAAATTTTTCAAAAGTTTCTTGTTTCAAAAGCAATCTTAAAAGCACAAGTAACTAAGTAAACGAGGGATGGCACAACCCATTTGGTCTTTTGTCATGGTCAAGTTCAAATTAATAGCATGAAGGGTATTTAACGGGTGGTTATTTGGGAATAATTCGCCTAAGGAACTAGCATTTGATGCATATCACATATCATACCCTTATACGTGAGATTTTGAGCCACTTCTATATCATAAGAATTACATGTTTCATTGTTTGAGTGGACCATTAGTCGCGTATTGTAGAACTTGCAACTTTTGATACGTTCAAGACCATAGACCGAATACGAGCACGAGAATGATTAAGGCATTAGGTGAACCTTTTTCCTTTAACACCATTCTTATACCCTTACCAAAAAATTATCCCTTAGTAGCCAACTTTGAGCCTAATCCTTTCGTTTAACCAACCCATTTAGCCCACAACCGTTAAACCTTTTCTTTTAAACCCGTGTGATGAAATTTCGATTGTAGGATTATTTGTTTGTATAGTTGTGTTTGTAAAAAAAAAAAATCAATCAGAAAATGTTGCGAAAAAAAAAGAGAATAGAAAATCGTTGAGAAAATACAAAAATATGAGTTATTAGTTGTTGAATAAAAGGGCGAAAAAAAAAATCGTTGCCTCGTAGTTGATGTTTATAGTTAGCTTTGTTTAGAGTAGTCGTTTGTAATAAAAATCGAATTTTTTTATCACCTTAGCCACTTAAAAAAAAAAATCCTATTCTATACCCTTAACCTAGCCCCGTTACAACCCGTTCAAAGACCTTATGACTTGTGCTTAGTATTCGTGATCGGTAGTGGAGAATGATTGAGTTGCAAGCCTATGCGGGTACGTGTTCTAATCGGTTTTGAGCGATTAATTGTTGAAGTGCTAATACAATATACACATTAGCCAATTTTTAAGCCGAGTGGAGAGAACATTGCGAGGAATATGCATAACTTGTTAGTTTTACGGGCGGGTTAATCTTGGATAACCATTATTATATGTGATTATTCACTTTACCGATACATATGTGGAAATTGTAAATAATGTGAACTTTTGTATGACAATGGACCTTAACCTTTGTCTCGGGAATGGGAAGTGTATTCGTTGTTCGACCCACGTGAAAGTGAAAAACAGATTTGCTTGAGGGCAAGCAAAAGACAAGTGTGGGGATGTGATGGAGAGTGTGAAACCCGAGTGTTAACATGTTTATCTTGTGTGATTTATTGTCGTTTACATGATTATATACTGTGAATATGTTCACTATGAGCGTTTATTGATTCACAGGTTAATCGGCATAATTCGGTGGAATTAAGTGCGTGGAAGCAAAAAGAAACGAACAGAATGTTTGTTTCGTAACCTACGGATTGAACCGTAGGCTACGACATAAAGCTAACATTGGTGAAGGAAATTCCACTAACAGATCACATGCACATGAAAGTGTTAGTCAACAAGATCTTTAATATCATCATCACATCTTTAATGGAGAAGAAAATATTGATGGAGTATTTATTATCACAACAATAGATATACATCCACACATAGTCAACCATGTGAAAGGCAGCACAAGTCAACAAGCAACATCAAATAATTATTCATCATCATCTCACGGAGACCAAGAGGTGTACACGTCAGCCAACATGAAGGACTTTTGGATTTGTTTGATTAGGCCGATCACTATCAACCTTGACTTTTGGGGCCGCAAAACAATCACGTGGACCAAGGTGAATATTAATTGAGAGGAGAGGAATTAATGTGGGGATATACATCCACACACACACAATCAACAAAAGGGGCAATTAATTGAAAATCCATCATTACAATAAAGACTATCATCTTTGACGACAACTTTAGATATAAAAAGGGGGGGATAGAAACAATACAGGGGGGGAGCTCGGACGAAAGAAAGGGGTTTCAACTATGGTTGGAGCCTCTGAAGATCAACAACCTGCCATGATCGGTTAACCCTCCAGTGACACTCCGGGTGATGATTCTTGTATTTCACTTTTAATTTAGTTTTGTTTGTTTGAGAATTAGATTGTAATTAGGTGTTGACCGAATTGCATTTACATATATACAATTTGTGTGACAGATAAATCCTGGTGATAACCAGAGACGTATTTATGTTGAATCTAATTGTGCCATTGCTGATTGAATAATTATTTATGCTTGCGGTTAATATCTCTCTGATCAATTGGTATTATGCTAGGATCTTGTATAAGTAATTGGTTTATGTGACAGATTTACCATTTAATCAGTGGCATCCAAATAAACAATAATTAGATTATTAGGTGTTTACAGAATCTGAATCCCGGAGTGGTCACGTTCCTATCATTGTTTTTTCATTTTCACAATACTTATTCATAAAAATTACAAAAATAGATAAACTAGCAAATTTCATAAAGTAAGTTTAGATTAGTTAAATGGTATTACACTGACCACATGCTCCTCTGGATTCGATACCTGACTTACCCTGTCTATAGGTAATTTTAGGTTTTTGCATAGACCCGACGACAATCTATCACCATCCAGCGTCTCTGTCTCATATTTAACTCCTTTTGCCTAAAAACATATCTTAGACTCTTATGATCGGTGAAAACAGTAAACTTACTACCATACAGATAGTGTCTCCAAATTTTAAGAGCAAAAATTATAGCTCCTAACTCTAAATCATGAGTTGTATAATTCTCTTCATAATTCTTAAGTTGTCTAGAAGCATAGGCTATAACCTTTTGACGTTGCATCAACACACATCCATAACCTAACTTAGAAGCGTCTCAATAGACTATAAAGTCTTCAGTTCCTTCTGGTAATGCTAGTATGGGTGCATTGGTCAACTTTTGCTTTAGAATCCTAAAAGCTTCCTCTTGTTTTGGTCCCCATTCAAACTTAATTGATTTATAGGTCAATTTTGTTAAGGGAATGACTATTCTAGAAAAATCCTGAATGAAACGTCTATAATAACCTGCTAGTCCAAGAAAACTTCTCACCTCCGTCGGTGATTCAGGGACTTTCCATTTAGTAATCGCCTCGATTTTGGTGGGATCCACATGAATTTCTTAATGATTAACCAGGTGTCCAAGAAATTGCACTTCTTTTAACCAAAATTCGCATTTTGAAAATTTAGCGCAAAGCTTTTCTTTTCTCAGCAAATTTAAAAGTGTATGCAGATGCGCTGCATGTTCGTCTTTACCCATGACAGACCAAGGGGGTCTCAGTCGCGCCCCGCGAGCGACTGCTGAGTTTTGTTTTTGTTGATTTTTATAATTATAAAGGTATATTAGGCCTGTTTTTCGTATTCGGGGTATATTTTAGGACATATAGGACATGTTTAAGAGTTTTAGGAGAGTTGTTATATCCTCCCCACCTTGTTTCAGAACTCGTCCTTGAGGTCTACTAGAACAGGTGTGGATAATTCTTTCGCATCTCTGATTCGAGTTCCCATGTGTATTCTGGTCCTCTCTTGGAATCCCATTTCACTTTGACCAGAACTAATCTCTTGTGTTTGAGATTTTTTATCTTTCTATCTACAATCTGTAGCGGTCTTTCTACAAACTTAAGCTTCTCATTTACCTCTATGTCCTTAAGAGGTACTACTAATGTTTCGCCTGCTAAGCATTTCTTGAGATTACATACATGAAATACATCATGTATTCTTGCCATTTCCTCTGGCAGTTGTAGCTGATAAGCTACTGGTCCTATTCTCTTAATAATCTCAAAAGGTCCAACATACCTAGGGTTAGCTTTCCCCTCTTAACGAATCTAACCACTCCTTTCCATGGAGAAACTTTTAATAATACCTTATCTCCTACCTGAAATTCCAACAGTTTTCGCCTGTTATCAACATAATTCTTATTACGATCGAGTGCTGCTTTTAGTCTTTCCTTGACTTGAATAATCTTGTCCGTTGTTTCTTGTACTATCTCTGGTCCAGACAGTTGCTTTTCTCCAATTTCTGCCCAACAGATTAGAGTTCGGCACTTTCGTCCATAAAGTGCTTCAAATGGTACAACATGATACTGGTATGATAGCTGTTATTGTAGGAAAATTCTATTAATGGTAAATGACCACCCCAATTTCCTCCGAAATCAATTACACAAGCTCTAAGCATATCCTCCATTGTCTGAATTGTCCTTTCGCTTTGTCCGTCCATTTGAAGATGATAAGTTGTGCTTAGATTTAACTTGGTTCCCATTGCTTTCTGAAACTAGTCCAAAAATGAGAAGTAAAACGGCTATCTCTATAAAAAACAATAGATAAAGGAATTCCATGTAATGAAACTATTTCATTTACATATAACTTGGCTAATTGTTCCATACTAAAAGTTTCCTTCATCGGTAAGAAATGAGCAGATTTGGTTAATCTGTCTACAATCACCGAGATTGCATCATTACTTTTTCGTGTCATGGGTAATTTAGTAACAAAGTCCATTGTTATCAATTCCCATTTCCATATAGGCATTTCTAATTGCTGTAATAAGCCTGAAGATTTCTGATGTTCAGCTTGAACCTGTGAACAGGTTAAACACTTAGCCACATAGGCTACTATATCCTTTTTCATTCCTATCCACCAAAAATTCTTTCGTAAGTCTTGATACATTTTATTATTACCAGGATGTATCGTATACTTAGATTTATGGGCTTCTTCTAGAATTCGGTGGCGTAGGTTTTCTCGTTTAGGTATCCAGATTCTTTTCTTATGGAATCTCCAAATTCCATCTATTCCTTGTTCTAATTCCTTAATCATTCCTTTTAACTTTTCAGTATCGTTATTGATTACTGATTCCTGTATTTTTTTAATTTTCTCATTTATATCTATCTGCAGATTCAATTTGAGAGAACGTACTCGTCTTGGCTTCTCATGATACTTTCAACTTAAAGCATCAGCTACTACAATAGCCTTTCCTGCATGATAATGGATATTGCAATCATAATCACTAAGAATCTCCATCCAGCGTCTCTGTCTCATATTTAACTCCTTTTGCCCAAAAGCATATCTTAGACTCTTATGATCGGTGAAAACAGTAAACTTACTACCATACAGATAGTGTCTCCAAATTTTAAGAGCAAAAATTATAGCTCCTAACTCTAAATCATGAGTTGTATAATTCTCTTCATGATTCTTAAGTTGTCTAGAAGCATAGGCTATAACCTTTTGACGTTGCATCAACACACATCCATAACCTAACTTAGAAGCGTCACAATAGACTATAAAGTCTTCAGTTCCTTCTGGTAATGCTAGTATGGGTGCATTGGTCAACTTTTGCTTTAGAATCCTAAAAGTTTCCTCTTGTTTTGGTCCCCATTCAAACTTAATTAATTTACAGGTCAATTTTGTTAAGGGAATGGCTATTTTAGAAAAATCCTGAATGAAACGTCTATAATAACCTGCTAGTCCAAGAAAACTTCTCACCTCCGTCGGTGATTCAGGGACTTTCCATTTAGTAATCGCCTCGATTTTGGTGGGATCCATTTGAATTCCTTCATGATTAACCAGGTGTCCAAGAAATTGCACTTCTTTTAACCAAAATTCGCTTTTTGAAAATTTAGCGTAAAGCTTTTCTTTTTTCAGCAAATTTAAAAGTGTATGCAGATGCGCTGCATGTTCGTCTTTACTCTTAGAGTAGATAAGAATATCATCTATAAAGACAATTATGAATTTATCCAGATAGGGTTTACATATTCTGTTCATCATGTCCATAAATGCGTCTGGGGCATTGGTTAAACCAAATGGCATGACTGTAAATTCATAATGACCATACCTTGTTCTGAAAGCATTCTTAGGAATGTCATCTTTCTGTACTTTCAGTTGATGATATCCTGAGCGTAAGTCGATCTTAGAAAAGAATCGAGCTCCTTGCAGCTGATCGAATAGATAATCGATTCTCGGTAGTGGGTACCGATTCTTAATCGTAACCTTGTTCAATTCTCGGTAATCAATGCACATACGCATTGATCCATCCTTTTTCTTGACAAACAAGATTGGTGCTCGTGCTCCCCATGGTGATGAACTTGGCTGTATGAAACCTTTCTCCAGAAGTTCGTCAAACTGTTTCTTCAGCTCCTGCATCTCTGCTGGTGCTAAACGATAAGGTGCCTTGGCAATCGGTGTTGTCCCTGGTAATAGGTTAATTCTGAATTCAACCTCTCTATCTGGCGGTAATCCGGGCAACTCTTCTGGAAAAACATCTGAGAATTTAGATACTACAGGAATATCCTTTAATTCTTTTCCTTTAGTGTTAATGATTATAGAAATCATATACACTAGTGATCCTTTCCTTGCATAACTTGCAGTTTTCATTACAGAGATGAATTTCGTAGATCCGGTTGACTTATCTCCTTTAATTGTGATATTTTCACCCTTTGGTGAATTTACTTGGATTGATTTTTGATCACATAGAATACTGGCATGGTTGGCTACTAACCAGTCCATTCCTAATACAACATCAAATCCAGCAAGATTCATTGGGTAAAGGTTAGCAATAAAATTATGGTTTAAAATTTTTATTCTTGCTCCCTGCAAGAATTCAGTAATCTTAATGGATTCTCCATTTCCTTACAGAATAAGATTTACGAGCAACAAGTTGTGCCGCTACCCCCTTCTGAATAGCAAACCCTACCCTGCTAAACACCAAATTATGCCCCTTAACATGCGCGGTGTTACTGCTTACCACCTGCTGAACCCGCTTGAGGAACCGCAACGTGTCAGGGGCGAGAGCGCCAAACGTATCGAAATTCTTCATGGTTTATGGGGTGTACAAAGAGGGTTGCAAGGTTTATGATGATTCTGTCATATGGGATTGTGGAATTGGGTGGCAAACTGTAAATGTGGCATTCAAGGTGGTTGTTGAAGTGGATCCACCACCCGAGATGGCGGAACTAGGTGACTTGGCAAGACATCATGGCAGTGACTCAAACTTGGCGAGTGAAGTGGCAAGATGAATGGATGCGCCATTTGAGATGCAGAACTGAGCAAGGGATACATCATTATGTGACACACCAAGCAACCTATGCGTTTATGTGTGATTTTCGTTTATGAAGTACCAGCTTTGATTTTATAATAACTCGCACAAAAGATTTTAATGATTTTTCATATTGTTTTATATCAATTGTTAAAGCACTGGATCGATGACGAACATCAAACATTGCACTTGATTCAAGACATGAAGAAAAATCAAAAACACCAAAGATAGAAATATGTAGAAGATGAACCCTTTATATTGAATCAGTCATCACAGATTACACAAACCAAAGGAGTATACATCATCTACAAGCTGGTTTAGATCACAAAGATCTAAACCCTAGCTTTCTCTCACTAACACATAGTCTCTCTCTCTAGGATGTGCACACCAGGAGGAACAAGAAGTTAGGAGAGGTGCACAAAGCTTCTTGATCGATCGATCTTGGATCCTTCCCTAATCCTATACAACACATATATATAGACTAGGGACTAAACTCGGACAAAACAATCTACACAAAAACCCTGACTCTTGTCCCTAACATAAACCCCTGACAAAAGTCCATGACTTAAACTTGGACAACTGTCCATGACTAAAACTTGGACAATTCTCCATGACTTAAACTTGGACAATTCTCCATGACATAAACTTGGACAAAATTGTCCAAGGATAAACCTTGGACTAAGTTTCAAGACATGTACAATGAAGACCCTAACAATTGGAAGGCATGCACTTATCACCCAAATTGCACTAACAAACTCCCCCTTGATCAGTGCATGGTCTTCATGTGGTCTTGAATTCTTCATTATCGTTGACTTTAACTTGGAGTTCTGCTTTGGTTGACCAGAACTGATAAGCGACAGTTACCCTGCAGGAACTGCACTTACAGTCTCTCCCTTAACTGTTGCAATCAGTTCTGTCTAACACTGATATCTTCAGTCACCGGATACTGCAGTTACAGACTCCCCCTTGACTGATGATATCATGGCTGCTTTCAACTTTGGCTGAGACTTGATGTTTCTGGAAGAGTACATCGATCTTCAACTCTTCTAATAAAAGACTTGCTGACGATCACTTAAGGCCGCTTTGAGAAACCCGAAGAATCCAACATCAAACACTGCAGATCCTCCCCCTCAAACTACTCCCGAATCAAGTTAACGCGAACCGACCTACAACCACATGTAGGAATATCGCTCGATACATTAATCTTCAAACTTAACCAGTAGAAGAACGAAACGTCGGATTTCCAATGCCTAACATCAAACACTTCAAATTTCGCAAAGACATGAAGCTCAGTTCGATAAGTTAATAACAAACTGAACTTTGTAAAAGTACATCCACCATCTTGATCAGAGTCTTCAACCGAGTGTCTGAAATCATTTCATCTCGAATCTTCATGATCCAATCTCGTATCTTCACGAATCCACCAATTACCCGATGACTTTCGTCTCCAATCTCCCCCTCAATGTAAGAACCCCATATTTCGAAAATCCGATCAGTCACCAACTTGGAAGACGTACCAAGAAGACTAATCTTCTCTACTCTAACCGGCATACGATAAAGGCTTGACCTTCAACTAGTTGCCAAAAGAACAATTTGCTTCATCACGTCAACACTTGATTAAACCTCGAACAAACTTGACAAAACTCAATCATACACTAGCTCTAACTTGCTTCATGTTAAAAACACTTCGCCACCGGTAAGATTAACACTAAGTTAATCTCAAAGATAGTAAACATAAACTTGTTTCGATGTAGCACCACGAGCCTTTGATTTACAAAGAAAATAGGAACTTCAAAATTTTTACTCCCCCTTTTTCTTTGTAAACACTACAAAAATCCAAGCAAATCTTATTCTCTTCACCTCCTCACTTGATCCGGACAACATAAGTACCATAAAACTTTTCGATAATCCGAAACCGACTTCAATTTTCCAAACTACACATAATTCTGACTCTTAGTTAGTTATCCGGTACCCCAGGTAACCCGGAATAACTAGAAAAACTCGGAACATGCACAACTCGAAACTTCCGAACAACACAAACTTCTAAATTTAGCTAAAAATCCGGTACCCCAGGTAACCCGGAATTCTTAGCAAATTCGGAACCCGTGATGTGGCGTAAAATACACATATTTGTCCCGTGTAAATTGTATAATTTTTGTATAGGTTTTATTTGTTTTTATTTAGTTTTAGTATTATATTATGTTATTTTGTGTTTGGCTAGGTCCTGGTGCAAATGGAGCAAAAACAAGTAATATGGAAGTAACCAGCCAGTTGGGCAGAGTAGGGTGCCAGGGACCGAATAAAAGTTGCATCCATTTCCTGGATTGGGTCAAGACCACTTATCTCTATACTATAAAGTTGAAAAGGGTATATATATATTGAGAAAATCTGTGAGTGGACAAAATTATAAAATCGTAAGCTAACCAATCACCTATGAGCAACATCAGACTCTAATTCACCTTGGACGAAATTCATGAGAATTATCTATACGAATTGGGATAATATCTTTGCATATATTAAAAGTCCACCATTTACATGAGGTCAATTTAGTGGGCCGCCAATAATAACAGTGACCCTAATAAATCCTATTGGGCCGTCAAAAGAGACAACAACATTGGGGACGGAGAGATTTGAACGAATTATTATCATCAGACGAAAAGGGAGAATATTCGATTCGTATTCCATACAGGAGCCGTACGAAGACAGGAGTTTGGTGGATGAATTCTATAGATTATTTGGCAAGGATCAAGACTACGGAATCATCGGGATTGAACGGGAAGCTTGGTGAACAAGAGATTGACGGGTTTTTCTACTCAGTTTCTCTTATTTTCTAGTTTCTTTGTTTTTATTCAATGAATTCTTGTTTGAGACCTAGTTTTATTATTTTTAAGACTATGTTCCTTGGCTAATTTCATAAACCACCTAGACTTGATAAATGGATTGAATAAAGATTTTTACCGTTTTTGTTAATTGCATGATTGTTATGGGTGATTGTGTTTAGTAAGCAGTTTGATTTAATGGTTTGATGTGTATGCGTACTTTGAATTGGTTTATTGTTATTGCTTGCTTCATATGATTCTTAGTGACGGTCTTTATCACAACATAGAGTCATATTAGGGTTTAGGGTTTCGGTGAGTGTCTATATCACGTTAGAAAACCTTCACTCTTTAGGGAGAATCGGCCGATAACCTCTAGAAGTAACTGATAATAATTTGCTAAGTCTTAGTGTTCTACTAGTCCTAATACCTGGGAAGTGAGGGGCTATTGGTAGGTCTTACCCGGCGAATTGCTTTAGATAGGCCTTGGGAAAGGTTATGTCTTGGTTTACCTGTCGGTCTTATTAGTCTATCAAGTCAAATTAATTACTTCAAACTACCCTAGATCTAGGATTGGGAAAGAATAGGTCAACATTAGGGTACTTACACAATAATTAGACAACTGGGAAGGCGTCTAATAACCGGTAGAATTAACGGCCTAGGTAGTGCCACAGGTTTCTCCTTGAGAAGGGTCGAGGGGCCTCGATTGTTCTTAATAGGTTTAGTATTTTAAGATCCCGGTTCCATAACTCGTGCACTTAACTTAATCGGTAATTTCTTAAAAACAATCCAGGATTCTTGTCTAGGTGGTCCCGTTCTCATATAAGCAAAAAGTCTTCGGTCTTTATTCGTATTTAGTCTAGTTTTAGTTAATTTAGTAGTCTAATATAGATTTCCTTAGTTTTCAGTAACCCCCCCCCCCAAAACAAATAAACAAGTTAAGTCGTGTCTTTCAGTGTCTGTCAGAGTCTAGTTTACGTGATTTATAGAGTCCTGTGGTTCGATATCCGGACTTCCTAGGTTATACTACATTGATCGGTACACTTGCCGATTGTGTGGTTTTAGGTCGAGTCTAGAATTAAAGTTTTTTAGTGTCTAGCTTAGAGAGTCTAATTTAGTTAATTTTTATAGTCTGTTTAGCACACATCAAGTTTTTGGCGCCGTTGCCGGGGACTCTTGGCGATTGCGTTTATTAGCTTTGATTAGACTTAATTGACATAATCTGTGCTACTTGTCTTTTGTTTAATGTTTTCGTGGTGAGTCTTGTGAGTCTATTTGCGTTCTGTATAGTGAGTCGTAGGAGTCTAATTTTCTGTATCTTCTATTTCTTCTGAGTTTTAAATATGTGTGAAATTTGTGGAGGGCCCCACTTTACAGTTAAATGCCCACAATATGAGGGGTCATCTGTAGATTATTATACTAACTCCTTTGTGCAGCCACAACAATATTCTTCGCAGGGGTATTCCACAAATAATAGTGAGAGGCTTTCCCATTTTTTTAAGTTCATGGAAATAATTATGAGTCTCGTGCAGAAAATGAAAGAATTTCAAGAGTACGGGGATCCAAGGTTTCCAAAAATGGTCGGCATACTTGAGCAAATGATCGGGCTAATAGGCCCAATGAGAGAGTATGTCCTCAGTCAACAAAGGGATCCAAGGTGTGAAGAATGTGGGGGGCCGCACTGGTATGAAGAATGTGCGATCGCTGCTCGGTTGGAATTGGGTTGGGGAAACCGAGAGCAGAAACAACAAATACAGTGGGGCTATGATGATGATGAGTGGATTACAGTTCGAAGCATGAATTACAAGGCGATAGTGATCCCCGAGCTTACTGATGGGGAGACGATATGGGGAAATATGGAGAGTAAAGAAGAAAAAGTAGAGATAGAAAGAAAAGGAGAAGAGGAGGAAGAAGTTGAGCAGCCATCTAGTGAAGATCATATGTCCTGGGAAAATGAGTTTTTAGAGTTAGAATTAGATGGTTTACCGTTCTATGAAGATGTAGGAGTGTTGGATCCTGATGGGGATATAGCGTACTTTGATGCCCTACTTGAAGGTGAACCGACAGAGATGATCGAACCTACCCCTTATGAAAAGACTGAGTGTGGGGATCATCCTTTGAAAGTGGTGGAAGAAAAAGAACACCACAGCTGGCCCATGGTATTAGTGATATGTGAAACTGAAAAATCAGAAAAGCCACAGGAGAAGGCGAGGAAAGAGAAGAGAAAAGAACGAAAACGGAAGTGGACCGAAGGGTTATACAGGGTGAAGAAGAAGAAGGAGGAGCCTTTGAATTTCAAACATGATCGGTCTTCTCATTACTTACCGCGCATCCAGTTAATGCCAGGTAAGTTTAAGTCTTGGTGGTCTGACCCGTTTCAAATTTTAAAAATATTTTATTATTCCACCAATAAATTTTTAATTATTTTTAAGGACAGGGTGGAATTAAACGGGTTAGATAGGGTCCAGATAAAAGAAAAGCCTCCTGATTAAATTCAAGTGTAGGGAGGTTTTGTAGAGTTTGTATAGAGTTGTAGTTTTTAAGTCTAATTTAGTTGTGTCGAGTCGGTACTGCTTTGGTTTTTTCTTGTTTTTGATTGTGTAGGTTTGAATAAGTACCACCCGTACTCAATCTTCATTCGGGTGATTTCGGAGTTGTTTATCAAATTTCAAGGAATTTACCAAGTGTACTAGTTAGAGTCAAAGCCGATCGCGAATGAAATGCTATACGATCGAGCTGGATTGGACGAGAGTTTTGGAGCTTATGCGATAATTAACCAGCTAAGTCCTTTCCATTTATGCCCTTTGTATTTTTTATTTCTAATTTATTTTAGTATTTTGAGTCGGTTTCCATCCTACATTGAGGGCAATGTAGAGTTTAAGTGTGGGGATGGGAAACTATCGTTTAGGTCTAAGTTAGTGAGTCTTGAGTCATAAAATTTGAAAAATACAAAAAAATTAAAAAATTGAAAAAATACAAAAAAATTGAAAAATCAGAAAAATGTCCTTTGAAATGAGAAGTTTGCAAATAAAAAACGGAAAATGATAGAAAAGATGAATTTTTGCTCGGGTTCGAATAATAATAATATGAGATTATAATAAACCGAGTTTGCGTCTAGTTTGGGATATGTGGATAGGCCCGGGTTTGGTTTTAAGTCCCTTTGAATTAATATACCTTAATTGTCGGTCTGCTAGTGGGTTCTCGCCTGGGAAATATGGGAAACTAAAACTGCCAATAATAGTATAAGGGGCACCGTTATAAGTTAAAACCGTTAGAGTTTGTGATCTTGCGAAAAAAAAAAAAGTGAGCTAGAAACTAAATGAAAGTAACACAGGTCTATGTAATCCGAGTTGGGGATAGCGACTCTACAGCCGGAATGCCTCTGGGATGTGTGAAATCGACTTGCCGAATAAAAGTACCGAAACCTAAGTAATCTGTGGTTGGGGATCGCGACTCTACAGCCGGAATACCTCTTGGTTAGGGAAAGCATCGTCTAGGCTCACGAGAAAAAAAAAGCAAAAAAAAAAAAAAAGCAAAGCAAAAATAGAAAAAAATGGAAAAAAAAAAGTTGATTGTAAACTCTCTTGGTTTTGATATAAGATGGTTGGGAATTGGTCCAGTGATCGTTCTTTTAGTCCTATAAGCTTGAGGTGGGAGTAGATGGACCGTAAATTCTAGTGTGAGACCTTAGGTGGATTGACCGCACTTAAATTAAAATCACATGATAAGGGTTTAGGATTAGACTTGGGTTTAAAGTGGACAAGTATATTCGCAATCGCGGCTAACGCAAGCCTTGGTTTTAATTAATTATACCTATGCTTTTGACCCGAGTGATTATTCGTCTCTGATTCCGTTGCATAATTCTTTTTCGAGTACGAAAAAAGAGTAGTGTGGGGATATTTGATGTGGCGTAAAATACACATATTTGTCCCGTGTAAATTGTATAATTTTTGTATAGGTTTTATTTGTTTTTATTTAGTTTTAGTATTATATTATGTTATTTTGTGTTTGGCTAGGTCCTGGTGCAAATGGAGCAAAAACAAGTAATATGGAAGTAACCAGCCAGTTGGGCAGAGTAGGGTGCCAGGGACCGAATAAAAGTTGCATCCATTTCCTGGATTGGGTCAAGACCACTTATCTCTATACTATAAAGTTGAAAAGGGTATATATATATTGAGAAAATCTGTGAGTGGACAAAATTATAAAATCATAAGCTAACCAATCACCTATGAGCAACATCAGACTCTAATTCACCTTGGACGAAATTCATGAGAATTATCTATACGAATTGGGATAATATCTTTGCATATATTAAAAGCCCACCATTTACATGAGGTCAATTTAGTGGGCCGCCAATAATAACAGTGACCCTAATAAATCCTGTTGGGCCGTCAAAAGAGACAACAACATTGGGGACGGAGAGATTTGAACGAATTATTATCATCAGACGAAAAGGGAGAATATTCGATTCGTATTCCATACAGGAGCCGCACGAAGACAGGAGTTTGGTGGACGAATTCTATAGATTATTTGGCAAGGATCAAGACTACGGAATCATCGGGATTGAACGGGAAGCTTGGTGAACAAGGGATTGACGGGTTTTTCTACTCAGTTTCTCTTATTTTCTAGTTTCTTTGTTTTTATTCAATGAATTCTTGTTTGAGACCTAGTTTTATTATTTTTAAGACTATGTTCCTTGGCTAATTTCATAAACCACCTAGACTTGATAAATGGATTGAATAAAGATTTTTACCGTTTTTGTTAATTGCATGATTGTTATGGGTGATTGTGTTTAGTAAGCAGTTTGATTTAATGGTTTGATGTGTATGCGTACTTTGAATTGGTTTATTGTTATTACTTGCTTCATATGATTCTTAGTGACGGTCTTTATCACAACATAGAGTCATATTAGGGTTTAGGGTTTCGGTGAGTGTCTATATCACGTTAGAAAACCTTCACTCTTTAGGGAGAATCGGCCGATAACCTCTAGAAGTAACTGATAATAATTTGCTAAGTCTTAGTGTTCTACTAGTCCTAATACCTGGGAAGTGAGGGGCTATTGGTAGGTCTTACCCGGCGAATTGCTTTAGATAGGCCTTGGGAAAGGTTATGTCTTGGTTTACCTGTCGGTCTTATTAGTCTATCAAGTCAAATTAATTACTTCAAACTACCCTAGATCTAGGATTGGGAAAGAATAGGTCAACATTAGGGTACTTACACAATAATTAGACAACTGGGAAGGCGTCTAATAACCGGTAGAATTAACGGCCTAGGTAGTGCCACAGGTTTCTCCTTGAGAAGGGTCGAGGGGCCTCGATGGTTCTTAATAGGTTTAGTATTTTAAGATCCCGGTTCCATAACTCGTGCACTTAACTTAATCGGTAATCTCTTAAAAACAATCCAGGATTCTTGTCTAGGTGGTCCCGTTCTCATATAAGCAAAAAGTCTTCGGTCTTTATTCGTATTTAGTCTAGTTTTAGCTAATTTAGTAGTCTAATATAGATTTCCTTAGTTTTCAGTAACCCCCCCCCCCCAAAACAAATAAACAAGTTAAGTCGTGTCTTTCAGTGTCTGTCAGAGTCTAGTTTACGTGATTTATAGAGTCCTGTGGTTCGATATCCGGACTTCCTAGGTTATACTACATTGATCGGTACACTTGCCGATTGTGTAGTTTTGGGTCGAGTCTAGAATTAAAGCTTTTTAGTGTCTAGCTTAGAGAGTCTAATTTAGTTAATTTTTATAGTCTGTTTAGCACACATCAACCCGTAAAACCCGAAAGCTCTTGAAACCTCGGATCAAATCATTGAGCAGTACTTAGAATACAAAGGAATTCGAAACAAGCAAGGAAATAAAGGAAACTCTGAAGAAACCCGGGGGCTGCTATCCGAAAGACTAATCTCGGAACAATCGAACTACTCAAAGTTGTTAAAAACTCGGAACTATTTATGAAAACTCGAAATCGGAACAAATCCAACAGTTCCAACAGTTTCAACCGTCTTTAAAACATGGAATTTTAAAAACGAAACTTGTTAAAACACAGAACTGGAAGTAAAACTCGGAATCTTAAAACTTAACAACTTGGAATTTAAACACAAAGCTTCCATGACTGGAAACTCGGAACTAGTTAAGTGAATCAATATTGAACTCGCAACTGAATCAATATTGAACTCGGAACTGAATCACACCTCGGTACTGAACCAAAGATGAAACCTCGGAGCTTAGAAACTCGGAGCTAATCACACAGATCTTTGAAAAACTCGGAGCTTTAGTAACTCGGAATTGTTAAAACTTAAAAGATTCAAGATTAAAACTCGGAGCTGAAACAAAGAACTCGGATAGACTTGGAACTGAAACAGATTGATTTGATCTCTTGAAACTCGGATTGAGGAATGAACTGTTACTAAAACTCGGAATTTTTAAAAAGGTCGGACTTTGATACCTGTCGATTTAAAACTCGGAATCAAAGGCTCGGATTGCTTAAAAATCGGAAATCAAAAATCGGACTTAAAACTCTGAATCAAAAACTCTGAATCAAAACTCTGAGTTTTAAAATCAAAACTCTGAATCAAAAATCGGAGAAGGTTACAGTTGAGATTGCAAGAATAACTTGGAATTTTAAAGCTCGGAACAAACTTTATAGTTGAAACCTCGAACAGTCAAACCAGTGAAAACACATTTGAAGATCTGACCTAAAAATTAGACTGTGATAAAACCACTGAACAGTTTAAAATTCGGACAGTAAAACTCGGAATCACATTGAACAGTTTAAAAATCAGACTGTAAACCAGTGAAACTCGGGACTGTTAAAGGTCGGAACAGGTTCAGAACTGTTAAAACCTGTTAAAAGTCGGAACAGGGTCAGAACGTTTAAAAGTCGGAACAGGTTCAGAACTGTTAAAAGTCGGACACAGGTTCATTTTGCTGATGAAAAGAAACCTCGGAACAATTAAAAAATTGTAAAACTCGGACCTTAGAACAATCTTTAAAACTCGGAAACAGTTTTTGTAACATGTTGAAAGCTCAAAACTCGGAACTTGCTGAACTTTTGAACAAAACTCGGAACTGCTGAACTGTTTATAAAGCTCGGAACAAATCCGTTGACCAAACAGTTTCAAATAAATACCAGAAGTCGGAACAAAACCATTATCAATGAAACTCGGACCCCCAACATTCTTTAAAACTCGGATAGCTTCAGTAACCAATCTCCGGACTGTCTCCCCAGTGTGACTTCACACTGGTTCATCAATACCCCGGAAACACCAACACAAAATTTAAACCACGGACAATGCTTTTTTGGATCAAAACCCTAGATCTCCAAAAACCCAGCAGTTCTCTCCAACACAGCTCCAATTTCTTCATATCTGGACAAAAATCTTCACGTCTTCAAGATGTTTGGCGGAAACAAACATCAAATCAAGAGCAATGGTGATTCGGAAGGCGGTTAGACCATTCCGAATCGGTAACCATGCTCTGATACCACTGTTAAAG
Source organism: Helianthus tuberosus (assembly GCA_030545235.1). Taxonomy (NCBI): domain Eukaryota; kingdom Viridiplantae; phylum Streptophyta; class Magnoliopsida; order Asterales; family Asteraceae; genus Helianthus; species Helianthus tuberosus. The sequence continues at coordinate 20,116,920 of CM060368.1, read as the reverse complement.
CACCGGATCAATGACGAACATCAAACATTGCACTTGATTCAAGACATGAAGAAAAATAAAAAACACCAAAGATAGAAATATGTAGAAGATGAACCCTTTATATTGAATCAGTCATCACAGATTACACAAACCAAAGGAGTATACATCATCTACAAGCTGGTTTAGATCACAAAGATCTAAACCCTAGCTTTCTCTCACTAACACATAGTCTCTCTCTAGGATGTGCACACCAGGAGGAACAAGAAGTTAGGAGAGGTGCACAAAGCTTCTTGATCGATCGATCTTGGATCCTTCCCTAATCCTATACAACACATATATATAGACTAGGGACTAAACTCGGACAAAACAATCTACACAAAAACCCTGACTCTTGTCCCTAACATAAACCCCTGACAAAAGTCCATGACTTAAACTTGGACAATTGTCCATGACTAAAACTTGGACAATTCTCCATGACTTAAACTTGGACAATTCTCCATGACATAAACTTGGAAAAAATTGTCCAAGGATAAACCTTGGACTAAGTTTCAAGACATGTACAATGAAGACCCTAACAATTGGAAGGCATGCACTTATCACCCAAAGTGCACTAACAAACTCCCCCTTGATCAGTGCATGGTCTTCATGTGGTCTTGAATTCTTCATTATCGTTGACGTTAACTTGGACTTCTGCTTTGGTTGACCAGAACTGATAAGCGACAGTTACCCTGCAGGAACTGCACTTACATCAATACACATGTAACATTATATAATAATCTCATTTACTTTAATTACTATGTTTTGTTAATTATAATTGTACACAGAGTCGGCCCTGAGGGTGGGAGGAGAGGACCACTGCCCAGGACCTGTGATTCCGAAGGGCACATTCATAATTTGGTGCCCTTAGATTAAAAAAAGAAGGAAAAACTTTTGCTAGAAACTTACTAATCAAAGAGTAATTAAAGTGAAGAGTAGTTAAAAAGAAGAAGAACTATAAAAGCTTTTCACCAGAATTTTCTTCTGATCGGTTAAATAATTGCAGCGGCAATATTGGAGAGGAAAGAGAAAAGAATATGTATTGTTTTATAGGCTGACCTAAATTTTGACTGAGCATCCTCTAAAAAATTGTGTACTCCAAATTTCTAGTCATTTTAAACTTTTTTCTTTTCTTTTTTCTCTATCAACCTAAAATAATAAAGCTAAAGCTAGCTATAATTTTATATTTTTATGAATTTTTTTTTTTTTTGTATTTCTTAGTATAATTAATTTAATTTAGCTGACTTTTGCTATTTCTTTTAGTTTACTTTTTTTAGCTCAATAAATATATTATTTCAAATATAGAAAACTTTATACTATGACCCATTTAGGTTTTATTGAATTGGTTTTACCTAACCCATTTTGAACAAACTTGTTTTGACCCGTATTGTTTTAACCCAATTAACTTGTTTTTGCGTTAATTGTCGATTAGTTAGGAGATAGGTTTTATTTGGCATTAATTATCGGTTATTTGGGTGTTATTTGGCGTTAATTATCGATTATTTGGGTGTTATTTGGCTTGAATTGTGATTATTTAGGCGTTAATTTGTTAGAAATTGTCTATTAGTTAGGATTGAATTGTCGATTATTTAGGCGTTAATTTGTTAGAAATTGTCTATTAGTTAGGACTAAGGGGCTCATTTTAAGATCTCGGACAAGGCCCCTAAATTCTCAGGGCCGGCCCTGATTGTACAATTATTATACAAGTAATGATCCTATAACAAAGTAAAATTTTATTATTAATCTTAGTATGGTATGGTGTACACAATTATGTGATATGATATGATATGATATGATATGATATGATATAATATAATATAATATCGTATCATGTTATATAATATAATATAATATAACATGATACGATACGATACGACGATAAGGTACATAATGACATGGCATGACATGATATTATATGATATGATATGAAACGATACAAAACGCTATGGTATGATATGATAGTATACGTATAAAGATGATATTAGACAATATGATATGTTATGATATACAACCGAAACACTATATCTTTCAACATCTTAGGACAACATTGAACTTAATAGTTCTATCACTTCAACATCTTAGGACAACACTGAACTTAATAGTTCTATCACATTCATCAAAATTTCTATCAATCACAACCTTTATCCATCAAAACATTGATGATAAAAAAAAACCTATAACAATGTATAACATAAGTTGAATAGCTGATTAACTAACAGCCTCTGATTCTGAACAACTGTTGTCAAAAGTCTTGGACTTCTTAGTGCTACCTGCATCATTATTCTTGTTTCTAGTTTCCACCTTGTAATCAGTGATTCTCATCATCCGTGCTAGAATAAAAAAAATCGAATTATGCTTGTAACAGAACTATAGAAATTCCAAAACTACAACTCGTATGACAATGATTTTTACAAATTTTGAGCAGATATTTGTTTTACGGTATGATTGAATCTTTAGGAACCGATAATGTAGGATATGGCATTCATCAATGGTGAAAACAAACTTATGAACAAAGAGTGAATAAAGATGCTGGTAACAATAAAAAGAAAGAAGCAGACAAAGAAGAAAACCTAGAAAATACCGTTTAATGCGGGATATTTATAAGGATCCAGCAAGTGATGTGACTTTGGAAGCAATGACTCGACAGGAACCTTAACCCCACTGTCTTGAATGGGAACCCTATGAACTATCAACATGTTATGACCCGCTCTTGACACACAGGCCAAAGATCTGGGTATCATGTTAAGAACAGCAACAACAGATCTATCAAAAGGTTGAGGCAAGTAGCAAAAGTGAAATGGAAAAGAAGATGATTTTGAAATGTAAGAAATGATTTTTATTGGGAAATCGATATACGATTGGAATAAACTAAAAGAAAATTTCAGCCATCGAATGTGCATCTCTAATCTCTGCCCCCAACCCTATTTATAGATGGAGTGCCCAGTATCCCTACACTAACCTCACATATTTACAAATAGACCCCAACTCTTATACGCAAATACACTTTTGGTCAAGCCTAAGAAGTACGAATATAATTTCATGATTTTTCAATGAGAACATCCAACGTTAATATTTTGACACTAATGCAAATATTGAATTTTTAGAGCTATATATGATTTTTAGTTTACTATTAAGTCTGTAAAAGCGAGTGATGCTAAGGTGTAAGTATTTTAAAACCAAGTATGCATTTCAAGTAGATGTTTTTTTTTTAGTTAAATTCAATCAAATGAGTTCCATAAAGCGGTTATTGTGGTCAAATTATATGAAATTTTGATCGGAGAACTTTACTACTAAGACAATAAGGTGCAGTGTAGCATAAAAGGAGTGGTGTTTGATCGGTAAGCTTAATCATTCAAAAAAAAAAAAACTATTATGACAATATGGTACGTAACTTACTAATTATTATGTCTATCACCAATACAATAGTGCTTGCTTGTTCGAAAAGCTAACTCGAAATGGACGTAGTTTCCTTTTGGTTGCATATAACCCCTTCTTGATCCGTTTATAAGATCTCAAAATTTACACAACGAAATTAAGACTACCTAATTGTGATGGTTTTATCTTAACTTCTACATAACTCGTACTTTTTTTTAGAAACAATTATGACGGAACTCATTGATTTCCATATTTTAAGTACCAGTTACGAACTTGGCACATGGACTTCGCTTGAGATCTTTAAATTTTAGTGGGAATATCTGTGTTAAATCCAAACTCACATTCACCAAAGTAGAATAATATGAGATCTAGTAACGTTCAAAACTTGTGACAGGCATCTCTTATATTCAACGGAACATATGCAAACCACATGTCGCTTTATCCCAAATTTCACTAAAAATGGAATAAAATAAGCACCATTTGTTTGATCTCAAGATTTACACAACTAAATTTAACTACATAATTGTGACGGTTTAACTTAAACTCCATATAAACTCATGCATTATTAGACACTATAAAGATGCAATATTGTGTGTTCATTTCCATTTTTTAAGTACCAGCAAGATGATATTACGATCTAGGGACATAGACCTTCATTTGAGATATCTATATTTTTGATAGAAGTAATAGGTTCAATGCCCTCTGTCATTCATTCTTGTGTATTTATAATTACATTTAGAATCTCTAATTTAGGATAGAGATCAATACACATCAATTACAAATCAATACAAATATATAAAATATTCACTTGCTATTATACCCCCGCAGTCGAAGCGGGAGGAGACCGAATGCTGAGACTGGATCTAAAATCTTCGAAGAGTATACGCGGCAGCCCCTTAGTAAAGATGTCTGCAATCTGGTAACGAGAGGGAACATGAAGAATCCGAACCAGACCGCGTTGCACTTGTTGACGCACGAAATGGATATCCAGCTCAATATGTTTGGTGCGTTGATGTTGAACTGGATTGCCCGATAAGTAAATAGCGCTGACGTTATCACAATAGACGAGAGTGGCACGAGATAACGACTCATATAGTTCGAGAAGGAGGTTTCCAAGCCAGCAGATTTCAGCAACAACATTTGCAACAGCACGATATTCGGCTTCCGCACTGGATCTGGAGACGGTACTTTGGCGCTTAGAAGACCAGGAAATCAGATTATCACAGTAGTATATGCAGTACCCGCTAGTAGACCGTCTCGTATCAGGGCAACCCGCCCAGTTAGCATCTGTATACACGGTCAAAGAAGGAGTAGAATAGCGGCCCAAGGTGATTCCAAATGTAGACGTGCCTTTAATATACCGAATTATTCGCTTCAATGCATTCCAGTGAGATTGCTTAGGGGAGTGCATGTGCATGCACACCTGCTGAACGGCATACGTGATGTCCGGTCGAGTAAACGTGAGATATTTTAGCGCCCTAGCTAGGCTTCGGTATAGAGTGGGGTCATGAAATAGATCACCCGAAGCACCGAGTTTGGTATTTGTATCAACTGGAGTTGCGACAGGGTTGCATGACTGCATACCCGCATGAGTGATGATATCAGTAGCATAGGAATGTTGTGAAAGAAACATACTTGTCTTCGTGCGAGTGACCGAAATGCCAAGGAAGTAACTTAGAGAACCGAGATCTTTCATGGCGAATTCTCTAGCTAATTTTGTCATAAGCTGAAATCGGAGAGTCGAAGAAGATGTGACAAGAAGGATGTCATCTACATATAACAGTAGAAAAGCTGTGTCATGCCCCTGATGAAGAGTGAAAAGAGACGCATCACATTTGCTGTGATGGAAACCCAATGTAAGAACGTAATCAGTAAACCTTTGGTACCAAGCCCGTGGTGCCTGTTTCAATCTGTATAGCGACTTTTTCAGTGAGCAAACGTAGTCTGGATAGTCTTTGTCGTGAAACCCCATCGGTTGATACATATAGACTGTCTCATTAAGGTTACCGTGCAAGAAGGCGTTAGTGACGTCCAATTGATGAACATCCCAACCCTTGGATAGGGCAATAGATAGCACAGTCCGAATCGTTGCCGGTTTCACAACCAGGTTGAAAGTCTCACCACAATCCACTCCAACCTGTTGTAATCGGCCGTCACATACAAGACGGGCTTTATATCGCTCAAGAGTGCCATCGGACCTGAATTTGTGTTTGAACAGCCACATGCTTCGAATAACATTCATATGAGGCTGTCTTGGAACCAGATCCCATGTCATGTTTCTAATTAATGCATGATATTCAGTTGACATTACAGAGTACCATTCCGGAATAGATAGGGCCTCGGCCGGGGCTTTGGGTATGGGCACGATGGAAGGGGCAGTGGAAGTGTGTAGTGAGAATGGTTGTTTTGGTTTGTAGATGCCACTGAGGGAACGAGTGTGCATGGTTCGGGTTGTAGGTGGGTTGGCTGGGTCCGAGGGATGTGGGCCGAAGGTAGTATTGGGCTGGGGTGGGCTCGGCTGGTGGATAGGAGGCGGTATGGACTGTTGGGACGAGGTGGGGGGCTGGTGGGACGGGGTAGGGGCGGATTGTTGGGTTGGGCTTGGGCCTGGAGTGGGGTAGTTGGCTGAGCGTTGGGTTGGGCTTGGGGCGAGTTAACGGGGAAGGAAGATGTGGACACGTGTGACACATTGGTTGGGTTTGGTGACAGCTCAACATGAGTCCATAGGTGAGGAGGGAACGGGTCGCTAAGGAAGTTGTATGAAGGAGTGGGTGAGATAGATTGAGCGAACGGGAAGGTGGTTTCATCAAAGGCCACATGGCGAGAGATGAAGATTTGGTGAGTGTTGAGGTCTAGGCATCGATAGCCTCTATGGTTGGGAGGATAGCCTAGAAAGACACAAGGGTGTGACCGATGGTCCAGTTTGTGGATGGTGGTGGATGGGGTGAGTGGGTAACATAAGCATCCAAAGACGCGTAGGTGGTCGTAGGAGGGTGTGGAAAGGTAGAGAAGTTCGGTTGGGGTTTTATTTTTTGTGATTTTATTTGGAAGGATATTTAATAGGTAGGTGGCTGTTTCAAGGGCATGGTGCCAAAAATAAGTGGGAAGAGAAGCATGCGCTAAAAGGGTGCGCATCATGTTATTTATGGTACGGATTTTGCGCTCGGCCTTTCCGTTTTGGGAAGAGGTGTAGGGGCATGAGAGGCAGTGAAGAATGCCGTTTGTGTTGAAAAAACTTTGAAAAGCGGAGTTGACGTATTCTTTTCCATTGTCACATTGGAAGGTTTTAATGACCCGTTCAAATTGAGTTTTAATATTTTTTGCAAAGTGGGTGAATGTAGTGAATACATGAGATTTATTAGAAATCGGATAGGTCCATAAAAAATTAGTTAAATCGTCAAGAAACAGTATATAATATTTGTGACCTGCTGAACTAACAATAGGTGACGTCCATACGTCACTATGTATAATATCAAAAGGCTGAGTAGTGTAAGAAGTAGACGCATAAAATGGTAAACGAATACTTTTTCCATAAACACAAGACTGGCATACATTATTCTCAAAGTTATTAAAATAAATGGAAGAAGAGGTTTTTAATGAATGTAAAGACGGGCGCCCTGGGTGACCAAGACGGTGATGCCAGATTTGCGAGGAAATTGCAGCAAGAGCGGTAGGTGAGGAGGAGCTGGGTCCCAAAAGCAAAGGATAGAGATCACCGCTGCTGTTGCATCGCAGGAGTGGGGTCCTGGTCTTGTAATCCTTCACAAGAAAACCAAACGGGTCAAATTCGACAGACACAGAATTATCGGTAGTAAATCGACGTACGGAGATAAGATTTTTAAGTAGTTTGGGTGAGCAAAGAACATTTTTGAGAATAAAAGGAGGATAGCGTTTGGGTAGGTATTTGGTGTCCGTACCTATAACCGGAATGGTATCTCCATTGCCAACAATAATATTTTTAGACATGCAAGAATTAGAAAAGGAATGATAATCACCTTGTTCATGAGACATATTTGTTGTTGCACCGGTGTCCATGTACGGTATCGGGTCAGGTTGTTGCAGAGACATCGTGTACATGGCCTGTTCTATATCCGTAGGAGCATAAGCAGCGTGGAGCCCGTGAGTGGGCCTCGGCCCAAGAAGACCCTGTGAGCCCGAAGAGTGGGGCTGTTGTTTACTGTTGGAGGTGGGGTAAGGGCAAGGTGGCGGAGTCCATGGGGAGTATTAAGGGGACTGTGGAGGTGGATACCCGGACCAAGAATTCATCCAGGGGCGTATGGGGTGGCTGCCAGTAGGTGTTAGGGTGCGGGTAACGTGACCGGCCAGAAGAACCGCGGCTGCGGCCACGGCCTCGAGACCTGCCCCGTCCCCGGGAGTAGTCGGAGCGGTAGGGCTGCTGTGGTGACTCGGTATTGGGTGATGCACGGCTGGTGGTGGTGTTTAATGCGGTGACAGTTTTAGACGCGAGCAGTGCTTGTTCAGCTTTGCGGGTCTTGACCTGGATAAGTTTGGAGCGGGCGGTGTAGAAGGATGGCAGGGGTTCTTCTTTTTGGAGGATAGTAGCAATCCCTTCGTATGATTCGTTGAGACCTGCAATCAACTGTAATACGAGACGCTCATTATCAACCGGTGCATTGACGTTGGCTAATTGATCTGCCAGAACCTTGAGTTCTTGGCAGTAGGCAGAAACCGAAGGGAAGGCGTCCAGGCGAGTGTTAGAGAACTTATGCATGAGGTGAATGGCTCTGGCACTTTTGTTATCCCTGAAAAGATTTTCAATGGCACTCCAAGCTTCATAGGCAGTCGATGTCTTGTTGATGATTGTGTGGAGAAGGTCATTCGAAATTGTGCTATAGATCCACTGTAAAACTATTGCATCAAGTCGTTCCCAGTCATCAGCGGGTTTGGGTAGGTCAGAAGAGGATGGGGTTTCGGATGTTTTAGGTTTCGGTGAGAGGTGGTCAAACACGAGAAAAGCTTTGCACTGTATTTTGAAGAGTGTGGCCCAGGAATTGTACTGTGAAGATTCAATCTCCAAAGTTATGGGGATGAGGTTGCGGATGTTGGAAACTGTGGTAGCCAGATGGAGTTTAGATTCGGCTAGGGGAGCAACAGATGAAGTCATGGCTGATGTTGTCATCGTTGCAGGGGAGGGGTTATGCAGGGATCGAACAGAGATATGGAGAAGAAAGGAAGAGGCCGACGGTGAAGGGTGGGGAGAGAGGGAAGTCGGAGATTTAGGGTTAGAAGGAGGTGGGTATCTGGACTCTTGATACCATGATAGAAGTAATAGGTTCGATGCCCTCTGTCATTCATTCTTGTGTATTTATAATTACATTTAGAATCTCTAATTTAGGATAGAGACCAATACATATCAATTACAAATCAATACAAATATATAAAATATTCACTTGCTATTAATTTTCTTTATCAGAATGTATTGAGTGTTGTACAAACTCACATCCACTAAACTAGAATTATATGAGGGTTTGTAACGTTCAAGGCTCGTGACACGCATCTCAAGTATTCAATGGAGCATATGCAAACTGTATGTTGCTTACGTACATTCAACCTAATGTGGTGAAGCGACAAGAGGTAGGCCAACAAACCAACTTATCATCTCATGTTTCCAATCTACTTATAATCCAAACAAGAGAAACAAGCTTCCCATCCTATGTAATAATCGAAGTAAATCATGTGAGAATATTATCTGCTTTGCCCTCGGTGGGTTACCTATCTAGAAACTAATGAATTTTTTTCACCCAACGAGCTGCTCGCCCCGGCAAAACGCGTCCTAGTAGAGAAAGTTTCCACTCAATTATAAGGAAAGCTTTCATCCCCCTAAACAAATGTTAAGACTTACATCTCAACCTCGCTTACGGAACCCAACATCCGCTGGCACACAGACTGTAAGGCCTCCTAATCCAAGATCTCACTCAACTAAAGCAACCAACAGGTGTGCGGAATCCACCTGATGATCAACCACTGTAGATGAAACACTAGAATGCAAGATTTGTGAGAGAAATCAAGAATACACTGAGTATTCTTGATGAGGAAGATGAATGACGTCACACACACAGTAGCCGCCAGACACACACACAATGATTAGGGTTAGGTGCACAGAATTTCACACAGAATCGCCACCTTGTCTATTCCACATAAAGGTATATATACAAGGTAAACCCCGGACTTTCAAGACAAACTAGAAAGCCCGAACAACAAATTACACAAAGCAAAACTCTGACTTTTGCCCTATACAAAACTCAGACAAAGGTTCCTAGCCTTAAACCCCTGACCATTGTCCCTAACATAAACCTCAGACAAAGGTCTTGACACAAAACTTGGACAAAGTGTCCCTAGGATAAACCTTGGACAAAATGTCCCAAGGATAAAGTTGGGACTAACTTTCAACATTGTACAATAAAGACCCTTATAAATGGGAGACATGCACTTATCACCTAAAGTGCATTAACAAACTCCCCCTTGATCAGTGCATGGTCTTCATTGGACTTGAGATCTTCATACTCTTGCTTCGAGTACTTGCTGCCTGATTTTTCACATAGAACTGCACGACCTTGATGTAGTGATCAGCTAACGGTTGATCTTCTTCAAAGGAATGCAATGGCAGACGTCTTAGCTTCTTCAAATCTTCCATCTTGTGATGAACGATCCAGACGCACACAGCTTCTGCAAATCTTCCATCTTGAGATGAACGAACCAGACGCACACAGCTTCTGCAAATCTTCCATCTTGTGATGAACGATCCAGACGCACACAGCTTCTGCAAATCTTCCATCTTGTGATGAACGCTCCAGACCTGAAACACTTAACCCAGGATTAAGAAACTTAACCCAGAAGACACTCGGCCCAAACCTGGATCCCAAAACTAATTCCAATATCCCGGAATCAACAAATGAAATAATAAACAACCAATATTTAATAATTTGTATTTCAAAACACGATCATTCAGAACAACTTACTTCAAAACTTATACTTTTGGAAAAATATCACAACTTGGAAGCAGATTTACCGAAACACCTTAAAATGACGTGATTACCCACACACTTAGAAGGATCTTGCACGGCCGATTTCTATACAAAAGACTTATTTTAAGATTACCTAACTTGATGTTTAACACCTTATTAAAGAATGTTCACAACCCTTAGAGAATTTTCAAAATGATAACTCGCACATAGAAACAAGAAAGAAAAATCTTTTGTTTGTTTGTTTTTTTTTTGACTGAATAAAGACATTAAACCTACGAACGTATTTACACTAATTATCTTTTTGTGAAATCGGAGCAAAGGGATCATATCGGTTTTTCTGTCAATATCCAACACAAGAACATAGTTTATCAGTTTAAGCTCTTAGAATGATATTAACAGTTCAAGACGTTCAACGGTATTGTGGTCCACTTAAGCTTTAGCACGCTTTCGAACACTGTTTTCGAGATATGCGATTAAGTGTATTAATAACTGATTGTAGCTATGTTTACCCACCTCAGAATATACTCCCGTATCAAGGTATGCGCGAGAGATCATCTTACTGGTGAGTATACCATTTATCATCTGTTTTTGACATATAAGCTAATGTGAGATACTCACTTATTTGGGATTGAAAACAAGTCCTTTGTGATAGAATCACTTATTGAGGAGGAACTTGAATTTCAGATGCAAAGGGCACAGGAGCAAGTCCGTGAACAGGTTAGTACCATCGTACAGACAAAGAGACGAACTTGACTCCCGCATGATTTTGTGGGACATGTGATTGTTTATCACTTATTTGGGTCGAATGCATCATGTATTAAAGATATTTACACGTATGTATGGTATCATGGAAGATCTAGACTTGCGTCCCCGTTATTTCCGGTAAAAGAAACAACCATGATACCCAGATGATAAACAACATAAAGACCACGTATCTCAGAACCTCGGCAATCTATCAAACGAAATTACGGTACCAAGACCATATATCCGAGAGATGTACCACACAAGTTACGCAGTTCATTATGTTTATATACCAAAAACAGGTTCTTATTGACGCGTAAAACCTACGAAGCAACGTCTAATGAAGCTGTCACAGTTAACGGTTAATTTTATATATTACTATAATCCTGCACCAGATACGACTAACCGATGTACTATCATTTCCCTTATATCTCAACACGACTTCATTTTATATTTTTCAAATGTTTTTGTATTTTTCTTAAAATTTATCCTACAACTAAGTAAAATATTTTTGGAGTTTTTCAATTTTTCGAAAACGGTAAGAACTGTACAGTAAACATAAAATAAAGTTTCTATGCGAGTTTTGAAAAGCATTTTACTCTGGGTTGATCATGCCAATCATTCGGACCAGATTTTCAAATCTAGCCCGATCGAATGTCTTCGTAAACAGGTCGGCAAGATTATCCAAGGTGTCTACCCTAACCACTTCTATTAAACCCTTCTCAGCACAGTCACGAATGAAATGATGCCTAACATCTATGTGCTTAGTGCGTGAGTGATTAACAGGATTGTTAGTTATGGAAATGGCAGAGTTGTTATCGACAAGAATAGGAGTTCGAGAAAAATTCAAACCGTAGTCCCTCATTTGCTGCTGAATCCACAAGACCTGAGCACAACAGCTTGATGCAGCAATGTACTCGGCCTCGCACGTGGATAGAGAAACGGCAACCTGCTTTTTGCATTGCCAAGAGACAAGACGGTTCCCAAGAAGTTGTGCGCCGCCAGAGGTTGACTTTCTGTTCATCCGGCACCCTCCGAAATCTGCGTCAGCATACGCCATCAAATCCAGACCACCTTCAGCTGGATACCACAATCCAAGCTTAGGCGTCCCTTTCAGATATTTGAAAATACGCTTGACTGCTTTCAAGTGAGACTCCTTCGGAGTTGATTGGTACCTTGCACACAAGCAAACAGAGAACATAATATCTGGTCGTGAAGCAGTAAGATACATAATGAACCTATCATTGCTCGATATAGAGTCGGATCCACTTCAGGATCTTTCACATCATCGGATGAAAGCTTGATATTTGTCGGCAGAGGCGTGTCATAGGGTAAGCTATCTTCCAATCCAAATCGTTTGAGAATCTCGTGGACATACTTTGTCTGATGCACGTACGTCCCGGTTTTCCCTTGACTGACTTGAAGACCTAGAAAGAACGATAGCTCGCCCATCGCGCTCATTTCAAACTTTGACTTCATCACAGCCTCGAACTCACGACACAAATCTTCATTTGAAGAACCAAAATTTATGTCATCAACGTAAATTTGAACGATCAGAAAATCTCCCCCTTTCTTCAAAATGAACAGTGTGGAGTCAATTGCACCACGCGAGAACCCATGCTCCAATAGATGCTTTGACAACGTCTCGTACCATGTTCGAGGGGCCTGATGGAGACCGTATAGAGCCTTGTCCAACAAATAGACCTTGTTGTCTAACCCTGGAGCTTCGAAACCCGGTGGTTGGGACACATACACAGTTTCATGCAATTTCCCGTAAAGGAAGGCGCTTTTCACATCCAACTGATAGACTTTGATACGCATATGTGCAGCAAAGGCTAGAAACAAACGAATAGCTTCCAGTCTTGCCACCGGAGCATAAACTTCGGTATAATCAATCCCTTCCTCCTGATTGAAGCCTTGAACAACCAACCGTGCTTTGTTTCTAACAACGACACCCTTATCGTCTTTCTTGCACTTGAAAACCCATTTCGTGTTGATTGCATGCTGGCCCTTTGGAAGATCGACCAAATTCCATACCTTTAACTTGTCGAACTGAGCTAACTCTTCTTGCATCGCCTCACACCAAGAATTATCCTTCAGAGCCATTTGATAGTTCTTTGGCTCTATCTGAGAGATAAAACATTCATGGAGGCTAAGATTGTAGATTTCTTCTTTCTTGATAGCAGAAAACAGACACTGCATCTCTGAAATACTCCTTCGCGTTTGCACTCCCGCATTTGGATTCCCAATAATATTATCAACAGGATGATGAATATTTGTTCTTGAAACTGGGATTGCCGGAGCTTGAAGATTGTTTCCCAAATTCGATTGAATCTCCCCCTCAACATTTTCATTACTACTAGAAGCTTGATCATTTCCAGAAGACGCATTAACATTTGGATATGCTGAAAAGTCAACGTAAAGATCACCACTTGTAGTTTGAGCAGCTGCATTGGGGATCTGCTCAGCAACAACTTCGTTTACGGTCGAAGAATCAGCGACTGGAACATTCGAAGACACATTAGTAGGAATACTTGCCCTCCAGCTCGCATCCACTTCATCTTTGTTCACAAGATGTGTGTATACAACCTCCGAATCTTCTTCTGAAACATCAGGAAGATCAAATGAATCAAATAATTTATCATAATCATAACCGCTTTTGGGACCGAATTCGGACGGTGGAGGATCAAAACTCAAAGGAGGTATATCAAACACGATCTCCACTGTACGCTTCTTAACGTTATAAACGCGTTTGTTTGGAGTTCCATTGGCATAACCCAAAAAGAACCCAACTTCACCAACTTCCCCCATTTTAGGAGTATCTTTGGTGCGTTTGATAACACATTTGATCCCAAAAGGTTGAAAACCAGATAAGTTCGGTTTCCTGTTTTCAAGCAATTCATAACACGTTTTATCTTCTCTTTTGACAGTAAGCACATGATTTAACACATAACATGCAGTGTTTACTGCCTCGGCCCAGAAGAAAATTGGCAATTTAGATTCAGAAAGCATAGTTCGGGCCGCCTCAATTAGGGTACGATTCTTCTGTTCTTTAACTCCGTTCTGTTGAGGAACATATGGAGCGCTGAACTGATGAACTATTCCCATTTCCCGACATAACTCATCCATATAATGATTTTTAAACTCAGTGCCGTTGTCACTTCGAATTTTCTTAACAGGAAGTGAATAATTTTTCTCAAGTTGTTTGAATAAGTCTCTTAAAATACCAGCAGTTTGATCCTTTGTTTTTAAGAAAAATACCCATGAGTAACGTGAGAAATCGTCAGTGACAACTAAGCAATAAGACATCCCACCAATGCTAGCAACATGGATCGGGCCGAAAAGATCCATGTGAAGCAATTCAAGTGGTTTTTGGATTGAGTTAACTGTTTTCGGTTTATGAGGCTTTCGTTTGATTTTTCCTTTTTCACATGATTCACATTTGTTGTGCATATTGAAACTACGTAAAGGAACTCCCAACACTAAGTTGTTTTTCACTAAGTGGTTCATTTTTCGCAGATGCACGTGGCCCATTCTCTTATGCCAGAGATACGATTGATCTTCAGTCGCCTTTGAAAGTAGACAGGTCACTGGAGCAGATGAGTTAACCAACGGGCGCATGTCCATGACATATGTGTTATTCACCCTTGGAGCCCTCATAACGATCCAATCTTCAGGAACAACAAATCCCGGACGCAAGACGAAGCAAGCTTTATCAGTGAACAGCATCGTGTACTTGTTATCACAGATTTGAGAAACCGACATCAAGTTATGCTTCAATTCTTCAACGTAGTTCACTTTATGCAGCGTGATTTTTCCATTTGACACCGAACCTTCACCGGTGATGTAACCACCCTTCTCACCGGCAAAATTCACATAACCACCACGAATTTGTTTAAAATTGTTCAATAACTCTTTATTTCCTGTCATGTGTCTGGAACAGCCACTATCGATATACCAAATATAGATAGCTCTTTTCAGCTGCTCCTACACTCCCCAACAAGAAAATTTAGTTAGAGTGTGGGACCCAAGCCATGATGGTCTTGGGTCGTCCCGATTCATCAACATAAGAAAACTCTTTGAAATAACCATCATTGCCATTTTGTCCTCCATTTCCATTTCGAAAATTGTTGGAATGACTCCCCGCAAATCGTGGATTATACGGAGCTGACGATCTGTTGGTATAACTAGAGTTTCCATAACCTCGGCTTCCATAGTTTTGGTAACTGTAATTTTGATTCCTGGATGGCTCAAAATTCCTACCAAATCTTGGCACATCATCGTGTCTTGAGAATGATCGTGGATGATTATCCGAATGCTGTCTTTGATTTGGAAATCGAGGGGGTGACGCATTTCGATCATTCACGAATCTGTTCTGTGCATGAGGTTTAACATAGTTGTGGTTCGAACCTCCAGAACGTTGGTCATTCTCATGTGTTTGGAAAGTAACATGATTTTGCCGTCTGTGAGGGGTTTTCTCACGAGTATCATGTTTTTGAGATGAACTTTCCGATCCTTCACCACGATTTATAACAACTGGTTTCTCCCCATGATCCTGATTTTGTTGTGATTTAACATTTGTTTTGACAACTGGTTTTACTTCTTGTTTAATCACTTTGTTTTTCTCAACCTTCTGATTTTTACCATTTTTCTTTTCAACATTAACTGCTTTATTTTGTGGTTTTTCAACAAAAGGTTTCTTTTGATCAGGATCAACAAGGGATTTGCCCTTGTCATCTGGACAATCTGCTGCTAAGTGTCCTTTCCCACGACACTTATAACATTTGCGAACTTTCGCAGCATTCTTTGGACGTTCCTCAAGACTGGTCGAAGATGATGAGTCGTTGGTGGAATTTTTCAAAATTTGGATCACAAACTGAGAGTTGGAACCTTTTTCGATTTTTACTTCTTCTTTGACAAAATCCTCCCCTTTAACAAACTTAGTTTTAGGGATATTTTTCAAAGACCTTTTAGAATTCCCACGTGACTTTGGTTTTGACTTCACATTTTGAACTTGATTAAACATTTCCAAAATCTTATGGTTTATCAAATTTTCAATGTTTTCAAGATTTACTTCATTTTTCTTTGACACTCCACTCATCTTCGACTGATCTGAGTCAGTAACTTCATCTGGCTCAGATTCTGACTCACTTTGCGGTTCAACCGTCAGAGGGGTCGTTGGCACAAAATTTGCCAATTCAGGATCAATGCTTGGCATCGATGTATAGTTATGGTTTACCGGAGGGGGCACCTTAGTATAACCAATGCCGAACATTTCTTCCTCAGATTCTTTGAGACGTTGGCTGTTAATACAGAAATTCATCACTTCAGATGAATCCCCGAACTTTTCAATCTTTCGTTGCAGATCTAAAATCAGATTATCTTTTTCCAAAATGATTTTATTCTTTTCCAAAACACAATTTTGATTCATTTCAAGTTCAGATTTTAATTCCTGATTTTTAACAGTTCCCTGAGCCACAAGTCTCTCAAATTCAGAGATATCATTTTTCAGCGCTTTTATCTTAATTCGGTGTTCTTTATCCGAATTAGACAAAACAGCAATGAGTTCTCTGGATTTTTCTAAATCTGCAATTAAGTTTGTGTTATGAAGTGCATATCTATCAATCTTGGTCACAAACTCAACACATCTAGCACATCGCTTATCTACAGAAGATGATTTTACCTCAATGCCGGCCATGAATGCACAAGCCTCGTTTTCAACGGAGTTTTCTTCCAACCTTTTAGCTTCTGCATCCGCAAATTGCTGCATTTCAGCTGTGGAGATGTTGAACTCAAAACGTTCTCCCTTTTCTCCATCTTCTGTTTTGTTAGTCTTTTCAACATACTCTTCATTCTCGGTAACATTGCCCGAATCCAACTCTTCACCAAGAACCTCAGCTACAACTGCAAGTTCCTCAATGCTAGTCTCTTCGACAATCTCTTCACACACTTCTTCAGCTACAACCGCAAATCCCTCAATGCTAGTCTCTTCGACAATCTCTTCACACACTTCTTCGTTGACAATTTCAGCTATAAAGGCTTGTGACACAATGGCTCCTGAAAAGTCTTCCAATGCACAACCCCAGTCGTAAGGCTCAGTCACTTTTTGTAAAGATTGAGCCACCATAGCATTGTTTGTTGAAGGTGTAAGATTTTCAGAACCACTTGGACGAGCACTTGAGTTGGAAGTAGTTGCTGAATTGTTGTGAGGTCTTGAGTTGTTTCCTTGAGAGTAGTTTTCTCTGTTCGATCTTTCCATCTTCGGCTTCCGACAATCACGTGCGAAATGCCCGTAGATGCCGCAGTTGTGACATTTCACCTTTGACATGTCGACTCCCATTCGAGTCTTTGTCTGACCTCCTATGAACTTTCTACCTGTCTTCAACAGAAACTTCTTTGCTCTACGGACTAACAGTGCCATATTGAGTTGTAGATCAAGTTCTTCCATTTCGTCTTGATCTATCTGATCAAAGTCCTCATCGAGACTTGACGGTTAAACGAGCTTTCCAAGACAGAAGTTCTCGTAGGCAGTCATGAAGGACGCCAACAGACTCATATTTTCTTCAATCAACTTCAAACCGCTTGCATCTATCTTAGGAATGTTCAAACTTGTGCCTTGAGATTTCTGAGCTCCACTAGAAGAGTACATCCCTTGATTGGAATTGGTTGTTCCACTTGAACTGACATTGTTGCTTATAAAGGCGTGTTCACTTGCAGAACCTTCATTTTCCGAATACAAAGCAATACCAACTCCACCATTACTACCCTTCTCCGTTGGTTTCGAAGCCTTATATAACTGAGGATCTTGGATCTTCTCGAAATCAGATGCTTGATCTTCCATATTCCAAGCATAACCCTTCAGTTTTTGTATAACTTCTTCCAATGAGAGCTCCTCGTAGAGAACACCTTCTCTAATCAAAGCGGTGTACATATTCCATTCTTTGGAAAAGCAATTCAGAAACTTCTCAACCTTCTCAAATTCAGTGTAGATACCCTCTTGACTTCTATCAAGTTCGCTCAACAAATGATAAAACCGGTTCACTGTATCATCAAATGATTCATTTCTTAAAGCTTTAAACACAACGAATTGAGTCTTCAAACGTTCGAGTCGTCATTTCTTGTATATTGCATTTCCTTCATAGCGCTCGATCATGCTATTCCACAACTCCTTCGAGGTACTTCTCTTACGGAAAGTGTGAAGTATAGATTGTGTCATAGCCATCGTAATCATTGACATAGCTTTCTCTTCACAATCATAAAATTTCTTCTGGTCGTCAGTAAGTGCCAAATACGTATCAATCGTCAACGTACGTATTGGAGTAGCTCCACATCCTTTAACAATACACAACCAGATTTTGATGTCTTTCGCTCGTACATACCTCTCGAAACGCTCCTTCCACTCAGGAAAATCGAGCTCGTTTATCAACAAAGGAGGTTTGTCGTTACTCCCTACCTCAGCATTGTGCTTGAGGTTTTGCACCATTGCAGTCAGATTGTTGTTTGCCATTTCAGAATACAACAGTAGGTTTCCAAGCAAGAGCTGTCCCACTGAAAAGATTTTCTAAGTCCAAACTCGGAGAGAAAACACGGAGTGAAGTGTCTGAGCTTTAATCAGAGTGTGAAACCCGGATCACAAAACCTGAAATAAAACACAAACAGAAAAACTCGGACACTACACTGTTAGGAATTTAAGCTTCAGACTACTAAAGGTTTAAAATTCGGACACAGTGAACTATGGACTAAAAAATTCTGACTTAACTAAGATAAAACTAGGACTCACTAAGAGAAGGGACAAATAATTCGGACCTACTCAATAAAAGGAAACAAACTCGGACTTTCACTAAGAAATGTTAAAAAATATACGGACCTAATAAAAGTCGGACTCCAAGTTAAAAGTCGGACAAAAGTAAATCTAAGACTCGGACCTATATAAAGAGACTGAAACTCGGACCTACTAACAAACTAAAAACTCAGACTCAAATCACCTAAGAATGCGGACTCCCTATCTAATAAAAGCTCGGACTCTATTGAGATTAAAAATACGGACACAGGAACTTTGGAATAACAAAAATGTCGGAACAAAATAAAGATGTTTTTTTAAAAAAAAAAAAAATCGGACTCCTTTGGATAGTTTAAAGTTCGGACTAAATAAAGGGACTAAAACTCAGACTACTAAGACACAGATTAATAGTCGGACTCAAATTAAAACAAGTAAGACTCGGACACAATGAAGTTAATAAGATAACCCGGACTCAGACTCAAGGATAATAATAAAAAAAAAAACTCGGACTCAAGGGTAACTAATAAAATGGAATTCGGACTGAACAAGTAATAAAATTCGGACAAAACAATTAACTATTATAAAACTTCGGACAAACTTAACTAAGCAAATAAGATTCGGACAAGCTTATATAAAAATTGGACTCTAAATAAGGAAATTATAAAATTCGGACAACCTAAATAAATAACTAAATAACTATCCTAAATAACTAAACAAGAGGAACTTTGTAAAAACTCTGACTAGGTAAAACTCTGACCTAAAGACTAGATAAAAACTCGGACCTAAAAACTCTGACTAGGTAAAACTCTGACTAGGTAAAAACTCTGAGTAGGTAAAAACTCTGACCTAAAGCCTAGATAAAAACTTGGACCTAAAAACTCTGATAAAGGAGATCTAAAATTCGGACCTAAAGACTAAACTAAAATACGGACCAACTAAAAGGAAACAAGTAAAGATCGGACTAGACAAAATTCGGACTACTAACCTAAGACATAAAATTCGGACAATGCAAAACTCAGACTACTAATCCAAGACATAAAATTCGGACTAAGGATCAACTAAAATTCGGACATGGAGATTTGAAACTCAGAACAAGTCTCAAAACTCAGAAGAAACCAATCTCCGGACTATCTCCCCAATGTGACTTCACACTGGTTCAACAATACCCCGGAGACACAAACACAGAATTTAAACCACGGACAAGGCTTCCAAAGATCAAACTCAGAATCTTTTTCAACCTTCAAACTCTGTATGATGAAGAACCAAAAACCCCTGTAAAACCCAGATGAAGAACAACACTAATAATCACCAAACTACTCAAAATCCATCACCAAATCACTAGAAATGAATGAAGAATCATGAATAAAACACAAAAACTCACTAAACACTCACTAATCCCTATCAAAGATGAACTTTTCTCACAAAAACCTTCAAACTAAGAAACACCTACAGTAGTATGAGCACACTGCTCTGATACCACTTGTAAGGCCTCCTAATCCAAGATCTCACTCAACTAAAGCAACCAACAGGTGTGCGGAATCCACCTGATGATCAACCACTGTAGATGAAACACTAGAATGCAAGATTTGTGAGAGAAATCAAGAATACACTGAGTATTCTTGATGAGGAAGATGAATGACGTCACACACACAGTAGCCGCCAGACACACACACAATGATTAGGGTTAGGTGCACAGAATTTCACACAGAATCGCCACCTTGTCTATTCCACATAAAGGTATATATACAAGGTAAACCCCGGACTTTCAAGACAAACTAGAAAGCCCGGACAACAAATTACACAAAGCAAAACTCTGACTTTTGCCCTATACAAAACTCAGACAAAGGTTCCTAGCCTTAAACCCCTGACCATTGTCCCTAACATAAACCTCAGACAAAGGTCTTGACACAAAACTTGGACAAAGTGTCCCTAGGATAAACCTTGGACAAAATGTCCCAAGGATAAAGTTGGGACTAACTTTCAACATTGTACAATAAAGACCCTTATAAATGGGAGACATGCACTTATCACCTAAAGTGCATTAACACAGACCTAGCCCAGGCTACGCTATCTGAAACCATTTGTGACATCCCAAGTAAACTGGGTAACCCCGCACTAGGTTGCCCAATCAAGAACTACTTACGCTTTGTTTTCACTATACAAATTGTTTGCCCAGGAAAAACACATCATAGTAGAGAAGGTTTTTCCACTCCTTGTATAGAACACTTCATTTTCTCCCTCAACTGATGTGGGAGTTACCTCCTATATTATGTGTGCAACTTCTAAAAACTTTCAACTGAAAATCACATTATTTTGATAACACATACGGTCTTTGAACCCAACATTTAGACAATTACTACACTATCTAAAGGTTAGCAGAATCTTCAAGGTCGAAGATATATTTTATGTCATTGAATTTAAGATCCCTTTTTCTATCTTGTTCATATGGCTTTCACAAGTCAGTTATAGTTTAAAAATTTATTGAGAATATGGAATTAGGTTTATATTTATAACTACGTGCCCTTTTGATATAAATTAATCATGGGTTCATCTTCATATGCGACTCAAGCATAACACAAGTAATGAGTGGTTAGGGGGAATCTTGAATAAGTTTCCATATGTGATACTCATCTCACACTAATGTGACTATATTGAGATCAAACGGGTGAGCTACAAATCAGTTTTCCATTATTGGTCAATTTGGTTATTTATGGTCGATTTTAGCTAAAGTTGCCTTCCTAGTTGGCACCATGTTACAGGAGCTAAGGCAGTATATTATGCTCACGCAACATAGATGAACGTTGCCGCTTTATTCATGAACCGTTATATAGGATCAACCCTAGAAAATGAAACTAACCGAATTTATTTTAGTAACAAATATGCACATTCTCATAGTTTCTTCTTTTACATCTAGTTTATGTTTGTGTTATTTTTAAAGAAAGAAAAAATTACACGTTTTGTCCTTTATCTTTATACCCTTTTTCAGGCGGTGTCCTTTTCAACGAATTTTGACAGGTTTTGCCCTTTATAGGGAATTTTGTTACGTGTTTTCTCCTTTAACCCTAACCCAGTTAGATTTTTTTGTTAAATCTGATCATGTGACTTGCATGTGAGGGTATTTTTGTCATTTCACCTTAAAGGAATAAATATGTAAATAACTTCTCTCCACCACCACCAAACACCCTCCTACCACCGTGACTGCCGGCACCAGCCACCACAAAATTAATCGATCAAATTAAATTACAGATCAATTTGTAATCAAATTACAAGGAATTGATTGAAGTTTAAGCAACACAAACAAATCTAATCAAAATACATCATAAATCACAGATCAATTTGTAAATATGTACAGAACATAACCTAACTTAAACTTTCGTAATCAATAATTAACATACTGAATCACGTCGCAAGATGTCTACTAGGTGCCGACTTCTCTTTGTCTTGTCTTCATCATCCAAAAGAAACCGTGTTGTTTAAATTGAAGGCAAGAAAATCAAGGAAGGTTTTGGATTGAATTGAAGACGATTTAACAAGAACATTCCCCACCAGCAACCACCATCCGCCACCAGCAACCACCTCACCCACTTAAGACCCTACTCCTCTTCCTTATTTTAACTCACGATAAACACAATAATTTCTCATTTGTCACAAATCACTTGGTGGAATCAACAGATCTGGAAAGAAATGGCGTTTGGGTGCGGCGACGGGGGTTCTAGGTTTCCGGTGGAATCAACAGATTTGGAAAGATACGGCGTTTGGGGGCGGCGACGAGGGTTCCAGGGTTCCGACGGTGGTGGTTTTTGATGGGTGGTTGTAGTGGTTGTGACGGCGATGGATGTTAGGCGACACCGGGGTTGAATGGTGGTGGAAGATTCTGAACGGGTAGTGGTGGGTTGTTGGCAGGTGGGCGGCGGGTGGTTGTGGGTTGATGGTGGTGGCGATGGTAGGTGGGTTAATGGTGGTGGTTGTTGGTTGATGGTGGTGAGAGGTGGGAGGTGGGAGGTGGTGGGTTGAATGTGTGAGAGAGTGTGTGGCAGGGAGAGAGAGATCTTGAAAGAGAGAGTGAGTGATATAGGGAGATAAAAGAGAGTTATTCTAATAATAATTTAAAAATGTTTTGTTTTATTTTTTAAATAATATTAAATAAAGGGATAAAAAGACTAAAATACCCTTGGGTAACCAGATTTAACAAAAACATCTAACTAGGTTAGGGTTAAAGGACAAAACGTGTAACAAAATTCCCTATAAAGGGCAAAACTTGTCAAAATTCGTTGAAAAGGACACCGCCTGAAAAAGGGTATAAAGATAATGGACAAAACGTGTAATTTTTCCTTAAAGAAATATATTCATGCAATTTCTCCAAATACAACCTTATCTACATACATGGCTTACCATTAGGGCTGCAAATGAACCGAACGAACACGAACAAGACCTTGTTCATGTTTGTTTGTTAAGAAATATACGTGTTCACGAACTGTTCATGAACACTTGCAGAAAGAGATTTTGTGTTCGTGTTCATTTGTTAAGGATAAAAACTTGTTTGTGTTCGTTTGTGTTTGTTAATTTTAGGAAAGGAACAAAAGCGAACGTTGATGAACACAAATGGAAACAAGCAAGCGTTCGTTAACAAAATATATAATACACTGACAATTATGAAATATTTAATTTTGGAATTTTGAAGTATTTAAATAAAATATAAAAACTAAAAACACTAATGAACCATCGAAAACAAACAAACATGTTATCAAACGTTCATGAACATAAATGAACGAATGCGACCTCTGTTCGTGTTTGTTCATTTAACTACACAAACAAATTTTTTTGTTCGTGTGTTCGTTTGTTTATAATAAACCAATGTACACAAACGAACTTCCGGCCGAACGGTTCACGAACTGTTCACTGAACGTTTGATTCATTTGCAGCCCAACCTACCATTCTGGTTGGCACCATGTTACAGGAGCTAAGGCTGTATATTATGCTCATGCAACATAGATGAACGTTGCCGCTTTATTCATGAACCGTTATATAGGATCAACCCTAGAAAATGCAACTAACCAAGTTTATTTTAGTAATAAATTTACACATTTTCATAGTTTCTTCTTTTACATCTAGTTTATGTTTGTGTTATTTTTAAAGAAATATATTCATGCAGTTTCTCCAAATACAACCTTATCTACATACATGGCCTACCATTCTTCAACACTACTTCCAATTGGCTATCTGCCTCATGATATATTCCGGCTGTTATGAGCAAATATAAGTTTATATATTTAGTAACCCACACACGTATATCATATCCACTAGAATGATGTCTTCCAAAAAAGTATCTTTTGATAAATAATAAATTTCATTTAATATTTACTAATGAAGAATTTAGGGTTGATATCAAAGGGTTTTAAAGTTTGCTTTAAGCCTTCAAAAATGTTGAGCCGCCTCTGCTTAAAGAACAAACCAATATAAAATTTTCATCGAAATGCATATTTGGCCGACTAGAAGATTATAGATCTTTGGATGCATAGTATTTCGGGTTAGCCTGATTTTCAATTTAGTTATTATTCATGTATCTTTTAGGGTGCTGTTAAGGTGTCTATTAGGTTGTTGATGACTTTAGTTTCTCGGTAGGTCTTTGCATCTTCCATGATGATTGAATCACTATGAGGTGGATGTTGGTTTAGAATTTTAGTATTTATAATTTACATTATTGAACAAGTGATAATTTATGGAACGAAGCAAAACTTTTATCGGTAATCTTATAGCAATATAAACATTGTAACATACGGCCTCTCGTACCAACAATATTGTTTGGTATGTTCTTTAGGAGCTCACATATTTGTTTTTGATTGCCCATGGAGAATTCAGATGAGGTCAAGCATGGTAGTACTACTCATACATGAGGACACTTAACTGTCAAGTTCAACTCTCATACACATCCGTTGCGCCTAAGATGTGCTAGTGCTATTTGAGATAGAAAATTTCATATGGGACAGTATTTTACAGTAAACAAAATGATGCTATTGGAGGGGGCGCTACGTGTTGGGACTATGCGATCACCGTGAAACATCGCGCTACGTGATGGTCACGTCTGTAATGGATGATGCAATTATTTAAATTTTATTTTTTTTGTATTTCCTTCTTTGCCTTTCTATTATTTTTGTTTTGACAACTGATACATTAGTTTGGAGTAAAGCTTTTGTTTTATCATGAAATAATTTTGTTATTTAAACAAATGTTTATGCCACTGTAACATGTAAGGTTAAAAGTGTTGATTCTTGTTGATAAATTTATAAATGTCAAAACGATTAAATAAACTGAACCTTTATTCTAAAATGGCAATAAAAACATAAAAATTAGTTAATTAATGTGCACTATATATATTTTTCAATATAAATTTTAATTTAGAGTTTACTAATACACCTTAACATATACCTTTGGGTATATATTATACAAGTAGTTTAAAATAAAGACATGTTATCAAAATATGTGTTAATCACTTGCAGGAAAGATAGAAAAAATCGTGACTTAAAGCTTGTAATGGAGTCTCATGAAAATGTTGAAAACCGTGTTTGTCGATTCTACTGGAACGCAAATAGAAATGTTGTAGGAAGTGGAATTGGCACGTTAACTTTTATGTTGTTTTTTTTAATCTTTTATTTATGTTTTTTTTCTACTTTTTATTTTTAACTTTTAATGTAATATGATACATACAATACAATACAATACAATAGGATACGATATGATTTCATATAATATATATAATATGATATATACCATTGAATACAATATGATATGATATGATATGATATGATATGATATGATATGATATGATATGATATGATATGATATGATATGATATGATATGATATGATATGATATGATATGGTACCATACAAGATAATAACAAACAATGATTATTGATATTATTCATTTTTGTCAAATTGTAAATAAGACTAGAATTTATATCATAAAATTAGAAAAATGTTAATTCCATGGCAACTCAACATAAATTGTTTTTAAAACCCACTTCAAAATTAGTTCTTTCAATCATAATTCCATTGCCTTTAGGTTTGGTCTAAATTATCGTGTTGTTCATTGATCGCTGTTGGAGTTGACTGAGGCCACACATAAATACGTACAACAGCGAAAAATAAAATGTTAGACTGAACAAGCGAAGGCCACAAATGATATAAAGACTATTTGTACTAATTACAGTTAACACACACTATTTGTACTAATTACAGTTAATATGGAGGGTTTAAATGAATTTCAGAATGATATAAAATAGCTATTTTAAACAAAAGTTTTAAAAACTGTAAACTACCATCAAGCTTTAAACAAAAATATTTTATGTATGATCAATGGTTTAAATTATTGTACAACAAATTGTGCAAATCATAAAGGGAATCAGGTAGCATTGATGATCAGAATGGTGATATGGGCTCTTGCATGCTAGCCCAAAAGAAGAATCTGAAATTAATGAACAAAATATGCTATAAAAATATGATGTGCTCTTGTTTGATTTAATGAAAATTTATTCTTAATTAATTAAGATTATATGTCTGATGTTCGTTTCAAATGAATAATCCGAGAAAAAATGTCACTTAAGAACATGTTTGTATACAATCATAATCAAACAATGTAGGAATCTCATAAAATACATTCTTTTGTAAACCGAGGTGCTACAGTCCAGCATTATTTGAACAATTAGAAGACAATACCATTCACAATTAGATGCAACCTTATTCCATATCCACATAAACAAACACCCAACTAATTTTCGAACTCATCAATGTCCTTCCGAGCCTCACTGATTTTCGGGGCTATTTCCTCGAGCTTTGATTTTGCCGTAGAATAGGCTATGTCGCAACGTTGACAGATGACAGAACGAGCGGCTTTGTACACCGGTGTACAAGTGATAAATTATGCGCATAATGACACGTTCCACACCCAATTACCGACTCATCACATGCAATCAAAGAGTGACACGTTGCATTAAGGACATGAAAACGCACCAGAAGTCATGCTTGCAATGACATGCAACATCTTTTACAACACCCAAATAATTACCCTATGAACGATCAACATGTTATGAACCGATCCCAATACACCGACCAAAGATCAAACATATATAGATACAACAAAAACAGATTGAAAAGAAAAAAATTCAGAAACTTTTGTCAAGTCAGGATTTTTTTGCTTCAATAGATTAAAGATCGATCTATCAAGGTTGAGGTAAGTAGCAAAAGGGAAAACAAAAAGACTATGATTTTGAAACGATTTTGATTGAGAAATCGATATACAATTGAAATGAACTAACAAAAAGATTCAGCCGATGAACGAAATTCAGAGTGCATCTCTGATCCCACCCCAAACCCTATTTATAGAAAGTGGGGGTGCCCCATAACCCTAATCTAACCTCACATATTTTGGGTTGTTAAATATACCCAAAAGTCAACCTTTTAAAAGAGAGAAGGGTGGGTAGGAGAGAGAAATAGACTGACATTAATTATCCAAAACATTAATTACCTAATATTTTTATTTTATTTTTTAATTATTAATTACAATCATGTGTTTACAAGCCAAATACATATTTAGATTTTAGAGCTAATGAATTTTACTTTACTATAAATGTAAAACGCTACTGATATGAGTGAGGTTTGAAAATATTTTTAAAACCAAGCATCTATTTCAAGTTCTTTAGTACATGTTTTTTTGTTGAATTTGATCAAATAAAATTTCATACGAGGCTTATTATAGTCAAATTATATGAGAATTTAATTGGAGACTTTTTTTTTCTTATAGGACATTAAGATTGTTTGTTTTCCATTATATATAAATGGTGGGGTGTTTAGGTAGCAAGCTCCTTTGGCTTGTATTCAGGTGTCCCCTCGTTAGGTTGATCGAGTGACCCTTTTTAACTTTTGTTAAAATTAATAGGTGTTCCATTGGGCGTGGTAGGTCTTTTGGTTTCATAAATTACTTGGTAATAATTTCCGTCAATGGTTGTCTGTTGGCAGTAATTATCGCCTTTTGGGTTGCTTCTTTGTTGCTTCTTTGTAGTTGTTTATTGAATGAACGTTTTTCTATATAAACTGGTGCTTTACTAGAAACTATCATGATGCAACATTGCGCGTTAATTACCGTACCAGCAACGATGATATTACGTTTAGGGACGTAGACCTTCATTTGAGATCTCCATCCACTAAACTAGAATTATATGAGGGTTTGTTACACCGTCACATGAATCTCTAGTATTAAATATGAAAACTTTATGTCGCTCACGTACATTCAACCTAATGTGGTGAAGCGATAAGAGGTAAGCCAACAAAGCTAATAAACCAACTTACCATCTTTGTTTTCCTATCTACTTGTAACCCAAACAAAAGAAACAAGCTTGTCATCCTATGTAACAACCCAAGTAACTTGTGTCAGGATATTTATTATATGCTTTCCCCCATGGGTTACCCATCCAAGAACTAGCAATTTTGTTTTCACTCAATGAATGGCACTCCTTAGCCAAATGTGTCCTGGTATAGAAGGTTTCCACTCCATTATAAGGAAAGATTTATTCCCCCTAAACTGATGTGAGACTTGTATCTCCACCCCCTTAGGATTCCAGCGAAGAGGAACATGAACCTGACCCTTGGCTCTGGTACCATTTGTAACATCCCAAATAAACCATATTAGGATATTGTCTGTTTTGCCCCGGCTGGGTTGCCAAACCAGGAACTCACGTTTTGTTTTACTTGAAAAACTGTTTGCCTAGGAAAAACTCATAGTAGAGAAGGTTTCCACTCCAGAAGGTTCGGTTCTCTCCCTCAAGTGATGTGAGACTCGCATCCTATATTTGTGCAACTTCTTAAGACTTTCAACTGAAAGTCACCTTATTTCGGTAACACTACCGTCTTTGAACACACCATTTTGACAGTTATGACACAATAATATCTGATGTCATTGTATGTAAGATCTCCCTTTTTTCTATCTTATTATGTTGATACATATTATGTGGATATGGCTCGGCTCGGTTCGACTCGGCTACGAAGTGAAGGCCGTAGTCAAGACATCCTCCTGTCTTGACTCGGTATGCGATTGACTTCGTAACGTACGAAATTGCTACTGTGTGTGTGCAGTATGCCATTAGTATTGCTTATGTGTTTATTATGTTTGTTGTCTGCTTGTTTGAAGTCCAACATGAGACAAGGCCCAACATGTTAAGCCCAAGCCCATATGAGACGAAATCCAGGGATTTCGTCCAAGTCCTTTGTGATGAAAACACTTTTTGGTGAAAACCCTTTTGGTGAAAACCAAATGAGACGAAAACACTATGGGACGAAATCACCAGATCTTGGATTTCGTCAGTGGGTTTTCGTCTGGGACTTGATTTCGTCATGTGTGTTACTATATAAACACAGCAAACAGACATAACACAGTTAGGCAAATCTGAATAGATTTGAGAGCGAACACTGTAAACACACACACACAACTGAGAGTTTATAGGTTTATCTTGTAAACATTGCTTTGTAACGGTTTCATACGAGTTAATACAATGGAGTGTTAATCATTGAATCTTTGTGTTTGTGTTCGTAACTTGGTTTAACTTACCCGTTTGGATTCCGCACTTTCGGGTTTGTCGGAAAACAGGGAATAGAGGTTACTCGATCCTCCGGGTGGACCTACAATTGGTATCAGAGCATTGGCTCGATTCCTTGTTTAAACCAAGTGTTTTTATTGAGATTTGAAAGATTTTCAGTTGTTTTTCTTGGTTTTTGATTTTAAAGTTCATACATTTTCTGGAAAAGCATTGTTAAAATCTTGAAAGTCTTGGTATTTTTGCTTCTAGTTCATATAAAACCTTGTTAAAACTCTTGTATACATGTTATTATTGGGTTTTTGTTGAACTTTATTTGCAAAAGTGTTTTCGGATATTTTCAGGAAACTTGAATCTTCATCTAGTTCATCACATCTTCAAACTGTTCTTGCATAATCATCTGTGCTTGATCTTTATTTGTTACTGAATGATTGTGTTTGTGTTTACTGTTTGATTATTAAACATTTGTTTGACTATTGTTACATAAAAATGATGATGTTTATTTGAAAAGAGTGTGGCCGAAAGTAAGGCTTAGTTTGACAATTGTGTATTGTGTCAGAAGTAGATAAGATCTAGTTTGAAAATATCTTGTTGTGTGGTTATCTCTTTCAGCGAAATCACTTTTCAAAGCTGGATATCCACGAAATCACCCTGATACATACCTGGTCAACGAAATCAGTTAGTCAACAATATCAAGCTGCACATTATTCAATTGGACGAAATCAGGTGAAATCCCTTATCAGCGAAAACCCTTATCACCGAAATCACTTCAGTTCTGGGCCGAAATCACTTTAGTCCTGGCCGAAATCACTTCAATTGGACGAAATCAATTCTAGGCCGAAATCACCTCAATTCAACGAAATCAGTTCTGGGCCCAAATCAGTCCTTGCCGAAATCACTGAACATACTCCTGGCCGAAATCAGTCCTGGCCGAAATCACACCCTTGCCGAAATCAGTCCTTGGTCGAAATCACATGTGCTGAAATCACTTCCTGCCGAAAACCCTTCTTGTTTTCATCAACCATCAGCAACGAACTCACCAACATCAGTCAACGAAATCACCTACATCTACTCAACGAAATCACCTCAGTATTCAGACGAAATCACTCTTGATTTCATGATCATTCTTCAGACGAAAACACCTTATTTTCGTCATTCATACTTGTGATATTTCTAACAGTAGACTTGTAAAACATTTTTAACTGTTTAATTTGTGTGATTTGTTCAGGTATTAGTCATTAAACATCAAAAATGAATCTGAATTGGTGGGGTACTCCGTCGCGTTTATCTCCATCATGGGCCGAATCTCCCGCACCCGCATCTAATACGGAAAGTAAGTATACAAACATGCGTTTGTCGCCATCATGGGCTGAATCTCCCGCACCTGCATCTTCGCAAGTGAATCAAATGTCGACAGGTCAATGGGCGTTTGTTTCAAATCAAACTCCGAGTATTCAAAGTATACTCCTAAGCGAAAGCGAGACCGGAAGTCTGAATCGTCCATCGAAACTGATGCACCTAAACGAATATCCTGGTTGGGTTGATAGATTTCAGACGTATGTCAATGGGCAAAACACGGAACTGTGGTTACATTTTACTACAGATTTCGATCAAACTCTTGAGGTTGCCGCTTCAACTGCCGCTACATTTGCAGATCTTTCGGAAGACCAGAAAAAGGCACATGATTTAGAAAAGAAAGCATATGCTATTCTGACTCAGGCGATGAGCAAGGATATATATCATCAATTTGTCAGTTTCAAGAGGTCAAAGCGATTATGGGATGCATTGAAGACAAGAGGTCTAGGAAATGAAAAGTCACATCAATTGCGACATGATTTACTCAAAAAGGAGTTTGATGGTTTCACTTGTATGGAAAATGAATCTTTGAGAGATATGACAAGTCGATTTCATCACTTGCTGACTGAATTGAGCAATTATGAGGTAGAAACAACTCCAACACAGGTTGTCACAAAGTTTGCCGATGCACTGCCACCTCAATGGAATGGTTTCTTGGAAATCCTGAAATACAATGGCACATTGGCTATGACAAACATCAATGACTTCGGTCAGCTCTTGGAGAACAAAGATCAGGAAGAAATCCTAAAGGCAAAAAGGGTTCCAGTGCGACAAAATCCTGATATGTATTATGGAACTTCTAGCACTTCTACAATACCAGTGCGACAAAATCCTGATATGTATTATGGAACTTCTAGTACTTCTGCAAGACCTGTTTCACATGCTCCACTTCAGACGGCGTTTGTCACTAGTACAGATTTATATGGCAATCCGATACAAGTTCCTGTAAAGCCAGCTCCAACCACTGATTTGTATGGGAATCCACTTCCTGTTCAACAACAAGCTTGTTATGGAAGCACATCATCTGCTGGTCAGCCATCAAAGTAAAATACAGTACGGCTTGACACATCAAACTTCTCCAAAGTTAGCGTTGAAGTAGCTAAAGATCATTTGGAGATACTAAACACATTGGTGAGCTCGTATTGTGGGTTGATTGCAGGGCAGATCGGAAACATCAATATAACTCAAGAAGATTATCAGCAGATCGATAAAGAAGAGATGGATATGATGAACATCAAATGGGCTTTCGCCAGTGCTGTAAGGCGAGCTAAAGACTTCATGGAACGAACGGGTCGAACCAGCTTGGAAAGCAAGAAAGACACCAACTATGGGTTCGATAAGCAGTCTGTTAAGTGCTTTAATTGTGGCGAACGTGGTCACTTCAAGAGGGAATGCACAAAGCCAGCTCAGCATGGGAACCAGAATCCTTTCATAGGTCAAGGAGGCAACCAACAGAATCAGAATCAACCCAGGAATGATGATCGTGCCTTAGTCCCTGCAAACAATCAAGCAGGACCATCAAACACAAATCAAGCTCTTGTGGTGCAAATAGATGAAGGTTGTGACTAGTCAATGCAATTAGGCATTGGTGATCAAGGAGGAGCAGCTTGTTTTGCTGAAGCTGCTAAGGATTTGAAGCACGCCAAGGGTGGAGAATCTTCCGCCAGTGGTGGTGAATCTTCAGATGAAGAAAGTTCTGGTTATTCAAGGAGTTCAGATGAGGAAACCTCAACCTCGGGCGATGACAATGTATCTAGTGGGAGAATCGATGAAGATATCGATGAATTGTTAGGAGAAACTGCAGCAAGGAATGATAGAAGATCTATTCTGGTGGATCAAGCTGCTTATTCTTCTTCTTCTTCTCTTCTTTCAGCCTTTATGGCTAATGGCAGTAGTTCATCAAGCCAGGTATGTGTCGATGAACCAACTGTTGTTAATTGTGATAATTGTGCTAGCTTAAGTGTTAAATGTGCTGATTTAGATGCTAATATGTCTGAGTTGCAAAGCAAACATGATGCTTTAAATGCTGAATTGTCTGTCTTGCAAAACAAACATGTTTCATGTGATGCTAAGTGGTGTGATTTTCAAAGCAAACATGAGGATTTGCAAAACAAATTTGAAGTGAGAAATATGCACAATCAAAAGTTGATAGTGGATCTTTCAAAATGCAAAGAGGCTAACATGTTTTATGAAAACCATGAAAAGGAATTTAAAACGATGGTTGAAACTTTAAGAAAAGATAAAACCAAACTGACAAAAATGGTTTCAAGAAAACAAACTGACATAAACCTTTATATCAATCGTCTTGAAAGCATGCAAAAAGAGTTAGCCTGCACAAAGTGTGAAAGTGAGGCGATCCGACTTAAACTAAACAGTTATTCTAACTATAGATATGTGCTGGATCACATCATTGGCACACAAAAAGAGAAAAAGGATGTCACGTGCATTGGATATAAGAAATGTCCACCACCTGTTAGACAAAATTATGATGCACTGCCTGATGAGGAGTATAGAACTCATTATGAAGAATCTGTTCCTTTAGACATTGAGGAATTTGCAACGGGACTTGGATACCAACAGGAAGTATCATCAGATTCGGATGTGTCAGCAGATACTTTTGTAACTACTGAACAAAATCAGGATCCTCCAATCATTGTTGAGGATACTAATTCTTCAGATGATGAATCTAATGATACTGACTCAGCACAGTCAGATGCGGTAATCAAAGAAGAGGACATACCTCTTGAGAATCATATTCTATGTGATCCTCCCGCAAAACCTGCTATGACTGATCTGATCGAGTCCACGTCTACTTCCTCACAAGAGTCTGAGAATGTGAATTTGTTGTACACTCTTGTTGGTGATGATAAAATCTACTTTGACAAAGATTTTCCTATTAAGAATGTTAATCAATCTTTAATAAGTAAATTTTTTGAGGATTCAACAAGTAAGTTTTTGGGAAAGACAGGATCACACGTTGTGGTAACACAGTGTCCTCCTATCCCAAAGGCTGAAGTTAGAAAACAATGTGGCAATCAGAAATTACCAACAGTGAAAAAGCAGCAAAATCACACCAAACCTAAAAGTAACTCACCGACTCAATGGCAAAAGAAACAGACCAAGAAAAAGGACAAGAAAGTGAACTTTGTGAAATCGAAGGGAACAGATAAACTTGAAACATTTTCAATAAATCTAACTTAGATCATGTCATTCAAGTTAATTCTTTGAAAAGAAACGAACCAAACAGTTCAAAACCTAGTACCTCGGGATCACAATGTTCATCATCGACAAGACAATCACATGATACTATGGGGTTTGTAGAACGTAGATCATGTTTTTCATGTGGCACATTTGGACATATCATTAGAAATTGTCCATATCTTCATAAACAAAAAGCCAAAGTTGATGATCCCCGTGACCAAATTGACCGCAAGCGATCTGTTTCATCAAAACCAGATCCCCGTCTTGTAAAAGAAAGGGAAAAGAAACAGAAACGCCAACAGGTTAAGAAAATTGAAAAGGCGATTAAAACCGATGTGGTTAACAAACCATCTGTTTCTGTCAAACCAGACAATTCAAAAACTTTAGACAGTCATGAAGTTAAGATTTTAAAGAATAACACTGGTAAAACAAAACAGACCTGGAAACCAAAAACGGTTATTGAATCAGGGGGAACATCACAATTTCCACAACATCTAGAAGTTCAAGTAACTTACGTTGATGAAAATGGAAGACCCAAGACCACAAAGGCTTGGGTCCCCATCTCCAACTAATCATGTGAGTACATGTACAGGGTGTTCCAGGAGGAACTTTCAGCAGTCATTGGATTGTTGATAGTGGGGCATCCAGGCACATGACAGGCGACATGAAGCTTCTCTACGACGTTAAATCTATTAGAGGAGGTTATGTTGCTTTTACTGGAGATAAAGGCGGATATATTACTGGAGAAGGAATGGTATCCAACGGGGTTGTAAGTTTTGACAAGATCAACTTTGTACAACAGCTTGATCACAATCTTCTCAGCGTTTCACAAATCTGTGATAAGCAGTTTTCAGTACACTTTGATGCAAATGGATGTTACGTGCTGAAACCCGGCTTCAAGATTCCAAAAGAATGGATTCTCTTATCAGCTCCAAGGATAAATGATTTGTATGTCCTTGATATGAGCCAAGCTATAACAACGACTGCACAAGCAACTTGTTTCATTACAAAAGCCACGGAAAAAGACTCAATCTCTTGGCACAGACGTATGGGTCACATTCACTTACGCAAAATGAATCATTTGGTGACGAATGAATTAGTGAATGGTGTTCTTAAAAATTTCCATCTTCAAGACGTCTGTGTTTCATGCCAAAAAGGAAAGCAAACGAAGAAACGACATCTGACAAAGAAGATCAATATGGTGGCAGTTCCTCTTGAACGTTTGCACATGGATTTGTTTGGTCCTGTCAAGCACAAAAGCATCAGGAATGATCAATACTGCCTCGTTATAACGGATGATTATTCAAGATTTTCTTGGGTGGCGTTTATGGCTCACAAGAGTGCAACTTTCGGTATTATCAAAAACTTGATCATTCAGATTGAGAGTTTGTATAAGTTGAAGGTTAGACGGATACGCAACGACAATGGTACTGAATTTAAAAATCAAGCCATGGCGGAGTTTTGCACATCAAAAGGTATTCTTCACGAATTTAGTGCGGCTTATACTCCTCAACAGAACGGCGTCGCTGAATGTAAGAACCGTACATTGATCGAGACTGCTAGGACTATATTGGTAGAGTTGCAGTTGCCCATTCCATTCTGGAGTGAAGCTGTGGCCTCCGCATGTTACACGATGAATCGAGTCCTTACAGTCAAAAGACACAACAAGACCTGCTTCGAGCTTCTTCACAAACGGAAACCAGATTTGTCATATCTTGAACCGTTTAGAGCTCCTTGCACAATGATCGATCCTAATGGAAAGTTTGGGGCAAAAGCTATTGAAGTTCACTTTCTTGGTTATGCCACCCCTAACTTAAGAGTCTGGAATCTACAGACTAAAAGGGTTGAGGAATGGTCTGAAGTCAGAGTACAAAGGCACACTTTACCAGTCAAAAATCCAGGTCAACCATGGATGTTTGAGTATGTTGACTTTTTCAATTTGATCAATGTTGAAGCAGTTGAAGAAAATGCTGCTGCAAGGATGTTTTTCGAGAGTGACAATGCAACAGATTCACCGTTGGTTCGTCCAATTATTGTCAATCAAGAGCCATCTTCAGTGAACAATAATGCTCTCGACAATGAGGATTTTCATGATGCAACCGAACTGAACGAATCTTCAGAGGATGAAGAATTTCTAGATGCAGATCAAGAAGCTCCTACATCAGTTGTTCATGGTACTTTAGAGGCTACACCTCCAGTGGACGCCCCTATAACAGTTGAAGCTACTGCATCATCCTCTTCGTCAGTTCCGGGTATTGAATTGGTTGTTGATCTAAATCTCAATAATCTGGGTACAAACATTCCAGTTCCAGAAAACCCTGAAGCAAGAATTCACAATACCCATCCTCAACAAAACATCATAGGCAATGTACAAAGTGGCATACAAACAAGAAACATGTTGCGAAACAACAACAACGCAGGCTTTTATGCGGCGATTCGAGAATCTGGTCAACAAAACGATTGGTCTTTCGCGTGTTATGTCTCACAGGAAGAGCCAAGAACTTGGAAAGACGCTTTGAAAGATAACTCTTGGGTTGAAGCAATGCAGGAAGAACTGCAACAATTCCAGAAACTTGGTGTCTAGAAGCTCGTAGAGAAACCTGCTGGTTATAAGAAGATTGGTACCCGTTGGGTGTATAAATGCAAAAAGGACGACCGTGGAATCGTTATTCGCAACAAAGCTAGATTGGTCGTTCAAGTTTTTCGTCAGATTGAAGGTATAGACTACAACGAAGTGTATGCACCTGTTGTACGTCTGGAAGCAATTCAGATCTTTCTGGCTTATGCCTCATTCAAAGGATTCAAAGTTTACCAGATGGACGTCAAAAGTGCATTCTTACATGGTCTAGTGGAAGAAGAGGTGCATGTTGAACAGCCTCCAGGTTTTGAAGATCCTATCCATCCCGATCGGGTTTGGTTGCTGAACAAAGCTCTCTATGGTCTACATCAAGCACCGTGAGCTTGGTACGCAACCTTATCAAATTATCTGTTGGAGAATGGATTTCGCAGAGGTCTTATCGATTGCACTCTCTTCATAAAAGAACAAGATGGAGATCTTCTACTGGTTCAGGTATATGTGGATGATATTATATTTGGTTCTACTAACAATGTTATGTGTAGGGATTTCGAGCGTGTAACGCAGGATAAATTCAAGATGAGCGCTATGGGGGAGATGACTTTCTTTTTGGGCTTGCAAGTGCAACAAACGAAGTCTGGGATTTTCATCCATCAGACTAAGTATGTCCAAGACATCTTGAGCCGATTCCAGATGTCCGACACATCGCCCATTGGTACCCCACTGCAGCAAAATCACGGAATCAATCCAGACTTGAAGGGTGAAGTTGTTAGCTCTTCATACTACCGCGCGATGATTGGATCCCTTATGTACCTCACAGCATCAAGACCAGATATAATGTATCCAACATGCCTGCTAGACAGATATCAAGTGAACCCGAAGGCCTCACATCTTGCAGCTGTAAAAAGGATTTTTCGTTATTTGAAGGGTTGCCCAGACACCGGTCTATGGTACCCTAAGGATGATAACTTTGAATTAGTCGCTTTCAGTGATTCTGATTTTGGCGGATGCAAAATCGACGGCAAATCCACAATGGCTGGATGCCAGTTTTTAGGAACTCACCACGTAACGTGGCAGTGCAAGAAGCAGACTTGTGTCGCTACATCAACTTGTGAAGCTGAATACATTGCTGCCTCAAGTTGTTGCTCCCAAGTCTTGTGGATACAACAGCAAATGCGCGATTACGGTTTTGAATTCCTAACTACTCCTATTTTAGTCGATAATTCTGCTGCTTTATCTATCACTAGAAATCATGTGCAGCATTCAAAGACCAAACACATCGAAATTAAGTATCACTTCATACGTGATTGCTTTGATAAAAGGCTAATCGATGTTGTTAAAGTCCACACTGATGACCAACGTGTCGACCTTTTTACCAAAGCATTTGATAAATCAAGATTTGACTTTTTATTATTGGTAAACGGCATTAAGGTCAAGCAAGAGTAATCCACATCGGAAAATCGTTTTTGTAAATATCTTTGTGTTTTTAAAATTATTTGTAAGTTTTTAGATTTTAGGAGGAGTAATTCCAAAATTTGAAAATTCAAAAACATTGAAAAATTTCAAAACCCAAAAACATAGAAAAACAAAAATGAGTTTCCTGGCGAGCAAAAGAGAAAATGATAGTACATCAGTGGTCTGTTGAAACCTTTTTAAACTGAAATGCAAAATGAAAAATGTTAAGCAGCTCTATATAAGATGTATCGGTAGGCTCACAATCATCTTAAAGTGTGCAGGGTGATATAAACTTAAATCGACTGAAGACTAGGTGGGAACCACTCATTGGCATATGGTCTTAGTACCGAAATTTCGTTTGAGAGATTGCCGAGGTTCTGAGATATGTGGTCTTTATGTTGTTTATCATCTGGGTATCATGGTTGTTTCTTTTATCGAAACAAACGGAGAAGAATTCTATATACGTGTACATACTGCATACGACCTCAATAAGTGATCAATAATCACATGTCCCACAAAACAAGTGATAATATATCACATTTATCCGGGAGTCAAGTTCGTCTCTTTGCTGTACGAAAGTACTGACCTGTTCACGGACTTGCTCTTGTGCCCTCATGCATCTGAAAATCAAGTTCCTCATCAATAAGTGATTCTATCACATAGGGCTTGTTTTCAATCAAAATAAGCGAGTTTCTCACATTTTCATATACGTCAAAACAGATGATAAATGGTATACTCACCAGTAAGATGAACTCTCGTGCATACCTTGATACGGGAATGTGTCGTGATGTGGATGAACACCGGTCGGTAAGTATAAATCATACCTTAATGTATCCCCTCGCCATGATTACATATGATAAGTTGAGTTTATGTGGATAACAATACCGATAATCGTTATAGGATGTTTATCTATATGTTAACAAAAAGAACAACAAGAGCGTTTTGGCATGACCGTACACTGATATGATTCTCTTACCCTCAAAACTCGCAAAAAGAATGTTTGTATATATTTACTTTTCTTAAGTTTCTATAACTCTGTATATATTTATTTACTGCTTTCAGTCTTTAAGTTTGAAATATTCAAAATACCAAAAAGATTTTAGGTGTGTTTTAATTTAAACTTTATAAAAGCCAAAAAGATTTTATTTCTGCTTTAGTTTGGATTAACCGATGTTGGAACTCAAGTCTTCGTTGCTTGAAATCTGATTGAAAACCAAAACGACTGAATCTTCATAAACGGTCAGAGTTTGCAAGTTTTGAAAGTTAATAATCTAAATTAAAAAATCTGTTAACTTTTCAAACTAAACTGTCGGACGGTAGTTGAATAAGAATTGGTCACATGTGTGTCATTTGTTTAATGTTAACTATATTCCAAGCAAGTGTTCTCATTACGCGTTTAGCTTTCTTACATGTGCAGATGCTAAAGGCAAGGAGAACATGTTCGATGATAAGCTTCGGAATGAAGACACGACATGGAGGCACTCAAATGATAAAGATGATCGAGTTGCCGCTGATCAATCACCAACACCACAAGGATCTCAAGCATTGAAGTCAAAAGATTCCCAAGCATAATCAAAGGGGGAGTTTGTTAACACACTACCTAAATCAAAAGGGAGTTTGTTGATACACTTGCTACTTACGACGCGTGAAGACTTTGAAGATCCTATGACAAGAATGAATGAACCATCAAGAGATGGAGAACGAGATTACGAACCTCGCAAGCAGCATCCAAAGGGGAGTTTGTTGACACATATTATGTAGATACGGCTCAGCTCGGTTCGACTCGGCTACGAAGTGAAGGCCGCAGTCAAGACATCCTCCTGTCTTGACTCGGTATGCGATTGACTTCGTAACGTACGAAATTGCTACTGCGTGTGTGCAGTATGCAATTAGTATTGCTTATGTGTTTATTATGTTTGTTGTCTGCTTGTTTGAAGTCCAACATGAGACAAGGCCCAACATGTTAAGCCCAAGCCCATATGAGACGAAATCCAAGTCCTTTGTGATGAAAACACTTTTTGGTGGAAACCCTTTTGGTGAAAACCAAATGAGACGAAAACACTATGGGACGAAATCACCAGATCTTGGATTTCGTTAGTGGGTTTTCGTCTGGGACTTGATTTCGTCATGTGTGTTACTATATAAACACAGCAAACAGACATAACACAGTTAGGCAAATCTGAATAGATTTGAGAGCGAACACTGTAAACACACACACACACAACTGAGAGTTTATAGGTTTATCTTGTAAACATTGCTTTGTAACGGTTTCATACGAGTTAATACAATGGAGTGTTAATCGTTGAATATTTGTGTTTGTGTTCGTAACTTGGTTTAACTTACCCGTTTGGATTCCGCACTTTCGGGTTTGTCAGAAAACAGGGAATAGAGGTTACTCGATCCTCCGGGTGGACCTACATATTCATATGGCTATTACAAGTTAGTTGTAGTTTGATACTTACAAAGAATACGGAATTAGGTCTATTTTTCTAAGTACGAGCCGGTTAGATATTAATTAATGACGCAGGTTCATCTTCATGTGTGGCTTAAGCATAACGCATGTATTTAGTGGTCAATGGGGAATCTTGAATAGAGCTTCAATTAGTGATATTAATCTCATGTTAATGAGACTATATTAAGATCAAACGGGTAAGTTACAAATCAATTTATCATTATTGGTCATTTTGGTTATCTATGGTCAATTTAGTTAACGCTGCTTTTTTGGTAGGCACCATGTTGCAGGAGCTAAGGGTGTATATTATGCTCACGCAACATAAATGAACGTTGTCGCTTTATACATGAACCGTTTATATAGGACCAGCCCTAGAAAATGCAACTAACCAAGTTTATTTAGTAACACATATACACATTTTCACAGTTTCTTCTCTAACATCTAGTTTATGTTTGTGCTATTTTTATGAAATATATTCATGCAATCTCTCTAAATACAAACTTATATCCATACAGGGCCTGCTACTCTTCAACATTGTTTCCTATTGGTTATCCGCCTCATATTGCGATTCTAGTTGTATGAAGGTTGTTATGAGCAAAGGTAAGTTTGTAGAATGTTTTAAACATTACAGAGCCGCTAATGAATGAAATGACAATCAAATTGAAATGGCATCGTTGATTGTTGCTTTCAATCCTATTTAACGATGGCATGCACAACATCCCCTACTCTAACTTCCCATATTTTCAAAAAGCTCTCAATTATTACACACAAATACATTTTTGGTCAAAGATATTTTGTTTTCTTAACATACAAAAATACTTCAATGAGAACATCTAGTCTAGATATTAATATTTTGGGACCGACATTAATATGTAGTGTGTTTACTAGCAAAATACGTCTTTAGATAATGATTTTTCTTTGCTAAAAAGTGTGAAGAAACTACTAACTAATACAAGTGTTGTAAGTTTAAAAAGAAGCATGTATTTTGGTAAATGTTTCTGGTTAAATTCTATCAAATAAAATCCCATAAAACGGTAATCATGGTCGATGATATGAAACTTTCAGTGGAGACTTTTGTTAATAGTACATTGAGATTATTAATCAAGTATTGCAGGAAATGAGGTCTTTTCAATGTAACATCCTTTTGCTCTGCTCGTTAGATCTCAAAATTTATGTCACACCTCGCCCAAATCAGAGTTGGTGTGACCGGACTGGTATCTTCATTGCACAGCGGAAGCTAATATGATAAGACTTCTAGAAAGCGAACGCCCGCTAAGTACTCGAATCCTCATGGTTCTCCTATTCCAATCGTTCCATAATTTGAAAAAGTAACCTGAGAAAGAACATGCGAAAAATTAACATAAAGTTAGCGAGTTCATAGTTTGTTTGGAAAAAGATTTGAAAT
Organism: Helianthus tuberosus; assembly: GCA_030545235.1. Lineage (NCBI taxonomy): Eukaryota > Viridiplantae > Streptophyta > Magnoliopsida > Asterales > Asteraceae > Helianthus > Helianthus tuberosus. The sequence continues at coordinate 20,074,994 of CM060368.1, read as the reverse complement.
AAATCTTTTTGAATAACCGGTTTTTAAAATATTGTTTGAGAAAACGAAATAAAAATCATTTTCTTGGCATGTTTTATAAAAACTTTGTATTTGTGAAACTTTGTATGTGTAAAGCGTTATGTTTGTAAAACTTTGTATTTGAAAAGCTTTGTGTTTGTAAAACTTGTGTAACTGTCAATGTATGCGCATGACAATGACAAAGATGCCCGCATGAGCCTGTATGTTGGACAATCCAGTGCTTAAGATGAAGGCCTTAGGATGCATGCAAGATTTGGGTAGTATGTGGGACACACTGTCCCGTTGTTCATGTGCAGGAACAACCAGCCCTCCTGTTTGTATGTAGGACACCCCTTACCATTGTTACTAGGACCAACCCCGTCACTAGTGTCTGTAGCTCATGCATGTTTCGTAAATGCTTATGTTTTTGTAAAAACCTGTATATTTTGCATAAGTTTTTCGTAAACCATTTGAGTTTATTGAAAATCACAAACCATTTGCGTTAGTTAAAACTTGTTTGTAGAATGGTTTAAAAATATGTAATTTTTGTTCATCGAAAACCTAGTTTGTTTTTGCAAAACGTACATGCCTAGAAATATGAAATTTTTGTTTATAAAAACCCTTGTATGTTTTTGCAAAACGTGCATGTCTTTCCACCCCGAAAACATTTATAAAAATGCAAAACCGTAAAAAGGTGGGGTTATGAACTCACCTTGATTTCCTTGTGCAAAGCTAGCTAAATGTGCATCGATAGTGTTTGTCAAACGCCATACGGACAAATGTTATATAAATAACAACGCCATTTATAATAAAAACGCCGTACAGACAAATGTTTGTCAAAACGCCATAATGCCATAAAACGCCCCAAAAACTCCAAAGCTATAATAAAATTAGTTTGGACAAGTATTATAAAAAACCCATAAAAAATTAAAAACCAAACTTGAAATGGTAACTAAAAACAGTAACTACAAGCAGTAAAACTAAAACACCAAACTTGAAAGATGTGACGTGTTACAGACTTCAGAGATAAAGCTTATCAAAAACAATAATTACAAACAGAGTAACTGAAAATGACGAATACTTTATTATGATAATGCACCGCCTAACCTACGCGCCAAAATGACATCCTATAAAATGATACCAATCAGCAACTTCCATTTGATCAAACAAAAAAACAAACGCCAATACTACTAAATACCACTCACTGTAAAACGTCAAAAAATTAAAAAAAATCAAAGATGGCTAATATGCGTTCTTGGATATTCAGTATTGTTCTTCGTGAAGTTTTCACTGAATGGATTTTGCTGCATGAGATGGACAAAAATTCAAGAAAAAGATACTGATGACAGTCAATGTCATTTTGTGTTCTTTGTTCTTGAAGAAGGCTTGGATGACGTGTGGGTGGGTTTTTGTTTGGTTCTTCAACTTGATCTTCATCTTCAAAGATCTATATCCCCAAAAAACATCCATAAAAGCCGCTTCAACAGACGAGCAGACAAAAATAATCAAATCGATGGGTTTGTTAAGTTTTACATAAAACGCCATATATCTGGTGAAGATTGTGAAGAGATAGACTGATGACAATGAAGATTGTGAAGAGAGATCCGATTAGGATTTTTTATTTTTTTTTCGCATCTATTTTTTTCCCAATGGTTGTAATATAATCTTCCGATTGTAAAACACCAAGATACCACAAAACGCCAAAATATATATAAAAAATAATAGAACAATGGGCCATCTTGTCTAAAACGCCTTTGAATCTAAGAACAAACAAGTCCTGGCCATACTTGGTATAGATTAAGCCATTCATAGAGAAATTCTGACCCCTTGGGGTTCCAATGGCATACAATTTGAATAACGCCATAAACGCCAAAATACTAATACAATGAAACCATGAAAAACGCCATATAATTATTGAATTTGGTTAACGCCAAAAAATCTTAAACGCCAAAAATAAATCAATATTGTGAAAAAAGAAATTGGAAAAGCGGAAGATAAAATGACCAAAAAACCACTCGGACCCTGATCATGCCCCGCGCCACGTGTTGGGCCAGGATGCGTTCTCACCGTTCTCACACTTTTTGCCGTTTTCTCCAGAACCCGTTTATATATATATATTACTAGTATTATGGTTTGTCCATTTGGAACTGCATTTCCCGCTCGTCGTATTTCCACACGAGCTTCTCTCCTATCTGTCTTATCCTCTCTCCCCCTCTTTCAGTTCTTCCCTATATGTGCGGAGTTCCTGCACATTCTCAGCACTCATGGGTGGCAGTGGTGCTGGTACTGGGTCAGGGTACTGAGGTAACGGTTCTCCATATTGGTACGGGGTTTTTTAATATTTCTTGAACATACTGATGGTTATCCCAATATGGATCTAAAGGATTGAGGTTGGTATACTGTGCTATGGGGTTTGGTATTGGTTCTTCCTATGGATAGAGTTCCTGGTAATCCCTATGTTCATCGTTCCATGGATCATATGCTAGAGGATTAGGTGCTGGGATTCTAGGTATCTGGTCAGGGTCAAATGCTGGTATGGGAAATTGGTTTCCTGGGTTAAGTTCTATCTCCATTGGTTGGGTTGGAAATAGTGGCAACGGTTGTGGTTCCATCATCTGATCTAGGTTTGGATCTGCTGCAGTGGTGGCTAGTATATGGAAATTTACCAAACGTCTATTAACTAGGTCTGGTGTCTGGGCATTGACTTCCCTATTGGCTGCTGCTAATGCTCTTTGTTGTTGCAACTTTTTCATTCGCTTTCTCCTCTCGTGTGCTCCCCGACTAAACCATCATCTCTTTTTCAGAGGGAACGGCTCTTTGGATTACACCTTAAATATGAAAATCCCCTTTTCTGTATCAGCAGAATACCCCGAAGGAGTAGGCTGTGACGAGGTTCCTTCACTTTTGGGAGAACTATCTAGGTGACGATAGGCGTCAGATGTGCCTTGCTCTCTCATACTGTAAACTAACAGATTGTCAAATAACACAAAACAATAATATACATATTTACTCATTTTCACATAGATTATTTCCTAACAGGATTGATAAAAATCATGGTGTCAGCAGAACACTTCTGTGGCTGAAATCAGTGGTTGTAGCTCTGATACCACCTTCTGTCGCAACCCCCGACCCCTGGCCCCTGGAGCGGGCGGCCGCGACATGCTCAGAGCGGGTGGTATCGGTGTTTATTAATTTTGGCAGCGGAAATTACATCAGGACCGTAGTTAGGAAATAGTTTATTAGAGTAAAACACCACATTTTTATAAATAATAAATACATGGGAAAACCCAAGTTTCCATTGTAACATGTTTATAGGGATAAACTCTATTTTATTGAAATAAAACTTCTTTATTGTTTTAGGTAACTTTTATAGCCACTTTTCCTAAGCCTTCAGTGCTCTCCAGCTAGCTTCTATTTGGCTTTTACATTTTGTTACCTGAAACGCGTTTAAAAACATTTTGTCAGTGGGAAATACTGATGAGTGCATCCCAATTTAATCAAAACAACTTTTATCATTTTACAGTATTGAGGGCATCCACAATTACATTTGTTTACATCTACTTAATTACCACCCACAGTACTGTCAATCCTGACTTGTGGTCATGTTACTATTCACAGTATTAGTAACAAGTAATGTATACAAAACCCCAACACAACGACAGTAACTGTAGAACCACAGATACTCAATCACTGCTTAAAACCATTGAGGTTTTGTTAAAACATTTTGACTCTTAAAAAGATTTACAAAAAGAGAATGACTCACATTGCTGGTTTAGATATTACTACTGCTTCCTGGTGACTTCCTGGTTATAATCTATTAATTTAAACAATGCACACGTGTTAGTAAGATAACCCAATTTACATTAGCTATACCCCCGAGACAGAACTCCAACGACTGAGTCAGGCAGAGCCTTGACATGCGTTACGGAGCTCTAGATCAATCGGGCAGAGTAACTAATACGTAACCGGGGTTATAATACTTACAACGAGGCAGAGATTCGCTTTTTAGTGGGTATTATGCCCGAGAATTATTTCTACTTATAAGAAATTGAGAGAGAAAATCGAATTTTGAACGAGTTGGAAATGAATCTCGATCATGCTATTTATAGGCCTGATCAGACAAGCCGCCGCGCCCCGCGACGAAGACGGGCAAGGCCTTCGTGGCCCGCGAGCGTCAAAAAGGCGGCCATAGGCCTGCCGAGTCATCGAGTAGGGTTGCTGAGTCATGTGCCATGTGGCACCATGACTTGTCCAGCACACAAGGGCAGTCGCGGCCCGCGACAGACCAAGGGGGTCTCGGTCGCGCCCCGCGAGCAACTGCTGAGTTTTGTTTTTGTTGATTTTTATAATTATAAAGGTATATTAAGCCCATTTTTCGTATTCGGGGTATATTTTAGGACATATAGGACATGTTTAAGGGTTTTGGGAGAGTTGTTATATACATAAGTGTGTAAATCATGAATAAGTATCGTAGATGTTCGATGATGTATAAACATGAGTGAAAAACGTAACGGTTATGTATGCACGATATGTATTTACAAGTTTAACATGCATTTGCAAGAATCACTAATAAGGTATCAATGTATAATGAATTAATTCGTATCAGCATGAACAAATATGTGAAGTATAATTTGTAAGAAGTAACAAATTTTATTACGATCAAAGTCCCGGGTTTTACAACGGTACAACGAAAGACGATTACAAGAAATACAAGTTTCCAAAAATAGAAATACAAGACAAACTTTCTATTTAAGAAAAGTTACGAAAAAGCAGAGCGTTACATGGATTACTTTGCTGAAAATAATCATTCACCATAGCCTCTTTATCAACCGCAAGTCTAAATAAATCTTTAAAGCGGTCTTTGAGCGGCCTGATGTTTAGCTAATTATCAATCCAGAACATAACAGAATGCCGCGTCCCCAGCATGCCTTATAAATTTGCCTCTAATGGGAGATTAAAGCTAGAAAAATCCTTTTCAATTGACCAAATATCTTTCCAAATACCCACAAGAACAACGCATATCTTAAATAAATCAATTATTTTGAAATATGTAACAAACGATTTTTTATATATACTTTATGCAACTGATATACAATTTCTATATAAACTAGTACTTTATTAGAAACTATCATGATGCAATGTTGTGTATTCATTTCCGTATTTTAAGTTCCAGCAACAACGGTATTACGGTATAGGAACATGGAACTTCATACAAGATCTTTATATTTTTATAGAAATATTTGTGTGAAATCCAAACTCACATTCACCAAATGTAGAATTTAACGAAAACTCAGTGACATGTGTCTCGGATACTCAACAGAAGTATGCATGACTTATTTCGTTTTTATGGACTTTTTTTAATGAAATTAAATTTGACGTTTACAAACAAATCAACACTTCGGCAGCACTTCGTGGCTCACCGGAAGAACACACACATAACTCTTAATGTGATTCCGCTCATACGACCCTATTTATAGGTTGTTGATTTCGCTTATAGTGACATGACATAAAAGCGGAATCATCCTATGACACATGAGCGGAACTAACTTTGACACAAAAGCGGAATCAGAAACAAACATATAGACCGAAATCTAACTTTAACATTCTAATCCTTTTTGTCTTTTGTGTGATGATGTCATTGATGACATCACTAGTATGATGTCATCATACAAAATGGTGACATCATTCTTCTTTCAAAACTGCAACGAACCGAAACTCGACATAAGACGAAGACGACAGATGAATGCACCAACAGACTCCCCCTCAGATGTTGACGGAGTCTTCAGTGTCGAGTCTTCGCATCTTCAGTCTTTATCAGTCTCTTTTCTTTTCTTGGCATATACCAGGATCTTCTCTTTGGCTCTAACCTCGTCAGACTCCCCCTCTCATCATGATGGGATCGCTGTCTGGAATTAGCTATCACCTTGAGATCAATCCCTGGCTTTAATTCTGTTCAGTTCAACTCCTGCACACAATTCTCACCACCACATAAGTTTTTACTTAAATCAATAAGAAAAACTTACTAGAAATAGTTACGTCAAGTTCAAATTAATGACCCTGATTAACTAATCTCAACTTCTTTCTTAAATCAAAATTTTTCAATTCAGTACACACACTCCCAAACCAGTTCATCATGTTCAACACTTGAAATTTTGAATATCAGCTTTCCAACATCAGTTGTCGAAAATCTTTTTGGATTTTTCAAAATATGAAACAAAAATGCAATAACAAAAATTAAATGCAGAAATAAAATATGTACAAACATATTTTTGTGAGTTCGTGCAAGAGGATCATATCAGTTTTTGTGACCAATCACTAGCACCGTTAAGCTTTAAACATTTTAAGCTCTAAACGATTCACATGGATTGACGATATTGTTGTCCACTTAAGCTCAATCTAAAAACTTTCGAAATGCTTACCGATACGTTAAGGTATATTTAGATAGCACTAAGTTCTTATGGACCCCACAATCTCAGCATATCCCCTCATCATGCAATACACTAACTCAAGTAATGCCTTTAAACTTTTATCAACTGTGAATTGTGCGAAAACAAAGCAGAATGTTTAAACATTAACAATCAGGTCGATACTTCCGTATACGCAGAGAAAGTCCAATGTTTAAACAAAATAAGAAAATAAAAATAAGTTGAAGTTGTTTAGGCTTTAACCACCAGATCGATACTCCCGTATACGCAGAGGTGATCCAAAGCTTAAACGAAACACCAAAGAAAATAAAGCAGAATGTTTAGGCAACAACATCCAGGTCGATACTCACGTATACGCAGAGGATGTCCGATGCTTAAACAAAATAAAGAAATAAGACAAGTTTAAATCTTTGCAAAATAAAATGCACAATCACAGCGACTTTTCAGCAAAGTTGTGAAAGTTCACAAACTTAACCAGTTTTATGTCTTTCGACAATCAGCGATTACCGAGTAGGCACACAATCAAGAAGGACAAAACTAAGTACTATGCTTTCGACCATGTTTCCCACTAGAACTAGGCTTTTTCATTTAGGTTTGTATCGTTATCGCAATTCTACTAGTCTAGCTGAGCCTATCGTCACATCTTTAGTGAGATCGTTTATCACATTTTAACCTTACATATCTTTAGCATGCTGTGACAGTCCAACTGATCTACTATCATTTCCTCTTTTATACAACAAAACTCATTTTTGCATTTTATCATGTTTTTTGCTTTTTCAAATTTTCAAATGTTTTTGGATTTTCTAAAATTTCTTACTCCCCCTAAAATGCAAACACATTTTAGGAAATTTGAAAACAAACTATACAAGAACTTGACAACATGATGAGAATCACTTCAATTCTCCATCCACCTGGCGTAAACAATCAGAACTCCCCCTCACAACAAAATATTTTCCCATAATGATTTCAAAACACTTAAGTTTGTTTTAATCAAAATGGTTTGTCCGAAAAATAAGTTTTGTTGTTTTTACCACTTGTAAATTTGGGGATTAAATCATCACATTGTTTTTCAACCACTTGTAGAAAATCAGATACAACTTAATGTCCCTGATTTACCACTTTTAAGATCAATCCAATCAAACATTTTCAACCAAACATCATCTGTTAGTTGAATTCTCAAGGTGCCGATTCCTACTCCTCGCTTACAAACCTGGGAGTTCCGGCAAGTCAGGTTTTTCATTTAAACAGATTCACCCAAGCCTGACGGTCCTTGGGTGATTTTGAATTCTTGTTCAACAATGGTGGAAAATTTGCATCATCCATTGTTAAATCTGAATTCTCAGTTTTTACCTCAACTACCGGCTCTCCTGGCTTTACCGTACCAGAATCATTGTCTGCACATGGCTTGTCTGACTTTAATCTGTCAGATTCATCGCCTGAAGGTGGCTTGTCTGACTTCGACATGTCAGATTCATCGCCGACCATTTTCTTCTTCCTCTTTTCTTCTTTCGTCCTCAGATTTGTATCCAATGAATTCGTCTTGCTTGACTTTGCCATCGAGGGAGTCGATTCATTAGAACTCTTATTTTTACCAACAAATGAACCCGAGGACAAAATCTTCTCGAGATACTCTCTCGCCTTCTTCCTCTTTTTCCTCAGTCTGTCTTTTTGCCCCTGAGAAAGCTTCACTTTCGTTTCTTGAACTTTAGGTTCTTGAACCTTTTGTTCTTTGGGCTTTGCTTCGACTTTGACTGGTTTCTTCTTTGCCATTTTCTGAGATTCAGTCCTCGATCTTCCCTTTGATCTCATTGGGCAATCTCTGGCAATGTGACCTCTAATATTGCAGTTAAAGCATCTTCTCGTCTCATAATTCCAACTTTGGCAGTTAACAGCAATGTGTCCTTGATAACCACATCGGTAACACACTCTGTTATCGTACCAATCACCATTTTCAGCCCAAATGCTCAAATCATAGCATTGTTTGGCTTGGTGATAATCCTTCCTCATGTTTGCTGGATTTGACTTTTGAGCACTGTGGTCCAACCTGCACCACTTATTACCAACAATTTTTGAGTTTTCATTTTTTACTTTTTGTGGTTTTTGATTGCGATTGGATGATCGATCTGATGAGCTGTTATTCTCTTTTTGAACATTTTTCAAATTTTTTATTTTTTGTTTCTGTTCCACTTTTTTCTTCAAAGGTTTTTGCTTTAGAGCATTCTCCCTTTTCGGTTGATTGTAGAACAGTTTCTTGAAATTTTTCTTTTAATTTCAAAAACAATTTTTGTTTTTCACTTTTATCTTTATCATCATCAGATTTCTCATCACAATCTTCAACTTTGACATTGTCAAAGTTTGTGACATTGTCACTTATTGGAACAGAATTGATAGGTTTTGGACAAGGAAATTTCAAACTGTCTAATGAAGTCACAAAACCTTTCAATTTCTTTTCAAGTTCATCAATCTTGTTTCTTGAATTCCCAGCTTCGTTTTCAAGCTGAGATATTCTTTCAAGATGAGACTTGATTGATTTTTCATTTTCATTCTTCATGTTTTCAAGAACAGATTTTTCATTTTCCAAAACTTTTAACTGTTCTTGAAATTTTGTTTCATTTGCTTTCAAATTCTTGTTTTCCAGCTTTACCCAGAAATCTTCATTTTCTGAAGATTTCTTTTTGCTTTCAAAATCTTTTTCCTTCTCTCTCAAAACCTTGTTTTCAGATGTCAAACTGTTCAAATTAATTAACAGTTTGTCATTTTCAACTTTCAGCTTTTCACAATTTTCCTGTAAATCCAGAATCTGTTTTACATCAGTTTGCTTCTCATCTTTCAACTTCTCGACTTCCAATGTCAGACTTTTCGCATCCTTTAAGAGTTTGTCATTGTCAGTCTTAAAGTTGTCACATTTGGAGCACACTGATTCAAAATTTGAAGATTCATTCTTCACTGATTCTTCTTTCTCAACTTTTACCGATGGAACTCGTTCAATCTGCTCAGCTCTGATCTCTTCTTTCACAATGACTGCCTTTTGATTCTTTCTTTTTGCAACTTGTTTTTCTTTCAATTTTTCAATTTTATCGGCATAAAATATTTTTCCACTACGTTGATCAGATGGAAGTTGTTGTTTAAGATTTTCAAGTTTCCGTATTTCCTCTTCATAATTGTCACTCTCTTCATCAGACGAATGATCAAAAACTGGAACTTTTTCAACAACTTCTTTTGCTGAGACTGTTTCTCCTTCTTGCTTTATCGGATTATACTGCTGAGATTCATAATACACATATGCCAACAATTCTTCAAAATCCATGTTTTCGGTAAACAATTTCACAAACTCTGCTTTCAAACGAACTGGTAAACAAATCACCTCGAATTACCTGTCGATTTCCTGTCGAACAAACAATCAAAACACAATCAGTTTAAACACTTATCAAATAACAGAATAAAACTGGTACTCAAACTGGTGAATATTCTGTGCGGATTGAAGGTTGACACACTGTGCGAACTGGTATGACCCGGAATCAAATTCAATGACTTGACCCTTTGTAACCTTTGAATGATCAAACCGTATGAACTGGACTATTTCACGCAACCTGACCACTTTCAATCTGTGCAAACTGACAACATTTTTAATACATCTCAATGGAATCAAAACAATTAATATTCACCAATTAATATTCACAAAACTTTAGTCAAAAACTGACAATTCTAGCCGACACCAATAATGTATCAACACAACTGATTTGGCCGCATTATATCGATCACATGGGCTAACAAATTTACAAATGATTTGGCTGTTAATGAAAATGCAACTTGGGCCTAGAAACTTTTGATCAGACAAATAACTTTCTTGACACACATAAATTTTCAATCACATGGGCTCGGTATACTGGGCTGACATCAACTACCAACAAAATCTGATCAAGACCTTTTTTATTTGACCACACTTTTACTTGGATCTAATTGGACCTCAAAATCCACTACATCGACAAACACACAAGGGTTATTCTGATTTACTTTGCAATCCGACAAACCAAGTCACATGCAACTTTAAATTCACGTGTAACCCATTTACCACAAACAAACAATATTCTATAACTTTCAACCTAAGCCACAATCCCACTATGTCGACAACAATTCAATGTATATCTATACCATTAATAATGCACATGGGCCAACTACAAACCAAATGATGGGTCGGTGAGAACTTTCAGAATCGTAAGCTCAGTAAGATAGATAGGATGTTGGTCTGTAAGAACTTTCAGAATCGTTGGCCGGAGGCGTGTTTAAGAACCCTTCCTCGTGTTCACTCGGATCATAACCCTCTGTTATTGGTTATTTGTGATTTGAACTTCGGTGCTAAGCCGTTTCGTTTTTTCAGTTCGTGGTTGGAGAGGTCTGATTTTGAGAATGTGGTGGAGACGGCTATGGGGGAATTCATTCCTAGCAGCCCGCCGGACCTTAATTTGATAAAAAAAATTCAAGTTTTTAAGACAAAAAATTAGAGCCTGGCGTGATGAAATTCGTTCAAAAGAAGGGGAGTTGGAAGAAGAGGCTAGGGCGAAGTTGGAAGAGCTAGATTTAGCTTTGGAGAATAGAGAGTTGCTGGAGGAAGAGGATTGGATCCGGTTTGAATGCAAGCAGACTATTCTGGAACTGGAAGATTTTAAATTGAAAGATTTGAAGCAAAGAGCCAGAACGAAATGGGCAATGGAAGGTGATGATAACACCGCCTTTTTCCACGGAGTTGGTAATGGTAGGAAATCTTCTAATGCGATTCATGGGTTTAATATAAACAATCAGTGGATTTCTAAACCTAAGAAAATTAAAAAGTTGGTGTTTGAGTTCTTTCGTGAGAAGTTTAAGGAGGATGCTCCTTCGCGGCCTTATTTAGAATTTGACAATGCTAATAAAATATCGGAGGAGGAGGCGGCTTCTTTAATAAAGCGTTTTTCTAAGGAGGAAATAAAACGAGCGGTTTTCGACTGTGGTAGTGATCGTGCGCCGGGGCCGGATGGTTTAAATATGAAATTTATTAAAAGATTTTGGAGATTTTTCGAAGAGGACTTCAAAGATATTTTTGATAAATTCTACGATACCGGTACTTTTTCGAGAGGAACGACCTCATCTTTCATAGCTTTGATTCCAAAGGAGAAGGATCCGATTGACCTGGGGAATTATCGTCCTATAAATCTTATAGGAATCCTTAATAAGGTGGTTTCTAAAGCTCTCGCCAATCGCCTGAAGTTGGTTATAGGCGGGGTGATCTCGGCTAACCAAACGGCATTCCTGAAAGATAGACTGATTTTGGATGGGCCTTTAATTCTTAATGAAGTTATTGGGTGGCTAAAGAAGCGAAATCAACAGGCGTGTGTTTTTAAAATCGATTTCGCAAAAGCCTACGACAATGTTAATTGGAAATTTGTTATATTGATGATGGATCAAATGGGATTTCCTAATAAATGGTGCGAATGGGTGTTCGGAATTTTATCTTCGGCCAGGTCTTCTGTTCTTGTCAATGGCTCCCCTACGTTTGAGTTCCCTTGCTTCAAAGGTATGCGCCAAGGAGATCCTATCTCTCCTTTTTTGTTTCTTATTGTTATGGAAGGTTTTTCTAGTATGGTGAGAAGAGCGAATAGAGTGGGTGCCATTAGAGGTATTATGCTTCCGTATAATGGCCCCACCCTCACTCACCTTTTATATGCCGACGATTGTGTGCTTTTAGGGGAATGGTCGGGATCTAACATAAGAAACATGGCGCTGCTGTTGCGGTGCTTTAATATTGTCTCGGGTCTTCAAATAAATATGGGTAAGTCATGTCTTATGGGGATCGGTGTGAGCTCGAGTCAATTGGATACGATGGCGAAAGTGTTAAATTGCAAGAAAGGCTCGATCCCGTTCTTTCATCTCGGGGTTTTGGTGGGAGCTAAAATGACTAGAGTGTCTAATTGGAAGGCGGTTATGGAGGTGATTGAATCTCGTCTCTCGCTATGGAAAGCAGCTACGTTGTCTATTGGTGGTCGGGTCACTCTCATAAAATCCGTGCTCGAAAGTATTCCGAATTACCACCTCTCTTTATTCAAAGCTCCGGCTGCGGTTACCCAAGGTATTGAAGGTATCATTAGACGCTTCTTATGGGGAGGTAATACGAACCTTAAAAAAATGCATTGGGTCGCGTGGGGTAGGGTCACGGCTCCGATAAATATGGGTGGCATTGGGTTAGCTTCTTTAAAAGAGGTTAATATTTCTCTACTGTGCAAATGGATATGGAGGTTCAAATCTGAGGATTCTTGTTTGTGGAAAGATGTTATTGTGTCTATTCATGGTAACAACAGGAGCTGGAATTTTATTCCGGTAAACAACCAGCTGAGTGGGGTTTGGAAAAGTATTGTCAAGTTGGCTGATTCGATTAAGGTGGGGAACGTTTCCTTCTATCACAATATCAAAGGTGTAGTCGGTAATGGGTGTGGGATTCAGTTTTGGATTGACTCATGGGCATGTAATCGGCCTCTGTTAGAGATGTTTCCAAATTTATTCAGGCTTGAGAGGAACAAAAGATGTCTGGTTCATGATAGATTTGATCATACGTCCGGGTCTTTTGCTAACAAATGGGATTGGAGGCGAGGGCCGAGTTCAGGGGGGGAGTTAGCTGAGTTGGATGCCTTGTTGAATCTGATTCATCCTTTTGGCCTCTCGGAATCGTCGGATCGGTGGGAGTGGATTGGAGGTGACAAGTCCGGGTTTTCGGTGAAAGCGGTTAAAAATTTCCTTCGAAGTGGAAGTGACTTCAGCAATAACTTTGTTTTCAAGTGGTCGAAGTGGGTCCCTAAGAAGTGCAATATTTTTATTTGGAGAGCGGAGATGGGACGCATTGCTACGGTTGATGCTTTGAGTCGAAGAAATTGTTATAGAGGGGATTCTATATGTTTGCTTTGTGAGGAGAACAACGAATCTGCTGATCATCTGCTGTGCGGTTGTAGTGTGGCAAACTATGTTTGGTTTTTGGTGTCCCGATGGTGTCGGGTGAGGCCGATCTTTGTGTTTACGGTGAGAGATCTCCTTGGCCTTAGTGATGTCTCGGGTCTAGGGGAGCTGGCTAAAGAGGCGTTTCATGGGATAATTATAGTGGGAGCTTGGTGCATATGGATGGCTCGAAACAACAAAAGATTCAACAACTATTTGAAAACGGGTCACGAAATTTTTTTAGATATTAGAAGTTTTGGTTTCATTTGGTATAGAAATAGATCTAAAAATAAAGCCATTAGCTGGGCTAATTGGTGTTCTTTCAATTTGATGTAAGTGGTTGGTCTTTTTTCGGCCCGCTCCTTTTTTGCCGTGGGTGTGGTGTGAATAATATTTACCTTTCAAAAAAAAAAAAAAATTATCTCATTGGACCGATCAAGTGTATGGATTCACGTAATGAGCTGACAACTTTATCTTGAAACAATTTTCAATGTCTAGTAAATCACATAGGGTGTTGCTTTACACACCCTAATCTACAACACACACTCTATACATACTTTAATTATTACCTACTAATAAAAAAATATCATAATTATTACCTAATTATTAGACCACCTAATTATTTTTTAATCTCTTTCTTATGTAACTTCTTTCATTTTTTTTATCATCTTAATAAAATGACACTAACGGAAAATCATCAATATTTTTTAATGCTGGGTTTTTTTATCTATTTTTTAATATTTCAGATTTTTTTTTTCATGTTAACGTTTAATTTTCTATTAGAATATGTTGTTATATTTATTTTACTCATTTTTTCTATAAATTTTTATATAATAAATTTAAAAAAAGAATGCATTAACACAAAACAAAATGATATTTTAATATAAATATCTTCGATAACATAACAATATAAGATAAAAATTAACAACTATCCTCAATATGTATAAAAGCGTTATCGCGGTCACAAGGATTGAGTTGTTCATAAAGTTGTAGACGTTGCGTATACATGTGTTGCCATCCAACTGCAGATGGGGCTCTGTGACGAATCCAATACGCTGAAATGCGAGGCATAGGGTACTCTCCTTCTAACTGTACCATTACATAATGGTTACCATACACGTGTGCAATTGTTATCGTCTTATGGTGCTGAAAATGTTCCGGGCCTTTCCAAATAGGAAAGCAAGTTATACAACCTTGATTGCTTAAGCAATTGAGGACCACACCAAATTTGTTGGCAATCAAGATACCAGTCTCAGGCATAACCATCCAATGTTGTCGTGGTGCAGGTGATTGTGAGAATAACAATGAAAGATGTACTTCACTGATTCCACTAGTTAAAACTGTTTCCCACCAATTTGAATGGACAATTAATTTTTTTGATTCCAATATCTTTTCCTAGATCTTTACTTCGAGACACACCACCACGCTCACAACCAAGTACAATGTTCGAAATATAGCCAACAGGGCTTGTCCTTGATCGTATAGTAACAATAACAAAACCAAGAGAGTGTGCCACATTTTGCACCCAAGTCATTAGATCTTCACGAGATCTAAATACCTTAAAAAATAAATAGATTATGTTAAAAAAATTAGATTTAAAAGTCAACTAATTCACTCTTCTATATAACAATAAAACTAAATATCATAATATCATACCTCATCAGTGAAGAAACTTGATAAACTAGTCATCTTTTTTCTGTTGGGTAAACTAAATATTTACCTAAAAAGAATCATAACATCATATATAACGTTTCAATCTTAGTACAATAATCGCTTCTAACAAATTTTTGAATACATTTCTTATGGTCAAAGAAGGTGGCTATTGAATATTTTATTTAAAATAAATTATTTATTATATGAATCCTTAAATCAAAATTGGGATGGAAAACAAACAAATAAAATATATACGTGAACTAATAAAGAAATTATTTCTAAAAGATTAGATAAAAGGAAACTTACTGGAAACTCTTTAAAATCTTCATGGCAAGAGAATTTTTGTGTAATCTATTTTTTTAATTAAGAACAGTGGAATATATATACACTCTTGTTTATGGTTTTAATTAAAAAGAGATAATGTATTTAATAAAGTTGTTGAATGTTAAGTATTAATCTTTGTTCAACATTCGAAGTACAAACACAGTTAACAAACATGACTTTGATAGTCTCAAAAATATGAGAGTATTAAGGAGGAGAGAGACTTTAGGAGCAATTGTAGAAGGAGTTTAAAAAAACAATCTTTTTAAAAACACTAGTTCCGCCGTCCTGTTCTACCGTCCGCCGGTGGCTCGACGAAGAGGAGTTTGTCGGGTTAGCGTGCAAGGTCGCCACGATTCTAGGCTTGACCTTTCATACTAGCTTGATTCAACGATTCTTCCATTCGCTGTCCGGGGATCGGTCTTGTAGTTTTCCGGCCATCTCCGTAGTTTCTTCCCTTGATTGCTTAGTAGGTCTGACATCGATCGCGGCTATTTTGTATAGTGCAGCTAGATCGTATCGAATCCTATTAACCTTTTAAAGTGTGGTTCCTTCGGGTTGGTCGTCTAGGGTTTCATCATGGGTGATGGTGGGCAGAATGTCGTCAAGTTCTTCGTTTCTAACTTACCGGATAAATGCAGCTCTAAGGAGATTGGTGATTTTTTCAGTGCGTTTGGGGAGGTTGTAGGGGTGTATGTTGCGAGGAAGCGGGACAAGGAGGGTAATAGGTTTGGATTTGTGTCCTTTTCAGGAGCCAGAAACAAGGTGGATTTGGTAGAGAGTTTAAAGAATGTGCGGATGGGGAATTACAAACTCCGGACCAATATTGCAAGATTTGCTTTGGTTAACTCCGCTGATCCCCGTTCAAAGGAATATGGTCCCCGTCCTTTTCAGGGAGCAGGTAAGAGTCAGGTTGTCGGTGGTCAGCCACTTCCCGTCAGACCTGTTGCTGCTAACCCTATGGGCTCGGCATACAGAGATATTCTGGTTGGTAGTTCGAAGAATATCAGGTTGCAAGAGAAAGTTGTTGAAGTTTCTTCTTTTGTGAAGCCGCTGGATACGTGGTTTGGGAGAAGTGTTATTGTTAGGACTACCGATCTGCCCACTCTCGTGAAGATGGATAAGCTTTTGGAGAATTCTGTCGGTTCCAAGGCTAGCTTGAAATATGTCGGAGGCTTGTACTTGTTATTAGTATTCGATAGTAAGGAGGAGATGGTTGTTTTCAAAGATTCGGAGCCGAATGTGAAGGTATGGTTCTCGTGGATGGAGGTTTGGGAGGGCCAAGTTCTACCGTTTGAACGTATTGCTTGGCTTAAAATCTCAGGAGTCCCGATTCAGCTGTTGGACAACGAAGTGTTAGACTCTGTGGGTAGATTGTTCGGAAAAGTGGTTCAAGCTTCTTCTCTTTCTAAAGACTCCTCTGATCTATCCTATGATATGGTTGGTGTCCTTGTTGGGGATGGAGGAAGGATTAACGATTCGGTTACGCTGAAGTGGAAAGACAGGAAATTTGTCGTCTGGGTTCTCGAAGAAACAGATGATTGGGTGCCAGATTGCATCGGTAGTGTCGATGACTGGGAGGGAGTGTCGGAGATGGAGCCGATAGTTGAGGATTCGGTTAGAGATGACTCGCCGGTGGATTCGGGAGTGCCGCCGGGGCAGTCGTCGGTGGACAAGGAGGCCGGTAATGGAAGGAGTCGATTAGACCCGGTGGAAACTGTTCATGTGGCAGTTGAAGAGTTTTGTCTAGAAGATGGTGAGGCGATTCGGAGTCCAAGAAAGTGTGGGGATTCGGGTGCGGCTCATGTGCATGTCTCTGGCACAAATTTCAATGATGGGGCTCTTCACATGCACGTTGGGGATGAGGTAAATTATGGGGATGTTGTAAAGGAAGGAGTGTTTGGTAATTCTGGTTCGAAAGTTGCAGGTGGGTCCGACTTTGGGGGGGCCGTTCAGAAAGGTTTTACCAAAGGGGGTGGTAAGAAAAGTAAAGTTGGTTTATGGAGGCCCAAGATCCCAGCCCACTTACGCCATGATAAGTCCCTGGCCAGCTCTCCAGAGGTTTTGAGGCCCAATAAAAGGCCAAGGCAAGCAGATGAGGATGGTTTTTGTTATCCTTTCCCTGTTCACAGTAATAGCACTGTTCAAGAACAGTTAGGAAGTCAGAATGGCCCCTTGGATTTGAATATTAGGGCTTCTTCTCCTGAGTCTTTTGTGGGGGAGAATTCTAATTCGGGCCCTTCAAGCGAGGTAGCAAACAAGGTTAACAGGAATACGGGAGCTGAGTTCGACGCTGAAGTTTCTGCAACGATTGAGGTGGGAGCTCAGGTGGGTGTGGACCTCAGGTCACGGTCGGAACTGATCAATGATATTATCGGCAAGTCAGGTATCAATGGGGTGGTCCAATGAATTTTTTATCTTTTAATGTTCGTGGTCTCGGGGGTGACGAGAAGCAGGGTTGGGTTAGAAGTTTGAGAGCAAAAAATGGTGTCAACTTCATGGCTTTTCAGGAATCAAAGAAGAGTGCGGTGACAGTCGGGGATATCACTGGTTTTTGGGGGAACAAGAATTTCGATTTTGCTAGTGTAGATTCTGTTGGTTTTTCAGGTGGGTTAGTTTGCTTGTGGGATAATTCTGTGTTCAATCAGTCTTCGGTTTCCAAGAACAGGAATTATTTGCTCATTAGGGGATCTATTGTGGGAAGTGGAGCTGCGCTAAATATTTTGAACATTTATGCCCCTCAAAGTGTCCATGCTAAAAAACTACTTTGGGAGGAGCTGGCCCGGGTGATCGCTGAGTTCGATGGTTTTTGGGTTGTCACAGGTGATTTTAATGCTGTTCGGCACCGGGATGAGAAGAGGAATTGTGCTTTTAAGCAAGCATGTGCTAATAATTTTAATGCCTTTATCTACGAAGCTGGGTTGGTCGAATATAATATGTCTGGAAGGAAATTTACGTGTTCGTCGAATAATGGGAGGAAACTTAGCAAATTGGATAGATTTTTGGTTTGCTCTGGATTTTTCAATGCGTGGCCGGAAGCGAGTGTGGTGGCTCATTCGTGTTATTTGTCTGATCATTGTCCTATTATTCTGAAGTCTGTGGCGACCAACTTTGGGGCAAGGCCTTTTCGGATTTTTGACTCTTGGATCGGGAAACAGGGGTTTGACGATGTTGTTGTCAGTTCTTTGAGTGGGCATTCTAGCCCCCACGGTCCTCATGACATTGTGCTTTCGAAGAAATTGGGTGTTCTTAGAGTCAAATTAAAAGAGTGGAGGGATAATATGTTAAAGGAAAGCTCTGAGGAGGTGGCTGGGGCTATGACGGATCTTGAAAATATCGAATCTGTGATGGAGGAGAGGGATTTGGCTGAAGAAGAGGAGTGGATTTTGTTGGAAAGTAAAAAAATTCTTAAAGAAGAAGAAGCTCGAAAAACCAAAGATTTAAAGCAAAGATCGAGGATTAAATGGGCGAAGGAGGGGATGAGAATTCTAAGTTTTTTCATACCATGATTAATTGCAGGAAGGCCAACAACATCATTCAAGGTTTGAACGTGGATGGGGTGTGGGTGACGAACCCGTCTTTGATCAAAAAAGAAATTTTGAAGTTTTTTAGAAACAAGTTCATCGAAGATTGTGATGACCGACCTCGCCTTATTTGCGAAGATATAAAGAAGATTTCGGATAATGAAGCTAGGAGTTTGGAGGCTCGGTTCTCTCGAGATGAGATTAAGAGGGCTGTTTTTTCTTGTGGCGACGACAGGGCTCCAGGCCCAGATGGTATTAATTTCCATTTTGTTAAGCACTATTGGCATCTGTTAGAGGACGATTTCTTTAACATCATGTCGGATTTTTACGATTCGGGGAAGATTAATGTGGGGTGTGGTTCTTCTTTTATTGCGCTGATTCCTAAAGTCAAAGATCCTCAAGGGTTAAAGGACTTTCGGCCAATCAGTTTAGTGGGAGTCATAAATAAGGTGATTTCGAAGATTTTGGCTAGCAGGCTTAAGACGGTGTTAGACTCTATCATTTCGCCTTCCCAGTCGGCTTTTGTTTGTGGGAGGTATATTCTGGATGGTCCGCTTGTCATTAACGAGATTCAGAACTGGTCCAAAAGAGTCAACAAAAGAGTTTTTATGCTGAAGATTGATTTTGAGAAAGCTTATGACAATGTTAATTGGAATTTCGTGGTGGACATCTTAGCTCAGATGGGTTTCTCTAACAGATGGTGTTTATGGATTAAAGGTATTTTGGAGTCGGCTAGGGCTTCTGTTTTGGTTAATGGTGCTCCAACTTTTGAGTTTAAATGCCATAAAGGAATGCGTCAAGGGGATCCTATCTCGCCTTTTCTGTTTGTCATAGTTATGGAAGCGTTATCGCAGATGATTAATAAGGCTTGTGTTTCGGGTCTGTTGAAAGGTGTTACTTTACCTAATGATGGTCCCACTGTTTCTCATCTTTTTTATGCTGACGATGCTATTATTATGGGGGATTGGAGCAGAGATAATATTCTGAACGTTGTGAGAATCCTAAGGTGCTTTCACGCTTGTTCTGGTCTTCAAATAAACTTTAACAAGTCAAATCTGTTCGGGCTTGGGATGAACAGTGGGGAGATTGATGATATGGCTGAGTTGGTGGGCTGTAAAGCGGCGACTCTTCCTTTTAAATACCTGGGTTTGACTGTCGGGGCTAATATGAATCGAATTTCAAACTGGAGACCAGTTTACGATGTCTTCGAGAAACGCCTTGCTCTTTGGAAAGCTTCTTTTCTGTCTATAGGTGGTAGGGTCACCTTGATTCGGTCGGTTCTGGAGAGTCTTCCTACTTATTTTCTGTCTCTTTATCGGGCCCCAATTAAGGTGTTAGCTGACTTGGAGGTTATGATTAGGAGATTTCTCTGGGGAGGCTCTTCGGAAGTTAAGAAATTACATTGGGTCGCTTGGGATAGAGTCGCTTCTTCGAAGAAGGTGGGGGGTCTGGGGATTCACAAGCTTAAGGACGTCAACACTGCCCTGTTAGCTAAATGGGGATGGAGATTTAAAAATGAGAAGGAGAACTTGTGGGTAAAGGTGATTGAGGCGTTACACGTTGGAGGATCAAAGTGGGATTTTTTTCCAGCGAAAAAAGTTCTTGGGGGTGTTTGGTGCAATATTGTCTCGGTGTTGAACAAGCCGATAGCGGATAATGTGGCTATCCGGAACTTGTTTAAAGGTGTAGTGGGTAAGGGTGATACTATATTGTTTTGGCTGGACCCATGGTTATTTGATGTTCCGTTAAAAGATTTGTTTCCTTCCCTGTTTCATTTGGAGGTTGTGAAAAATTGCTGTGTTCGCGATCGAATTCTTGGAGAGGGTCTTTGGTTATGGAGACATGATCCAGACTCTGAGGTTGAAGTGGCCGAATGGTGCGATTTGGTTTCGGCCCTGAGCTCGGTCAGTTTGTCTTTGCATCATGATCGTTGGAGGTGGGTTGGGTCCGGCTCAGAGGGTTTTTCGGTTGTGGCTGTGAAGAAGGTTATTGAGGCGAAAAGGGATTACAGTAGTAGATTCGTGATGGAGTGGTGTAAGTGGGTCCCGTTAAAGTGTAATATTTTGGCGTGGCGGGCGGAGATGGACAGGATTCCGACTGTGGAGGCGCTTGCAGCGAGGGGTGTGGCGGTGGAAGGTGTGGATTGTTGCTTTTGTGGTGCTGGCCCCGATTCGGTGCTGCATATTTTTACTGCGTGTCCTGTGGCTTTGGGAGTGTGGGAAAAAATCAGTTTTTGGTGCCGGATCATGAATTTTTTCGTCTTCTCGTTTAGAGATTTGCTTGCGGTTCATTCTTTTGGAGATAGGGGGGCGTTAGAGAGGAAGGCTCTTCAAGGTATTGTGATTACGGCTTGTTGGTGTCTATGGAAGGCCAGAAACTGTCTCAGATTTAATGGCAAGAGGAGTAGCGTTGATGACATCTTTTCTGAGGTTAGGACGGTTAGTTTTTTTTGGTTTAAGTATAGGGAAAAGAAAGGTATGTTAGACTGGGGAGACTGGTGTAAATTTGTAAATATGTAGTCTTGCTTGTTTTGTCCGTCCCGGTTTGCGGGTTCGGCTGTTTTAATGAAGTTTACGTTTCAAAAAAAAAAAAGGAGGAGAGAGAATAGTCAAATGTCAACACCACCAGATCAAATTTTATTGGGTCATAAAGTCAAACTATAACTAATTATACTAGATAGGGGTGCTCAAAGAAAATAGATTAGGGTGCACAGAGAAAAACCCTCACATGCAATCTCATGAAATGTCAAGTTCAAATATCACTATGCTGACAACATTAAATGTGATCACATGAGCCGATTATTATGTTCGATGACTGACAAAGACTTATGTCACTAAAAGCGGAAACACAAAGTAGTCACAAAAGCTGAACCTCAAGTGTCACTAAGAGCGAAATCAGTATGTTCAAACGAGCGGAATCACTTTGTTCTTATGAGCGGAATTAAGCTGTTCAAAAGAGAGGAATCAGATTGTTCATATGAGCGGAATCAGTTCGGATATCAATTTGATTCATTTTTAAGTCGATTTTATCTATGAAACTTTCAAGGCTTTGTTATCTATCAATTTCGAGCACACTGTGCAAATTTGAACTGATTCTAACCGTAAAAATTTTTAATTTTCGGAAAAGAATAGTGTAGAAACAGAATTATGGGCTGAATTGTGTTGAACTCTTCTTCACTGGCTCTGATACCAATTGTAGGATCGAATTCGGACCTAAACGAGTCGCGTAGAAGAGTCTATCTCATTTTGAATGGCGGAAACATACAAAACGAGTACAATTCAGCGAGAATTCAATTTAATCTGTTGATTCTATTATTCTGAATGACGTTTACAAACAAATCAACACTTCGGCAGCACTTCGTGGCTCACCGGAAGAACACACACATAACTCTTAATGTGATTCCGCTCATACGACCCTATTTATAGGTTGTTGATTTCGCTTATAGTGACATGACATAAAAGCGGAATCATCCTATGACACATGAGCGGAACTAACTTTGACACAAAAGCGGAATCAGAAACAAACATATAGACCGAAATCTAACTTTAACATTCTAATCCTTTTTGTCTTTTGTGTGATGATGTCATTGATGACATCACTAGTATGATGTCATCATACAAAATGGTGACATCATTCTTCTTTCAAAACTGCAACGAACCGAAACTCGACATAAGACGAAGACGACATATGAATGCACCAACAAAATTTATTAAAAATAAAAACACTTTAATATTAATGTTCCAAGTGAATAATAAAAACAGAGACGATTACAGACTAATGACAGGTAGACGAGCAACAAGTTGTGCCGCTACCCACTTCTGAATAGCAAACCCTACCCTGCTAAACACAAAATTCTGCCCCTTAACATGCGCGGTGTTACTGCTTACCACCTGCTGAACCCGCTTGAGGAACCGCACCGCGTCAGGGGCGAGAGCGCCAAAAGTATGGAAATTATTCATGGTTTATGGGGTGTACAAAGAGGGTTGCAAGGTTTATGATGATTCTGTCATCTGGGATTGTGGAATTGGGTGGCAAACTGTAAATGTGGCATTCAAGGTGGTTGTTGAAGTGGATCCACCACCCGAGATGGCGGAACTAGGTGACTTGGCAAGACATCATGGCAGTGACTCAAACTTGGCGAGTGAAGTGGCAAGATGAATGGATGCGCCATTTGAGATGCAGAACTGAGCAAGGGATACATCATCATGTGACACACCAAGCAACCTATGCGTTTATGTGTGATTTTCGTTTATGAAGTACCAGCTTTGATTTTATAATAACTAGCACAAAAGATTTTAATGATTTTTCATATTGTTTTATATCAATACACATGTAACATTATATAATAATCTCATTTACTTTAATTACTATGTTTGGTTAATTATAATTGTACACAGAGTCGGCCCTGAGGGTGGGAGGAGAGGACAACTGCCCAGGACCCGTGATTCCGAAGGGCACATTCATAATTTGGTGCCCTTAAATTAAAAAAAGAAGGAAAAACTTTTTCTAGAAACTTACTAATCAAAGAGTAATTAAAGTGAAGAGTAGTTAAAAAGAAGAAGAACTATAAAAGCTTTTCACCAGAATTTTCTTCCGATCGGTTAAATAGTTGCAGCGGCAATATTGGAGGGGAAAGAGAAAAAAATATGTATTGTTTTATAGGCTGACCTAAATTTTGACTGAGCATCCTCTAAAAAACTGTGTACTCCAAATTTCTAGTCATTTTAAACTTTTTTCTTTTCTTTTTTCTCTATCAACCTAAAATAATAAAGCTAAAGCTAGCTATAATTTTATATTGTTACGTATTATTTATTTTTGTATTTCTTAGTATAATTAATTTAATTTAGCTGACTTTTGCTGTTTCTTTTAGTTTACTTTTTTTTAGCTCAATAAATATATTATTTCAAATATAGAAAACTTTATACTATGACCCATTTAGGTTTTATTGAATTGGTTTTACCTAACCCATTTTGAACAAACTTGTTTTGACCCGTATTGTTTTAACCCAATTAACTTGTTTTTGCGTTAATTGTCGATTAGTTAGGACATAGGTTTTATTTGGCATTAATTATCGGTTATTTGGGTGTTATTTGGCGTTAATTATCGATTATTTGGGTGTTATTTGGCTTGAATTGTCAATTATTTAGGCATTAATTTGTTAGAAATTGTCTATTAGTTAGGATTGAATTGTCGATTATTTAGGCGTTAATTTGTTAGAAATTGTCTATTAGTTAGGACTAAGGGGCTCATTTTAAGATCTCGGACAAGGCACCTAAATTCTCAGGGCCGGCCCTGATTGTACAATTATTATACAAGTAATGATCCTATAACAAAGTAAAATTTTATTATTAATCTTAGTATGGTATGGTGTGGTGTACACGATTATGATATGATATGATATGATATAATATGATATAATATAATATAATATAATATGGTATCATGTTATATAATATAATATAATATAATATAATATAATATAATATAATATAATATAATATAATATAATATAATATAACATGATACGATACGACGATAAGGTACATCATGGCATGGCATGACATGATATTATATGATATGATACGATACAAAACGCTATGGTATGATATGATAGTATACGTATAAAGATGATATTAGACAATATGATATGTTATGATATACAACCGAAACACTATATCTTTCAACATCTTAGGACAACATTGAACTTAATAGTTCTATCACTTCAACATCTTAGGACAACACTGAACTTAATAGTTCTATCACATTCATCAAAATTTCTATCAATCACAACCTTTATCCATCAAAACATTGATGATAAAAAAAACCTATAACAATGTATAACATAAGTTGAATAGCTGATTAACTAACAGCCTCTGATTCTGAACAACTGTTGTCAAAAGTCTTGGACTTCTTAGTGCTACCTGCATCATTATTCTTGTTTCTAGTTTCCACCTTGTAATCAGTGATTCTCAACATCCGTGCTAGAATAAAAAAATTCGAATCATGCTTGTAAAAGAACTATAGAAATTCCAAAACTACAACTCGTATGACATTGATTTTTACAAATTTTGAGCGGATATTTGTTTTACGGTATGATTGAATCTTTAGGAACCGAAATGTAGGTTATGGCATTCATCAATGGTGAAAACAAACTTATGAACAAAGAGTGAATAAAGATGCTTGTAACAATAAAAAAAAGAAGCAGACAAAGAAGAAAACCTAAAAAATACCGTTTAATGCGGGATATTTATAAGGATCCAGCAAGTGATGTGACTTTGGAAGCAATGACTCGACAGGAACCTTAACCCCACTGTCTTGAATGGGAACCCTATGAACTATCAACATGTTATGACCCGGTCTTGACACACTGGCCAAAGATCTGGGTATCATGTTAAGAACAGCAACAACAAATCTATCAAAAGGTTGAGGCAAGTAGCAAAAGTGAAAACGAAAAGAAGATGATTTTGAAATGTAAGAAATAATTTTTATTGGGAAATCGATATACGATTGGAATAAACTAAAAGAAAATTTCAGCCATCGAATGTGCATCTCTAATCTCTGCCCCCAACCCTATTTATAGATGGAGTGCCCAGTATCCCTACACTAACCTCACATATTTTCAAATAGACCCCAACTCTTATACGCAAATACACTTTTGGTCAAGCCTAAGAAGTACAAATATAATTTCATGATTTTTCAATGAGAACATCCAACGTTAATATTTTGGCACTAATGCAAATATTGAATTTTTAGAGCTATATATGATTTTTAGTTTACTATTAAGTCTGTAAAAGCGATTGATGCTAAGGTCGTAAGTATTTTAAAATCAAGTATGCATTTCAAGTAGATGTTTTTTTAGTTAAATTCATTCAAATGAGTTCCATAAAGCGGTTATTGTGGTCAAATTATATGAAATTTTGATCGGAGAACTTTACTAATAAGACAATAAGGTGCAGTGTAGCATAAAAGGAGTGGGGTTTGATCGGTAAGCTTAATCATTCAAAAAAAAAAAAAAAACTATTATGACAATATGGTACGTAACTTACTAATTATTATGTCTATCACCAATACAATAGTGCTTGCTTGTTCGAAAAGCTAACTCGAAATGGACGTAGTTTCCTTTTGGTTGCATATAACCCCTTCTTGATCCGTTTATAAGATCTCAAAATTTACACAACTAAATTAAGACTACCTGTAGGTCCGGCTAGGGGAGGATCTAGTCGCCTACTCCTTGTGTACAAACACGCCCGGTTGTGCGGAATCCAACCGGAGATGCAAACCGAGATAGAACACGACAAGAACACGAGAAGGAGACCGAGACTCAACGATTAACACCAATGTATTAATACTTGAAAAAAGAGTTACAAATCAATGTTTACAAAATAATCTTTGCAAACTCTCACTAGTTCTCTCGGGTTCTTCCTTTCTTCGGTTCTCTCTTGTGTCCGGTTCTCACACCCCCCACCGAAAACACTTGTTTTCAGTATATATATGTGTTGTGCCTTGTGCGGTTGGGGTTCGGCCCATGTGGGTGAAAGCCCAAAGATGATTGGCCCAGAATTCATGTATCTTGTGCGATTTGATTGGTCTAAACTCAATTCACATGCACGTTCATTTTGTTCAAATATGCAAATTGTAACATATTAGTCAACAAGTGACATCATCATGACATCATCATGATGATGTCATGATGATGTGGCAGCGGGAACCGGCTCGCGGCGCTTCGTGCTTCGCGTGTCGAACTCTGGGGCGCACGACGGAGGAATGTCGTGTCGTCGGGCTTGAGCCGAACCTAACCGGGTCGAACCAAACCGAGTCGAACCGAACCGAGTCGCGTCTACATAATATGTATCAACAAACTCCCCCTTGGACGCTACTCGTGAGGTTCAACTTCCATGTCTTCCATGTCGGAGGATCTTCAAAGTCTTCACGCATTGTAAGCAGAAAGTGTATCAACAAACTCCCCTTTTTATGTAGGAAGTGTGTTGACAAACTCCCCCTTAACATAAGCTCCCCCTTGAGTTATGCTCGTGAATGACTTGATCTTCAGTACTTGAGATCCTTGTGGTGTTGATGATGGTCAGCGGCAACTCGATCATCTTTATCTCTTGAGTGCCTTCACGTCGTGTCTTCATTCCGAAGCTTGTCATCGACCATGTTCTCCTTGCCTTTAGAATCTGCACACGCAAGAAATCTAAACGCGTAATGAGAACAACTGCTTGGAATATAGTTAACATTAAACAAGTGACACACATGTGACCATATTTTCAACTACCGTCCGACAGTTTGAAAGTTTAACAAATTTATCAATTTTAGTTTTTCACTTTCAAAACTTGCAAATTCTGACCATTTATGAAGATTTAGTCACTTTGGTTTTCAATCAGGTTTCAGGTAACGAAGACTCGAGATCCAACATCGTACAATCGAAAATAAGATAGAAATAAAATCTTTTTGGATTTTAGAAAGTTTATATTAAAACACACCTAAAATCTTTTTGGAATTTTGAATATTTCAAATGAAAAGACTGAAAGCAGTAAATAAATATATACAGAGATGTAGAAACTAAGAAAGCAGTAAATAAATATTTACAGACATTCTTTTTGCGAGTTTCGAGGGTAAGAGAATCATATCAGTGTACGGTCATGCCAAAACGCTCTTTTTGTTCAATTAGTTAACATTAAGATAAGCATCCTATAATGATTATCGGTATTGTTGTCCACATAAGCTCAACTTATCAGATGTAATCATGACGAGAGGATACGTTAAGGTATGATTTATACTTACCGACCGGTGTTCATCCACATCACGACACATTCCCGTATCAAGGTATGCACGAGGGTTCATCTTACTGGTGAGTATACCGATTATCATCTGTTTGACCGTATATGATGTGAGATTCTCACTTATTTTGATTGAAAACAAGCCCTATGTGATATAATCACTTATTGATGAGGAACTTGATTTTCATATGCATGAGGGCACAGGAGCAAGTCCGTGAACAGGTCAGTACTTTCGTACAGCAGAGAGACGAACTTGACTCCCGGATAAATGTGATATTTTATCACTTATTTGTGGGACATGTGATTGTTGATCACTTATTGAGGTCGAATGCAATATGTACACGTATGTATGGTATCATGGAAGATCTAGACTTGCGTCCCCGTTATTTTTCGGTAAAAGATACAACCATGATACCCAGATGATAAGCAGCATAAAGACCGAATATCTCAGAACCTCGGCAATCTCTCAAACAAAATTTCGGTACTAAGACCATATGCCAATGAATGGTTCCCACCTGGTCTTCAGTCGATTTAAGTTTATATCACCCTGCACACTTTAAAATGATTGTGAGCCTACCGATACATCTTATATAGAGCTGCTTATCATTTTTCATTTAAGGTTTAAAGAGGTTTAGACAGACCACTGATGTACTATCATTTTCTCTTTTGCTCGCCAGGAAACTCATTTTTGTTTTTCTATTGTTTTTGTGTTTTAGAAATTTTTCGATGTTTTTGGATTTTCAAATTTTGGATTTACTCCCCCTAAAATCAACAAACTAAGCTAAATTTAAAACACAAAGGTATTTACAAAAATGATTTTCCGATGTTGGTTTTACTCTTGCTTGACCTTAATGCCGTTTACCAAAATTAATTTTAATCAGAAATGATTTTATCAAATTTTGGAAAAATCAGTTGGCACGTCGGTAAGCGGTGTGGACCATGACAACATTGACGAGTTTCATATTGAAACAATCACGTGTGAGGTGATATTCGAGATCAACGTGTCTGGTCAAAGAGTGCTACGAGAGAATAACAATTTATAAAGTAGCTTAAATATCGACAAGTATAGGAGAGATTAGAAATTCAAAACCGTATCCTGCAACTGTTTCATGTATTGCCAGGAATCTGAGTGCTCTCCCAAACTGGATATCCACTCGGTGTGGATTTCAAAGTCGATTTTTGCAGCTACTTCGATTAATCCGAGAAATCTCTTCACAGCAACAAGATCATAAACCTTTGGGTCCAGCTAGTCTTCCACATTGTACCAGCGAAGGTCTTTGTCTTTCTCTTTGAGAAGTAGTGTGCGGTAGTTCAATCCACGCCAAGGCATCCGCACACCCGGTTGGTTTGTTCAACAAACACATTTTCTTCAATCACACCGTAGAGAAATGTACACTGCACGTTCATCTTGTTAATTTCGAACTTCAGACGTGCTACAGGCGTGTACTTTTCATTGGAATCTTTCCTGAGGACCCGATCAAAAACCATAACAACCAATTTTGGCACATATCTCATCATGTCGAATTTTTCAACTTCATTCAACCACATTCTTTCATCAGACATTTTTGTCTTCTTTTCTCCTTTTCTTTTCCCATTTCTCTCCATCAAAGGCAACAACTCCTAGATATAATGATGTTTCGGAGTCTGGTGTCGCCGATCTTGTGCATGGACGCTCCACTATCAACAATCCTAAGACTATCAATAGTTCCTCCTGGAACATCCTGCACTCTCATTCAGAGATTAGTTGGAGAGGGGGACCCAAGCCTTCACAGACTTGGGTCGTCCGTCATCATCGAGAATTGTGACATCCATTTCCCGATGATTCGGAATTGATGTAGCTCCCCCTGAAACAATTTCCAATTTTGGTTTCCAAATCTGTTTTTGGTTTTCATGTTTAACATTTGATTCAACAGATTTTGTTTGGACAACCTCCGGTTTTAAAACCTTTTCAACATTTTTCCGTTGTTTCTTTCTCTGTTTCACTTCTTGTTGTTTAACAAGATGAGGGTCCTGTTTTGGTGAAACAAATCTTTTATGGTAATTGTTACCATGGGGGGCATCAACTTTTGCCTTTCCTTTCGTGAGATATGGACAGTTTCTGACAATGTGCCCATACTCACCGCATTCAAAACATGATCTCCGCTCAACAAACCTCGGAGTATTATAACTGTAAGAACTTGACGATGAAATTCGTGATCTTGAGGTACTTGGTCCTACATCACAACCGTTTGTGTGTTGTGTGTAATTGTTTTGACTGTTTCTTTTCAAAATTTTACTTTGTTTAACAAAATCCACATTAGATTTGTTTTCAAAAGTTTCAATTTTATCCGTTCCTGTTGATTTCACAAAGTTCACCCTTTTGTTCTTCTTTTGGGTCTGTTTCTTTTGACCTTGAGTCGGTAATTTACCCTTTGGTTTGGTGCGATTTTGCTGAGCTTTCTCAGTTGGTAATCTTTGATTGCCATGTTGTTTTCGAACTTCAGCCTTTGGAATTGGCAGACATTGTGTTACCACAACGTGTGATCCTGTCTTTCCCATGAACTTACTTGTCGAATTTTCAAAAACTTTACTGATTAAAGATTGATTTACATTCTTAATTGGAAAATCTTTGTCAGAATAAATTTTATCATCACCAACAAGAGTGTACAGCAAATCCACACTTTCAGACTCTTTTGCAGACGTGGACTCGGTCGAAACAGTCTTAGCAGGTTTTGCGGGAGGATCACATAGAATATGATTCTCAAGAGGTATGTCCTCTTCTTTGATTACCGCATCAGACTTTTCTGAATCAGTATCATCAGATTCATCATCAGAAGAATCAGCATCTTCAATCACAACTGGAGGATCCTGATTCGGTTCAGCAGAAGACACACATGTATCTGCTGACACATCCGATTCTGATGATACTTCCTTCTTGTATCCGAGTCCTGTTGCAAATTCCTCAACGTCCAAAGGAACAGATGGTTCAAAGTGAGTTCTATACTCCTCATCAGGCATGGCATCATAATTGTTTCTCACAGGTGGTGGACATTTCTTGTAACCTATGCATGTGACATCCTGTTTCTCTTTCTGAACGTCAATGATGTGATCCAACACATAGCTAGAGCTCAAATAACTGTCTAGCTTAAGCTGGATCGCCTCACTTTCAGTTTTCACACAAGCCATCTCTTTTTGCATTATCTCAAGTCGAGTTATATACAAATTAATGTCAGTTTGTTTTCTGGAAACCATTTTTGTTAACTCGGTTTTATCTTTCTTTAATTTTTCAATCATCAATTTAAATTCCTTTTCATGGTTTTCATAAAACATGTTGGCTTCTGTGCACTTAGAAAGATCCACGGTTAACTTTTGGTTGTGGATGAATGTCACATCATACTTTTCTTGCAAAGCCTCGTGTTTGATTTGCAACTCACACCACTTGGCATTCAATGAAACATGTTTGTCTTGCAAGTCAAACAAACTAGCTTGTAAAGCATCATGTTTGCCTTGCAACTCAGACATGTTTGCTTCTAAATCAGCACATTTAACACTCAAACTATCACAATTATCACAAATAATAGCAGTGGGTTCATCGACACATACCTGACTTGATGAACTGTCGACATTAGCCATAAAGACTAAATGGAGAGAAGACGAAGAATAAGCAGCTTGATCCACCAAAATAGATCTTCTTTGAGTTCCTGCTGTAGCTTCTTCCAAAAGCTCATCATGTCACACCCTGACTTTTGCGGAAGCGTATGATGTGTGACTAGCTTGTTATCATTGCATTCAATCGTAATAAACAACTACATGATCAAAACGATGTTCATCCATTCATGAAAATTTGAGTATTACAAACACTTGTTATTTAAGTTTTCAAAACACGACCTTTGACAAGGTTACAATTCAACAAAAGTGGATGACATCTAAACTTGAAGTCTACTTCTAGTTACGACACCTGCGCCCAAGATCCATCCTGTCACCTGAAATACATGTAATTTTTGGAAAACATCAACATAATGTTGAGCGAGTTCATGCGTCTTGTTTGTATAAATAACGTATTCTTGTGTAAATCAAGTTTTCTTGTGTACACCACGTACTAATTGAATGTTTGTTCAAGGACATTAAGGCATGTGAGGACATAGGGAGCATTATTATGGCTCATACCCTTGTCGATTTTCCTCGACTGTGTCGATTAACCTCGACTGTGTCAATTTCCCTTGACCGTGTCGATTTCCCTCGACTGTGTCGATTACCCTCGACTGTGTCGATTTCCCTCGACTGGGACTCCGAAGCACTACTAGGTACTAATTGTGACCATGAGTGGGGTTCGGCCGTACCCGTTAGATCTAACCCTCGTCCCTAATTAAGTATTAATGGCATTTCTGTATTTAGTCTATGCTCACATGATCTAGTATGTTCTAGGCATTTCTTTATGCTCATCATATTGCACTCACCACGAGTGCTTCTCGTATTTTTACCATTTGTAAAAATTGTAATATAAGTAACATGTATTTCACCCCCGAGAGTTATAAAAACTGAAAACAGTTAAAGAAAAGGGGGAGCATGAACTCACAACTTTGCGTTCCTGTGCGTCGTAAACTTCACCGGATTTGCTTAATTAACGTCGTAACCTATACGCGTTTTCTTAACGTTAGTCACTAGACTTGCGTCGCACAAGTACAGTCACTC
Organism: Helianthus tuberosus; assembly: GCA_030545235.1. Lineage (NCBI taxonomy): Eukaryota > Viridiplantae > Streptophyta > Magnoliopsida > Asterales > Asteraceae > Helianthus > Helianthus tuberosus. The sequence goes on along the minus strand of CM060368.1, from coordinate 20,042,663 downwards.
TCTTTTGTATATATATTCTTGTGTTAAAAATATTTTATATTTTTAACTAAGTATCTCACTTATATTATTTTCTCAAAATTAATATAAGTATCTCGTGTTTTGCACTTTGCACCCGAATTATGTATCTTGTATGTTGTATGTGAATTTTTGTATTCTTACTCGTTACGAGTATCTCTAAGTCATATTATTTTTACTCTAAAAATAATATATACCTATTTCACAAAATAATCACATAATCACACAAGCGATAAATATATATTCTAAATATATATTTAACAAATTTTACTTATGAAAATCCTCCTCCGGTATTTGGTAATTTTGTAATAAAAATCATGGCGAAGTTTGTTTGGAAAACAAGTCAAAAATACATTCATAACGCTTGTCACCAAAAATATTCTAAGTGTTATTTTCTGGAAAAATTTCGCCAGAGTTTCCTCTGTAACTGGAGGTGGCCACGCTTACTAGCGTATCATTTTCTTTTAAAAAATCAACCAATCAATTTCCAATCGTCATCAAACTAGTCCAACATAAACATATATCGCAATCACATGAACTTGCAAGTTGTGTAAAAATGTGTAGTAACTCTTCAACACATTTAGTAGGTTTTTCCATCTCTAAAAATAAAATCATTATCTCGAAAATTTTATTTTTAAAGAATATGAAGTTTTACAACTTCTAGTCGGTATTTACGAAAATACTTCTTTGTTAAATTCTTTCGTTACACAAGTGTCTACGCACTTTTTGGTTCTCAAAAACACCTTTAGTTTAGGAATGGTCTGGTTTTAAAACATGGTTTCGTCTTACAGTTGGTTCTTCGAAAATACCACTTGTAGATCTTTAGATCTACTAGTTTAGAACTCCATTTCATAAGAAAAATTGTTTTTACACAAGTTCATGTTTATGTTTGAAAGGGTTCGTCATCTAGTAACTTCACAACTTAACATAAGGCTAGTTCATGTTCCATGAACATGATCTAGCGTGGTTTGATGACGATCCATTCCAACACTAGTAATCAACAACAATAAATAATCATAACAAAACTAGTTTCAAAAGTTTTACACTAACATTCATTCATTAACCACCATGTTTATTATTTTTAGTAGACTTTTAGTTTCGATCTCTAGTGTTCGTGATTTTTATCCGACAAATTTCTTATTAACCACTTTAGATATGAACAATAGGGTGTTTAGAGTCACTTACTACTAGCTCGAGGCTAGGGAAGAAACTAGACGAAAAATGGGTGGTTAATAGCGTCGTAGAGAGGTCCTTGCGATTCCGTATGCGCCGAGCCTCCTTGTATGAACTCTAGCACACTTGTGAGTATATAAAATGGCTTGATTGGAATTGGAAAGTGAGTGGATGAGGATGGTTGTGTTTGGCCGAATGTATTAAAGAGGGAAAGAAAGAAATGAAGTTTTTGTTTGGTGATTTGTGAAATGAGGGTTATAACCTCTCATGCTTATTTAATATCCATTTCCCCATTATCCATCATATAATATGTTAGTTAGATACTAGACAAAGTTTAATAAAATAATCAAGTAATGAGTGGTGTATCACCACATGGGGAAAACCGAACGTTTGTAGGGGGGGCATTTGGTTGGGAATTAACTAGGTAGTTTAAGTTTAGTTGGAAACTAGTTAGGTGGTTAATTTAATTATTAGTGTGTAGTAAATTATAACGGGTGTTAGGGTATTCGGGGACCCTAACTGGCTCAGAAAAATATAAACAATGTCATGTCAATATTTTTATGTTCCGGGTTAAATCCGGTTGTTCGGTTAGACACCGGTTCGTTAAAGTGCTAAATTACACTTTTTAGTGTCTAATAAGTACCTTTTTGTATCCTTTCGATTCCCAACACTTGGGGAAGTATTCTGGATAATAAAACATAATTTCTGCATAATATTTTAGTGCTATAATGCTGATTATAGCTGAATTATGTAAATTTCTGCACTTAAAGTGCGTTTCGGGTGCTTTTTAGTGCGTATTTTAGCTTCCGGACGGTATATATGTAACCCTTGTATGTATCCTTGGGTTTTAATGTATTTTTGACGTTGGACCTACACCTAGGCCCTAATTCTAATGTCCGACCGCTTTCTGCAGTTCTGTTGACACGATGTGTCTTACCGGTGAGTTTACTAATATTTCCGACGCAACGCTCTCGTTTATGCATAAAGCTATATTTTGTAGCACAAAATGTGCATGAATTCACTTGCATGGAATTCAGAAATTTATTTGTCTGGTAAACCAGATCATGCACAGTCATTTAAGCACAAATTACTATTCATTTCGTGTACGGAATGTAGGGAAAAGTGACGGTTGTCACAGTCTCCCCCCGTTAAAAGAATTTCGTCCCGAAATTCAAGCGATGCCATCGGTCGCAGGGGAGTTGTGAAACCAATATGGTCACTTAGATTCATGATTTGTCTTCATGTTCCCATGAAATCTCTGGGTCATGTCATGAATTCTATCATACTCAAGTAAGTCGATCATGACTTTTCTGTATCTTGTGGACTCTTGGTCCCTAACCTCAACAGGTTTCTATAGTATTGCGGACTCTTGGTCCAAAACCTCAACAGGTTTCTATAGTATTGCGGACTCTTGGTCCAAAACCTCAACAGGTTTCTATAGTATCACGGACTCTTGGTCCAAAACCTTAACAGGTTTCTATAGTAATTCTTGTCGTTTGTCATTGACGTGAATCTTATTTGTGGGAACAACGACTGTTCCTTAAGTCAGACTCCTCTACAGAATAGACACATGAATGTGTCGCGATCACTACTGATCTTTTTCTAGGAGCTTCATCTTGTGAGCAATGGTTCTGATCCCTACACCGGGAATTCAACCTTTCGTTTTCCAATTCACACTACGCCCTCTCTAGGCGCGTCTCTCATTTTAGTCATACTTCTTGTCTCAAATTCTTACGGTCTCTGCCGCTCATCGGCGTAATCTTTCTGTGTTCTGCGGGCTGTCTCGATATGATCGCATATCTGAACGACCTTGCCTCTAGATTTTCCTGGACCATCTCGGCCAGTTGATTGTTTATTTCCGGTCTCCGTTCAACACAACGGGAATTGACTCATTATGTTCTATCTAAAGCTTCACACGAAGCGGTTTAGACGACGGTGTGATAGATACCGTTTTAGGAAAACTCCACTAAGGGCAAGTGAGTGTTCCGACTTTTCATTAAAGTTTATCACACAAGCACGTATTGTGTTCATACCGTCTGCATCGTTCAGCAGCTCAGTTCATATTCAAGTTCTTACGATCATCGGTGTGTTGCAACCCTTGTGATCAATAAAGATCGTGCAACGTTTTCTTTCAGGTAATGACGTCCAGTTGCGGCGCGCAATCACTGTATCTATCTCAAGATCTCTTCTCGTGATTCCTTAATCCATGTGCCGCGTGTGCAATGTCGTGGTCTTGTTGCATCGACGTACAATCGAGACTTGTCGAGAGACGTCACATAATTGCAACTCTAGCTCCTTAGCTCTTGGTTGCAGGGTTGGCGTGAATTTCGTTCTTATCCACCATGTATCTTAAAGTTCTCCCTTCGCGAACTCAAAATCCGCTTTTCGTCATCATTGCACATAACTGTGCTTTCTCTAAGAGTTGCAAGGTAAATTGCGGCTGTTGCTCACGACCTTCCTTGGTCGTTGGCCATATAAGAATGTAGTCAATAAGTATATGACTTATCCAGGTATGGCTCACACGTTCGATTCATGAGGTCCATGAATATTGTCGATGCATGTGTTAAGCTCAATGGTACGACAAGGAACTCGTAATGCCCGAAGCAAGTCCTAAAGGTCGTTTTAGGGATATTTCCTCTTGTATTCACAGTGGAGGACATCCTGTCCTTAAGTTGATCTTTGAGTGGTAACTGGAGCCTTACGATTGGCTCATTTGTGTCGTCAGTCCTTGGCAAAGGATTCTGATTCTCAATTTTCTGAAGTTTATGTAAAGTGGAGACTACCAACTTTCTCCTTGTCTTCTTAACTAAGGATGCTACGTCCTTAATTTCCTCTGCCTGGCAGCTCTTGCAGTTATATCAGAGGTTCATGCTTTGCTGGTGGAGCTAGTCGGTATGGCGTCATTCGTCTCTGGTGCTGCTCCTGGCACGCGATTTATCCTGAACTCCTCTCGTCGCTACAGAGAGGCGTTCCTAGCAAGTCTTCTGAAAAGACTACTGGGACTTCTTCCGTCACGGGGATGTTCTCAGGCTCTGTAGTCTACTCAGAGGCGTTTCTATGCCTCTTCGACCAATGGGGGATGTCGTAGATCTGCCGCCTTGTGGGGTCTAGCATCCTTGCACCTATTGCAGGAAAGTTGGATTTCATCGATCCGCAGGAGGGATGCGTCTGATTTTCTCATATCGAACGACTTCAGCTCTATACTTGGATTTTTAGTCCATGCTGATTATCATATTATGACTTCACGAGTCAATGGTAACAGAAGGTTCCGACCTTCTGAGTCCCTAAATGCAATCCTCAATTGCTTCGACTGTTTAAACTAGCCTTCTTTATGCCCATTTCTAAGGAATACTGGACGTCTATATTACTAGGCCAGGCGGTTTCTTAAGTTCTAAGCATGCAAGGTTAAAGTTGATGCCAGTATTAATTAAAAGTAGATGCATTAGGTTGGTTAATAGGGAACGTACCCGTAACCGCATCTGGATCCTGGCGTGCTTCACGAGTTTCGATCGTGAAAACCCTTCCTTGCTTGTTTCTTCCTAGGGCAATCTTTCCTAAAGTGCCCTGCTTCACCACATTTGTAGCAGCCTGGTATTCTCTTATTTCTTCCATCTGGGTCCTTCGCCCAACAGGCGTCCTTGCTGTGCCCTTCTTTTCCACACTTTCCACACTTAGGCCTCAGACATCGACCTTCATGGTGAAAATTGCATTCTCCGCACTTTGGTTTAGTCCCCGAGTATATTCTACCACCGGCCTTATTAGTGGCCCCATCAATTCTCCTGTCATGCGGCGGTTTCACCTTCTTTCTTTTGTTTGCTTTAGAGTTTCCGTAGCTGACTCGTGTGCCCACCTTTAGGTTCGAAGACTTCCTCTTCTTATTGCCTGATGACTCCACATGAGTCTCTTTCTTGTTATCCTCAGATTTCGAAAATTTTCCCGCACGTAGAGCTTCTTCAGTAAGAGTGACACTCATATCGATAGCCTCTGCAATGGTTGAGGGCTTCGAGGTAGTAACCATGCTCCTGATCTGAGGTGCAAGTCCCCAAATGAATCGTTCAACCCTTTTGAATTCCGGTTTGACTAAGTAGGGGACGACCCTAGACAAGTCGTGAAATCGTTGGACGTATTCAGAAATCTTTGGTCCGTCCATTTTTAAGTTCCAGAACTCCACCTCAAGCTTCTGGATTTCAGCCCTAGAACAGTATTTCCTTTCCATCATTTCCTTGAGCTCGTCCCAGCTCAGTGCATAAGCAGTATCTGCACCAAGGGTTTGAACCTGAAGGTTCCACCAGGAAAGTGCGCCATCTACGAATAACCCTGAGATATAGGTAACTCTCTGTTGGGGCGAACAGTTACTCATTCTTAGAATGGAGTCAGTCTTTTCTGCCCAACGAACAAATGCAACGGCACCTCCTGTGCCATCAAAATTTAATGGCTTGCAGTCTAGGAACTATTTATAGGTGCAGCCAGTTGGAGGGTTATTTTCAGTAGTGCCATCGCTGTGCTTAGAGCGGAGGGCTTCATGTCGCGCAATTGCCTGTGAGATGCATTCTTGCAGTTCGGCTTCTGTCCTTGGCAACGTACTGGTGTTTGTGTCTCGCCTGGGCGGCATTCTCTTCTGCCAAAATGGTATGAAGTAGGTTAGACAACATTCCAATTGTCTATGAGATACATAGCACCATAAGCCATTATGTAATCACCCAATTTCACACGTATATATAATCAGTGTATAAGCGAGGAAATAGTTATTGAGCCTTCACATAGGCTTGCCAACTTGGCTTATTGTTTGAAATGAACTCGAGGCTACATCGCCTTGGTCATTCAAGTTTCAGTTATTTCCTGCTACATTGGTTTTCTTAGGTCTTTAGCTTTACTGGTGCGTATATTTCCCTTTTGATGGGGTTGTTTGTGTAGAGGTGATAGGGAGTGTATCGCCACTGATTCTTTCTGAATGTCATTCCACCTCTCTTGCTTAAACATCGTCTTCACAAACGTCTCACATGCAGGTAGAAGTGTCAGTCACGAAGTAGGCTAAGCCAGGCTTCCTACTTTCTATCGTGCTAAAGCACTGATCTATGTGTTGTTCTACCAGATGAAGGTGGGGACACCTATAGATAAATTTTCTATGATTTTCATTAGCTTGACCCGCAGAGTCCACCAGGATTTCTGTGCACTACAAGTCGTTATTACGTGGGCCCCCGTAATAATAAATTGTCTTGCACAGTTACCCCAAATTTTCTCTCGTTCAAGCAGATGATCAATCAAGGAGGGGGGACACTACTGTCCTTATACCTCTTGTCATGGAAAGGACCTTTACGATGGTCCACGCGCTAACATTCGTTATTGTTACGCGCGTATAGGCACGATGATTAGATGGAATAGGAATAGAGAGAATTCCTAGTAGTTGGAGGGGCAACTTCGAGATGAATACTTCATCTTCCTTTTCTGGTCAAGTATGTCGTCAATCTTGCTTCACATAAGCCGTAGGGATCTCGTCCCGTTGATTGAGAATTCGTTCAAGGTTGCCGCCTCTGCCTCGTCATCATCACCGTAGTTAGGCAACTTCACGATCGAGAGGGAAGAGCAGCCATCTCCTACGGAAGCAAGCTCAGCATCTTGTTTGGTAATCACTCCCAGCCATGAGCTTTGCACAGGATGCGAGGTCGGTAGCTTCATCGTGCGAGTCACGTATAGTAATAGGAGTCGGAGTCGAAAGTATCTTATTCACGTCAATAATCATTCCGTACAATTATTTGTGTGTATGTATATCAATAACATATATGCTACTTAGCATAATCAAGCATTTTAATGCATTATATCATGTATAACTCTCGTTTTTAGGGGGGTCATTTTGTTTTTGGCTAGTCTAACTCGTGTAGACTATGCTTTGGTTGGCACCTTATTTTAAAGGTATTCCTCACTAATGTCCTTGCCTTGTCACTTTTTGAAAAGTGTCTGACTTGTGGATCTTGGCGCTTTCGTGAATGCAATGAAAACCTTTTTGTAAAATGTTTTCGTGAGAGAACTCTAGTGATTGTAGTCTAGACTCGAGAAAGAATCCTAGTTCACTACAATCGAAGCTCTGATACCAAACTGTCACACCCTGACTTTTGCGGAAGCGTATGATGTGTGACTAGCTTGTTATCATTGCATTCAATCGTAATAAACAACTACATGATCAAAACGATGTTCATCCATTCATGAAAATTTGAGTATTACAAACACTTGTTATTTAAGTTTTCAAAACACGACCTTTGACAAGGTTACAATTCAACAAAAGTGGATGACATCTAAACTTGAAGTCTACTTCTAGTTACGACACCTGCGCCCAAGATCCATCCTGTCACCTGAAATACATGTAATTTTTGGAAAACATCAACATAATGTTGAGCGAGTTCATGCGTCTTGTTTGTATAAATAACGTATTCTTGTGTAAATCAAGTTTTCTTGTGTACACCACGTACTAATTGAATGTTTGTTCAAGGACATTAAGGCATGTGAGGACATAGGGAGCATTATTATGGCTCATACCCTTGTCGATTTTCCTCGACTGTGTCAATTTCCCTTGACCGTGTCGATTTCCCTCGACTGTGTCGATTACCCTCGACTGTGTCGATTTCCCTCGACTGTGTCGATTTCCCTCGACTGGGACTCCGAAGCACTACTAGGTACTAATTGTGACCATGAGTGGGGTTCGGCCGTACCCGTTAGATCTAACCCTCGTCCCTAATTAAGTATTAATGGCATTTCTGTATTTAGTCTATGCTCACATGATCTAGTATGTTCTAGGCATTTCTTTATGCTCATCATATTGCACTCACCATGAGTGCTTCTCGTATTTTTACCATTTGTAAAAATTGTAATATAAGTAACATGTATTTCACCCCCGAGAGTTATAAAAACTGAAAACAGTTAAAGAAAAGGGGGAGCATGAACTCACAACTTTGCGTTCCTGTGCGTCGTAAACTTCACCGGATTTGCTTAATTAACGTCGTAACCTATACGCGTTTTCTTAACGTTAGTCACTAGACTTGCGTCGCACAAGTACAGTCACTCTCTTTTGTATATATATTCTTGTGTTAAAAATATTTTATATTTTTAACTAAGTATCTCACTTATATTATTTTCTCAAAATTAATATAAGTATCTCGTGTTTTGCACTTTGCACCCGAATTATGTATCTTGTATGTTGTATGTGAATTTTTGTATTCTTACTCGTTACGAGTATCTCTAAGTCATATTATTTTTACTCTAAAAATAATATATACCTATTTCACAAAATAATCACATAATCACACAAGCGATAAATATATATTCTAAATATATATTTAACAAGTTTTACTTATGAAAATCCACCTCCGGTATTTGGTAATTTTGTAATAAAAATCATGGCGAAGTTTGTTTGGAAAACAAGTCAAAAATACATTCATAACGCTTGTCACCAAAAATATTCTAAGTGTTATTTTCTGGAAAAATTTCGCCAGAGTTTCCTCTGTAACTGGAGGTGGCCACGCTTACTAGCGTATCATTTTCTTTTAAAAATTCAACCAATCAATTTCCAATCGTCATCAAACTAGTCCAACATAAACATATATCGCAATCACATGAACTTGCAAGTTGTGTAAAAATGTGTAGTAACTCTTCAACACATTTAGTAGGTTTTTCCATCTCTAAAAATAAAATCATTATCTCGAAAATTTTATTTTTAAAGAATATGAAGTTTTACAACTTCTAGTCGGTATTTACGAAAATACTTCTTTGTTAAATTCTTTTGTTACACAAGTGTCTACGCACTTTTTGGTTCTCAAAAACACCTTTAGTTTAGGAAAGGTCTGGTTTTAAAACATGGTTTCGTCTTACAGTTGGTTCTTCGAAAATACCACTTGTAGATCTTTAGATCTACTAGTTTAGAACTCCATTTCATAAGAAAAATTGTTTTTACACAAGTTCATGTTTATGTTTGAAAGGGTTCGTCATCTAGTAACTTCACAACTTAACATAAGGCTAGTTCATGTTCCATGAACATGATCTAGCGTGGTTTGATGACGATCCATTCCAACACTAGTAATCAACAACAATAAATAATCATAACAAAACTAGTTTCAAAAGTTTTACACTAACATTCATTCATTAACCACCATGTTTATTATTTTTAGTAGACTTTTAGTTTCGATCTCTAGTGTTCGTGATTTTTATCCGACAAATTTCTTATTAACCACTTTAGATATGAACAATAGGGTGTTTAGAGTCACTTACTACTAGCTCGAGGCTAGGGAAGAAACTAGACGAAAAATGGGTGGTTAATAGCGTCGTAGAGAGGTCCTTACGATTCCGTATGCGCCGAGCCTCCTTGTATGAACTCTAGCACACTTGTGAGTATATAAAATGGCTTGATTGGAATTGGAAAGTGAGTGGATGAGGATGGTTGTGTTTGGCCGAAAGTATTAAAGAGGGAAAGAAAGAAATGAAGTTTTTGTTTGGTGATTTGTGAAATGAGGGTTATAACCTCTCATGCTTATTTAATATCCATTTCCCCATTATCCATCATATAATATGTTAATTAGATACTAGACAAAGTTTAATAAAATAATCAAGTAATGAGTGGTGTATCACCACATGGGGAAAACCGAACGTTTGTAGGGGGGGCATTTGGTTGGGAATTAACTAGGTAGTTTAAGTTTAGTTGGAAACTAGTTAGGTGGTTAATTTAATTATTAGTGTGTAGTAAATTATAACGGGTGTTAGGGTATTCGGGGACCCTAACTGGCTCAGAAAAATATAAACAATGTCATGTCAATATTTTTATGTTCCGGGTTAAATCCGGTTGTTCGGTTAGACACCGGTTCGTTAAAGTGCTAAATTACACTTTTTAGTGTCTAATAAGTACCTTTTTGTATCCTTTCGATTCCCAACACTTGGGGAAGTATTCTGGATAATAAAACATAATTTCTGCATAATATTTTAGTGCTATAATGCTGATTATAGCTGAATTATGTAAATTTCTGCACTTAAAGTGCGTTTCGGGTACTTTTTAGTGCGTATTTTAGCTTCCGGACGGTATATATGTAACCCTTGTATGTATCCTTGGGTTTTAATGTATTTTTGACGTTGGACCTACACCTAGGCCCTAATTCTAATGTCCGACCGCTTTCTGCAGTTCTGTTGACACGATGTGTCTTACCGGTGAGTTTACTAATATTTCCGACGCAACGCTCTCGTTTATGCATAAAGCTATATTTTGTAGCACAAAATGTGCATGAATTCACTTGCATGGAATTCAGAAATTTATTTGTCTGGTAAACCAGATCATGCACAGTCATTTAAGCACAAATTACTATTCATTTCGTGTACGGAATGTACGGAAAAGTGACGGTTGTCACACATCAATATCTGCATCGACTGACGCACTTGATGTCTCACTCACATGATCATCACCTGAACTCGAGGATTCTTCATCTGAACTTCTACTGTAACCAGAAGAGTCTTCATCTTCAGACGATTCATCACCATTGATGGAAGATTCTCCACCACTGGCGTGATTTAGATCCTTGACAACCTCAGCAAAACAAGCGGTTACAGTAGATGGCCGATAGACTTGCTGTTGTGGAGCTGGTTGAGGAACTGGTTGAAGCGGATTTCCGTACAAGTATGTTGTTGGAGTTGGCTTAACAGGAACTTGGATAGGATTGCCATATAGATCTGTTGGTCCAGTAGATCGAACAGGTATTGGATTTCCGAACATATCAGTTGCTGTGATAGATCGTTTCATATTGGATGTATGATAATGAATACCTGAGCCCAATGTATTAAAGTGTTTCTCACGAAGTCTTGGATCCAAGTCCACAAAGAATTGTTGCAAGCCCACTTATAATGAGATGTAAATAAAAAAAAAATGGCCCAATACATGCAAAGGTTTTAGCGAAGCCCAAAGTTTTTTTTTTTTTTTTTTTTTTTAAAAAAAATTGATTTCTAGTGAAGCCCAATTATAATGAAGATGGGTGATTTCGTCCAAGTCAAGACAGACACACAAGTGTTTTTGGCAAAGACAAGAATGATATGCAAACTGATTTCGGCCAAATGTGATTTCAGCAAAGGAGTTTGATTTCGGCTGGAGGTGATTTCGGCTGAGGGGATAACTTGGAGGTCCGACGTAACAGAAGCCCAAATAGAAGCCCAAATTTTATGCGAGCCCAGTTCTTGTGCGAGTCCCACTTCTTGTGCGACTAATCAAGTCTTGTGCGAGTCCAATTCAAGTTCTTGTGCGAGTCCAATTCTGATATGTCGATGACACAAGAGCCCAAACAGAAGCCCAATTTTTTTGTTGTGCAAGCCCAATTCAGACCTTGTGCGAGTAAACGAATGTTGTGCGACCAGACATCTTGTGTGACCAATCTCTTGTGCAACTGAATATCTTGTGCGATTAGATAAACATCTTGTGCGACTGACTGAATGAATGTCTTGTGCGACTGAATGAATGTCTTGTGCGACTGATACTCTTGTGTGATTTAAACAACTTGTGCGATCTGACACATTGACTTTGTAACCTCCTGACACAACAGCCCACTATCGGCTACACCATGCTCAATTCTACCAACCAAATTATGGGCAAACAATATTATAATCAACTCACAATTTTCAATAACAAACACTTTCACAAGTAACTTTCAAGGATCAAAAAGTAGATTTTTATGAACACTTGAAGATTGTGAAGAACACTATGAACTCGATGAAGTTTCCGGTGAGCCGAAACTTTCCGAACACACTATTTTGTTAAAATGTTTAATAAAAACCCATAACTAACAAGTGAACATGAGAAATAACAAGGTTTTTAACCAAAATACACAGCAAAACAACAAGATTCAATCCCGATTTAAAATGTTTTTCAGAAAATATGAACTTTTGAAACCCAAAAACAACTCGGTTTTAAGAAGGAGAAGAGCCAAGGCTTTGATACCACTTGTAGGTCCGGCTAGTGGAGGATCTAGTCGCCTACTCCTTGTGTACAAACACGCCCGGTTGTGCGGAATCCAACCGGAGATGCAAACCGAGATAGAACACGACAAGAACACGAGAAGGAGACCGAGACTCAACGATTAACACCAATGTATTAATACTTGAAAAAACAGTTACAAATCAATGTTTACAAAATAATCTTTGCAAACTCTCACTAGTTCTCTCGGGTTCTTCCTTTCTTCGGTTCTCTCTTGTGTCCGGTTCTCACACCCCCCACCGAAAACACTTGTTTTCAGTATATATATGTGTTGTGCCTTGTGCGGTTGGGGTTCGGCCCATGTGGGTGAAAGCCCAAAGATGATTGGCCCAGAATTCATGTATCTTGTGCGATTTGATTGGTCTAAACTCAATTCACATGCACGTTCATTTTGTTCAAATATGCAAATTGTAACATATTAGTCAACAAGTGACATCATCATGATGATGTCATGATGATGTGGCAGCGGGAACCGGCTCGCGGCGCTTCGTGCTTCGCGTGTCGAACTCTGGGTCGCACGACGGAGGAATGTCGTGTCGTCGGGCTTGAGCCGAACCTAACCGGGTCGAACCGAACCGAGTCGAACCGAACCGAGTCGCGTCCACATAATATGTATCAACACTACCTAATTGTGATGGTTTTATCTTAACTTCTATATAACTCGTACTTTTTTAGAAACAATTATGACGGAACTCATTGATTTCCGTATTTTAAGTACCAGTTACGAACTTGGCACATGGACTTCGCTTGAGATCTTTATATTTTAGTGGGAATATCTGTGTTAAATCCAAACTCACATTCACCAAAGTAGAATAATATGAGATCTAGTAACGTTCAAAACTTGTGACAGGCATCTCTAATATTCAACGGAACATATGCAAACCACATGTCGCTTTATCCCAAATTTCACAAAAAATGGAATAAAATAAGCACCATTTGTTTGATCTCAAGATTTACACAACTACATTTAACTACATAATTGTGATGGTTTAACTTAAACTCCATATAAACTCATGCATTATTAGACACTATCAAGATGCAATATTGTGTGTTCATTTCCATTTTTTAAGTACCAGCAAGATGATATTGCGATCTAGGGACATAGACCTTCATTTGAGATATCTATATTTTCTTTATCAGAATGTATTGAGTGTTGTACAAACTCACATCCACTAAACTAGAATTATATGAGGGTTTGTAACGTTCAAGGCTCATGACACGCATCTCAAGTATTCAATGGAGCATATGCAAACTGTATGTTGCTTACGTACATTCAACCTAATGTGGTGAAGCGACAAGAGGTAGGCCAACAAACCAACTTATCATCTCATGTTTCCAATCTACTTATAATCCAAACAAGAGAAAAAAGCTTCCCATCCTATGTAATAATCGAAGTAAATCATGTGAGAATATTATCTGCTTTGCCCTCGGTGGGTTACCTATCTAGAAACTAATGAATTTTTTTTCACCCAACGAGTTGCTCGCCCCGGCAAAACGCGTCCTAGTAGAGAAAGTTTCCACTCCATTATAAGGAAAGCTTTCATCCCCCTAAACAAATGTTAAGACTTACATCTCAACCTCGCTTACGGAACCCAACATCTGTTGGATCAGTTCTGTTTTGAACATAAAGGAAAACATGAAAACATACCTTTGATTGCATCAGCACAGGCTAGCAGAGAATCTAGATGTAGACGCAGCAATAAGGTTTGACATGATTGTCATCTTGGTCTGGTTCCTCCTTAGGGTGCTGACTGATGATGGTGGCTTAGAAAAACCGATAAGGGAATCGGTATGGAGATGGAGGTCGAATTGATGTTATGACTAATGGGGTGTTTCTAATGTGTAACTGAGTAACCCTCTAACCTCCACATAATTCTCCTTATATAAGCACCCAGGAGGAAACCCTAATTAGTTAATAAGGGTAATATGGTCCATCAACAATTACCAACTAATTATTTAATAGGATTGTTATATATTTTGATCTATATAATGTAAATGATTATAATGGCTACAGATTAAATATTAATACGTAATATATTTAATCTTACATTCTCCCACTTAGCCGAGTAATCATTTACTATGAGTATTAGATAAGCCTGATCAGGAGTTAACACTCATTTTAGCCTTAAACAAGTACTATAGCAGAAAAATACAGCCGTTGAATCATTATGCGACTCAGGACCCCCATTAATCATACTATAGCCTTAATTTAAAACCTAATCGTGATGATCAAAATACGCATAAGCCCTTTGTTTGATTTGTAACTATATTTGTCTATATGCCATTATGCTAGCTTGACATATTCTTAAAGACATACAAAATCAAACTGATGAGGAAAAATTAACTAATACTTAGTCATTCATAGTACGATATGCAGTTGCGTGTGGCCATCAAATAATACCCGTCTCTGAGCTCTCTTAATAAGACTTATGGGTAATAGCCCTTCAGTTATAGGATCCTTAAGCATATCATGAATGTATTCGATACAAAACTTAGTTTCCTCAATTCGTTCATAAACGAATATTAATTGTGTATCGAAACTTAATGCAGCACCTCTTGAACTGTTACTGTTTAAGGAGTTATGGTAGCTGACTTTATCACACTAAGTCTTCAAAACATTAATTATATGGAGTTAATATACTTATGAGTCCACTGATAAATTTCCAACAACATTTAGTGACTATATTATGTCGTTACAACTTAGGTTGTTAATATCAGTGCATTATGACTCCTCCATGAAATAGGTTTTGTCTGCTGACATAAAGATATACCCGAAATTACATTCTTGTCATCTTTGAATATCACAAAGTTAAAGTAATAAACCGGTTTTAATTCTCACTTCTTCTTCAAATTATAGCTTCTCGTTTCCTTTAAAGATATTGTAATACTCCATTAGATGCTTCACATTAATCTAGACATATCTAGTGTGTTGCAATGTGAGTAATATCTAAACGAGTATAGACTTAAACTTACATAAGGCTTCTAATTAATGAAGCGTAAATAAATAATCTCATTTATCCTATTATCCTCTAAAGGAGAGCAGTATTGTCTGTTACATACGTAAGGACCCATTTAATGTTAAACTTATGGAACGGAACTAATATCCCATTGGGTCTATCTCAGTATGTTATGATATCAATCACGTAAGGGATATCTCTGAGATTTATTATATCAAAGTTTGTGTTAACGATGCTTTGACTTATGTAACATATACTTGTCAAAAGAATGTCATCTATGTAGACAAGTTTATCTTAGTTGCTCCCACTCATTTTGAGGTAGGTACATTAATCCACTTGATTCTTGATGAAAATAATTACGTTAGCTTTTCATCACATTATGATGTTTGCATTAACCCATACATGGATATTATTGGCTTACAAATAAAGTGTTCTTTAACCTTCAGTTTGAAACTTTAGGTTGTTATCTAATGAACATGTAAATGTGTCAGCCATTTGTTATGGAAAATTGTTTATAATGTTCATCTAATGTAGCTTTAAACTATTATAAGCTACTAGAACAGTGATGATCCTCAAAGAAATCTTCTGTAAGATAGGTAAGAAATACTCTTTGATAATTCATCTCTTCCTGAGTATAACCTTTGACAATCAATCATGTTTCTTAGTGTCTTAACGTTTATATATTAGGATTTGGTTTAGTTATGAACACTCTTAGGTAATTCAATCAAATCCCAAACGTTATACGAACACATAAAATCAGTTTTACTAGAAAACTGTTTTATTCCATTAAGAATATTGATTGACACTAATGGCTTAATTTGAAGAGACAGGATCAGTAAACATTTCCAAAATCCATTTCAACTTCAGTTAGGGAGGTTATCTAATCATCAAAGTTAGTAGGCTTTTAAACCTGGATGACCTCCTGAGTTGATTATTGGGTTCATTAGAAGTTTCAGTTTTATGGATTAGCTCTTGGTTAGGTTGCTGCCATTTTCATTCTAAGTTTGTAAGAGTTGGTGCAGTATGGTGTACAAGAGGTGTAATCGGAGTTAAATTCGAAGTGAAATTTAATGACACTCTTCCCCCCGCCTCTTGTATTCCTTGCAAACCATGATAAGGATTTTGACTGCTCCCACTGACCTTAGAAATCTTTAGGAACTCAGCATGCTTAGGGTCAATATGTAACGACCAACAAAATTCTAATAGAGAAACAAGTTAATGACGCTAGTCGTTGTAGTTTCTCTTGTTGAGGATTATGTTAGTTTAGGTAAGAAATCTAAGTGCGCCCACAATTAGGCAACAATGAAACTTTTGTAAGAGTAGCATTAGATTTAAGGAGATAAGTTATGATAGAACAGTGTCATAATGGAGCAGTGTCTTGCACAAGAGGTGTAAATTGAAGTAATATAAAGTTTTCACTCCCCACCTCTTGCAACTATTGCAAGTTATTATGAAGACACTTAATGCTCCCACTGATCTTTAATATCTCTAGAAATGCTGCAAGAGACGTTTCAATGAGCTACGTGACGTGGGAACCTATCACATATACGTTAGACTTTATTTGATTTCTTTAATGTCCAAATATCATAAGAAACTTAAGGACATATTTAATAGAAATCTTAATAAGTAAACATATGAATAGATTTCTTCTAAGACCGTGGGCCATATACGACAAAATTTAGATACAAGTTGATAGTCTTATAAATGATAAATGAATTATGTCTGAATATTTCATTTTGAATAAGTTCCACTAATGTCAATGAATGACTTATGATGGACCCATACTTATTCCTTAAGCCAAGTCATATTTAGGACTATAACGTCATGATTTAAAATCACTTAGAATGAGATTAAATGAAAAAAATCATCCTCATTAACCATGTCATGATTTCTCATGAATTTTGGTTATAATGGATGAAATTTATAAGTCTCATTTTCCTTTTGTCGAATTCTCATTTGCATGATGACAAAAGTTGTGAAAGCGTAAGGTATCATCTAGTTCCATCTTAGTAATGTTTCAATCCAGATATTTAGAACAAATAAGATGAGAGTTTAAGGTAAGTGTGACTTTATGTTGACTATGCAAACCTCACAACCTTCATAACATAGCTTAATTATGATACTATATTCTGATTAATTTTTAGAATATATAAGGTATCGAAAAGCGTTGTTAGAAGACTGCTTATTATGGTTCTTATAGCCTTAATATTTAATTTTGTCACTAACTCTCGTGTTAGTTATTTGTCGAGTTCTGGTAAGGAAACGTATGGAACTAGAGTCAACTAATCATGTGTTAATTGGAATATTAAAATTATCAGACTTAAATATCATTAGTAAGTGACTACTTAATTAACTTATCCAACTGTTCTTTTAAATAATGGATAGTCTCGTTGCTTATGCCTAGTCTAATGGCATAATTATGCAGTGAGATTTTTCCCTTGAAGAACCTTAAAGTTGGGATTTTGTACTTGAATTTTGTCTATGGACCTTAGAACAATCCTCTTTTAAAGTTTAAGTGGCTGTAAGGTGAGTAACAACTTACTATCCAGCTTGAAACATTTATTTCTTTGTACATATGTTGCTTATCAACACACTCATTATACTTTGGTACTTTTGAGTGTTATAGTTGATTTATAATGCATCAAATTTGTACAAGTGAAAAACTTAGTATGTAATGTACTGGAAAAATGTACTTATTTCCATGCGTAAGTCCTTAACTTTATGGGTCATGGTATTGTACATTATTATGTATTCACATATACCACTTAGCTTTACAATTTATAATTTAAATGAAGACATGCATCTTAGGAGTTCTAGTGATTATTCCACAATTATAGATTAGTCTTAGAAAAAACTTAATCTGGAATAACCCTTTAGTGACAGCACTTATTCTTGATTATCATAAGAGACATCATGTTCGATTTATCCTAATCATCATGCTTTACTTTTCTTCTGTAGTGCTTTATCAGAAGAGAGCAATAGGATTATCATGCCTTAAGAGATAATCAAGGATTTAATTTAAGAGCTAATTCTAATAGAAACTTTAAATAAAGCAAACATTTTAGGTTTAAAAAATTATAGTGGATGAGATATATATAGAAGAAAATTACAGTGAGTAAAATTATGGGTATTAAGAATAAGGCAGACGAAATGATCATAAAACTTAATTAAGGATCATTAATATAAGGATCATTGAGTGAAGAGGTTGTGATATGTCTATTACTAACATCAAAATAATAGACTTAGCTAAAAATTCTACTTAAACGAAGACAAAACAGCTTTGGCCAGAAGTGTAATCATTTAAGCATATGTGCAAAGTGGTTGTAACAAATCAGCTTTGGCCAGAATTGAAACAATCACTTTAGTTATGCACTTGTTGAGTATGCCATCTATGAATGAATTAAATCAGCTTTGGCCAGAAATTAAGACATTCATGCTTATGATGCATACACAACATAGCTTTCGTAAGACTTGAATGATAAGTAGATGTATCAAGTCAGCTTTGGCCAGAAATGATATATCAGAAGCTCATTCAAGTTAAGCTATTTTTGGTTTTGTAAAACATTATTTGATCCTTATTAATTAGCTAAGTAATTACAAAACCAATTATTTTTAGTTCACATTAAACAGCCTAAAATAATAATGAGGTTTCGAGTCACAGCCTTGTTGTCTCGAGTCGAGACCTTTGTCTCGAGTTGACACGTTATGGTCTTCGAGTCGAGATCTAATGATCTCGAGTCGAGACCTCTGCCTCAAGTTGATACGCTATGGTCTCGCCTTGTCACGTTATGGTCTCGAGTCGAGATCTAATGGTCTCGAGTCGAGACTTCTGTCTCGAGTTGTAATGGTTTAATGGCCTTAGTCGAATCCTCAGTGGTCTCGAATTGACACGTTATGGTCTCGAGTCGAGACCTTTGTCTCGAGTTGAAAACTTTTGAGAATCCTTATGATTTCGAGTCGAGATCTTGTGGTCTCGAGTCGAGATCTTGGTCTCGAGTCGAAACCTGATGGTCTCGAGTCCACTGTTGATAGCTGTTTCTTGTGATAACATAACTGAAATTCGAAATCTAAGGGATTATGAGATATTGTTTCCTGTTTTAAGATGATCTAATTTTATCAACATATTTCGAAAATTATGATATGTTTATCTAATAACAGTTTTTTCGAAAATCTATTGAGGACAAAATAGATCAAAAACAGAAAAAACACTTCATAATCCAAATCATATTCCAAATCATAACAGAATTTTTCGAATTTCCTAAGAACATGTGATGAACCCTAAACATAAAACATAAATTCTGGAACCCGAAACCTGAATTTTAATAGCTTTTCTAAACAGATTTCGGTTAAAACATAATCTAGTTAATTTCGAATGAGTATATAATTAACCTTTTACGAAAACAGTGGTCTCGAGTCGTCCTTTATGACTCGAAAATTGGCTGTTCATAAGATCTTCAAAAAAATTCCGTTTTCCAAGTTTCAATCCCAGAATTAATGGATACGAAAACAGAACCGACTAATCAACATATGCTCTGATACCACATGTTGGATCAGTTCTGTTTTGAACATAAAGGAAAACATGAAAACATACCTTTGATTGCATCAGCACAGGCTAGCAGAGAATCCAGATGTAGACGCAGCAATAAGGTTTGACATGATTGTCATCTTGGTCTGGTTCCTCCTTAGGGTGCTGACTGATGATGGTGGCTTAGAAAAACCGATAAGGGAATCGGTATGGAGATGGAGGTCGAATTGATGTTATGACTAATGGGGTGTTTCTAATGTGTAACTGAGTAACCCTCTAACCTCCACATAATTCTCCTTATATAAGCACCCAGGAGGAAACCCTAATTAGTTAATAAGGGTAATATGGTCCATCAACAATTACCAACTAATTATTTAATAGGATTGTTATATATTTTGATCTATATAATGTAAATGATTATAATGGCTACAGATTAAATATTAATACGTAATATATTTAATCTTACAACATCCGCTGGCACACAGACCTAGCCCAGGCTAGGCTATCTACATCCCAAGTAAACTGGGTAACCCCGCACTAGGTTGCCCAATCAAGAACTACTTACGCTTTGTTTTCACTTTACAAATTGTTTGCCCAGGAAAAACACATCATAGTAGAGAAGGTTTTTCCACTCCTTGTATAGAACACTTCATTTTCTCCCTCAACTGATGTGGGAGTTACCTCCTATATTATGTGTGCAACTTCTAAAAACTTTCAACTGAAAATCACATTATTTTGATAACACATACGGTCTTTGAACCCAACATTTAGACAATTACTACACTATCTAAAGGTTAGCAGAATCTTCAAGGTCGAAGATATATTTTATGTCATTGAATTTAAGATCCCTTTTTCTATCTTGTTCATATGGCTTTCACAAGTCAGTTATAGTTTAAAAATTTATTGAGAATATGGAATTAGGTTTATATTTATAACTACGTGCCCTTTTGATATAAATTAATCATGGGTTCATCTTCATATGCGACTCAAGCTTAACGCAAGTAATGAGTGGTTTGGGGGAATCTTGAATAAGTTTCCATATGTGATACTCATCTGACACTAATGTGACTATATTGAGATCAAACGGGTGAGCTACAAATCGGTTTTCCATTATTGGTCAATTTGGTTATTTATGGTCGATTTTAGCTAAAGTTGCCTTCCTAGTTGGCACCATGTTACAGGAGCTAAGGCAGTATATTATGCTCACGCAACATAGATGAACGTTGCCGCTTTATTCATGAACCGTTATATAGGATCAACCCTAGAAAATGAAACTAACCGAGTTTATTTTAGTAACAAATATACACATTCTCATAGTTTCTTCTTTTACATCTAGTTTATGTTTGTGTTATTTTTAAAGAAAGGAAAAATTACACGTTTTGTCCTTTATCTTTATACCCTTTTTTAGGCGGTGTCCTTTTCAACGAATTTTGACAGGTTTGCACTTTATAGGGAATTTTGTTACGCGTTTTCTCCTTTAACCCTAACCCAGTTAGATTGTTTTGTTAAATCTGATCATGTGACTTGCATGTGAGGGTATTTTTGTCATTTCACCTTAAAGGACTAAATATGTAAATAACTTCTCTCCACCACCACCAAACACCCTCCTACCACCGTGACTGCCGGCACCAGCCACCACAAAATTAATCGATCAAATTAAATTACAGATCAATTTGTAATCAAATTACAAGGAATTGATTGAAGTTTAAGCAACACAAACAAATCTAATCAAAATACATCATAAATCACAGATCAATTTGTAAATATGTACAGAACATAACCTAACTTAAACTTTTGTAATCAATAATTAACATACTGAATCACGTCGCAAGATGTCTAATAGGTGCCGACTTCTCTTTGTCTTGTCTTCATCATCCAAAAGAAACCGTGTTGTTTAAATTGAAGGCAAGAAAATCAAGGAAGGTTTTGGATTGAATTGAAGGCGATTTAACAAGAACATTCCCCACCAGCAACCACCATCCGCCACCAGCAACCACCTCACCCACTTAAGGCCCTACTCCTCTTCCTTATTTTTACTCACGATCAACACAATAATTTCTCATTTGTCACAAATTACTTGGTGGAATCAACAGATATGGAAAGAAATGGCGTTTGGGTGCGGCGACGGGGGTTCTAGGTTTCCGGTGGAATCAACAGATTTGGAAAGATAGGGCGTTTGGGGGCGGCGACGAGGGTTCCAGGGTTCCGACGGTGGTGGTTTTTGATGGGCGGTTGTAGTGGTTGTGACGGCGATGGATGTTAGACGATGCCGGGGTTGAATGGTGGTGGAAGATTCTGAACGGGTAGTGGTGGGTTGTTGGCAGGTGGGCGGCGGGTGGTTGTGGGTTGATGGTGGTGGCAATGGCAGGTGGGTTAATGGTGGTGGTTGTTGGTTGATGGTGGTGAGAGGTGGGAGGTGGGAGGTGGTGGGTTTAATGTGTGAGAGAGTGTGTGGCAGGGATAGAGAGATCTGGAAAGAGAGAGTGAGTGATATAGAGAGATTAAAGAGAGTTATTCTAATAATAATTTAAAAATGTTTTGTTTTATTTTTTAAATAATATTAAATAAAGGGATAAAAAGACTAAAATACCCTTGGGTAACCAAATTTAACAAAAAAATCTAACTAGGGGTTAGGGTTAAAGGACAAAACGTGTAACAAATTCCCTATAAAGGGCAAAACCTGTCAAAATTCGTTGAAAAGGACACGGCCTGAAAAAGGGTATAAAGATAAAGGACAAAACGTGTAATTTTTCCTTAAAGAAATATATTCATGCAATTTCTCCAAATACAACCTTATCTACATACATGGTGTAGGACCGAGTTTCGTGACCGAAACCGTGATTCGTGTGAGATCGGTTCAAGATGGGAGAGATTAGAGATGATAAACAAACAACTTTGTATTAATCCGGTAGTAAAACATTACAAATCGGCCCGATTAACAAGCTAACCGAACCATACCAAAGGAGTACACATCCGGGGAGAGACCAAGTGGTGATCTCTCCCGGTGAGGTCTCAAACCTCCTAAAATCTCCAAATGTTTGAAATGGCAAGGGTTTTCTATTTATAGTCACACCCTTGTCTTGCAAACACACACGGTCAACCGAATAACCCTCTCGTTTGACCACTTCAAACGAGCGGGTCTATACACGTTCGATAGACCGTTTCACTAACTATTACAAATTCAGCGTAAAATAAATCTAATCTATTCGACAAGCATCGGACACAAAATCTGCATCAACAAATTCCCCCTTGTCCGTTGCTGTCGAATGCCGAAAATGCAACTGCAATCGATCTTCAGTTAAGTATTCATCTTCTCTGTGTTAACAAATTCCCCCTTGACCGATGATCCAGGTAAGTAGTATCTTGACGCTTCTTGTATAATAGTTCCCCCTCAAAGTATGCGTATCCGTGTTGGGTGTTGTGCAATTTCCTCAAAAGGCTCAATTGACCGATCTTCCGCTGATCTTCCAATACTCCAACCGGCATTTGATAAGGGTTCCATTCTTTAAAAACTGCATCAAGTCTTGATCTTCAAGCATACTACATTGGTAGAGGTTTCTGGTGAACTGTCTTCTGTAAACCGTCTTTGTGGAATCGACCAAGTAATGCACTTTAATCTTCAGCATCAACACTCAGGAAAGTCAGCTAGACCAAGTGTATCCCTTGCAAGCTCAACCAGCATGCTTAGTTGAACTACATCCAGATCTCATTGTCTCTCCTTTGTGAAGTTGACCACGTAATGCACTACGGATCTTCAGCATCAGTACTCAGGAAGTCAGCTAGACCAAGTACATCGTTTGCAAACTCAACGAATTGAGTTACCCCCAGATCCCTGTAAAATCCCAAAGAAACATCAAACCCAAAACCGAATCTTGCAGGTCTTCAGTCTTGAACTATCAGCTTTCATAACGATTCCCCAGGTCTTCAGTGAACAGCGCTTTTGTAACTACTGTAGACTTTAGAAACCTGTATTTTTCCGTGCAAAACCCTTCACGCTGGCTGGAGAATTAATTAAAATCCTCAAATATGTGTCTGTGCAAAACATTCCACGCCGAACCGTTAGTATCACCAGAAAATCACAAACTCTACCACCTGTGATTGCGTTTAGAAATTTACCGAAGAAATTCAACATACGAAAATTTTTATTCCCCCTTTTCTTTGGTAAGATCTCTAAACCTTAACAGATTCCCTCCACTTTAAAGGAACTGTCATCAACTTTCAAATGTTCACCAATTCCCTTCACTTAGCGGAACTGTCGTCAATCTTCATTGAATGTTCTCGGTTCCGAAAAATCACGAAAACGACTTTCTTCTTTGCATATTCTAGTTGAATAAGAACGTCCCCTAGTACCCCATAGGATCCGACTTGTATCCCTCCAAAGACTTTGTGAACTCGTTAGGACCGGTATTGACATTCTAGGTTCATTCATTCATTACCAAATGCGAGAATATGACAATAAACAAATAGATTTCTTCGTTGCATATATTCTAGTTGATAAAGAAATTTCGCCTAGTACCCCGTAGGATCCGACTTGTATCCCTCCAAAGACTTTGTGAACTCGTTAGGACCGGTATTGACGTTCCAGGTTCATACGTTCGTTTTCAAATGCGAGAATATGACAATAAACAAAATGCTTTCGAACATTTACGAATAACCGATAACAATCATAAATATTGACGTGCGGAAGTGAACATACCGTTTTGTTTTTGGCCCATAGTAGTCAAGTCACCAAAATTTGACGTTTGCATCGGTAACCGTGACTACCCCACATTTTTCAAAAATCAAGTTTTCATCATCTTTTTTTTTTTTTTTTTTTTTTAATCATGCCGCATCATCCCACGCGCTCCCAAAACCCGTACGAATTTCGACATTGAAGCTCGATTCAAATATCCTATGCGAAAACCCGACCAAAACTGATCAACATTCCATCACCGCTAATAATTTTTTTTTTAATACCCTGCCCAAGTAGCATTCCTCACAATACGTCCATCACTCATTCAGTCATTTCATTGGCCCATAAAATAATCTTGTATGAGTTTGAATCTTTCACAATAAACACCTAGCTACTTAATCTTTCACATACTCCCAACTTGACTTTTATATTGACCAGACCACATAATGTGCAAATCACTAATCCCATCATGCACATGTCTAGACTTCCATGCTTGGCACAATTCAATATGTAAGCCCACATACAGAATAAACTCACAATTTCTAATACCCAAATGTCATATAATATAGCATCATTATATGAGTGGGCCATTTAGATCCAAAATTTTCGTGAGAACAAGCCCAAATAATAAATAAAAAAAAACTAGGCCCAGAACATGTTTCAAGACTACTGTAGATTCTGTTGACCAGACAAAGAAAAGTACCATACCCTGTTTCTCCTTTTTTTACTTTACAGCTGCCAACAATCTTCTACTTTGTCTCTCTCTTTGCGATAACAAGAGCAGCAACAGTCATTTTTTTTTAATTACCTTCAAACAATCAAAACCCCAAATGCTCAAAGTCACCAGCTAATTTTATCTCCATCTTCGATACACAACTCAAAGATCTTCCTCTGCGATACACACCTCCAAAAAATCAAAAACATCTGATGAAACCCAAATCAGAACAACATCGCAGCAGCAAATGGTATCTCCGTTTGTTGAAAATTTAGTCGGACCAGCCATCTTTCAAGTCTCTCAGTTCTGTCTTCGTTAAAACAACAAGCAGCAGCCGACGAAAGTAAGGACATGACGAAACAAGTCTGAAGTGTGTTGAAACGACGAAACTGATGACTGGATGTGAACGACGAAACAGGTTTGTTTTGTTTAATCGACGAAACAGGTTGTTATTGATCGACGACGAAAGTGGAGGAGGTGTTTCGTCATGGGGTCAGTTTCGTCGGGAGTGGGTATGAAGAAACCCTAGTTTCTTTAAGCAGCCGCCAAGAACATCAAGAACAGAGTGTACTGTTACTTCCCAGATTTGTATAAAAACATTTTGTATATGATTTTTGATGATGATAACTTGAATATTTAGGTGAAAAACATAAAACCCAACACTCGTTTCAGCACAGATCTGAATATTCGGGTCCAGATCTGAGTTTTTCTCATTTTCACCCAACTTTTCTTCTTGAACAAAAATCACTAAAATCACAGATCTAGAGCACATGTGACTTAGTAAACGGTTAGATTTACTAAATCGGTCACCATGGCTCTGATACCAATTGTAGGACCGAGTTTCGTGACCGAAACCGTGATTCGTGTGAGATCGGTTCAAGACGGGAGAGATTAGAGATGATAAACAAACAACTTTGTATTAATCCGGTAGTAAAACATTACAAATCGGCCCGATTAACAAGCTAACCGAACCATACCAAAGGAGTACACATCCGGGGAGAGACCAAGTGGTGATCTCTCCCGGTGAGGTCTCAAACCTCCTAAAATCTCCAAGTGTTTGAAATGGCAAGGGTTTTCTATTTATAGTCACACCCCTTGTCTTGCAAACACACACGGTCAACCGAATAACCCTCTCGTTTGACCACTTCAAACGAGCGGGTCTATACACGTTCGATAGACCGTTTCACTAACTATTACAAATTCAGCGTAAAATAAATCTAATCTATTCGACAAGCATCGGACACAAAATCTGCATCAACACATGGCTTACCATTAGGGCTGCAAATGAACCGAACGAACACGAACAAGACCTTGTTCATGTTCGTTTGTTAAGAAATATACGTGTTCATGAACTGTTCATGAACACTTACAGAACGAGATTTTGTGTTCGTGTTCATTTGTTAAGGATAAAAACTTGTTTGTGTTCGTTTATGTTTGTTAATTTTAGGAAAGGAACAAAAGCGAACGTTGATGAACACAAATGGAAACAAACAAGCGTTCGTTAACAAAATATATAATACACTGACAATTATGAAATATTTAATTTTGGAATTTTGAAGTATTTAAATAAAATATAAAAACTAAAAACACTAATGAACCATCGAAAACAATCAAACATGTTATCAAACGTTCACCAACATAAATGAACGAACGCGACCTCTGTTCGTATTTGTTCATTTAACTACACAAACAAAATTTTTTGTTCGTGTGTTCGTTTGTTTATA
Source organism: Helianthus tuberosus (assembly GCA_030545235.1). NCBI lineage: Eukaryota > Viridiplantae > Streptophyta > Magnoliopsida > Asterales > Asteraceae > Helianthus > Helianthus tuberosus. The sequence continues at coordinate 20,015,892 of CM060368.1, read as the reverse complement.
ATAAACGAATGTACACAAACGAACTTCCGGCCGAACGGTTCACGAACTGTTCACTGAACGTTTGATTCATTTGCATCCCAACCTACCATTCTGGTTGGCACCATGTTACAAGAGCTAAGGCTGTATATTATGCTCATGCAACATAGATGAATGTTGCCGCTTTATTCATGAACCGTTATATAGGATCAACCCTAGAAAATGCAACTAGCCAAGATTATTTTAGTAACAAAATTACACATTTTCATAGTTTCTTCTTTTACATCTAGTTTATGTTTGTGTTATTTTTAAAGAAATATATTCATGCAATTTCTCCAAATACAACCTTATCTACATACATGGCCTACCATTCTTCAACACTACTTCCAATTGGCTATCTGCCTCATGATATATTCCGGCTGTTATGAGCAAATATAAGTTTATATATTTAGTAACCCACACACGTATATCATATCCACTAGAATGATGTCTTCCAAAAAAAGTATCTTTTGATAAATAATAAATTTCATTTAATCTTTACTAATGAAGAATTTAGGGTTGATATCAAACCTCGGGTTTTAAAGTTTGCTTTAAGACTTCAAAAATGTTGAGCCGCCTCTGCTTAAAGAACAAACCAATATAAAATTTTCATCGAAATGCATATTTGGCCGACTAGAAAATTATAGATCTTTGGATGCATAGTATTTCGGGTTAGCCTGATTTTCAATTTAGTTATTATTCATGTGTCTTTTAGGGTGCTGTTAAGGTGTCTATTAGGTTGTTGATGACTTTAGTTTCTCGGTAGGTCTTTGCATCTTCCATGATGATTGAATCACTATGAGGTGGATGTTGGTTTAGAATTTTAGTATTTATAATTTACACTTATTGAACAAGTGATAATTTATGGAACGAAGCAAAACTTTTATCGGTAATCTTATAGCAATGTGGATTCGCCTAAGGTTGGAGGGGGCGCTACGTGTTGGGACTATGCGATCACCGTGAAACACCGCGCTACGTGATGGTCACGTCTGTATTGGATGATGCAATTATTTAAATTTTATTATTTTTGTATTTCCTTCTTTGCCTTTCTATTCTTTTTGTTTTGACAACTGATACATTAGTTTGGAGTAAAGCTTTTGTTTTATCATGAAATAATTTTGTTATTTAAACAAATGTTTATGCCACTATAACATGTAAGGTTAAAAGTGTTGATTCTTGTTGATAAACTTATAAATGTCAAAACGATTAAATAAACTGAACCTTTATTCTAAAATGGCAATAAAAACATAAAAATTAGTTAATTAATGTGCACTATATATATTTTTCAATATAAATTGTAATTTAGAGTTTACTAATACACCTTAACATATACCTTTGGGTATATATTATACAAGTAGTTTAAAATAAAGACATGTTATCAAAATATGTGTTAATCACTTGCAAGAAAGATAGAAAAAATCGTGACTTAAAGCTTGTAATGGAGTCTCATGAAAATGTTGAAAACCGTGTTTACTGGAACGCAAATAGAAATGTTGTAGGAAGTGGAATTGGCACGTTAACTTTTATGTTGTTTTTTTAATCTTTTATTTATGTTGTTTTTTTTCTACTTTTTATTTTTAACTTTTATATGTAATATGATACATACAATACAATACAATAGGATACGATATGATTTCATATAATATGATACATACCATTCAATACAATGTGATATATGGATATGATTGATATGATATGATATGATATGATATGATATGATATGATATGGTACCATACAAGATAATAACAAACAATGATTATTGATATTATTCATTTTTGTCAAATTGTAAATAAGACTAGAATTTATATCATAAAATTAGAAAAATGTTAATTCCATGGCAACTCAAAATAATTTGTTTTTAAAACCCACTTCAAAATTAGTTCTTTCGGTCATAATTCCATTGCCTTTAGGTTTGGTCTAAATTTTCGTGTTGTTCATTGATCACTGTTGGAGTTGACTGAGGCCACACATAAATACGTACAACAGCGAAAAAAAATGTTAGACTGAACAAGCGAAGGCCACAAATGATATAAAGACTATTTGTACTAATTACAGTTAACACACACTATTTGTACTAATTACAGTTAGTATGGAGGGTTTAAATGAATTTCAGAATGATATAAAATAGCTATTTTAAACAAAAGTTTTAAAAACTGTAAACTACCATCAAGCTTTAAACAAAAATATTTTATGTATGATCAATGGTTTAAATTATTGTACAACAAATTGTGCAAATCATAAAGGGAATCAGGTAGCATTGATGATCAGAATGGTGATATGGGCTCTTGCTTGGTAGCCCAAAAGAAGAATCTGAAATTAATGAACAAAATATGCTATAAAAATATGATGTGCTCTTGTTTGATTTAATGAAAATTTATTCTTAATTAATTAAGATTATATGTCTGATGTTCGTTTCAAATGAATAATCCGAGAAAAAATGTCACTTAAGAACATGTTTGTATACAATCATAATCAAACAATGTAGGAATCTCATAAAATACATTCTTTTGTAAACCGAGGTGCTACAGTCCAGCATTATTTGAACAATTAGAAGACAATACCATTCACAATTAGATGCAACCTTATTCCATATCCACATAAACAAACACCCAACTAATTTTCGAACTCATCAATGTCCTTCTGAGCCTCACTGATTTTCGGGGCTATTTCCTCGAGCTTTGATTTTGCTGTAGAATAGGCTATGTCGCAACGTTGACGGATGACAGAACTAGCGGCTTCGTACACCGGTGTACAAGTGATAAATTATGCTCATAATGACGCGTTCCACACCCAATTACCGACTCATCACATGCAATCAAAGAGTGACACGTTGCATTAAGGACATGAAAATGCACCAGAAGTCATGCTTGCAATGACATGCAACATCTTCTACAACACCCAAATTAATTACCCTATGAACGATCAACATGTTATGAACCGATCCCAATACACCGACCAAATATCAAACATATATAGATACAACAAAAACAGATTGAAAAGAAAAAATTCAGAAACTTTTGTCAAGTCAGGATTTTTTTGCTTCAATAGATTAAAGATCGATCTATCAAGGTTGAGGCAAGTAGCAAAAGGGAAAACAAAAAGACTATGATTTTGAAACGATTTTGATTGTGAAATCGATATACAATTGAAATGAACTAACAGAAAGATTCAGCCATTACAGCCGCCGCTGATGAACGAAATTGAGAGTGCTCCTCGCCGAAATCAGAGTTGGCGGGACCGGACTGGTATCTTCATTGCACAGCGGAAGCTAATATGATAAGACTTCTAGAAAGCGAACGCCCGCTAAGTACTCGAATCCTCATGGTTCTCCTATTCCAATCGTGCCATAATTTGAAAAAGTAACCTGAGAAAGAATATGCGAAAAATCAACATAAAGTTGGCGAGTTTATAGTTTGTTTGGAAAAATATTTGAAATAAATCTTTTTAAATAACCGGTTTTTAAAATATTGTTTGAGAAAACGAAATAAAAATCATTTTCTTGGCATGTTTTATAAAAACTTTATATTTGTGAAACTTTGAATGTGTAAAGCGTTATGTTTGTAAAACTTCGTATTTGAAAAACTTTGTGTTTGTAAAACTTGTGTAACTGTCAATGTATGCGCATGACAATGACAAAGATGCCTGCATGAGCCTGTATGTTGGACAATCCAGTCCTTAAGATGAAGGCCTTAGGATGCATGCAAGATTTGGGTTGTATGTGGGACACACTGTCCCGTTGTTCGTGTGCAGGACCAACCAGTCCTCCTGTTTGTATGTAGGACACCCCTTCCCATTGTAACTAGGACCAACCCCGTCACTAGTGTCTGTAGCTCATGCATGTTTCGTAAATGCTTATGTTTTTGTAAAAACCTGTATGTTTTGCATAAGTTTTTCGTAAACCATTTGAGTTTATTGAAAATCACCATATGCGTTAGTTAAAACTTGTTGTAGAATGGTTTAAAAATATAATTTTTGTTCATTGAAAACCTAGTTTGTTTTTGCCAAACGTGCATGTCTAGATATATGAAATTTTTTTTTATCAAAAACCTTGTATGTTTTTGTAAAACGTGCATCTCTTTCCACCCCGAAAACATTTATAAAAATGCAAAACCGTAAAAAGGTGGGGTTTTGAACTAACCTTGATTTCCTTGTGCAAAGCTAGCTAAATGTGCATCGATAGTGTCGTTTCCAAACGTGACTCGCTAGCGTGTAAGCTAAGACATTCCTAAAACGGAATAACTTATAAGTTTCTACTAAACGATGTAGTTAAACTATGTGTCACCGAGCTCTACGGAATCGCTAACCGATCGATCCGATGGTAAGTTGTTATCTCGAAAGAAATGAGAAGCTATGCGTGTTAAGTTTCGTTTAATATCGGAAACAATTAATAAGTCTTGGAAAAAACTTAGTTTTCAAGAGGTATAAAATATACAAATATTTATATTAAATATATAAATATATGGATAGAATCGCGTTAGTCGTCTCGAGAAGTCGTACATGTATGTAACGATTTTTTAAGTGAAATTAACATATTGCAAACCCGTACGTTGATATATAGTATGTCGTTTAGGCGTTTGAAATAAATATAAAAAGTTCTATTTATCTAATGGAGTTTTCGAGCTGTGGTCGTTTATAATAAATATAATAGTTATATTTATTTTATTAAAAGGATCATCGAGTTGTTTAACTGTTTGAAATAAATATATAAACTATATTTTTTTATAAAAGAATCCGAATTGTTTGATGTTTGAAATAAATATCTAAACTATATTTATTTTTATAAAAGAATCCAAGTTGTTTGATGTTTGAAATAAATATATAAACTATATTTATTTTTATAAACGAATTCTTGAAATTTCAATGTTTAAAACAAATATAATAACTATATTTATTGTTATAAATGATTTCCGAATCGTCGTTTTGTTTAAAACAATTGTGATAATTATTTTTATTTCATAATTTACTTCGAATCCGAATAGGTGTCGTCGAAAATAATATACGTTTGTATTTGTTTTTATTAAAAGTTACTTGATATCGATAGTTTTCGTTTTACAACAAAACACGTTTTGATTTACGGATTTTTATGAAAAATGGGCAGAGTTTCCACTATTTTTGGACGTCCCCGACAACACAAGTTGTCGTTATTTTTCAAAATTCAATAATCAATTCACCAATATATAATTTTCGTAAAAACGACAAAACATAAACTAATCATTAATCAATACGGTGTGAGCTCGATTTCGCGTAAGTAAAACAATCGTTAAATATAATCAACATAACTATAAACGTGTCGTTATATCTTTACCAATCTCTCGTGTCGATTCGCCGAATGGTTTGAATAAGTTGACCGAGTCAACTGAGTCGACCGGGTTTCACCGAGTTGACTCGGTTGACCCGCACCAAACTGAGTTGACTCACTGTTGACCCGAGCTGACCCGCTGACTTGTTGACCAAACCGAACCTAGACTCCAACCGAAGCGAAGCTGCTGTTGACCTGGTTTGTTTGTCTTTGACCAGGTTTGACCAAACGCGAACCATAGGGAATCTGACCAGGAAACAAAACTAATCTAACTTGAACCATCATGACCCCTAACCGAAACTGAATCAAATCACAACCACCACCACCGTGCTCCACTGCCGGTATCCTGACGGCTCTGCCATCCTTGCCGTTGCCTGCAGCCGCCGCACTGCCGCTCCGGTTTGTCTGCCTTGACACCCCCCTTCCATTGTCGTAGACTTTTACCACTGTCACCACCTCGAACCCACTAGTGTCGTTGTTGATGTTGCCGAAAACCACCATCATAACCACCGTCGCTGCTGAAACTGGTCACCGGGAACCTCCATCGGCTCGTCGTCGGAAGGTGGTTGAGGGTAGTTTGCAGGTGGGAGTTGACGATCTAGGAGCATGGAACTTCATATTGTTGGATATCGAGCTTGAATCACAGATTCAAACAACAAAGAAACAATACTGAATTGATCAAACAATAACACAGAAAACACAGCTGTAGGAACGTTATGCGACCTGACGAGTCGATCAGAAGAGTGCTCAGACTGAATCAGAGGCGGAATTCATTGATTCAGTCTTTGTTTAGCTTGGTTTCACTATTTAACGTCTCATTTATTGATCTTCTAACAAGTTACAAGCACTGGAGACAAAATGGCAGGGCTTCGCCGTACCAGACAAGACCACAACCTCCCTTCTATATGATTTCGCTCATATGAACCTCTATATATAGACACACTGATTTCGCTTATGTGTACATGACACATGAGCGGAATCACCTGATTGACATAAAAGCGGAATCAGGTGATGACACATGAGCGAAATCTATCAATCTGACCTAATAAGCGAAATCAAGATCTTAGTGATTTCGCTCTTATGACCATATGTCACTATGAGCGAAATCAATACTTCAACATGTTTTCTTGATTTTCGTGCATTGTACAATCAGCTCTAATCTAAGACCCGAATGAAGATGTAGTCGACAGACAACTGCACCAACAGACTCCCCCTTGAATGTTGACGGAATCTTCAGTGAGAGTCTTCAACATGACAACTATTCAATCTTGAATGGTCTTCTTCAGGAACTCTTCCTGGAATCATGAACCCGGATCTTTCTCTGGCTCTAACTCTCATCAGACTCCCCCTATCATCAAGCTGGGATCGCTGTCTGGAATTTGTTATCACCATTGAAATCAAATCCTGGCTTTCTCTTCTCAGGTTCTGATATATCTACTGGCTTTCCGTAGCGACTGAATCAGAAACCTACACAACTCAAACATAATCTTTACAAACTAACTATGTTGTGATTCAACTTAATGAATCAACTAAACCTTTGAGAATTTTTACATTTGAAACTTATCAAACTTTGAAACATTTCTAAATCTGATTCAACTTAATGAATCATTTTAAACATTTCAAATCAAATAACCAACCCATCTGTTCATCATGTTTAGCACTTGGAATTTTTGAAAATACAAAAATATTTTCGACAACTAGGATCGAATTCGGACCTAAACGAGTCGCTTAGAAGAGTTTATCTCAGTTTGAACGGCGGAAACAGACAAACCGAGTACAATTCAGCGAGAATTCAATTTAATATGTCGATATTATTAATCTGAATGACATGTATAAACGAATCGACACTTCGGCAGCACTTCGTGGCTCACCGGAAGACAACACCTCTAACTCTATATGTGATTTCGCTCATATGACCTATATATAGTAGTTGTGATTTCGCTTATGTGTACATGTACACAAAAGCGGAATCACTCACTGACATATAAGCGAAATCACCAACATGACAAATGAGCGAAATCTGATCTATCAACTTCTAAATTGTTTTGTCTTCTAGCTAATATCTAGTTCTTTATCACGTGCATGTTGTAATGATGATGCAATCATGTCATCACTTGGATGATGTCATCATCAAGAATGATGACATCATTCTTGTTCCAAACCAACAAACCCGAGACTCGACATAAGACGAAGACGACAGATGAATGCACCAACAGACTCCCCCTCAGATGTTGACGAGTCTTAAGTATATCACTTTCGTGAATTTCTCAAGAAATGTGCCGATTCATGTTCCACGCTTACCAACCTGGGAACTCCGGCAAGTCAGGTTTTTCATTTAAACAGATTCACCCAAGCCTGACGGTCCTTGGGTGATTTTGAATTCTTGTTCAACAATGGTGGAAAATTTGCATCATCCATTGTTAGACCAGAATTTTCTCAACATTTTCAATTTTCACATTCTGAAGAGGATACTCGAAATCGGAATAAAGTTTGTCTGTTCCAATCATAGTATATACTACCATAATCGGATTATCATTCCCTGATGAGATGGTGTTGTTGCGTGCTCCAAGGGAGTATGATCTTTATTATCTTGATATGAACATCGCAACACCAACAACTCATCAGAAACAGTGCCGGTGCATTTTATGAAAGTTGAATGAGAAAAGAGTATTAAAGTGTATCTCATCTGTTTCTACTCATTTCTAGCTTTGATTCATACTGATTATGTATTTCCGCTACATTTTCGGTAGTTACTAGCTTTTATATTTTGTAGTTTGACTTTAAAGGTGATTTCGCTCATATGGTCGAATAGTTAGGTGATTTCGCTTATTTGATCATTGCTGATTTCGCTCATTTGTCATGTCCTTAAGAGCGAAATCACAGCTTATATATATAGGGGTTCTCATAAGCGAAATCAGTAGTAAGACCTTGTATACCGTACCGAACCCGATTGAGTCGATCAGAAGAGTTATAAGTCCGATTCAAAGGCGGAATCAGAGAAACGGACACGAACACAGCTTGATAATCTAATATCTGTCACTTATATTGCTTTAACAATGATTACAACCTTGACAGAAATCCGGCAGCACTTCGTTACACTTTCAGAAGTCGCGTACCAAATGAAATGACAATGCACTTATTTATAGTTAAAGAGCTGATTTCGCTCATATGGACAATGTCCATAAAAGCGAAATCAGATACAAGTGATTTCGCTCTTATGGCATGTTCACAAAAGCGAAATCATCCAACTTTCATTTAGGTTTGTATCGTTATCGCAAATCTACTAGTCTAGCTGAGCCTATCGTCACATCTTTAGTAAGATCGTTTATCACATTTTATCTCTCCCTTTCTTTAGCATGCTGTGACAGTCTCACTGATCTACTATCATTTCCTCTTTTTCACAACAAAACTCATTTTTTTTTTCATTTTTCAATGTTTTTGACATTTTCAAATTTTCTAATTTTTTTAAAATTTTTACTCCCCCTAAAATCAAAATATGTCTCAATTTTGATTTTCTGGAAAAATTTGAAAACAAGCTGTACAAGAAATATGACAACATGATGAAAATCACTTCAATTCTCCATTCACTTGGCTTGAACAATCAGAACTCCCCCTCACAACAAAACATTTAATCACTGTGAAATCAATATACAAGGCAAGATTTAGTATTGTAGGATCGAATTCGGACCTAAACGAGTCGCTTAGAAGAGTTTATCTCAGTTTGAACGGCGGAAACAGACAAACCGAGTACAATTCAGCGAGAATTCACTTTAATATGTTGATTCTATTAAACTGAATGACGTTTACAATCCGATCAACACTTCGGCAGCACTTCGTGGCTCACCGGAAGACAACACCTAGAACTATGTGTGTGATTCCGCTCATATGACCTATATATAGACATTGTGATTCCGCTCATACGGACATGACACAAAAGCGGAATCACTAACATGCCATAAAAGCGAAATCAACTTTGACACAAGAGCTAAATCACTGACTTGACATATAAGCGAAATCTATCTAGTTGACCTATGAACGAAATCACATGTTGTCACATGAACGAAATCAGAATGATATGTACGTTTGACCGAAAACACCAACTATTTCCCATGCAAGCTACTTTGTCTTTTGTGAGATGATGCCATGATAACATCATCAATATGATGTCAATCATGAGAGATCTTGACATCATCCTCTTTCAGATCCGTTACGAGACTGAGACTCGACATAAGACGTAGACGACAGACGGATGCACCAACAGACTCCCCCTCGGATGTTGACGGAGTCTTCAGTGTCGAGTCTTTGCATCTTCAGTCTTTATCAGTCTTTTTCTTTATTAGCATATACCAGGATCTTCTCTTTGGCTCTAACCTCGTCAGACTCCCCCTCTCATCATGATGGGATCGCTGTCTGGAATTAGCTATCACCTTGAGATCAATCCATGGTTTTTTTTCTCTGTTCAGTTCATCTCCTGCACAAATTTTCTCACCACCACATAAGTTTTTACTTAAAACAATAAGAAAAACTTACTGAAAATAGTTACATCAAGTTCAAATTAATGACCTTGATTGACTAATCAAACTTTTCTTTTTCAAAACAAATTTCTTCTGTTAAACTCACACTCCCAAACCAGTTCATCTTGTTTAGCACTTGGAATTTTGAAAATCAGCTCATCAACATCAGTTGTCGAAAATCTTTTTGAATTTTTCAAAATTTATGCTAAAACACACTAAAAATCTTTTTGGATTTTTATAACACAGGAATGCAGTAAGCAAATATTTACAAATACTATTTTTGTGAGTTTGCGTAAGAGGATCATATCAGTTTATGTGACCAATCACTAGCACCGTTAAGCTTTAAACATTTTAAGCTCTAAACGATTTACGTAGATTGACGATATTGTTGTCCACTTAAACTCAATCTAAAAACTTTCGAAATGCTTACCGATACGTTAAGGTATATTTAGATAGCACTAAATTCTTATGGACCCCACGATCTCAGCATATCCCCTCATCATGCAATACACTGACTCAAATAATGCCTTTAAACTTTTATCAACTGTGATTTGTGCGAAAAACAAAGCAGAATGTTTAAACATTAACAATCAGGTCGATACTTCCGTATACGCAGAGAAAGTCCAATGTTTAAACAAAATAAGAAAATAAAACAAGTTGAAGTTGTTTAGGCTTTAACCACCAGTTCGATACTTCCGTATACGCAGAGGTGATCCAAAGCTTAAACGAAACACCAAAGAAAATAAAGCAGAACGTTTAGGCAACAACATCCAGGTCGATACTCACGTATACGCAGAGGATGTCCGATGCTTAAACAAAATAAAGAAATAAAACAAGTTTAAATCTTTGCAAAATTAAATGCACAATCACAGCGACTTTTTAGCAAAGTTGTGAAAGTTCACAAACTTAACCAGTTTTATGTCTTTCGACAATCAGCGATTACCGAGCAGGCACACAATCAAGAAGGACAAAACCAAGTACTACACTTTTGACCGTGTTTCCCACTAGAACTAGGCTTTTTGCTTTAAGTTTGTATCGTTATCGCAAATCTACTAGTCTAGCTGAGCCTATCGTCACATCTTTAGTGAGATCGCTTATCACATTTTACCTCTCCATTTCTTTAGCATGCTGTGACAGTCCAACTGATCTACTATCATTTCCTCTTTTTTACAACAAAACTCATTTGTAAATTTTTCAATGTTTTTGACATTTTCAAATTTTCTAATTTTTTTTAAAATTTTTACTCCCCCTAAAATCAAAATATGTTTCAATTTTGATTTTCTGAGAAAATTTGAAAACAAGCTGTACAAACTTGACAACATGATGAGAATCACTTCAATTCTCCATTCACTTGGCATAAACAATCAGAACTCCCCCTGACAACAAACTATTTTCCCATGGTGATTTCAAAACACTTAAGTTTGTTTTAATCAAAATGGTTTTTCCGGAAAAATTAGTTTGTTTACCAACCACTTGTAGGTTCGGGGTCATCACTTCATCTTGTTCCTTTCAACCACTTGTAAAGATTTAACATTTGTAAGATGAATTCTTAAACATCTCTTGCAGAAAATCAAGTACAACTTAATGTCCCTGATTTACCACTTGAAAAACGAAATTACTTTCGTGAATTTCTCAAGAAATGTGCCGATTCATGTTCCACGCTTACCAACCTGGGAACTCCGGCAAGTCAGGTTTTTCTATTTAAACAGATTCACCCAAGCCTGACGATCCTTGGGTGATTTCGAATTCTTGTTCAACAATGGTGGAAAATTTGCATCATCCATTGTTAAACCTGAATTCTCCATTTTTACCTCAACCAAAGGCTCCTCTGGCTTTGACGAACCAGAATCATTGCCTGCACATGGCTTGTCTGACTTCGACACGTCAGATTCATCGCCTGAGGGTGGCTTGTCTGACTTTAACATGTCAGATTCATCGCCAACCATTTTCTTCTTTTTCTTTTCTTCTTTCGTCCTCAGATTTGTATCCGATGAATTCGTCTTGCTTGACTTTGACATCGAGGAAATCGATTCATCAGAACTCTTATTTTTACCAACAGATGAACCCGAGGACAAGATCTTCTCGAGATACTCTCTCGCCTTCTTTCTCTTCTTCCTCAGTCTGTCTTTCTGCCCCTGCGAAAGCTTCACTTTCGTTTCTTGACCTTTAGGTTTTTGAACCTTCTGTTCTTTGGGCTTGACATTGACTGATTTCTTTGCCATCTTCTGAGAACTAACCCTCAATCTTTCATTTGATCTCCTTGGGCAATCTCTGACAATGTGACCTCTGATGTTGCAATTAAAGCATCTCCTCGTCTCATAACTCCAACCTTGGCAGTTAACAGCAATGTGTCCTTGATAGCCACATCGGTAACACACTCTGTTATCGTACCAATCACCATTTTCAGCCCAAATGCTCAAATCAAAGCACTGTTTGGCTTGGTGATAATCTTTCCTCCTCTTGTTTGCTGGATTTGGCTTTTGAGCACTGTGGTCCAACCTGCACCACTTATTGCCAACAATTTTTGAGTTTTCATTTTTCAATTTTTGTGATTTTTGATTTTGATTGGATGATCGATCTGATGAGCTTTTATTATCTTTTTGAACATTTTTCTCATTTTTAATTTTTTGTTTCTGTTCCACTTTCTTCTTCAAAGGTTTTTGCTTAGAGCATTCTCCCTTTTCAGTCGATTGCAGAACAGTTTTCTGAAATTTATCTTTTAATTTCAAAAACAATTTTTGTTTTTCAATTTATCTTTTTCATCATCAGATTTCTCATCACAATCTTCAACTTTGACTTTGTCAAAGTTTGTGACATTGTCACTTATTGGAACAGAATTGATCGGTTTTGGACAGGGGAACTCAGATGAAGTCACAAAACCTTTCAATTTCGTTTCAAGTTCATCAATTTTGTTCCTTGAATTCTCAGCTTCATTTTCAAGCTGAGATATTCTCTCAAAATGAGACTTGATTGTCTTTTCATTTTCATTCTTCATGTTTTCAAGAACAGACTTTTCATTTTCCAAAACATTTATCTGTTCTTGAAATTTTGTCTCATTCGCTTTCAGATTTTTGTTCTCAAGCTTTATCCAGAAATCTTCATTTTCTGAATTCGACTCCTTTTCTTCTAACTCTTTGATTTTCTTTCGAGCACATTCACATTCTTTTTCAAGTTTGATAATTTTCTGAAGATGGGAATTTATCATTTTTTGCTTTTCGATATTGTTTTTGCTAAACACATCTCTCCCATCTTCAAGGATTTTTATTTGATTTTGAAAAGCTTTTTCAATTCTTGATTTTTCAATTTCAAAACTTTTAATCTTTTCTTCAAAAACATTTGCTTTTTCTTTCAATTTCTGATTTTCCAATGTCAAACTGTTCAATTTACTTAACAGTTTGTCATTTTCAGAGTTCAGCTTTACACATGTTTCTTTCAAACCAAGAATCTGTTTATCATCAGCTTGCTTCTTATCATTCAGCTCTTTGACTTCCAAAATCAAACTTTCCTCATCCATCAAGAGTTTGTCATTGTCAGTCTTAAAGCTGTCACATTTTGAGCACACTGTTTCATTTTTCACAGATTCTTCAGCTTTTGAAGCTCCTTCTTCCTTTGCCCTGAATGTACCTGCACAGAATATTTTAACGAAATCAAGAGGATTTCCATTATTATCAATATAACTACCTCTTTTGATGTCGTATTTCATCACATATTTTGCCCTGACACATTCAACAATCCTTTTGTTAATTTCTTCAATCACATCTAATCCCATATCCATCAAATAATTTTCTAACACTTTAATCATATCTTTTCTTTTCTTTCTATTTTCAAGTTCATGAGTTTTCAGTATGCTGATGAATCTGTTTAGAAGTAATTTTGAAAAATTTGAATCCTTCCTTAAATTTTTCAAACATTCACTCCATTCAACAGGTAATGCATCTGCAAACTTTTCTATCTTTTCAGCATCTGACATCAATATCTCATGATTTTTCAAATATCTAAGTAATACTCCATATCGATTTTCTAGATTTTCCAACTTTTCATCTTTCAAACAAACAAAGTATTTAAACCTTTTGACCCAAACATCCTTTTTCACATTTCTATAACTATCATCCAAATATCCCATATACCAATCATTTAATCTTTCAAGATCATGATTTTCCATCTCATCAAAGACCACTTCCATTTTTCCAAAACAATCTGTTTAACCAATCTGATAGAGCCGATCAATTAATGAATATGTTCAAATGATTGGGCCGCACCTAGCACATGTACAAAAGTTGATAGCCGACAAACATCAAGTAACAATTAGCTTTAATTGGGCCGCTTGAAATCGAAGTCACATGGGCCGTTCATTGGACTTTACAACTTTTTTAATTCATTTGACCATATTACTTCATTTACCGCCAACAACTATTCAATGTGATTGGGCCTCTAAATCCACTACTGAACCAACAAATGATTGGACTTCTAAAATACACTTATCCGACAAGTTATGCACAATCCACTTAGTCTGACATTGTGAAAGTATTAAATGTATTCTGATTGAGCAGACAACAATCAATGCAACATCACATGCAAACTTTGAATGAATCACACATGCTATCAGCTGAAACACTAACTCGTGATTTTCTTTTCCAATTACTGGTAACAAATCATGTGATTATTCTGTTCGATGACTGACCAATACTTACAAATACTTTGATGGTCACAAGAGCGAAATCAATATGTTCAAAAGAGCGGAATCAAACTGTTCAAATAAGCGGAATCAAACTGTTCAAAAGAGCGGAATCAAACTGATTACATCATCAATATCACGAGTCCGTATGAGCGAAACCTCAAAAATAACCAGTTTAACTTCGAATTTGGACATGAAATTTTCAAGGCTTTGCAAATTGCTAATTCCGAGCACACTGTGAAAGTTTGAACCGATTCTAACCGTAAAATTTTTTAATTTTCGGAAAAGAATAGTGTAGAAACAGAATTATCGGCTGATATGTATAGAACTCTTCTTCACTGGCTCTGATACCAATTGTAGGATCGAATTCGGACCTAAACGAGTCGCTTAGAAGAGTTTATCTCAGTTTGAACGGCGGAAACAGACAAACCGAGTACAATTCAGCGAGAATTCACTTTAATATGTTGATTCTATTAAACTGAATGACGTTTACAATCCGATCAACACTTCGGCAGCACTTCGTGGCTCACCGGAAGACAACACCTAGAACTATGTGTGTGATTCCGCTCATATGACCTATATATAGACATTGTGATTCCGCTCATACGGACATGACACAAAAGCGGAATCACTAACATGCCATAAAAGCGAAATCAACTTTGACACAAGAGCTAAATCACTGACTTGACATATAAGCGAAATCTATCTTGTTGACCTATGAACGAAATCACATGTTGTCACATGAACGAAATCAGAATGATATGTACGTTTGACCGAAAACACCAACTATTTCCCATGCAAGCTACTTTGTCTTTTGTGAGATGATGCCATGATAACATCATCAATATGATGTCAATCATGAGAGATGTTGACATCATCCTCTTTCAGATCCGTTATGAGACTGAGACTCGACATAAGACGTAGACGACAGACGGATGCACCAACAACAGCAGGTTGATCAAATTATTGATCGACTCTTTTCATTTGATTGAATTCGAAAGGTACGATTACAAGTGAAAACTTTGCTGGAAATAAATACTAACATACGACCTATTGCCCACTACCTGACCGTATTAACCCTAAAAATCTGAGAACGTGACCCATAATTAAAAGCCCACTACTTTACTAAACAAAACATAAAATAAACATGTGAAAAACACCCTAACTACAGGCCCAATTGACCCATTAAGCTGTTGTCCAATTGACCATTAAGTTTCTGACCCAGTTGACCCATTAAACTTTAAAACAACCGATTAAACCTAACAATCACACACTTAATCGGTGTTTGTTCGTACCGCTTTCTTCACAACAATGTCAGTTCATCATCTTCACATCGGTTCAAGTTGAGCTCTTCCTTTTTCTCCCACATTGGACACTCTGATATGTAATGCCGATTGGTTGCACTTGTAGCACTTAACACAACTCTTGTCCCGTTGTAATCGACCATCACCTCGACCTCTCCCGGACTCCCGACCTTCGCCTCGGCCACGCCCATAGTCTTGGTGGTTCGATTTACTACAACCACAATGCTCACACTTGCGCTCCTTTTCTTTTGCCTTCTCTTCTGAACCTGCAAACAAGAGTTGGTTTTGATGCTCGGCTTGAGTCTCCTCATCCTTGACCCGTTCCTCATATGCCTTTAGCCGGCCCACAACATCATCAAAGCCGATGGTCTTCAAGTCTACAAGTTGCTATATAGACGCCACCATATGAATGAACCGTTTAGGTAACCCCATAAGAAATATCTTCACCAACTTTGTTTCTTCTATTTCCGAGCCGAGTGCGGCAGCTCGCGAAGCATATCCCGACAACCTATTAGCAAAGTCAACAACTTCTTGTTCCTTCATTTTCAGATTATCAAAATCTCCCATAAGAGTATGAAGTCTTGCTTCTCGAATCCGTTCCGCACCCAAATGACGGGTTTTGATAGCACCCCACATCACTAAGACCTCTGGATCTGTATTAATATATACTGATATGCAAACATCAATGATAAGCCCCAATTTTTGAAATAGGTGTTATAAAATTACACCACTGCCCATTTTCTTTAATATTTATACATCAATTTTTAAAGATATCTTTATTTAAAAAAGAAACATTAAAAATACCATCCAAACAGAAAGAAAAAAATAAAGCATGTCATTATATAAAAAAAAACTAGCGAAACATAAAAAAGCAACAAAAATTATGAAAAAGCCACAAAAACTAGTAAAAATGGATATATATATATATATATATATATATATGTGTGTGTGTGTGTGTGTGTATTTTTTAATGTTTTAGTAGAAATAAGGGTAAAATACTGCTTATATAATTTATTTTTAATAAAATATATCAAAATGAGTAAATTTGCAATTTATTAGTCAAAGAAAGGATATATGCAATTTTTATTTTAAGTTGGGTAAATATGCAATTAAGAAGATTTTCAAGGGAAAATATGCAATTATTATTTTATATTAACTCGCATATGTTTTGAACAACTAGCCTAATAACATAGAGATAAGAAAGAGAGATTGGGGAATGGATATTTTATTGATATATCAAATGAATCACATGTGCCTCTATTTATAGGCTTACAAGATGGGGTTAAGTATATGGAGGGATGGGAGTTAAGTATATGGATAGTCATATAATAAATAGGTAATAATTCATAACACTCCCCCTTACTATCCACGTGACAAAATAATATATTATTCTTATAATACGCTTGGTGATGCTGTCTCGTTAAAAACCTTGCCAGGAAAACCCAGTGGGATAAAACCATAGCTAAGGGAAAAAGAGTGCAGCGCGTATTATTCTCCCCCTGATGATTTAAGCTCCTTGAGTCGACGCATCCTGATCCCATGAACCAGTTTCTTGAATGTAGAGGTCGGAAGTGCTTTAGTAAACAAGTCTGCCAAATTGTTGCTAGAATGAACTTGTTGGACAGTGATATCTCCATTCTTTTGCAAATCATGTGTGAAAAAAAACTTTGGTAAAATGTGCTTCGTTCTGTCACCTTTGATGTATCCTTCCTTAAGTTGAGCAATGCATGCTGCGTTGTCTTCATGTAAAATTGTCGGTCCCTCATCTCTCGTAGAAATACCACAATACCCACGAATGTGTTGTATTATACTTCTTAACCAAACACATTCTCGACTAGCTTCATGAATCGCCAATATTTCTGCATGGTTAGATGATGTTGCTGTGATGGTTTGTTTTATAGAACGCCATGAGATAGCAGTGCCTCCACTTGTGAATAAATATCCAGTTTGAGATCGTCCAGTGTGAGGATCAGGCAAATACCCTGCATCTGCAAAACCAACCAAACTTGTTGTCGATTGGTTAGTAAAATACAACCCCATATCTTTTGTACCTTGAAGGTATCGAAATATTTATTTTACCCCATTCCAATGCCTCTTCGTAGGGCATGAACTATATCTTGCCAATAAATTTACAGAAAATGATATATCTAGTCGTGTATGACTAGCAAGAAACATTAGTGCACCAATTGCACTTAAATATGGTACTTCTGGACCAAGAATTTCCTTTTCATCGTTCGGAGGTCGGAATGGGTCTTTCTCGACATCAAGAGATCTTACAACCATTGGGGTACTCAATGGATGTGATTTTTTCATATAAAACCTTCTAAGTAACTTTTCTAAGTAGTTTTGTTAAAGTACAAGGATTCCACCCTTGAGGTGTTCGATTTGTAACCCAAGACAAAATTTTGTCTTTCCAGGGTCTTTCATTTCAAATTCTCTTTTCAAGCATTCAACTTCCTTTTGGAGCTCCCTTGGAGTTCCAATTATATTTAAGTCATCAACGTATACAGCAATTATAACATATTCAGATTCTGACCTTTTTATGAAGATAAACGGGCATATTGAATCATTTTTGTAACCTTCTTTCAACAAATAATCACTAAGGCGATTATACCACATACGCCCAGATTGTTTTAGCCCATATAATGATTTGTTTAATTTAATTGAAAGATGTTCTCGAGAACTGGATGTACATGAGTTTGGTAATTTGAATCCTTCAGGGAGTTTCATGTAAATATCAGTATCAAGTGAGCCATAGAGGTAGGCTGTCACAACATCCATTAGGCACAGATCAATCCCTTCTTGTATTACCAGACTAACAAGATAACGAAAAGTTGTCGCATCCATCACCGGAGAATATGTCTCCTCATAATCAATCCCAGGTCTTTGAGAAAATCCTTGTGCTACTAATCGTGCCTTGTATCGTACGATTTCATTTTTCTCATTGCGTCTTCGCACAAAGACCCACTTATATCCGACAGGCCTTACACCTTTAGGTATAGGGACTACTTGTCCAAAAACTTCTCGTTTATTGAGGGAATCTAATTCTGCCTTAATTGCGTCTTTCCAATTTGGCCAATCATTTCTTTGTTTACATTCCTCAACAGATTTTGGTTCTTGATCCTCATTATTTTCCATTACTTCTAGCGCTATGTTATATGAAAAACTGTCATCGACGTCGATTTCATTTCGGTTCAATACCTTTCTAGACATGATATAATTTATTGAGATCTCTTCGTTTTCAGGTACCTACCTGAGGTTCTTCTGAAACCATCATGTCTAGTGTCTCTTCAGGAGACTCTTTTCTTGGCATTATCATTACCATGACTGGGCCATCATTATTTGCTCCTTTTTTCTTTCGAGGATTTTTATCTTTAGAACCGATTGGTCTACTGTCACGGCCCCAGCCCCGGTTTGACCCGGTCAGGAACCGCAGGATAGGAACCCGTGGTATTTAATTTATGCGACAGCGGAAGATTTCATCAGGATCTTTTAAAACTGAAAATTTCCCGATTATTTTATTTCATAATTCGGGATAAAACCCCGGTAGTTTACAATAAGATGATTTCACTGGGAAATCTTATTTTACAAAACATGTTTCTTTATTTATTTTGAGCCACTTCCCTAAGCTTGTAGTGCTTCACGTCACTTTTTCTGGATCACAACAGATCACCTGAAACATGTTTGAAAAAGGTTTTGTCAGCGGGGAAATACTGGTGAATCATTCTTTTTAGCGAAATCCGTAATATTGATTAGGTCCCCATTCAAACTTAACTGTTTTACAGGTTAGCTTAGTTAATGGTACAGCTATCTTGGAAAAACCTTAATGAATCGTCTATAGTAACCAGCTAATCCTATAAAACTTCTAATCTCCATCGCTGATTGCGGAACCTTCCATTTGGTGAATGCTTCTATCTTAGCAGGATCTACGTGAATACCTTCGTGCTTCACCATGTGTCCTAGGAATTGCACTTCCTGTAGCCAAAATTCACATTTCGAGAATTTGGCGTAAAGCTTTTCTTTTCTTAACAAAGTTAAGAGTGCATGTAGGTGCTCACAATGTTCCTCCTGACTTTTGGAGTAAATAAGTTTATCGTCGATGAATACAATTACAAATTTATCCAAATACGGTTTACAGATTCTATTCATCATGTCCATAAATGCTGCAGGTGCATTCGTTAGTCCAAAGGGCATGACTGTAAACTCGTAATGACCATACCTAGTTCTGAAAGCGGTTTAAGTATGTATTCTTCCTGTACCTTTAACTGATGATATCCAGAGCGTAAATCTATCTTAGAAAAATATCTAGCCCCCTGAAGTTGATCAAAAAGATCATCAATCCTAGGTAATGGGTATCGATTCTTAATTGTAACCTTATTCAATTCTCTATAATCGATACACATTCGCAACGAACCATCCTTTTTCTTTACAAACAATATTGGAGCTCCCCACGGGGATGAACTAGGTTGTATGAATCCTTTACTTAGTAATTCATCCAACTGATTTTTCAATTCTAGCATTTCGGTAGGTGCTAACCGATAAGGTGCTTTGGCTATCGGTGTAGTTCCAGGAATTAAACGAATTCTAAATTCTACTTCCCTATCAGGTGGTAACCCTGGTAACTCTTCTGGGAATACATCTGGGTATTCTGAGACTACAGGAATCTGCTTAAGTTCTTTATCCTTAGTACTAATGATTACCGAAATCATATATACTATTCCTTGCTTTCATTTATAACTAGCAATTTTCATTACTGAAATGAACTTCATGGGTTTACGTGGCTTATCTCCTGTAATCATGATTACTTCTCCGGTGGGTGCACGAATTTCTATAGAGTTCTTATCACAAAGGATTCGAGCATGGTTGGCTACTAACCAATCCATTCCTAACACAACATCGAATCCGGCTAATTTCATAGGTAACAGGTTTGCAGAAAATTTATGACCTGAAAGTTCTATATTTCCTTCTTGCAAAACCTTATCTATTTTAACAGAATTCCCATTTGCCGTTTCGACTGTAAAAATCTGCCTAAGGTTGGTCAAAGGTAAATTAAGAGCTTGGCAGAATGAAGTATTAATAAAACTTTGGTTTGCACCAGAGTCAAATAATACTTTTGCGTAAACGTTGTGAACTAGGAACGTACCAGCTATCACATCTGGAATGAGTTCTGCCTCCTGAGTAGTTAATTGGAATGCTCGAACATTCTTCTTGGTAGCTCCGTCGGCCGGTTTGGCTTTATTGTCTGCTGATTTAACCAATTTAGGGCATTCTGGTTTGAAATGTCCCATTTCTCCACAGTTGTAGCAGATCCTTGTTTTCTTTCTGCAGTCTTCTTCACGATGTCCTACAACTTTGCAAAAGTTGCAGGTTACATTGCATTTTCCAAAATGTTTCTTTCTGCAATTTCTGCAGAACGGCGGAGTTGAGGATTGCCATGTTCCTCTTCTCTTGAAATTTTTATTATTACCCACACGAAATCCTTGTAAAATTTTCTGAGCCAATTCTTTTTTCCTATTTTCATCTCTTGTGCGTACCAGCTCATCAGTTAGGGTGTTAGCTAATTCTACCGCATCGTCAATAGTGCGAGGTCTCGCAGCTTTAACGATATTACGGATCTCGCAGCAATAAGTACCGGTTCTGACGAAGTCAGTGTTGGTACCACTCTAGCATATTCGAAGAATGTCGAAGTATATCCTCGACAGTCCACATCCACCATCCGGTGGGTCAGGAACTTATTTACCATTTGTTCCTTTTCATACTCGGGATATAATTTTCTTTCTACAAGATTCTTAAATTCTTCCCAGTTCATAGCATACGCCACAATCCTTCCTTTAGCTTGTAACACTGTGTTCCACCATTCTAGCGCCCCTTCTTTAAAAAGATTCGACGCATACATGACCTGATCTTCTTCAGTACATTTACTTATGGTAATTACTGCCTCTGTTTTCTCTAACAGCCCCCTCGTTTCCTGCAAACTCAGCTGGTTTACAGGCAAGAAATTCTTTGTAAGTGCAACCAGGCATTGCAGCTTTCATTTTCTTGAAAATCGGGGCTTGCAGAACATTATTGTTATTATTATTGTTGTTGTTTCCGCCTCCGTTTACACTATTACTGAAGTTGTCCTCATAAGTACGTTTACTAGGAATAATTTGAGGTTCAACTGGATGTCTAGCAGCAACAAGTATTGCTGGAATAGCATTGGCTATTCCTTGAGCAACGATATCCTCGATATCTTGCCTATTCAGCAATTGCTCTTCCTGATTTTGCTCAGATTGATTTACTTCATTTACTGGTTCATTACCAACGTTTTCCATCTGGTAATTAATTTATATATAAATAATTAGTATAAAATAAGAAACAACCAAATATAACAAATAATCTCACATAATCACATAAACAAATATATATCCAAAATTGTCAATTTCTCGACTTCCATTTTTATATATATTATATTATGCATCAGTACACACTGTTATCTTACAACCGTTTTATTTTTAGATTATTACACATACTGATTTTTTTTATTACTGTTATTATTATTATACATACACAGATTCACAAACCCACTTCTCCCTCGTCAACTATTATTTTAAAAGCGATGTTCCCTCTCATCGTATTTCCAGGAGATTTGTCCTCCTATCTCCCGGATCCTATTCCCTGCATCCATCAATTCCTCGCCGAAATGGCGAAGTTCAGCTAAGTTTTCATTACTCATTGGTGGATTTGGTGTAGGTTCTGGGTCGAACTGAGGGAAAAAGGAGTAAGGATTATTTAGGAGGTTTTGAAACTCCCAATCGTTGGTCCACCATTCGTCCATTTCTCCTTGAGGTTGGGTGTGAATTAAAGGTTCTGGGATAGCCGGTTCCAAGTTTATTGGAAGTTGGGTTTCAGCAGGATAAGGGTAGAGATTGGTATTGATAGGTCTAATGATATCACAGCTTGCCAGTATTTGATCCAGTTCCTCCTGTAATGGCAACTCTTCGACTTGTCTAGAACTTTCCCCAATTTCCATCTCTACTTGCCTCGAATCTCCCTCAATCTTGATCCCTTTTCCTTTATCCATGGGATTCTCTATCTTGGGAATTCTCCTAGTTGCTGGTTTCCTTCTGCGTACACGTCTCCAGCCTACAAATCTCCTTCTTTTCTTAGGTTTTGATTTCTCTAGAGGCGGAGCTTGAAATTCCATAGGTTGTTCCACATCAGCGAAGTAACCAATAAAATCTTTGGAAACTTCTATTTTCACAGGGTAGAGGTTGAGATTCTCTAGGGCTCCAGATAACTCATTCATGCTATTTTAGCATATATAAAAAAAATACTAAGTTAAAATTTTATAACAAATTTCACAAATAACCTTCAAGTATTATTGCATACCGTGTGACTAATTTAATACAAAGGACAACCGAAAATTAAAACATACTAAGGTTTATTATAAACTTATTTATTTACTGGGTAAAGTTTCTGGCTTGTAGGTGATAAAGATGCTAGAACTGAGTCAGGGTATTTAAAGATTTGTATTTACTGCTACAGTGGCTAGCATATATAGATCTGCCCATTTTTCATCTAACTTGTCTTCCCATGGTGGGTTACTGTCTAGTTCCTGAGTTTCCTGATTAACTCTCCTTTCTTTTGGTTGTACTTTCTTTATTTTCTCCTGACTTTTCCTAATAATCAGACTTCTTTTATTAGGAGAAAGTGGTTCCTTATATTGTGCCTTTCGAACAAATATTCCTTCCTCAGGATTTACTGAGTATCTTGAGGAATTTGATCGGGATGAGCTTCCCTTTTCTTTTGGTGAAGTATCTAATTTATGGTAGATATCCGAAAGTCTTTTCTTACCCATACTGTAAACAAATATTCAAATAATAAAACATATAGTCACAAAATCATAGATTTGGTAATCAGGAAAATTAAGTATTTTGAAATACTTAATAGGCTTAAATCAGTGGCTCTTTCAGTAGCTCTGATACCACCTTTTCCTGTCACGGCCCCAGCCCCGGTTTGACCCGGTCAGGAACCGCGGGACAGGAACCCGTGGTATTTAATTTATGCGACAGCCAAAGATTTTATCAGGATCTTTTAAAACTGAAAATTTCCCGATTATTTTATTTCATAATTCGGGATAAAACCCAGGTAGTTTACAATAAGATGATTTCACTGGGAAATCTTATTTTACAAAACATGTTTCTTTATTTATTTTGAGCCACTTCCTTAAGCTTGTAGTGCTTCGTGGCACTTTTCCTGGATCACAACAGATCACCTGAAACATGTTTGAAAAAGGTTTTGTCAGCGGGGAAATACTGGTGAATCATTCTTTTTACGACACATTGTTATAATTTACAGTATTAAGAGTGATTACAATGTTTCTATATCAACCATCTACCCACGGTATTTATCACTCGACCACCTATTGGCTATCTCGTTGTCCAATGGTGTCTGTGATTATGGTCATATCACCCCTTGGCTAACCCGTTGTCCAATGGTGACGGTTATCAAGTAATGTATACAAAACCCCACATACCGGCTGTAAATTGGAGATTACAAAGACTTAATCCCTGTAATTATAACTTTGAAATAAATAGGGTTTTGGAAAGCAATTTGATAAAAAGAGAATGACTCACATTGCAGATTTAAGTGGACAGAGCTTAGCCTACTGGTTAGCCTTTTAACCTAAATTTAATCAACATGCACACGAACTAGGTTAGTAACTAATACAACATTTACGATAACTCACGAGATTAAACCCTCACAACGAATGACAAAGTGCGATACTTAAACATCCATCGAATTCACGACGAATGACAAAGCATAACCCTAATGTGGGCAGCACTTAAACATTCATTGGATAGTTTCAATCGATCGGACATTGAATCGTAGCAGCGATCGAGTTAATACCCGGTATCGGAGCAGTACCTCGATATAATTGAAAGTAAATTCGACTTTGGAGCAGCCTAACTTCGTTTTTTATATTTGATTTCGACACCACAGAACTACTCGTAACCCCTCCTATTTTTAACAGATTTTTGAGGCTCTCGCGGCCCGCGTGAACATTAACTCGTACCTTACGCGGCCCGCGTGGACACCTATTTCGTAGATTAGGCTAGCGTGTCACACCTAGGTCTGCCACGTGGCCTATGCGCTGTGCCGGAGTCTTTATGAGCTGTCGCAGCCCGCGTAAAGGTATGCTCAATCCTTACGCGGCCCGCCTGAAGACCAGAAATCTTGATTTTCTTGATTTTCATGCACAGTAAGGTTTCAGGGGTCAGGGTTTTCAC
Organism: Helianthus tuberosus; assembly: GCA_030545235.1. Classification (NCBI taxonomy): domain Eukaryota; kingdom Viridiplantae; phylum Streptophyta; class Magnoliopsida; order Asterales; family Asteraceae; genus Helianthus; species Helianthus tuberosus. The sequence continues at coordinate 19,990,812 of CM060368.1, read as the reverse complement.
TTACGGGTCGTTTTTAGGACATTTTTGAGAGTCCTTACATCTACCATGTTTGAGACGTGCATTAGACTCATTTCCAACATGTGGTTGTCCTTCTGGGACACTTATTTTTACTGGAGCATTAGCAGCTGGTATGTGTGACTTAGTCACTCTTTTTGGGTCAGTAAATGTGTCCGGTACTTGATTTGCTAATGTTTGTAAATGAATTATTCTTTGAACTTCTTGTTCACACTCTTTAGTTCGAGGATCAAGATGAGATAGTGATAATTCATTCCAAATTATATTATTATTTTTCAGCTGCTTTTCGTCTCCCCCTAATGTTGGGAATGTTGTTTCAACAAAATGACAATCACCAAATCGAGCTGTAAATAAATCACCTGTTGATGGCTCTAAATACTTAATGATCGATGGTGATTCATACCCAACATATATTCCTAACCTCCTTTGAGGTCCCATCTTTGTTCGTTGTGGTGGAGCGACAGGAACATATACGGCACAACCAAAAATCCTTAGATGGGAAATATCTGGTTCCTAACCAAAAACCAACTTTAATGGGGAGGAAGTGTGATAACTTGTTGGCCTGATGCGAATTAGTGTTGCTGCATGTAAAATTGCATGCCCCCAAGCAGATGCTGGTAGTTTTGATTTCATAATCATTGGTCTTGCAACCATTTGAAGTCGCTTGATAAGCGATTCAGCAAGTCCATTTTGCGTATGTACATGAGGTACTGGATGTTCTACACTTATGCCAATAGACATGCAGTAATCATTGAAGGTTTGGGATGTAAATTCCCCAGCATTATCCAACCGAATTTTCTTTATGGGATAATCTGGAAAATGTGCTCTTAACCTTATTAATTGAGCAAGTAGTTGTGCAAAAGCCATATTACAACTTGATAGTAAATTCACATGTGACCATCTAGTTGATGCATCAATTAAGACCATAAAGTATCTAAATGGTCCACTGGGAGGGTGTATATGTCCACATATATCCCCATGTATTCTTTCTAAAAAACTCAAGGATTTTGTCCCTACCTTAACTGGTGATGGGCAAGTGATTAACTTCCCTTGTGAGCATGCAACACATGTAATATCCTTAGATTGAAGAATCTTCTGGTTCTTCAAAGAATGACCACATGAATTTTCTATAATTTTTCGCATCATTATTGATCCGGGATGGCCTAACCGGTCATGCCAAATGATAAAATTTTCTCGATCCATAAACTTTTGGTTTGTGATTGCATTTGATTCAACTGCACCAATTTTGGTACAATACAAACCAGAGGCAAATGCGTGTAACTTCTCTAATATGTGTTTTTTTCCCGAAATAATATTTGTGATTTGAAGGTACTCATCATGTCCTTCACATGTAGTCTCAAGATGATATCCATTTAGACGAATATCTTTAACTGGTGATGGGCGAGTGATTAACTTCCCTTGTGAGCATGCAACACATGTAATATCCTTAGATTGAAGAATCTTCTGGTTCTTCAAAGAATGACCACATGAATTTTCTATAATTTTTCGCATCATTATTGATCCGGGATGGCCTAACCGGTCATGCCAAATGATAAAATTTTCTCGATCCATAAACTTTTGGTTTGTGATTGCATTTGATTCAACTGCACCAATTTTGGTACAATACAAACCAGAGGCAAATGCGTGTAACTTCTCTAATATGTGTTTTTTTCCCGAAATAATATTTGTGATTTGAAGGTACTCATCATGTCCTTCACATGTAGTCTCAAGATGATATCCATTTAGACGAATATCTTTAAAGCTTATCAGATTTCTTTGAGACAGTGGGGAAAATAAGGCATTGTTAATTTTGAGCAAAGTTCCACTTTGTAGAACTACATATGCTTCTCCAAAGCCTTCAATTAACTTTGTTTTACCAGATATAGTACCAACGCTTGCTTCTTTCATTGTTAAACTAGAGAAATAATCCCTTTTCTTTAGGATTGTATGTGTAGTAGCACTGTCTATTAGACATACATCTTCACCATTAATATGAAGTTTAGTTGAATACTCCATATGCTTCAAAACAAAATAAAGCTTCATAAATAAAAGTATAATATGGTTCAAACATAACAATTTCATAAAGTGCCCCAAAAACAAAACATAACAAAATCCCAAACAAAATGTCTTAATAAAACATCAAGGAAATAGCATAATTTTAAATATAATCATTCATGCATAGGGAAAATTGCAAGCATCCAATTGGTTTGTATCAGCCATGATATCACCAGAATCCAAATTAGTTTGCTCGATAAGGAAATCATCATAATCCAGATTAGTTGCATTAGTATGGTCCTTTTCACCACTTGGGACATCAACATTTCCATCTTCATATGTGAAATTTGTCTCTATTCCTTTTTGTTTGTCTTTTATAGATTGTTGGTAAAGCTCTACTAAGTGTCTGGCTGTACGACATGTACCAGCCCAGTGGTTGTTACCACCACATCGATAGCATGCATTAGATGATGTTCCACTTTTCTTTTTCCCTCTTTCATCATTGGATTTCTTTTCATTATCATGCAACTTCTGGTGGGTTCTTCTATTTTTGAATTGAACACCATGATAATTCCCCCGACCATATGCACGTCCACGACCACGTCCATGACCACGACCACGACTACGACCATGACCACGCCCACGTTGATAGCCACGACCACGTCCGTGACTTCCACTTTGGTTATTATATGTTGCCACATTCACTTCTGGGAATGGGGTTGTACCAACCGGACGAGTTTCATGGTTTTTCATTAGTAGCTCATTATTTTGCTCAGCCACAAGCAAACATGATATTAAGTCACTGTATTTGGTGAAGCCCCTTTCACGATATTGTTGTTGCAAGACAATGTTTGAGGCGTGAAAGGTGGAGAATGTTTTTTCCAACATCTCCTTATCGGTAATATTTTCACCACATAGGATCAATTGTGACGTGATTCTAAACATTGCTGAGTTATACTCACTTATAGACTTAAAGTCTTGCAACCTTAAATTAATCCATTCATAACGAGCTCTTGGTAATATTACTGTTTTCTGATGGTCATACCTTTCTTTTAAATTGGTCCATAGGACGAGTGGATCTTTGATAGTGAGATATTCATTTTTCAATGACTCATGAATATGGTGGCGTAAGAAAATCATTGCCTTTGCTTTATCTTGGGTACTCGTTTTATCTCCTTCTTTAATTGTATCCCCAAGGTTAATTGCATTTAGATGGATTTCAGCATCCAAAGCCCATGACAAATAATTTTTTCCAGTGATGTCTAAAGCCATAAACTCAAGCTTTGCAAGATTCGACATGATTAACTATATTAAAGAAATACACATGGGTTAATGTATGTTATATTAGGTTATTTAATAGGTGGAATAATATAATATATAAACCGTTTTGTATAAAATCTAACAATATGTTGTATACCAATCACGTACAGAGACTAATAAATATAACAATTGGCGTACCACTAAAAACTAATGCAATTAAGTACATAAACTAAATAAAAAAATTGTTAATTTGTTTGTTTAGAGAATACAATCCAATATTGTAATATATTGAATTTCCATTATCATAGATATAATAACGTTCCTTGCAATACTTAAGTAAAAATTCACTTTAAAACTTGTACACACTTAAGAATTTTATAAACTAATAAATTTACATAATTTCTCTTTACAAATTTACATTTTTTCCATCTCGTTTCTATATGCAACATTTGATAAGATATGGGTTATAAACTAGATTCCAAAAGCTCCAAAGTAAAAATTAAAATAATTGGGCTATTAGAAACAATTTTATGGAAATAACATAGAGCGGTCAAAACCAATTAACCCCAAATAATGTGAAAAAACACTACTGATATTACAAATTATACATGTGCACTAAAAAAAACACTACTGATATGCGATTGATTTTACCAGAGATTACAAAACAACAACATAATATAAAATTCAAACACAACAAGAGTGACAAAAGACATGAATTGATTGAATACATTATAATACACATTATATGCAAATTCGAATAATAGCACTCATTCGAACAACATGAAACTACATACATTAACAATACTGTATAGTTTAATTACATATTAGATTATCATAAATTACCAAAATTAATAATATTACAAATATAAAATAATACTATCCATGCAGATCATAACATTCACAAGACTACAATTACATACACAAGCAAAATTAAAGAATAATACAGAATCAAATATTATATAAACACATTTAAGCACACTAATTAACAGATTAACATTATAAAAATCATTATTTGGAGTGAAGGTGCTGTCCAGTTTTGTAAAACCATTTTCGTTAACATTTTTTTTCATTCAAAGTCAACAAACATATTTACCTATTAACATATGTTATCTCAAAACCTCAAGTGATAATTCCAATAAAAAAAACATTATCAGTAGCATTATTTTCTATTTCGAACATTAATTCCGATTCAAATTTTTTTTTCTCTTAACTTATCATCCAAGATATCAATACCAATGACTAAGAAAAGATTAATAAACAAGAAATCCTTGAATTAATATAAAACTTACTTGTAGGATGATGTAATTCAACTTGAAAAGCAAGTCGTGCTGATAACGTGTTTGGAACAACTAGCCTAATAACATAGAGATAAGAAAGAGAGATTGGGGAATGGATATTTTATTGATATATCAAATGAATCACATGTGCCTCTTTTTATAGGCTTACAAGATGGGGTTAAGTATATGGAGGGATGGGAGTTAAGTATATGGATAGTCATGTAATAAATAGGTAATAATTCATAACAGCATAAAGGTTTTTAATGGTATTTCATATTTTCATTTTTGTTTTTGTTTTAATATACAGGTTGTATTTATTGTTAATTTCATTTAAACTATGTAGGACCGTTTTCGGGACTGAAACCGTGATTATCATGATTATTTTCATAGACGGGAAGATTAGAGACGGATAAAAGTACTTACTTGTATAGATTTGTAACATAACAAAGCAAACCGGCCCGATTAACAAGCTAACCGAACCATACCAAAGGAGTACACATCCGGGGAGAGACCAAGTGGTGATCTCTCCCTGTGAGGACTCAAACCTCTAAAACTTTCAAATGTTGCAAATGGCAAGGGGTTGCTATTTATAGCCACACCCCCTTGTCTTGCAAACACACACGGTCAAACAAATAACCCTCCCGTTTGACCACTTCAAACGAGCGGGTCTATACACGTTCGTTAGACCGTTTTACTAACTATTACAAATTCAGCATAAAATAAATCTAATCTATTCGACAAGCATCGGACACAAAATCTGCATCAACAAATTCCCCCTTGTCCGTTGTTGTCGAATGCCGAAAATGAAACTGCAATCGATCTTCAGTCAAGTATTCATCTTCTCTGTGTTAACAAATTCCCCCTTGACCGATGATCCAGATAAGTAGTATCTTGACGCTTCTTGTATAATAGTTCCCCCTCAAAGTATGCGTATCCGTGTTGGGTGTTGTGCAATTTCCTCAAAAGGCTCAATTGACCGATCTTCCGTTGATCTTCCAATACTCCAACCGGCGTTTGATAAGGGTTCCATTCTTTAAAAACTGCATCAAGTCTTGATCTTCAAGCATACTACATTGGTAGAGGTTTCTGGTGAACTGTCTTCTGTAAACCGTCTTTGTGGAATCGACCAAGTAATGCACTTTAATCTTTAGCATCAACACTCAGGAAAGTCAGCTAGACCAAGTGTATCCCTTGCAAGCTCAACCAGCATGCTTAGTTGAACTACATCCAGATCTCATTGTCTCGCCTTTGTGAAGTTGACCACGTAATGCACTACGGATCTTCAGCATCAGTACTCAGGAAGTCAGCTAGACCAAGTACATCGTTCGCAAACTCAACGAATTGAGTTACCCCCAGATCCCTGTAAAATCCCAAAGAAACATCAAACCCAAAACCGAATCCTGCAGGTCTTCAGTCTTGAACTACCAGCTTTCATAAAGATTCCCCAGGTCTTCAGTGAACAGCGCTTTTGTAACTAATGTAGACTTTAGAAACCTGTATTTTTCCGTGCAAAACCCTTCACGCTGGCTGGAGAATTAATTAAAATCCTCAAATATGTGTCTGTGCAAAACATTCCACGCCGAACCGTTAGTATCACCAGAAAATCACAAACTCTACCACTTGTGATTGCATTTAGAAATTTACCGAAGAAATTAATCATACGTTTTATTCCCCCATTTCTTTGGTAAGATCTCTAAACCTTAACAGATTCCTTCCACTTCAAAGGAACTGTCGTCAACTTTCAAATGTTCACCAATTCCCTTCACTTAGCGGAACTGTCGTCAATCTTCACTGAATGTTCTCGGTTCCGAAAAAATCACGAAAACGACTTTCTTCTTTGCATATTCTAGTTGAATAAGAACGTCCCCTAGTACCCCGTAGGATCCGACTTGTATCCCGTTTTGTTTTTTGGCCCATAGTAGTCAAGTCACCAAATTTTGACGTTTGCATCGGTAACCGTGACTACCCCACATTTTTTTTAAGTATCATCATCTGTTTTCATCATGCCGCATCATCCCGCGCGCTCCCGGACTCGTTCGAATTAGACGTTGAAATTTGTAAGCGCGGTTCAACTAAACTTCGCGAACACCCGACCCCATGTGCATGTAACTACCTTTCAATCTTGGCTCAAATAAAAGTTACCATCACACATTCACAGCCCAATCAAACTTAAATCCATACTTAAACCCAAATATCATTTTAACAGCCCACTTACTTGTAGTGATAACCTTTTAAATTTGGCCCAAATATAGATATTCATCATGTAATCACAGCCCATTTAAAAGGCAATATGACCCAATATGACCCAATAGTCAACAACTTTCAAGAAGCATCCTATATGACCCAATAGTCAACAACATGTCGACATCCACCTTTTAAAGCTGCAGACATCTTCTTTCTTTAAACAGCTTTCACTCTCTTCGATACCCACCTCCAAAACCAGAGATTTCCCATTAATTTTTTTTTTAATCTCTGCGATACCAACATCAAACATCCAGCTCCAAAAAAAATTTGTGCAGACATCAAACTGGTACAGCCTCTATCATCTTCCAAGTTCAGCCGACAGTCTTTTCTTCACTTTCTTTTGATACCCAGCAACCTTGTCTAACCTGTTCTCTCTCCGATTCAATTTTCAACCTCAAAAGTCATACACCATTATTCTGAAATCAGCCGCCATTCACCGGAGAAATCATGGTCATCTTTGAAGAAAATTCAAATCCTTCTGATTTCAGTGAATCCGAACCCTAACCAACTACTTCGGCTACGTGGCGGCAAGGAAGGGTTCGGGTCGTTGCTCGTGGAACGGCGACAAAAACGGGGCAGAAGATGGAGGAGTGGTATCTCTGTGATTGACAATGGTGAGTTCGTCGGAGTGTACAATGAAGGATGATGACGAAATCAGTGTTTTCGTCGCTGAAGGATGATGACGAAATTAGTGATTTCGTCGGCTGATGTGTATGAAGAAGACCTGGTGATTTCGTCAAAGAATGATTTCGTCCTAATAGGTGATTTTGTCCCACATGTAATTTTGCCCAGGGTATGTTTGACGAAGATGGGTGATTTCGTCAGCTGGGATTTCGTCGTAGCGTATCAACAGGAACCCTAGTGTTTCTTACCAGCCGCCATACTCATCTCAAGAACACAGTTAACTGTTCGTTTCCAGATCTGACGAAAATCATTGTATAGATCATATTTGATGATGAAAACTTGTTTATTTAGGTGTAAAACATAAAACCCAACTCTTGTATATGTTCTGTTTCATCTAGACCCGAATATTTCGGTCCAGATCTGGGTTTTTCACCATTTTTAGATCTTGAACAAAAATCACGAAAATCACAGATCTAGAGCACATGTGACTTAGCAAACTGTTAGATTTACTAAATCGGGTACCATGGCTCTGATACCAATTGTAGGACCGTTTTCGGGACTGAAACCGTGATTATCATGATTATGTTCATAGACGGGAAGATTAGAGACGGATAAAAGTACTTACTTGTATAGATTTGTAACATAACAAAGCAAACCGGCCCGATTAACAAGCTAACCGAACCATACCAAAGGAGTACACATCCGGGGAGAGACCAAGTGGTGATCTCTCCCTGTGAGGACTCAAACCTCTAAAACTTCACTACAACAAAAATGGTTTTTTAGGACCTTTTCTGTGGGACGCTTGTAAAAGAGGGTCCTAAAAAACTATTTAATATGACTAATGAACTTTTGGGGTCCTTTTATAATATACTCTACTAAACCGGTGTCCTAAAAAACTATTTAATAGGATGGATGATTTTTTGGGGTCCTATTATCATATAATTTAATAGGACACTTAAAATGTAGATCCTAATAAAGTACTTTATAGGACATTTAATTGTTAGTGTCTCATTATGTGGTATTGTATTAGGACACTTGATCATCTAGGGTCCTATTATAACATAACTTAATAGGACACGTTGTAGTTAAGTCATAAATGTTCAGTGTTATAGAACCCTTTCTAGTCGAAGTCATATTAGAACTTAACTTAATAAGACACTTGACAATTGGGTCTTATAACTTTAAACTTTATAGGACGCTTAATCATTGTGGTGTTATTATAATACACCGTAACAGGACACTTGATATTTGAGTCATAAAACATTAGTTTTATAGGACGCTTATTCGCTAGAGTTTTATTATAATATAACTTAAAAAGACACTTGACACTTGGGTCTTATAAATTTAACCTTTATAGGACGCTTAATCATTGTGGTGTTATTATAAAACATTGTAATAGGACACCTGATATTTGAGTCATAAAACATCAGTTTTATAGTACGCTTATTCGCTAGAGTTCTATTATAACATAACTTAATAGGACACTTAACACTAGGGTCTTATAACTTTAACCTTTATAGGACGCTTAATCATTATGGTGTTATTATAATACACCGTAATAGGACACTTGATATTTGAATCGTAAAACATAAGTTTTACATGACGTTTATTCGCTAGAGTTTTATAATAACACCAGCTTATTGACCCGTGAGTGGTGGTGGTGGTGGTGAGTGGTGGTGGTCGTGAGTAGTGGTGGTGGCCGGTGGGGGTGGCCGGTGATTGGTGGTGGTGGTGGTGAGTAGTGGTGATGGCTGGTGGGGGTGGCCGGTGAGTGGTGGTGGTGGTGAGTAGTGGTGGTGGCCGGTGAGTGGTGGTGGTGAGTAGTGGTGGTGGCTGGTGAGTGATGGTGGTGGCCGGCGGTGGTGGTGGCTAGTGGTGGTGGCTGGCAGTGGTGGTGGCCGGTGGTGGTGACCAATAATTTAGGTTTTTAGTGGTACTTTGACTATGCCACTAAATTTTTAACAAGTTCTTTTTATACTTTCACCTTTTAATGGCACTTTGGCTATACCACTAAAAATCTAAAGTGCTTCAGCCCCTATTCAAACTAGATATCAAAGTGCAAAATTTAGAGCAATGTTACTGGCAAGCCGATTAGAGTTGATTTTGATTTGAGTTTCTATTTGCCATTTTGATTTTGGCGTAATTTAGATTATGGAGGGAGAATTTGGATGAATATTGATTTGACGAAGTAATTTTGGGATGGAGGGAATTAGCAAGGAGGGAATATTGGGAAATAAGGGGGAAATAAACGAGTCCTCAAATTTATAAAAAACTTGTGGAGGGAAATTTCATAAGTAATAGACAAAATAATATAAAAAAAGGTTCGGCTATTATTACTTTACTATATATTAATACAGTAATTGAAATGAATAGGGATTTTAATATTATAATAATATATAGTTTTTTTAATACTTTTATTATTTTAATATTATAATATAATAATAGTTATTTTCTTTACTTTTTAACTTTAATCCATTTTTTAATATCAGAGGTTGGGATAAGCTTGGTTATCGAAAATACCGGTACGGTCCTATTCGGTATCAGTACATGAAGGTAAAAACCGACACTAATACAGAAAACGCCAAAAGTTGGTGCCAAATTGATATTGGGAATCTTTTGGTTCGGGAAATTCATTGCTGCTACCCGGTACCATTTGCTCATCCCTGATCACGGTTACCATACGAACAACGGTATCGTACAACTTTTTTTTTGTTGATTTTCTTCAACTTTTAATTTTTTCTTCAACCATTTGCTCATCTCTGTACAACCTTCACAACAAACACCATCAACTACCACTCACCACCGTTACTCACCTCCACCGTGTAACCACCGTCACCCATCTCCGCCACGTCTCCCAGTACCCACCACAGTGTAACCACGTCCTCCGCCACATCTCTGCCACTGTCACCCACGCCACACCATCAACAATCAACATATATAAGTCTACTCCTCTAGATCTGAGAATGATTTCAGGTGAGAAGGGTAATGGTCGTTTTCACAATTGTAATCATCCTCGCATCCCCCCCCTCATCAGATTTGACAACTATCTTCGTCACTCAATCGTTAAACGGGTTTATGATTATGGCGGCTGGTAGTGGCGTTGATGATGGGGGTGATGGTTGATATTAGTGATGGAGGCGGTTATGGTGGTTAGTGGTGGCAGTTGCAGTGGTGGCCTTGTTGTGGTTGTGTTTGTGTTTGTTAGGTGCTAATCTAATATTTGAATATAAATCATCATCCATCAATTCGATGTTGCAGAGGTAGGATGAAAAGAAATGGAGAGAAATTCAATGTTTAGAAAGGTCTGCTGAAGGTCATTGAGGTGCGTTTATGATTGACGAAATCGGTAAAAAGGGGTCTTGAATTCAGATTAAATTGGATGATGATTTGATGAATGTGTTCAGTTACAATCAAAACATAAAGCACCAATTTATTCACATTTAATAGAGTTGATTTGTCACACGAAAGAGATGGAAAACGGTTGCCGTGATTGGTTTTGGACCTGTCTGAGAGTTGGCTGGAAATATGGTGCAGATGGGTGATGGTTTTAGGTTTAAAAAGAAATTACACTTCAGGCCCTTTACCTGTGAAATTTTCAAAAAAAAAAAAAACGCTCATCAAATAGTTGTTTCTACCCCAGTTAGGCATTTGGATGAAAATGGCAAAAAGTTGCAAAGGTGAAAGGCAATATGGTACAAAAACTCATTTTGGATGAAAATGACAAAAAGACCCAAACCTCACGGACGATTTTAGCAATTTACTCCAAAAATTATTTCAAAGTTTTAATTCCTCAAAAGCACGTTCTAATTTGGGCCTCGCGATTTTAAAAGGGGATTGCTAGATTAGGTGGCAATGAAGATTAAAAATTTTCGTCCTCTCTCTTAATTACTCTCAAACCTCAATACTCAGACCCTAATTTCGTTGACCCCATCGCTTCAATTGCTTTTTTTTTTTTTTTTTTTTTTTTTTGAAAGGAGAACTTCATTAAAACACACGGCAACCCGAAGACCGGGCCCCAAAGCAAGCTACATAATTACAAATTTACACCAATTTTTCCATGACAACTCTCTATCTACCGTTCTATACTTGAACCACAAAAAACCGGCTATCGCTTCAATTGCTAGGAGGGCTGAATCTTTGTGGAGGGCTCAATCTTGGTGATCGAAGGGAAGACAGAAGACCTAATATCCTAAGACGGTGAGGAGGGCTACACGTTGTTCAATCACAACTGCAACCCACCTTCAACCCTAGGTCAGTAAAATGTAAATGATAATGTTCAATTGATAACAATGTATGATTGTGTGTTTATGTGCAACAATTGGGATGTGTTTTCGTTTTTCTTTTACCAGCTTGAATTGAACTTCGTTTTAATTTTGTTTTGTAAGATCATGAGTGTGTTCATGTGCAATCATAGAACTAGTTAGTAGTTACCCACAATTTCAATAACACACAACAAAGAAGAAACAATCAACTGAAATTAAGATAAAAGGCATTCTAGCTAGTAGAAAAGGGAAGATGGGTTTTATTCTAGTTAGCAAAATAACATTGGGGAGACATTCTGTTACTCTGTTAGTAAATCCTTTTGTGAAGATTTAAGTATATTTTTTTATAAAAATCTGACCCACACAGAAGAATCTTTCATACACCTGAAAATACTTTATATTTTTACAGTACATGGTAATTTTCAATGTAAGATCAAGCCTGAAAATTAGTTAATAAACCTGATTAATGTAAACAAAAAAGGAGAGTTGGGCCTGTTAATGGTCATCAAAGAGTGACGGTGTTCCTCCCTCTCAATCAAGAAACACCTAATTTACACACTCCTTTTGAATATGCTTTTCTTGTAAGGGTTTTGGTGACGCGGCTGCAATATCAGGAAAGAAGATGGTGAGTTCTTTCATCTTTGAAACAAACGATATATGTGAATGTATTATCATTATGCTTATTTTTTATACATGTAAACACAATTATTGTTTTAATGGTGTTCCATTTGTATATCTACGCGATGCAAAGATTGTAACAGAGATTCGTACACAAAGAACTGTTTAATACCAGAATAGAGACTTATTGGGTTCTTTTTCATGATGTTATTGTTATGCTTGGTTATTTTAATGTCATTTGTTTCTTAGGTAGGGATAGCATAGATGAAAGTTGTAGAAAAAACTGGTGGCCTTATTCATTTAGGAGAAAATTTGGGCATTTGGTTTTCAAGGACTCATTTAGGCGGGTCGCTAAGGGGGAATAATCTATTGGTTTTTTTCATAAGTGAGTATTTACGTGCTTAAATCTGGATTATATGTTTTTTGCCTTGTTTTAACTGAGGCTAATTAATAAATACTCACTTTGTCTTCAAGCCTTTTTTTAGCTTGGCCCATAGTTACCTAATTCGCGGTTCGCTCCGGTACGGGTACGTGGTTCGGGTACGCGATTCGCTAGAGGTGACGTTTTCGGTACGAAGGGGGGTAGGTTCATTTCGGTACGAACCGGTACAGTGTACCATGGAGTCCGGTTCGGTATACACAGATTAAAACATAAATTACCAAATTCCAAAATTCATGTTGATGCAGATTTTGTGTCCGATGCTTGTCGAATAGATTAGTTATTATTTTACGCTGAATTTGTAATAGTTAGTGAAACGGTCTATCGAACGTGTATAGACCCGCTCGTTTGAAGTGGTCAAACGAGAGGGTTATTCGGTTGACCGTGTGTGTTTGCAAGACAAGGGGTGTGACTATAAATAGAAAACCCTTGCCATTTCAAACACTTGGAGATTTTAGGAGGTTCAAGTCCTCACCAGGGAGAGATCACCACTTGGTCTCTCCCCGGATGTATACTTCTTTGGTATTAGTTCGGTTATCATGTAATCGGGCCGATTTGTAATGTTTTACTACCGGATTAATACAAAGTTGTTTGTTTATCATCTCTAATCTCTCCCGTCTTGAACCGATCTCACACGAATCACAGTTTCGGTCACGAAACTCGGTCCTACAATTGGTATCAGAGCCATGGTGCCCGATTTAGTAAATCTAACCGTTTACTAAGTCACATGTGCTCTAGATCTGTGATTTTAGTGATTTTTGTTCAAGAAGAAAAGTTGGGTGAAAATGAGAAAAACTCAGATCTGGACCCGAATATTCAGATCTGTGATGAAACGAGTGTTGGGTTTTATGTTTTTCACCTAAATATTCAAGTTATCATCATCAAAAATCAAATATACAATGTTTTCGTCAAATCTGCAAAAGAACAGTACACTTTGTTCTTGAGATGTTCTTGGCGGCTGGTTAAAGATCTAGGGTTTCTTCATACCCACTCCCGACGAAACTGACCCCATGACGAAACAGCACCTCCACTTTCGTCGTCGATCAATAAACAACCTGTTTCGTCGATTAAACAAAACAAACCTGTTTCGTCGTTCAACCTAACAGATCTGTTTCGTCACAATACAACTTCAGATCTGTTTCGTCGTTCACATCCAGTCATCAGTTTCGTCGTTTCAACACACTTCAGACTTGTTTCGCCGGAGTCCTTTCGTCGGCTGAAGTGTTTCTCTGGTCAGATGTTAACTGGTCTTCGATTCAGATGTTAACGGGTCTTCATTCAGATGTTAACTGGTCACCGGTGGGTATGTATCGATAAAGAAGATGACTGCTGCTGATTGTTTGTCTATTTTGCTGGGTATCGAAAGACAAGGAATCGGTTGAATGTATGTATCGAAGAGAGAAAGAGACTTGAAAGTTGTCGGCGGCTGCAGATTGTTCATCGAAGAAGACATGAAGATGTTTTCTGTTTGTTGGATGTGTAAATCGCAGAAAAGAGAAGATGTCGGCTGCTTTAATGTAAAGAAATTTTGGGGTTTTGGGTTTGTTCATCGAGAAAGAAGAAGGGTTTGATGATGTCTGCACAATTTGTATTTGGGAATTGGAGTGATGATTTACAGTTGTTGCTCTGTTTATATCGAAGAGATTGAGGAGAGAGAATACAACCGTTGTCGGATGGTATGTGGGTTTGAAGCTGGAGCTGGACATTGTTTGAAGGTAGAGGATGACAGATAATGTTAGTGGCTGAGGATTATTTTAGGGTTGTTGACTATTGGTTTTATTATAAACCTTCAAGTGCTATTTGGGCCACAATTGTCTCTATCGTCCAGCTCATAAATTAAATTTATTTGGGCTAAATTTATGACTGGAACGTGCACAGCAGGTTGAAATGTTTATTTTTTCGCATGGGCCCACTTGAATACCATTACCATTTCCATATATGATTTTTTTTTGTTGCCATTCACGTTTTGCTTGAAAATGGTTTTGGTTTGATTCCTTTTTCATGGGGCCCAGCCATGTGCATTATTGATGGACAACATTCAGGTTATGAAGTAAATGAAAGTTGTATGTTTTGGGGCCCACTAGCAATCTATACTACATTATGGACTCAAGTGATTTGAAGAGTGGGATCGGGTGTTCGCGAATTTTAGTTGAACCGCGCTTCTAAATTTCAACGTCAAATTCGAACGGGTTCGGGAGCGCGCGGGATGATGAAGCTTGATGAAAACAGATGTTGATTTAAAAAAAAAAAATGTGGGGTAGTCACGGTTACCGATGCAAACGTCAAATTTTGGTGACGCGACTACAATGGGCCAAAAACAAGAACGGTATGTTCACTTCCGCACGTCAATATTTATGATTGTTATCGGTTATTCGTAAATGTTCGAAAGCATTTTGTTGATGCAGATTTTGTGTCCGATGCTTGTCGAATAGATTAGTTATTATTTTACGCTGAATTTGTAATAGTTTGTGAAACGGTCTATCGAACGTGTATAGACCCGCTCGTTTGAAGTGGTCAAACGAGAGGGTTATTCGGTTGACCGTGTGTGTTTGCAAGACAAGGGGTGTGACTATAAATAGAAAACCCTTGCCATTTCAAACACTTGGAGATTTTAGGAGGTTCAAGTCCTCACCAGGGAGAGATCACCACTTGGTCTCTCCCCGGATGTATACTTCTTTGGTATTAGTTCGGTTATCATGTAATCGGGCCGATTTGTAATGTTTTACTACCGGATTAATACAAAGTTGTTTGTTTATCATCTCTAATCTCTCCCGTCTTGAACCGATCTCACACGAATCACAGTTTCGGTCACGAAACTCGGTCCTACAATTCAAATTACCAAACATAAACATTGAAGATAAAAATTGAAATTGAATAGGAGTAGAAATTGATGTAATTTGGTTACGTTATATATATAATGTTAATTTATACTTTTTATGTATAAGTTTATAAGTTTAAGGATCAAACGTATACTAGTGATGATAGAGGGGGTTATATGTTCAAATACACAAACTACTTTTACACTTTTTATGTAAAAACTACAAGTTTTAGGGTTTAAATGTAAACTAAAAAACATAGAGGGTTAAATGTTGAAATAACTAAACTTTTTTAAACCTAAAAAGCCTAAAACAACCGGATAACACACAGCCGCAGCCACTGGTCTTCTTCTTCCCCTTTCTTCCTGGTTCCCGCCTAAAATAGCTATGGATCGCTGTACCCCAATCGATTTGGAACGTCGACCTAGTCTATTTGGTTTGCTGAACCGGATCAATTTGGATCGACGTACCTCCGCAATCAAGAACACCGTACCGACGCAACTCGGTTCGCCGGACCATGTCGTTCTGGTACGCTTACGATTTCCGATTGGGTACACCACGATCCAATACGTGGATCGTGGCTACCCTAGCGATTTAGGTAACTATGGCTTGGCCCATATTTTAATTAACATGTTGACTTTTATCAAATTTGAAATGTGCTTTTTAACCTGGGCAAATTACAAAATACATAATAAGAAATTTAGACTAAAATTAAAGCTAGTAGTACCTTAACTATAAGTGATTGACAAAAAAAAAGTGACATTAGACTAAAATTACAAAAAATAGGTAAGCATCCAATTTCGGGATGAGGCCTGAGGGGTATTTATTTGCTTTTTATTGGGTTATTGACATCTAGTTAGTTTTCATTTTTTGCAAGTATTCACTAGTTTATTACTTTCAATGGTATGCTTGAGATAGATTAAGGAAAAAGATTTCAACATTTCAGGAAGGCCTCACAATAAGAAAGCATGAAGTCAATGAGCAAGCGACAACAAGTTAGGGCATGTTTGGGTAAGCTTTTTGAAACAACTTATTGACTTATTGGCTTTTTGAAAAGTCATAAGCTCTAAAATGATGTTTGGCAAAGAGGGTGTATGTGAGGGGAAAAAGCCAATAAGTCAATAAGTCACAAAATCCTGACTTTTCCAAGAAGTCAATAAGTCAATAAGTTGTTTCTAAAAGCTTACCCAAACATGCCCTTAAGTAAAACATGGAATATGTTTATAACTTTTGGTAACATCACTAATCACTAATGATGTGCTTCTTCCATTTATATTTCGTTGCAATTCTTTTGGTACTTTTCTAAGAAAAAAATCCACAATTCCACATTAACACATAAAAGTTCAGGTAGTTAATACAACTGGTCTAAAGTTCTTTATAAGTTTAAACAAGTAAATTTTCAACAACCTAACACTCTTATGTTATTTTATTTTCAGATCTAGTTCAAATGTATTATGAGTTTTATACTAGTTGCAGAGTTCTGAGACGAGGTTCTACCAAGTAAGTTGTTCCTCTTTTGTCTTGTTTTCACTTTATATTTATATCAGTTCTTGTTGATGTGTTTAATCCATTTACCTATAACAACTATGGGCTTGTTTGGCTAAGCTTTTCAAAATGACAAATAAGTCATTTTGAAAAATAAGTCATTTTGAAAAGCTCAGCCAAACAGCCTCTATATGTAGGTCACTTATATAGAAAATAAGAGAAATAGAGGAGTTTACACAACAACCAATATAATACTTCAAAGAATAATTAGTTTATAATCTCTCCTTATATTTTAACTGATGTAGATAGAGACAAATCATATTGTTTTGGTTTTTAGAGTTTATGGTTCATAAAGGACAGAAACAAAGTATTTTTTCGGAAAGGGCCCCTAGATCTATTATCGCTTTGGACCGCTAAAGTACTTTAGCTGGGCCTGGATATACCAATAGCCCATGATACACCAATTAGGGGTGTTCAAAAAGCTCCAAAAGACGTATCAATGATTATGAAAAGAGTAGAATGTCAAGGATTCAAGAGAACCAAAAAAAATTACAAACTTTGGGATTGAAAAATATTGCTAAAATGATTTTTTGCACTATTATGACTAGAGTTCAATAAATATTTGTTGAAAACTAAAATCTAGGTCGGAGATGAAGTTTTCCTCAAAATCTAAACTCTACCGAGACTGTAGCAAGAGGAAGGATCCAGAGCTTGGACACAAATGATCTAGTTGGTGGTACAGAGATTGGACCAGAATGTTGTGAGGTAAACGTTCAAGTACCAATAAAAAAAAAGATGAAAACATGGTAAGACCATATGGTTTATTAACTTATTTTCTACAATTCAAGATTGTATTGGTGCATCCATCGCATGGCCCTATCCATTCATCTCGGTATATTTGTTAAACTTGTGGTACAAATAATTTTAATATCATGGAACTTAATGCTTAAACATGGATGGTTTATTTGTAGGTAGTCCATGAGGATTGAGGACACATGATGACTCAAGATTTTATGCTTCTTATTTCTTTAATTGCTTTTAATTTCTTTGTTAAATGTTAAGACTTTATGTTAGATAATGTTATAACTTATTTATGGTTAGTGTTTTTGTTATGAACATGCTTATTTGAAATATAATAAAATTTTATTTCTTTCATTAGTTGATGTTATACAATAACTATTAGGATGTTATATGTTGATGGTATGTTTATAAAATTGGTTTTAGAATCTTATTTGGGATATTAGGACCATTTTCTTAATATTAAAGTAGCTATAACGTTACATCATAAGGGTCCTATAAATAAATTTTTAAGGACGCTTGTATGTGTATCAAAAGATTAAAAGTAAGTAATCACATATTAGAACATTGTAAAAGTGTCCTAATATGTTCTTTTTAGGACGCTATTTAAGTAGTCTATAGACATATTATAGACCCTTTTCTTGGTATATTAGGACCCTTTTCTTGGTACTAAATTAGCTATAATGTTACATGATAAGGGTCCTATCAATTAATTTCTAAGGACGCTTGTTAGTGTATCAAAAGATTAAAAGTATGTAAGCACATGTTACAACATCGTAAAAGTGTCCTAATATGTTTTTATTAGGACACTATTTTGGTTGTTCAAAGACATATTACGCGACCATAAAATTGGTTTCATAATCTTATTTGAGATGTTAGGACGCTTTTTTAGTTCCGGGACTTATTACGACCCCTTTACATAAAACGCTTTTACCGTTGGTCCTATTAAATGAAAGGTCCTACAAAATAGCATTTTTTGACGCTTTTGCGCGTACTAAAAACCCTGTTTTCTTGTAGTGCTTTCAAATGTTGCAAATGGCAAGGGGTTGCTATTTATAGCCACACCACCTTGTCTTGCAAACACACACGGTCAAACAAATAACCCTCTCGTTGGACCACTTCAAACGAGCGGGTCTATACACGTTCGTTAGACCGTTTCACTAACTATTACAAATTCAGCATAAAATAAATCTAATCTATTCGACAAGCATCGGACACAAAATCTGCATCAACAAACTAATTATCATATGGAGTAAAATGTCATTTTTGTTTCGTCCTTGAGGACTTTTATCCCTGAGATGTCAAAATCTTATCGTTTTCATTCCTGATGACCATTTTTCAAGTTGCAATAAATTGCCAACCTCAAGGATAAAAATGACGGAAAAACAAAGATGAAAGACCGCAATGCACAAAAATGTGTTTTTGGATTAAACTAGGTATTTGTAATCAAATTACAAGGAATTGATTGAAGTTTAAGCAACACAAACAAATCTAATCAAAATACATCATAAATCACAGATCAATTTTTGTAAATATGTACAGAACATAACCTAACTTAAACTTTTGTAATCAATAATTAACATACTGAATCACGTCGCAAGATGTCTAATAGGTGCCAACTTCTCTTTATCTTGTCTTCATCATCCAAAAGAAACCGTGTTGTTTAAATTGAAGGCAAGAAAATCAAGTAAGGTTTTGGATTGAATTGAAGACGATTTAACAAGAACATTCCCCACCAGCAACCACCATCCGCCACCAGCAACCACCTCACCCACTTAAGACCCTACTCCTCTTCCTTATTTTAACTCACAATCAACACAATAATTTCTCATTTGTCACAAATCACTTGGTGGAATCAATAGATCCGGAAAGAAATGGTGTTTGGGTGCGGCGACGGGGGTTCTAGGTTTCCGGTGGAATCAACAGATTTGGAAAGATAGGGCGTTTGGGGGCGGGACGGTGGTGGTTTTTGATGGGCGGTTGTAGTGGTTGTGACAGCGATGGATGTTAGGCGACGCCGGGGTTGAATGGTGGTGGAAGACTCTGAACGGGTAGTGGTGGGTTGTTGGCAGGTGGGCGGCGGGTGGTTGTGGGTTGATGGTGGTAGCGATGGCAGGTGGGTTAATGGTGGTGGTTGTTGGTTGATGGTGGTGAGAGGTGGGAGGTGGTGGGTTGAATGTGTGAGAGAGTGTGTGGCAGGGAGAGAGAGATCTAGAAAGAGAGAGTGAGTGATATAGAGAGATAAAAGAGAGTTATTTTAATAATAATTTAAAAATGTTTTGTTTTATTTTTTAAATAATATTAAATAAAGGGATAAAAAGACTAAAATACCCTTGGGTAACCATATTTAACAAAAAAATCCAACTGGGTTAGGGTTAAAGGACAAAATGTGTAACAAAATTCCCTATAAAGGGCAAAACCTGTCAAAATTCGTTGAAAATGACACCGCCTGAAAAAGGGTATAAAGATAAAGGACAAAATGTGTAATTTTTCCTTAAAGAAATATATTCATGCAATTTCTCCAAATACAACCTTATCTACATACATGGCTTACCATTAGGGCTACAAATGAACCGAACGAACACGAACAAGACCTTGTTCATGTTCGTTTGTTAAGAAATATATGTGTTCACGAACTGTTCATGAACACTTACCGAACGAGATTTTGTGTTCGTGTTCATTTGTTAAGGATAAGAACTTGTTTGTGTTTGTTAATTTTAGGAAAGGAACAAAAGCGAACGTTGATGAACACAAATGGAAACAAACAAGCGTTCGTTAACAAAATATATAATACACTGACAATTATCAAATATTTAATTTCGGAATTTTGAAGTATTTAAATAAAATATAAAAACTAAAAACACTAATGAACCATCGAAAACAAAGAAACATGTTCTCAAACGTTCACGAACATAAATGAACGAACGCGACCTCTATTCGTGTTTGTTCATTTAACTACACAAACATAATTTTTTGTTCGTGTGTTCGTTTGTTTATAATAAACCAATGTACACAAATGAACTTCCGGTCGAACGGTTCACTGAACGTTTGATCCGTTTGCAGCGCAACCTACCATTCTGGTTGGCACCATGTTACAGGAGCTAAGGCTATATATTATGCTCATGCAACATAGATGAACGTTGCCGCTTTATTCATGAACCGTTATATAGGATCAACCCTAGAAAATGCAACTAACCAAGTTTATTTTAGTAATAAATTTACACATTTTCATAGTTTCTTCTTTTACATCTAGTTTATGTTTGTGTTATTTTTAAAGAAATATATTCATGCAATTTCTCCAAATACAACCTTATCTACATACATGGCCTACCATTCTTCAACACTACTTCCAATTGGCTATCTGCCTCATGATATATTCCGGCTATTATGAGCAAATATAAGTTTATATATTTAGTAACCCACACACGTATATCATATCCACTAGAATGATGTCTTCCAAAGAAAGTATCTTTTGATAAATAATAAATTTCATTTAATCTTTACTAATGAAGAATTTAGGGTTGATATCAAACCTCGGGTTTTAAAGTTTGCTTTACGCCTTCAAAAATGTTGAGCCGCCTCTGCTTAAAGAACAAACCAATATAAAATTTTCATCGAAATGCATATTTGGCCGACTAGAAGATTCTAGATCTTTGGATGCATAGTATTTCGGGTTAGCCTGATTTTCAATTTAGTTATTATTCATGTGTCTTTTAGGGTGCTGTTAAGGTGTCTATTAGGTTGTTGATGACTTTAGTTTCTCGGTAGGTCTTTGCATCTTCCATGATGATTGAATCACTATGAGGTGGATGTTGGTTTAGATTTTTACTATTTATAATTTACACTTATTGAACAAGTGATAATTTATGGAACGAAGCAAAACTTTTATCGGTAATCTTATAGCAATATAAACATTGTAACATACGGCCTCTCGTACTAACAATATTGTTTGGTATGTTCTTTAGGAGCTCACAGATTTATTTTTGATTGCCCATGGAGAATTCAGATGAAGTCAAGCATGCTAGTACTACTCATACATGAGGACACTTAACTGTCAAGTTCAACTCTCATACACATCGGTTGCACCTAAGACGTGCTAGTGTTATTTGAGATAGAAAATTTCATATGGGACAGTATCTTTACAGTAAAAAAAATGATGTGGATTCGCCTAAGGTTGGAGGGGGCCGTTTAGGATTGGTCTAAATTTTCGTGTTGTTCATTAATCAAGTGTTTTTCAACGGTGCCGTTTAAGTGTCTCTTTAGTATATGAAGTTAGTTTATTTATGATATGATCGTTGTTGGAGTTAACTGAGGCCACACATAAATACGTACAACAGCGCAAAAAAAATGTTAGACTGAACACGCGAAGTGCACAAATGATATAAAGACTATTTGTATTAATTACAGTTAACACACACTATTTGTACTAATTACAGTTAGTATGGGGGTTTAAATGAATTTCAGAATGATATAAAATAGCTATTTTAAATAAAAGTTTTAAAAACTGTAAACAACCATCAAGCTTTAAACAAAAATATTTTACGTATGATCAATGGTTTAAATTATTGTACAACAAATTGTGCAAATCATAAAGGGAAACAAGTAGCATTGATGATCAGAATGGTGATATGGGCTCTTGCTTGGTAGCCTAAAAGAAGAATCTGAAATTAATGAACAAAATATGCTGTAAAAATATGATGTGCTCTTGTTTGATTTAATGAAAATTTATTCTTAATTAATTAAGATATTTTATGTCTGATGTCCGTTTCAAATGAATAATCCGAGAAAAAAATATCACTTAAGAACATGTTTGTATACAATCATAATCAAACAATGTAGGAATCTCATAAAATACATTCTTTTGTAAACCGAGGTGCTACAGTCCAACATAATTTGAACAATTAGAAGACAATACCATTCACAATTAGATGCAACCTTATTCCATATCCACATAAACAAACACCCAACTAATTTTCGAACTCATCGATGTCCTTCTGAGCCTCACTGATTTTCGGGGCTATTTCCTTTTGCTGTAGAATAGGCTATGTCGCAACGTTGACGGATGACAGAACGAGCGGCTTTGTACACCGGTGTACAAGTGATAAATTACGCTCATAATGACGCGTTCCACACCCAATTACCGACTCATCACATGCAATCAAAGAGTGACACGTTGCATTAAGGACATGAAAACGCACCAGAAGTCATGCTTGGGAGTGGGGGGTTAGGTTTTTTTAGCTATTTTAGGTTGTGTTCACATTGGTTCTCGCGGTTCTCGCAATAAAGGTGGTTCTCGCATGAACCTTACCCTGTATATATATATATATAAATATATATAAAATATATAGATAAATAGCTACGGATGCATAATAGTATTGTAATTTTAGATTTCATTTCCAGATTGTACTAGACGCATAATATATAAAATAGAGTAAAAGGTCGCAATGTTCGACGATTTTGATCAATATGCTTGTTGTGTGATTGTTTGCATTAAATATTATTTTGTAATATTAATATGTGGTAAATGTTTAAAATCCAGATGGACAACGAAGTGAACCAGGAAAACCAGAATAACGATAACCTGAATAACAATAATAATGGAAACCAAGTGGATAACAGTGCCATCCAACACATAGTGGCACACGGAATTATAGACGCAATGCCATATATTATCAAAACAGTTAAGGAAGCGGATAATAAAAGTAATAATGGCAGTAAACGATCTACTGAACCAGAACACAGCGTAAACAATGGACCACTACTTCAAGTGCCCATTCCCAAAATAAGAAGAACCATGTCTTATGGTTGTTCTTATAAGGAATTCTGGTCTTGTAAACCAATAGAATTCTCAAGAAATGAAGGACCCATTGCAGCTTTACGCTGGATAGAAAAGATTGAGGCAGTCTTCAAGATAAGCAAGTGTGCGGAAGATGATAAGATAATGTTTGCCTCTAATCTGTTTAAGAACTCAGCATTAGAATGGTGGTGATGTGCGTGTGGTGTTATAGATTTTTTTATATATATTTTAAGCCCTTTAACACTTTTTAGCCAAGTTTTAAATTTATAAAACACGATATTTACTAACACTAAACACACATATGGGCAAGTGCAACCATCGTGAGCGTAGTATAGTGTTGGTAAGATACCGAGGTCGTCCAAGGACACAAGAGCTTTTAGTACCGGTTTATCCTCAACGTCTAATCAAATCAAAAGTTTAGAAAAAGGTTTTTAAACAAGAAAAATAAAACTAACTAAAATGCTGAAAAATAAAATAAAATAAAAAAACAGATAGACAAGATGAATCACTTGGATCCGACTCGTATTTAGTGTAACCTTTGATTATTTCCGCACTTTTGCACTTTTTAAGAGATTATCTTAGTTATTGTAGTAGGCCCCTCTTCTGAAGGTGACGTTACCCTCAATCCAGTAGTTTGAGTCAGCAAAGATACCATCCTAAAGGGTTGGATTATTGAAAGATAATTAATTAAGTTATTAATGCATATTATGGTAGGCCCCTCTTCTGAAGGTGACGTTACCCTCGGCTAAGTAGTCTGAGTCAGCAAGGATACAGTCCTAAGTAGCCGGGTTAAAGTATTAATAGTAGTTTACATATGAGGGGATCAAGGAGTTCGGACCCCTGCCATCCACTACCAGTTGAAGAAGGTCCTACTAAAGTTGACCCAGGTCCTTGCAGGATCTATACACTGAACAAGGCAAGACTCTTACCAAACCGTTCCCTTAACCCCCGACCAAGTAGCCAACATACCTCCATATAGACCGTGGAGATATGAATGGTGAAAATCTTTTATTTTATATAGACAGTAAAATAATGCCAAGACACCACGGACAAACGATAAGGAAGACTCACCTTCAACATAAGAAACTATTTATTAAAGTCATTAATACAGAACCAAATAAAAAGTGTGAAAAGATTAAAAATAAAAAGTATTACACTAAACACTTGTCTTCACCAAATGATGTAAGAGACTTAGGCAAACATGGCCTTTGATTGTCAAGAACTCTTACGATCAATCTTGGATCCCGAGACTACTCACACACTCTATGATGGATGATGGATGATGGTGGTGGATGTGGGTTGTGATGGTGGTGGTGGATGGGTGAAGTGTGAGAGAGGTGGTTTGCCAAGGGATGGTTTGCAAGTGAGCCAAGCACCCCTATTTATAGCCTGCACAGAAGCCCGGACACGGCCCCGTGTCCACCCATCTTCTCTTTCTTCATTAAATGCATTTTGTCTGCATTAGTTGACCATGCCCCCGTGTCCGCTGGGCACGACCCCGTGTGCAGAATCGTATCTGTACTATCAAGATTTTCCTAGATTCTGCGAATCTTAGAGTTGACCACGGCCCCGTGTCCGCTGGACACGCCCCCGTGGTGGGTGATAGAAGCTTCTACAACTTTGTATTTTCTGTAGACACTTGGGCACCCCGTGCTCAGTGAGCACGGGGCGTGTTCAGCCATCTGTTCTCTTGTTTTTGCTTTGGAGGATGCTGTCGAGGGGTCGGGCATGCCACTTTTATTCCTTTTCTTTTATTTATGCTGGATTTGGCTGCATTTTTGCTTCTTTTGTTCAATTAAGCTCTTTTAACCCTGAAAATACAAAAGGAAGACAAAAGCACACTTTTCCAACATTAGTACTAAAAAAGGGTTAGTTTTATGCCTCAATTGATGTAATTTATATGTTGCATTTTGCACACATCAGTGGAACACTATCCTCCAGTCTAGGGGAAGTGACAGGGCATACAATATGGAATGGAGTGAGTTTAAGAATATGGTTGAAAGGAAATTCTGTCCTCCCAATGAAAAAGAACAGATAGTAAATAAGTTCTTAAACCTTAGAATGACTAGAGTGCATAGTAAGGGTTACCCTACTTTATTCTTCGAATATGCTAGAATAGTGCTGACCCTTGCATCACCAGAACCTGTATTAATCTCCCGTTACATCTGGGGATTAATCAGTGAGATTAGTCATGTAGTCAAGGCAGCTAGACCCCAAACCATAGAAGAAGCTATAGAACTAGCAAACACCTTGACTGATGAATTAGTGCGTACACAAGAAGAGAACCAGAGGAGGAACCTAGCTCAGAAACTTATCCAAGAATTTCGCTATGGAAATTCCAATCGAGGGAAAAACTTAGGTTCTATCTCTGCACCTTACTGTAAGGCCTGCAAGAAGAAGCATTCTAGAAGATGCTCTATATATTGCAATTTTTGCAAAATGCCATGACAGAAAGAAGAAGATTGTAGGAAGAAACCTAGTAATGGAGTGTGCTTTAACTGTGGAGAAAAAGGGCACATCAAACCACACTGTCCGAAACTAGCTCCAGCCCTGAACAACAAGAATACTAAAAATGCTAGAGCATTTGTTTTGACTGCAGAAGAAGCTAAGATGATCCCGGACGTGATAGCCGGTACGTTTTTAGTTAATGATGTTTTTGCTAAAGTATTATTTGACTTTGGTGCGAACCGAAGTTTTAGTAATACTTCATTTTGCAAACTTCTCAATCAACCATTAACTAAACTCCCACAAGAATGTCTAGTAGAAACAACAAATGGGGAAAGCATTAAGATTACCGAAATCTTGCAGGGAGCAAGAATAGAATTTTTAAATCAAAAGTTTATTGCAAACCTTTATCCAATGAAACTGGCAGTATTTGATGTTGTATTAGGAATGGATTGGTTAATAGCCAATAAAGCAAGTATTTTATGTGATCAAAAGTCAATCCAAGTAAATTCACCAAAGGGTGGAAAGATCACAATTAAAGGAGATAAGCCATCTAGATCTACGAAATTCATCTATGTGATGAAAACAGCCAGTTGTGTAAGGAAAGGATCATTAGTGTATTTGATTTCCATAATCATTAACACTAAAGGAAAAGAATTGAAAGATATTCCTGTAGTATCTCAATTTTCAGATGTGTTTCCCGAAGAGCTACCAAGACTACCTCCAGACAGGGAAGTTGAATTCAGAATTCATCTGCTACCAGAGACAGCACCAATTGCCAAAGCACCCTACCGCTTGGCACCATCACAAATGCAAGAGTTAAAGAAACAGTTAGATGAACTGTTGGAGAAATGATTCATACAGCCAAGTTCATCGCCATGGGGAGCACCGATCCTATTCGTCAAAAAGAAAGACGGATCAATGCGTATGTGCATTGATTACCGAGAATTGAACAAGGTCACGATTAAAAATCGGTACCCATTACCGAGAATCGATGATCTGTTAGATCAATTGCAAGGAGCTCGATTTTTCTCTAAGATTGATTTACGCTCAGGATATCATCAATTAAAGGTACAGGAAGATGACATTTCTAAGACCGCTTTTAGAACAAGGTATGGCCATTGTGAATTTACTGTCATGCCATTTGGTTTAACCAATGCCCCAGCCGCATTTATGGACATGATGAACCGAATATGTAAGCCATATTTGGATAAATTCATAATTGTCTTTATAGATGATATTCTCATTTACTCTAAGAGTAAAGAGGAATATGCATCGCATCTGCATGCACTTCTAAATTTGCTGAGAAAAGAAAAGCTTTATGCTAAATTTTCGAGTAAATTGCCATTTTAGTCCCTGAGTTTTGTCCAAATTTTCCATTTTAGTCCAAATAGTTTTTTTTTTGCCTCTGGGTCCCTGACTTTTACATTTTGTTGCCATTTTGATCATTTTGTCTAACTCCATCCAAAAACCCAGTTTGTAACAGGGGTATTTTGGGGATTTCCTTAAAAAATGTTTTCGGTTGCCATTTTGATCCAATTCCAAAAAATCAAAAAAAATCCAAAAAATTCAAAAAAATCTAAAAATAAAAAAAAATTCTAAAAAATCATAAAAATTCTAAAAAATTCTAAAAAATCTAAAAATCAAAAAAATTCTAAAAAATCATAAAAATTCTAAAAAATCAAAAAAAATCTAAAAAATCCAAAAATCATTAAATGTTTCGGCACGAACCGTTTCGACCCGTACCGTATCGAACCGAACCGTTTCGACGCGAACCGTTTCGAACCCGTACCGTATCGAACCGTACCGTTTCGACGCGAACCGTTTCGAACCGTACCGTTTCGACCCGTACCGTATCGAACCGAACCGTTTCGACACGAACCGTTAAGGCATAAGTCCACTGAAGTTACAATCAATAACTAGTCCACTGAAGTTACAATCAATAACTAGTTGTTTCATGGATGTAATCTGTTTGTCAGATTCCAACACACACATACATACAAACCTAAATTATAAATCATATATTCGAAATTAACCAAAACAAACAAACAAACAAACAAACAAAAAGCATATGAATAATAAAACAAGAAGTCAATCAAGTGAGTAAAACATTACGTAGAGGGCGTTCAAGTGGACGAACAGAAATGGATTCAGTCCGACGAGCAACAAATCGAGCTTTTGGCGCAGATGACAAACCAGCTGAAACAGAAAATGAGGGTTTCCACGAATCATCTGACGCTGATGATGATGTCAACCATAAGAAAGCGTTACGGGGATTATTTATAGAAACAGAATTTGTAGGGATTTTGCTGAATTGTGTTGAACCGTTCGTGTCGAAACGGTACGGGCTCGAAACGGTTCGCGTCGAAACGGTTCGGTTCGATACGGTACGGGTCGAAACGGTTCGGTTCGATACGGTACGGGTTCGAAACGGTTTGCGTCGAAACGGTTCGGTTCGATACGGTACGGGTCGAAACGGTTCGGTTCGGTTCGAAACGGTACGGGTCGAAACGGTTCGTGCCGAAACATTTAATGATTTTTGGATTTTTTAGAATTTTTTTGATTTTTTAGAATTTTTTTGATTTTTAGATTTTTTTGAATTTGTTAGAATTTTTATGATTTTTTAGAATTTTTATGATTTTTTAGAATTTTTTTGATTTTTAGATTTTTTTGAATTTTTTGGAATTTTTTTGATTTTTTGGAATTGGATCAAAATGGCAACTGAAAACATTTTTTAAGGAAATCCCCAAAATACCCCTGTTACAAACTGGGTTTTTGGATGGAGTTAGACAAAATGATCAAAATGGCAACAAAATGTAAAAGTTAGGGACCCAGAGGCAAAAAAAAAAACTATTTGGACTAAAATGGCAAATTTGGACAAAACTCAGGGACTAAAATGGCAATTTACTCTAAATTTTTAAAGTGCGAGTTTTGGTTAGAGGAAGTACAGTTTCTTGGACATTTAGTCAATCATGAAGGAATTCATGTGGATCCCACAAAGATTGAGGCAATTACCCAATGGAAAACCCCTGAGTCACCAACTGAGGTTAGAAGTTTCCTAGGATTGGTCGGTTATTATAGAAGATTTATTCGAGATTTTTCTAGAATAGCCATCCCTTTAACTACGTTAACCTGTAAATCCGTTAAGTTTGAATGGGGACCAAAACAAGAAGAAGCCTTTAGAATTCTTAAGCAGAGATTAACCAACGCACCCATACTAGCGTTACCAGAAGGAACAGAAGACCTTGTAGTCTATTGTGACGCTTCTAAGTTAGGTTATGGATGTGTGTTGATGCAACGTCAAAAGGTTATAGCTTACGCCTCTAGACAACTTAAGAATCATGAAGAGAATTATTCAACCCATGATTTAGAATTAGGAGCTATAATTTTTGCTCTTAAGATTTGGAGAGATTACCTTTACGGTAGTAAGTTTACCATTTTCATCGATCATAAGAGTCTAAGGTATGTTTTCGGGCAAAAGGAGTTAAATATGAGATAAAGACGCTGGATGGAAATTCTTAGTGATTATGATTGTAATATCCAGTATCATGCAGGAAAGGCAAATGTAGTAGTTGATGCTTTAAGTCGAAAGTATCACGAAAAGCCAAAAATAGTGCATTCTCTTAAATTAAATCTACAAGTAAATTTAAATGAACAGATTAGAAAAGCACAAGAATCAGTAATCAAGGATGATACTGAGAAATTGAAATGAATGATTAAGGAATTAGAACAAGGAACAGATGGAATTTGGAGATTCCATAAAAAAGGATGTGGGGACCCAAATTAGGAAACCTACGCCACCTTATATTAGATGAAGCCCATAAGTCTAAGTATACGATGCATCCTGGAAATGATAAGATGTATGAGGATTTAAGAAAGAACTTCTGGTGGATAGGAATGAAAAAGGATATAGCAGCTTATGTTGCCAAATGTCTAACCTGTTCACAGGTTAAAGCTGAACATCAGAAACCCTCAGGTTTGTTGCAGCAGTGAGAAATGCCGGTTTGGAAATGAGAATTGATAACAATGGATTTTGTTACCAAATTACCCAAGACTAGAAAAGGTAATGATACAATCTGGGTGATTGTAGACAGGCTAACTAAGTCAGCTCATTTCCTACAAATGAAGGAAACCTTCAGTATGGAACAATTAGCTAAGTTATATGTAAATGAAATAGTTTCATTACATGGAATTCCTTTATCAATTTGTCTGATAGAGATAGCCGTTTTATTTCTCATTTTTGGACAAGTTTCCAAAAAGCAATGGGAACCAAGCTAAATCTAAGCACAGCTTATCATCCTCAAACGGACGGATAAAGCGAAAGGACAATTCAGATAATGGAAGATATGCTTAGAGCTTGTGTAATTGATTTCGGAGGTAATTGGGACGATCATCTACCATAAATAGAATTTTCTTACAATAACAGCTATCATACCAGTATCAATGCTGCACCATTTGAAGCACTTCATGGACGAAAGTGCCGAACTCCAGTCTGTTGGGTAGAGATTGGGGAAAAGCAATTATCTAGACCAGAAATAGTACAAGAAACAACAGACAAGATTGTTCAAGTTAAAGAAAGACTGAAAGCAGCACGCGATCGACAAAAGAGTTATGCTGATAACATGCGAAAGCCATTGGAATTTCAAGTAGGAGACAAGGTGTTATTAAAACTCTCTCCTTGGAAAGGAGTGGTAAGATTCATCAAAAGGGGAAAGCTATGCCCCAGGTATGTTAGACATTTTGAGATTATTAGAAGAATAGGACCTGTAGCCTATCAGCTACAACTGCCAGAGGAAATGGCAGGAATACATGATATATTTCATGTATGTAATCTCAAAAAGTGTTTAGCCGATGAATCACTAGTAGTACCTCTTAAGGATATAGAGGTAAATGAAAAGGTTAAGTTTGTAGAGAAGCCTCTACAAATTGAAGACAGAGAAGTCAAGAATCTCAAACACAAGAGATTGGTTTTAGTCAAAGTAAAATGGGACTCCAAAAGAGGACCAGAATATACATGGGAGCTTGAATCAGAGATGCAAAGGAAATATCCACACCTGTTTCAGTAGACCTCGAGGACGAGTTCTAAAACAAGGTGGGGAGGATATAACAACCCTCCTAAAATATTTTCCACACCCCTAATATATTTAGAACATCCCTATACGCCTTAAAATACACCCCGTATACGTAAAATAGCCCTAAATACCTTTATATAATTTAAAATAAAATAAAAACAAAGAAAATAGGGCGCTCGAGGGCCGCAAATGCCTTGCCTTCAGTTTACGCGGGCCGCGACAGCCAACCCTCCAGACGAAACCCTAGCATGCCACGTGTCAACAACGTGTCAAGTCTATACCGACGAATCAACGCAGCTAGGCCCTACTATGCCTACGTCGCGGGGCGTGAAGGCCCCTTGTGTGATCTTCGCTGGCCGCGAGGAAGTGGTCGAACAGAACTATAAATAGGAGGCTTCGGCTTTCATTTTCGGACGCTCACACACATCTTTCTCTCTCAAATTTCTATAGTGTAGACACTATACTCGGGCATTATACCCCCCTAATTAACGAAGTTCTGCCTCGTTGTAAGTATCATAACCCCCGGTAACATATTAGATACGCTGCCCGATTGATCTAGTGCTCCGTAACGGCTGTCGAGGTTCTGCCTGACGTAGTCGTTGGAGTTCTGTCTCGGGGAGGGTATAACTAATGTAAATATTGGGTTATTATACTAACACGTGTGCATTGTTTAATTACTAGATTATAACCAGGAAACCACAGGAAAAAGTCTAAACTAGCAATGTGAGTAATCTCCTTTTTGTAAACCTTTTTGCAAACTGTTTTTACAAAACCTCAAATGTTTTACATTATATTAAACAGTGATTGAGTATTTGTATTCTACAATTATCATCGGTATGTTGGGGTTTTGTATACAAAATTTGTTACTACACTGTGAGTAGTAACATGACCACAAGTCGGGTTGACAGTACCGTGGGTGGTAATTAAAGTAGAAAATAAACAAATGTAATTGCGCGACCGCCCTCAATGCTGTAAACTGATAAAACCTGTCTTGATTAAACTGGGACTCACTCACCAGTATTTCCCACTGACAAAATGTTTTTAAACGCGTTTCAGGTAACAAAATGTGAAAGCCAAATAGAAGCCAGCTGGACAGCACCGAAGGCTTGAAAAAGTGGCTATAAAAGTTACCTAAATAAAGAGATGTTTTATTTCAATAAAATAGACTTTATCCCTATAAATCAGTTTGTAATGAAAACTTGGGTTTTATCCAAATATTTATTTATATAAACTTAGGCGTTTTACTCTGATAAAATATTTCCTAACTACGGTCCTGATGAAATTTTCGCTACCAAAATTGATAAACACCGATACCACTGATACTGGCCGCGACCGCCCGTTCCCGGGTAATTAGGGGACGGGGGTTGCGACATCCTCCCACAGTTTAACTGTCTCCGGTTGAGTAACCGGGGACTCGCCACCCCAAGTCCAAGAGATTTTCCCATTTATAAGACTGTATCGATGCTGAACCAGACTGAATTTGTCGGTTTGTAATGCAA
The DNA here is from genome assembly GCA_030545235.1 of Helianthus tuberosus. NCBI lineage: Eukaryota > Viridiplantae > Streptophyta > Magnoliopsida > Asterales > Asteraceae > Helianthus > Helianthus tuberosus. Next base: position 19,958,166 of record CM060368.1, on the reverse strand, counting down.
AGAGACTGGGAAATCGGTCATTCAGTGAATAATCTCCTGCCCATTTGTCTAACCAAAAAAAGATTTTATTCCCACAACCCATTTGCACCTCCAGCATGTTTTCTACATCAGACAGCTTAAGATTTGACCCCTTTCCTAGCTGTACAATGTTCTTCCACACTCCACTTATTGAATTCATCATAGGAATAGCTGGGTAAGTACGTCTCCTACCGTGTATTGCCATTATTACTTTCGTCCATGGATGTGTTGTTTCATTTCTAAATTTCACAATCCACTTTACCATCATGGCTTTATTCATTGATGCCAAGTTGCCAATACCCAATCCCCCCTGTTGTTTAGGTGCCACAACTTTAAACCACGGTACCTAACTCATCTTATTCTTGTTTAGACAACCTCCCCACCTTACTTTCTCTAAATATTTAATAACATGTACTGGTGCACTAAATAACGAGAAATAGTAAGTTGGAAGGTTACCTAGAACTGCTTTCACAAGTGTCGTCCTTCCTCCAAATGATAATGTTCGTGCCTTCCATAATGAGAGTTTGCTTTCAAAACGATCAATGACAGGTTTCCAATTTTTCACCAATCCCATGTTAGAGCCCACCGGTAAACCTAAATAGGTTAATGGTAACGAGCCTCTTTCACACCCAAGTATCGAAGCCATTTTCGAGATATCCTCGTTTCCCACCCCCACACCAAACACTTTACTTTTAGAAAAGTTCACTTTTAGACCCGAGGATAAATGGAAACACCTTAGAAGCCTAGCGAGGTTATGAAAATTATCTTCTGGCCATTCACCTACAAATAAAGCATCGTCTGTGTATAGAAGATGTGAAATTCTAGGACCCGTACCTGGTGTTGTAATGCATTTGAATATTCCCAAGTCAACCGCACTTTCCGTAGCTATATGTAATGCCTCCATCGCCAAGATGAATAAAAGTGGAGATAACGGATCACCTTTTCTAACCCCCCTTTCAATGTCAAATTCCGAAGTTGGTGACCCGTTAACTAAAATCAATGTTCTAGCCGTCTTTAATAATCCCATTACCCATTTCCTCCAAAGAGCCGGAAATCCCATTTGAGATAGAACCGAGTCCATGAATTCCCAACTTATCGAGTCAAACGCTTTCTCAAAGTCCAACTTAAATAACATAATCTTTCGTTTGCTACTTTTTGCCCAGGAGATGAGTTCATTGATAATTAGTGGGCCTTCAAGAATACTCTGCCCTTCTATATAAGCCATTTGAACGTCACTAACCAAAAAATCCATGACCTTCTTGAGCCTGCTCGATAGGATCTTGGTCACTACTTTTGAGATACAACCAATCAAATTGATTGGCCTAAAATTGTTGATTGTTTGAGGATTGTTTGTTTTGGGAATGAGTGAAATGAAGCTTGAATTACAGCCCGATTCCGCTTACCATGTACATAGAAATATTCGAGTGCAAGACAAAAATCCTTCTCGAATATATCCCAAAAATCCTTTATCAACCTAAAAGTAAAACCATCCGGACACGGTGTTTTATCTCCCCCCACAATTCCATACTGCTTCCTTTATTTCCTCCTTTGAAAATCTCTTCACCAGCGGCTGACTGAGACAAAGATAGTACTTTGAATCCATTGTTAATGAATTCCGGTCTGTTGAACTCTTGTTCAGTAAAAATCTTTAGGACCGGTTTTAACTCCCGAACGATTGCGAACCGATACGTGTGACGTGCGGAATCCGTACACGTACATGGACTGAATACAAGAACGTACTATAAACTGTGATTCTATTGATCGTATAAAATCGTACAAAGAACCGTGAATCACCTCTTGCACTTTCTCTCTCTCTAGCTCCAAAGCTCTCCTAAGTCTAGAATGGCAAAAATTCTAAATCTAAGGCATAAGCCTCCTATTTATAGGCAAAGGATATAAGGGATTTCCCCTTATTTACAATAATGCCACCTTGCCCTTTTTCCTAAATATGCAATATAAAACATTGTTTTCTTCAGTTTCTTGCTACGATTTAAATTGACAGAGGTGATAGACATTACTGCACTAACAGACTCCCCCTTGGATATTGCCGCAGTCAATCTCATAGCATCTTGTCTTTTCTCTCTCTCTGAGTCTTCTTGAAGGTTTGATATCATCAGCAACCACAGACTCCCTGTGGATCTATCTTCGGCTTCAGTTGCTCCCCCTCTCGTTAGACTCTTTCTCTTTAGGCTCCCCCTTTCGTCAAGCTTCAATGCTTTTGGGATCGACACCTGGCTTTCCGGATACAAGCTCCCCCTTGCGTTGAGCTCGTCTTCAGACTCCCTCTTAGACTTCGCTATCGGGATCATAATCTGGAATAGGATCTGCAACTCTCAAACATTTATAAGTAAAAACGTTTTGAACATCCAGGATTGATGACCTGGTTCTTCAAAAACTTTTTGAATCAAGAACCTGGCTCTAAAATATAATAATATGAATATATCCAGGATTAGCTTGACTTTCTCCCCCTATCGAATTTCTTTAAAGATTTGGCAGCATTAAGAATCCAAAACTATAACCTGACTCTTTACAGCAGATTTCAACAATTTAAGAATCCAAATCCCTCACAGTTAATCATCCAAGTCCAACTTAATGACCTTGGAGATATCACAAACTGTTTTTGATTTTTGAGTTTAAAAACTTCAAGTTTCAACTTAATGAACTTGTTTTATTTTCAGAAACACGTTCAGCATACTTAGATTTTGAAACTCAGCTCTCAGACATCGGTTGTCGAAAATAAAGTAGAAACAAAATCTTTTTGTATTTTTCAAAGATTATGCTAAAACACTCCTAAAATCTTTTTGTAATTTTTCATTAGTGAAAAGCAGTAAAGAAATATTTATAGACAATATTTTTGTTTGAGTTCGTGTTAGAGGATCATATCAGTTTTTGACAAATCACTAGCACCTTTGAGCTATAAACACTTTAAGTTCTAAACGATTCACTTAGATTGTCAGTATACTGATCCACTTAAATTTTCACACAAAGTTCAACTGATTCGAGATACGATTTAGTGTTTTAAGAACTTAACTTATACGTGTGTCCCACCTCAGAATATACTCCCGTATCAAGATTCCCTAGATTCAGTCTTACAGGTGAGTATACCAATTTGATATCTGTTTACTGGGTTAGTGCGAGACCTTGAGAGCTCAGGTATGAACTTCCGTTCAGTCAAAGAGATGAAGGCTCGACTTTAGGTGTGTCCCCCTTGGGGATCTTCTTTACAACTGCACTTGATTAGTATCTTTTGATATTTTATCAATTTTATGCAGAGGGTAAGCTTTTAAAGCACGTAAAGTATTATACGAGGTCTAGGCCATTGCTCACGCAATATCAGAAGACCAGGTATAATACCCCAGATATCAAACAGTACAAAGACCTAGTATCTCAGAATTAGGCAATTTCTCAAACAAGATTTCGGGGGTTACCCATATATCCGAGAGATGTTCCCCGCCAGATAAGTAAGTATTTGATATTTAGGTTTATATCTCGAAAAACAATCTACTAAGCGTGTAAAAACCTACTAGCATATCATCAGTGAGACCATTTATCACATTTTAGCTTTCCAATTCTTTAGCGTACTGTGATTGACTACTGATGTACTATCATTTCCTCTTTTTACACAAAACTCTTTTTTGAATTTTATCATGTTTTTGGCTTTTACAAATTTTCAAATGTTTTTAGATTTTCTGAAATTTTCTTACTCCCCCTAAAATTCAAAACATTTAAAGAAAATTTGATAACCGATGCTAACAGCTTTGTCTCGCCATCCATTTTCTGCTTCCACATGCTCTGTTTTGCAGAAAATATACCCCCATGATTTACAACACATTGATATTTTACAGTTTGAAAACCGTTTTTCAATCTTGTGAAATTAATCATGTTTGTTCAGCCGTGAGGGTTTCGGCATATTCACTCAACATTTTTTTTGTAATTTTTGATTTTTGACAAAAATTAAAAACAAGCAAACAAATCAAGCATGAGCAGACAAGCAGTGAACATTCAAGCATGTGTATTCCTGTGTGTGCACTGGATCGGATGGTCATCCGATCGGATGATCATTCGATTGAAGCAAATAAGTTCAAGACTGAAAACACCCATGAGAATGTATTTGGATGGGATGGCCCTCTGATCGGATGGTCATCCGATCGGATTGTCATTCGATCCAAGTGTGATGAACAGATAAGCACATTGATAAAACAACCATGTGAGTGTATGTTGGATCGGATGGCCCTCCGATCGGATGGTCATCCGATCGGATTGCCATTCGATCAGACATGAAAACCAACACTCAATCATTCAGATCGGATGGCCCTCTGATCGGATGGTCATCCGATCGGATTGCCCTTCGATCAGCTTGTTAAAATCAGTTTGAAAAACATATTTTTCGTTTTTAAATTTTTAAATTTTTAGGGTTTTTGAAATATGGTTTATTTATGTACACAAACAAACTAACTCCCTGTTTCTCAGTGGCAGGGACCAGCAGCCTTCTCCTCTAGTGCCAGCCTGCTCCGATACTCGATTAGTTGACATTCAGTTTTCTTCGGGAGCACCTGTACATTCAAACAATTCAATTACTTGAACAATTTAGCCCAGGTCTGTTTGACCTTAGGCATTTCAACACAAAAATTCATTCAATGATGGAAAATCTTTGTCGTTTTGTACAAAAACTTTTTCATCTTTGACTTCACCTTTTTCGTCATTTACAGAAGTCACTTGTTTCTTAACCACCCAGTTTTGTCCTTTTGACGAACTTCTTTTGTAAAATCGTGACTCGTTTTTATTATTTTGATTTTGAACAACAACTTTTGATTTCCAAAACTGGTTTGGTTTTGTCATATCAACCGTTGTTTGCCAACTTTGTGTTGTCTTGAATCTGGATGTGTGAGAATTCTAGGTTTGTCTTGAATCAAACCTAGTCTGGTTTGATTTCCAAGTTTGATTCGAAGCAAACTTGTTTGTGTTGTACCTCCAAGTTTGTTTTGAATCAAATCTGGTTGATTTTTGTTTCACATCCTCAGATTTCTGTTTTTCAACATCAACAGGCTTTGAGTTTGGACACTTGCATGCAAGTTGTCCAGTTTGATCACATTTAAAACAAGTTTTCCTCGAAACATCTTTAGCCTGTTGTTGTTGCTTTTTCTGAGCATAGAACTCTTCATTAGACTGTCGTCTAAATTGGAGTTCTTTCTCTTCTTCCGAACTTTTCCCGTGAACGAAATTCATTTTCTTTAGAAAATTTTGTTTTTCAAACTTTTTATCTTGATTTTGTTTCTTTTTATAACCCAACCCAGCCTTCATGTTCTTCTTTTTATAGCTTGGTTCGTTATAAAAAGTTTTCTTGTTCTTCCCAGCAAATTTTGAAATTTCTGACTTTTCAATTTCTACCAGTTTAAACACTTTGTCAATTTTATCTGTAATCACATTCTGAATCGGGAACTCGTTATCTGAGAATAATTTGTCCAATCCAATCATGGTATAAGCCAATCCTTTTGGATCATCATTCACAACTTTCTCAGATTTTGAATGTTTAAGATAACTATCATGAAAACTTCCCTCATTTTCATCCTGTGACTCAGACTTATCTGTTTTGGTAGACTCCTCTGACAAAACGCTTTCAACAACCTTACCAACCACCTCTGAATCATCAAGATCATCAGATTTGGTGTAAGTCACATCGATGTTGTCGGGTAATTGGTCAACCATGCTCAAACCTTTTGCCACCTTTTCTTCATCATAAAAAAAACGTGTAATTACCTCTCAATGGTGGTGGCACCTGATGATATTATGAACCAATACCTTTTTTTATTCTTTTCAGAATCTTTGTCATCTGGTGTGATGTTGAAAATACGTTCGAGAATGTACGAGGAACTATGACAACTTTGAAGTTTTGTAACAATCTTTTCTTTTTCAACCAAAACTTGTTTGAGTTTAGCAACTTCATCAATACATTTGTTGAACTCCTGTTGCTTTTCTTCAAACTTTTTCTCATAAAGTCTTCTTGTTGTTAAGTTTTCAGACAATCTTTCATCCATACATTTGACTTGTTTCTTCAAAGGAAACCCTAATTGAGACACCCGAGTGATTCTGAACAAACCCTAAAATTTTCATAATTTTCAGAATCAGGATTAGGGCCCCTAAAACTCAAGGGGGGATAAACCCTAGTTGATAATTATCCTCAAAATACGTTGTCAAATAACTGAAATGTTAAGTTGGCAACTCAGCAAAGCTAGTCCCAACCGTGGCTAGTCTATAGGCCTACTTTTTCACCCATACGCACCGTAGGGGTTTATAGCCTACGATGCGCAGGCTTGTAAAAAGGGCATACGCACCGTAGGGCTTGTTTGGCCTACGATGCGTAGGGCTGACCAAATTTCACCTATAAATAGCCGACATTGGCATTCGAAATCTGAACACTTTACGTCGAAATAATTCTCACTATTACACTGAGTTACGAACTGATATCCCACAATTACACACATGGGTCTCGAATCGCTGCCGCAAAACAGGGTATTAGCACAATCGCTGCTACGATTCATTTTCCGACGATCAATATATCCAATGAATGTTTAAGTGCCGCCCACATTAGGGTTATACTTTGTCGTTCGTCGTTAATTCGATGGATGAGTTGAAGTATTGTACTTTGTCGTTTGTCGTTAATTCGATAAATGAGTTGAAGTATCGCACTTTGTCATTCATTGTGAGAATTTGATCTCGTGAGTTATCGTAATTGCTGGATTGATTACTAACCCAGTTTTGTGTGCATTGTTATTTAAATTAGGTTAACAAGGCTAAATCATAGACTAGACTCTGTCCGTATTAAATCAGCAATGTGAGTCATTCTCTCTTTTTATCAAATCTATTTACAAAATCATGTTTATATTCAAAGTTATAATTACGGGGATTAAGTCTTTGTAATCACCAAGTTACAGCCGGTATGTGGGGTTTTGTATACATTACTTGATAATCGTCACCATTGGGGCAGCCAATGGGGGATATGACCATAGTCACAGATTCGGTCGAGTGACAAGTACCGTGGGTAGTTGGTTTGATAATAGAAACATTGTAATCGCTCTTAATACTGTAAATTATAACAAATGTGTCATTTTAGTAAATAGAATGATTCACTCAGTATTTCCCGCTGACAAAACCTTTTTCAAACATGTTTCAGGTGATCTGTTGTAATTCAGGAAAAGTGCTGGGAAGCATATCAAGCTTAAGATAGTGGCTCATTATAAAATAAAGAAATAAGTTTTGTAACATAACGATTTCCTAGAAAAATCATACTATTGTAAATTATCGGGGTTTTATCCCGAATTGTGAAATAAAATAATCGGGGAAAAATTTTAGCTTTAAACGATCCTGTTTCCGCTGTTAAACTCAATTAAATCAATACCGCAGTATTTCTGTTCCGCGGCTCCTGAAACGGGTCAAACCGGGTCGGGGGCCGTGACAGAAATAAGGTGGTATCAGAGCCACTGAGTTAAGCTAATTAAGTATTTAGAAATACTTAATTTTTCCTGATTACTATTATGTGATTATTTGTATATTAACTGATTATTTGTTAGTTACAGTATGGGTCAGAAAAAGCTTTCCAGTATCTATCTTAAATTAGATAGATCATCCAATGAGAAGGGAAGTTCATCTCAAACAAAGCCTTATGTAATTCCCGAAGAAGGAATATTTGTGAAAAAGGCACAGTACGAGAACCCACTTTCTCCGGATAAAAGAAAGTTAATTTTAAAGAAAAGTAAAGAGAAAATCCGAGAAAAGAAGATTAAACGGGAAACTCAGGAATTAATTGATAAATCACCTTGGGAAGATAAGCTAGATGAGAAATGGGCAAACTTATATATGCTAGCCACAGTAGCAGAAAATATAAATCTTTAAATATTTAGCACCTTACCCTTATAATCTAGAAACCCTGTAAAATAAATAAAAAACCTTAAGTGTGTTTTTCAGTTATCTTTGTAATAAATTAGTATACAGTATGTAATAAATTAAATGGTTACTTATGAATTTTAACTTAGTATTTTATGCATTTTGCATATATGCTACTTCAGCATGAATGGGATATCTGAAGCTTTTCAGAACCTTAATCTTTACCCAGTGAATATTGAAGCTTCCAAAGAATATACTAGCTACTTTCCCGATATAGAACAACCGGTAGAATTCAAGGTTCCACCTGTGAACAAGCTAAAACGAAAGAAAAAGAAGAATTACGTGTGGGGAAGTCGCATACGTAAGAAAAAGCCAGCCACAAACCTTCCCAAAATAAACAATCCTTTGAAAAAGGGAAAAGAAATTATGACCGGAGAGAGTTCTAAACAACAGGAAATTTTAACCAGGAAAAGTCCTAGACTACAGGAAATGAAAACTAAAGACAAGGAAGAAGTTAAGGAGATAGGAATACAGATAGAGACTGAAGCCAAAGAAGATTCTAGGCAAATGGAAAGGCAGTTTGAGGAATACTCTAAAGACATAGTAATGGAAGTTGGGCAAGGCTCTAGACCAACTCAGATAGAAATCGGAGAGAGCTCCAATCAAAATCAGGGAAGGACCTTTCAAGATGAGATAGATTTCCTATTGACAAGCTGTGAAACAATTCAGCCTGTCAATACTAATAATAATAATATTTTTACTTATCCTCTTGAAAACCAACTCCCTATGAATTGGGAACCCGCAATTCCAGACCCAATAGTCCACTCCCAACCCATAGGAATGGACGAATGGTGGACAAACGATTGGCAATTTCAAAATATTGTCAACGATCCTTACTCTTTTCTTCCACAATTCGATCCAGAACCCCTACCTAATCCACCCATGAGTAATGAAAACATGGCTGAACTTCGCCACTTTGGTGAAGAGTTGTTTGATGCTGGAACTAGAATCAGGGAAATAGGGGGACAGATTGCCTGGAAGTACGATGAGAGGGAACTGCGTTTTTAAGAACAGCAAGTGACGAGAGATAATAGGGTGGTAAAACGATGTTTGTATAATAATAATAGTAAAGTTAGTCTGTAAATAACGAATAAAACTCTGTAAGATATTGGTGTGTAATGATGCATACTATGCTAGATATAAAATGAAATCGAGAAATCGATTGTTTGACTATATCTGTATTATAAAAAAAAAAATTTCTGATTGTTTGTATATAATTGTTATTTAGCAGATACTAATAAAAACTATATATATATTAATCAGATGGCAAACAGTGGTAATGAACCAGTAAACGAAGATAATCAGTCTGAGCAACATCCAGGAGATCAATATATGACTCGGCAAGATATTGAAAACATTGTTGCTCAAGGGATAGCCAATGCTATTCCAGCATTCGTTGCTGCTATAAAGAATCCAATCGAACCACAACAAATGGTCCCTAGTAAACAGATTACTGAAGATAATTTCAGTAATAGTGTAAATGAAGGCAATAATCCTGTTAATCATAATAAGGAACCACATCAAGCTCCATTACCCAAGAAAATGAAAACTGCAACGCCTGGTTGCACTTTCAAAGAATTTCTTGCTTGTAAACCCACTGAATTTGCAGGCAATGAAGGAGCAACTGCATCACTGCGTTGGTTAGAGAAAACCGAAGCAGTCATTGCAATAAGTAAATGTGGTAAAGATGATCAAGTCATGTATGCATCCAATCTGTTCAAAGAAGGAGCACTCGAATGGTGGAATACTGTGTTACAATCAAAAGGAAGAATAATAGCTTATGCTATGACTTGGGAAGAATTTAAGGGTTTGGTGGAAAGAAAATTCTGTCCTGAGTATGAAAAGGAACAGATGGCGAATAAGTTTCTAAATCATCGGATGACGGGTGTGGATTGTCGTGGGTATACCTCGACATTTTTCGAATATGCAAGAGTGGTACCAACACTGGCTTCGCCAGAACCGGTACTCATTTCTCGCTATATTTGGGGGCTAATTAGTGAAATCCGCAATATTGTTAAAGCTGCGAGACCTCGCACTATTGATGATGCGGTAGAATTAGCTAACACTCTAACCGATGAATTGGTACGCACAAGAGATGAAGATAGGAAAAAGGAACTAGCTCAGAAAATTACCCAAGGATTTCGCACGGGTAATAACAACAGCTTCAAGAGAAAAGGCGCAGGGCAATCTCCAGCTCCGTCATTCTGCAGAAAATGCAAAAAGAAACATTATGGAAGATGTGATATCACTTGCAATTTTTGCAAAACTGTAGGACATCGTGAAGAAAACTGCAAAAAGAAAACCGTAATCTGTTTTAACTGTGGAGAAGCAGGGCATTATAAAACAGAATGTCCTAAATTGGTTAAACCAGTAGACAACAAACCTAAGGCGACAGAAGGAACTACTAAGAAGAATGCCAGGGCATTTCAGCTGACCACTCAAGAAGCAGAACTTATTCCAGATGTGATAGCGGGTACGTTCTTAGTTCACAACGTGTATGCAAAAGTATTATTTGACTCTGGTGCAAACCAAAGTTTTATAAATACTTTATTCTGCCAAGCTCTTAGTTTACCTTTAACCAACATTAGGCAGATTTTTACAGTTGAAACCGCAGATGGGAATTCAGTTAAAATTAATCAGGTTTTGCAAAAAGTAAAAATAGAACTTTCAGGTCATAAATTTGCTGCAAACCTATTACCTATGAAATTAGCTGAATTCGATGTCGTGTTAGGAATGGATTGGTTGATAGCCAACCATGCTCGAATTCTTTGTGATAGAAATTCCATAGAAATTCAGGCACCTACTGGAGAAGTAATTATGATTACAGGAGATAAACCACGGAAACCCATGAAGTTCATATCAGTAATGAAAGTTGCTAATTATGAACGAAAACAAGGAATAGTGTATATGATTTCGGTAATCATTAGCACTAAGGATAAAGATCTTAAGGAAATACCAGTAGTCTCAGCATATCCTGATATATTTCCAGAAGAATTACCGGGATTACCTCCAGACAGAGAAGTAGAATTTAGGATTCATCTAATTCCAGGAACTACACCGATAGCCAAGGCACCTTATCGGTTAGCACCCACAGAAATGTTAGAACTAAAACAGCAATTAGATGAATTATTAAGTAAAGGATTCATACAACCTAGCTCATCCCCTTGGGGAGCGCTAGTGTTGTTTGTAAAGAAAAAGGATGGTTCAATGAGAATGTGTATCGATTATAGAGAATTAAATAAGGTCACAATTAAGAATCGATATCCATTACCTAGGATTGATGATCTTTTTGATCAACTTCAGGGGGCTAGATATTTTTCTAAAAAAGATTTACGCTCCGGATATCATCAATTGAAGGTACAAGAAGAAGACATACCTAAGACTGCTTTCAGAACTAGGTATGGTCATTACGAGTTTACAGTCATGCCCTTCGGGTTAACGAATGCACCTGCAGCATTCATGGACATGATGAATAGGATCTGTAAACCGTATTTGGATAAATTTGTAATTGTTTTCATAGACGATATACTTATTTATTCCAAAAGTCAGACAGAGCATTGTGAACATCTTCATGCACTCTTAACTTTGTTAAGAAAAGAAAAGTTGTACGCCAAATTCTCGAAGTGTGAATTTTGGCTAAAGGAAGTGCAATTTTTAGGACACATGGTGAATCATGAAGGTATTCATGTAGATCCTGCTAAGATAGAGGCAATTACCAAATGGAAGGTTCCACAAACAGCAATGGAAATAAGAAGTTTTATAGGTTTAGCTGGGTATTATAGACGGTTTATTAAGGATTTTTCCAAGATAGCCGTACCATTAACTAAGTTAACCTGTAAAGCCACTAAGTTTGAATGGGGATCTAAACAGGAAGAAGCTTTTAGAATCCTGAAACAGAAACTAACCCATGCACCAATCTTAGCCTTACCAGAAGGAACTGAAGATTTTGAAGTATATTGTGATGCTTCAAAATTAGGATATGGATGTGTGCTTATGCAACGCAAGAAGGTAATTGCATACGCATCAAGGCAATTGAAAAAGCACGAAGAAAACTATACGACTCATGATTTAGAATTAGGAGCCGTAATTTTTGCCCTTAAGATTTGGAGACACTATCTTTACGGAAGTAAATTTACTGTCTACACTGACCACAAAAGTTTAAGATACATATTTGGGCAAAAAGAGTTAAACATGAGGCAAAGGAGATGGATGGAAATCTTAAGTGATTACGACTGTGATATTCAGTATCACGAAGGAAAGGCGAATGTAGTTGCAGATGCCTTAAGTCGTAAGTATTATGAGAAACAACGAAGGGTTCGTGCTCTCAGATTAAATCTACAAATAGATTTAATGGAACAATTGAAGAATGTTCAAACTACAGCAATCAAGGATGATGCTGAAGGAATGAAGGGACGAATCAAGGAATTAGAACAAGGAGCAGATGGAATATGGAGATTCCATAAAAGTAGAATTTGGGTACCTAAGCAGGGAGACTTAAGACCTAAGATTTTAGAAGAAGCTCATAAATCTAGGTACACTATACATCCAGGAAACAATAAGATGTACCAAGATCTAAGGAAGAACTTCTGGTGGATAGGAATGAAAAGGGACATAGCCAGTTATGTTTCTAAATGTCTTACTTGTTCACAAGTTAAGGCAGAACATCAGAAACCTTCAGGACTACTACAACAGTTAGAGATGCCAGTGTGGAAATGGGAACTTATAACAATGGATTTTGTTACTAAGTTACCCAAAACCAGAAAAGGTAATGATGCGATTTGGGTAATTGTGGATCGATTAACCAAATCCGCTCACTTTCTACCTATGAAAGAAACTTTTAGCATGGAAAGACTGGCTAAATTGTATGTGGATGAAGTTGTATCCTTACATGGAGTTCCACTCTCCATTGTTTCGGATAGAGATAGTCGTTTTACTTCCCATTTCTGGAAAAGTTTCCAGCAAGCTATGGGAACTCGACTAAACCTAAGCACTGCATATCATCCCCAAACAGACGGACAAAGTGAAAGGACAATTCAAACTCTAGAAGACATGCTCCGAGCATGTGTGATAGATTTTGGTGGAAGTTGGGATGATCACTTACCATTAATTGAATTCTCCTACAACAATAGTTATCATTCAAGCATTGATACTGCTCCATTTGAGGCACTGTATGGAAGAAAGTGCAGAACTCCCGTTTGTTGGGCAGAAATAGGAGAAAGTCAATTATCAGGACCTGAAATTGTGCAAGAAACAACTGATAAGATTACTCGAATCAAGGAAAGATTGAAGACGGCTCGAGACCGACAAAAGAGTTATGCAGATAATAGAAGCAAGCCATTAGAATTCCAAGTTGGAGACAGAGTACTATTGAAAGTTTCTCCTTGGAAAGGAGTTGTGAGATTCGGTAAGAAAGGAAAGCTAAGTCCCAGATACGTAGGACCATTTCCTGTGATCCAACGTATAGGACCAGTTGCTTATCGTTTACAACTACCAGAAGAATTAGCAGGAGTACATGATGTATTTCATATATCCAATCTCAAGAAATGTTTAGCAGATGAATCTCTGGTAGTACCTCTTCAAGACATAGAAGTAAACGAAAAGTTAAAATTTGTGGAGAAACCTCTGCAAATAGAAGATAGAAAAGTGAAGTTTCTCAAGCACAAACGACTAGTGCTAGTTAAAGTAAAGTGGGACTCAAAGAGGGGAGCTGAATACACTTGGGAACTGGAATCAGAAATGAAGCGAAAATATCCACACTTATTCCAGTAAATCTCGAGGACGAGATTTTTCTTAAGGTGGGGAGAATGTAACAACCCTCATCAAAAGTCCTAATTATTAAATTAATTAGTCAAAAAGGAAACCCTAATTGAGACACCCGAGTGATTCTGAACAAACCCTAAAATTTTCATAATTTTCAGAATCAGGATTAGGGCCCCTAAAACTCAAGGGGGGATAAACCCTAGTTGATAATTATCCTCAAAATACGTTGTCAAATAACTGAAATGTTAAGTTGGCAACTCAGCAAAGCTAGTCCCAACCGTGGCTAGTCTATAGGCCTACTTTTTCACCCATACGCACCGTAGGGGTTTATAGCCTACGATGCGCAGGCTTGTAAAAAGGGCATACGCACCGTAGGGCTTGTTTGGCCTACGATGCGTAGGGCTGACCAAATTTCACCTATAAATAGCCGACATTGGCATTCGAAATCTGAACACTTTACGTCGAAATAATTCTCACTATTACACTGAGTTACGAACTGATATCCCACAATTACACACATGGGTCTCGAATCGCTGCCGCAAAACAGGGTATTAGCACAATCGCTGCTACGATTCATTTTCCGACGATCAATATATCCAATGAATGTTTAAGTGCCGCCCACATTAGGGTTATACTTTGTCGTTCGTCGTTAATTCGATGGATGAGTTGAAGTATTGTACTTTGTCGTTTGTCGTTAATTCGATAAATGAGTTGAAGTATCGCACTTTGTCATTCATTGTGAGAATTTGATCTCGTGAGTTATCGTAATTGCTGGATTGATTACTAACCCAGTTTTGTGTGCATTGTTATTTAAATTAGGTTAACAAGGCTAAATCATAGACTAGACTCTGTCCGTATTAAATCAGCAATGTGAGTCATTCTCTCTTTTTATCAAATCTATTTACAAAATCATGTTTATATTCAAAGTTATAATTACGGGGATTAAGTCTTTGTAATCACCAAGTTACAGCCGGTATGTGGGGTTTTGTATACATTACTTGATAATCGTCACCATTGGGGCAGCCAATGGGGGATATGACCATAGTCACAGATTCGGTCGAGTGACAAGTACCGTGGGTAGTTGGTTTGATAATAGAAACATTGTAATCGCTCTTAATACTGTAAATTATAACAAATGTGTCATTTTAGTAAATAGAATGATTCACTCAGTATTTCCCGCTGACAAAACCTTTTTCAAACATGTTTCAGGTGATCTGTTGTAATTCAGGAAAAGTGCTGGGAAGCATATCAAGCTTAAGATAGTGGCTCATTATAAAATAAAGAAATAAGTTTTGTAACATAACGATTTCCTAGAAAAATCATACTATTGTAAATTATCGGGGTTTTATCCCGAATTGTGAAATAAAATAATCGGGGAAAAATTTTAGCTTTAAACGATCCTGTTTCCGCTGTTAAACTCAATTAAATCAATACCGCAGTATTTCTGTTCCGCGGCTCCTGAAACGGGTCAAACCGGGTCGGGGGCCGTGACAAATGCTATCTTTGATGCTTGATCCATCATGCTTCTTCTGTAGTATAGATCGACATTTTGTTGATACTGTTGATTTGCCATTTTGTTCTGCTTTTGTATTTCCAAATCATGACCTTCAAGCTTCTCGATTAACCAATCAAGGGTTACTTTGCTCGTATCATTGCTGTTTTTGAGTATCATGACATAGTTTGACCAATTATTTTCATTTGGAAGAGCTTCAATCAACCTGTCAATGATCTCTTCATTATCTTTGGAAACACCAAACCTCTCCAATTCAAGTTTAAGATGGCAAAATCTTTCAATCATCTGAGGTACGGTTTCACCTTTCATGCATGTAAACAAATCAAATTCTTTTTTCAATAACGATCGTTTGTTTTTTATAATTTCTTCGCCACCCGTACATTTTCTCTCTAAAGCTTCCCACAAACCTTTTGAAGTAGTTTCATCCTCAAGTAATGTAATAATATCCTCTCGAACAGATTGATACAACAATGTAATCATCTTTTGTTCAGCACACATGTGTTTTACTTCTTGATCTGTGAATTTTTCAATTGTCAATAAGATTCCACCTTGTTTTGTTGGTTCTTTGTATCCTAACTTCAACTTTAACCAACTATCATGAGCGAATGCTTTTACCCAACCCTCAAACCGCTTTTTCCACCAATTATAGTCCTCGATATTCATTAATTTCGGTGGCTTTTGTTGATTTCCGTACACATTATCATATTTCAAACTATCTGAAATCGTTTTTGAAATGCTGCTTGTCTCCGACTTTGTTTTAGAAGTGTGTGTGTTATAAAATGTGTTGTAAAATTCTTCGCCAACGCCCGAGATCTTCAAATTGTGACTTGATATTTGCACCTTGTTTATCTTGAATCACCTGCAATCAGACAAATAAACGATCAGTTTAAACGAACTGAATACGTGAAAGTGTGTGACGGTGAAATTGATCTAGGACTCGTGTCGAAGACTCGCGGACCCGTTCCAATGTTGTTCGGATGAAAACTTGAACAGATGGGCCACGTAATATGGGCTTCAAATGGACACTGCTCTATACTCCAACTTTTAATTGGGCCTCTCGAGCTATGTAATCAATTGGGCCTTCAATTATGACTTGAAATACAATTGTGCTGAACTCCAATAGTGATTACGTGAGAACACTTAATGGACCGATTGAATTAATTCTTGTTTGGGTCACACACCTTCAGCACATGGGCCGATTCAAATCACAATTATTCAAAGATATAAAATAGTTACTAAAGTATGGCCGACAACCGTTTGTAAAATATGCTCAAAATGAATTTCTATTAGACCGATGTTTGTTGGGCCAAGATATCAGTGGAGTGACAATTGTTGTTGTTTATTATTTACAAAGAACCGAGTAAACTTGAATCAATGTATCATGTGAAGGCTGACAACAATTCATTCAAATTTTGATCCTATTGGACCGCAAATCTTGACTGATCGCCTGTTAAGTCAATTAATTGTTTCTGAGATCATCACATGGGCCGTCAATATGAAATCAATTCTCGTGATATATTAAAACATAAAGTGGCCGACAATTCTGATTGCAATTAAGAGTTCACGTGATATCAAAGTTACTGTAAATTTATAATTGGACCGTTGTTTATAATGGGCTGATGTCACAGTGTTCGTCGTAATGAATGGTTCGTCTAAACTGTGAAGGGTTCGTCAAACAATAAAGGGTTCGTTGAGGATATGAGGGTTCGTCAAACAATTTAGGAATTCGTCACTTCAATGGTTCGTAGAAATGAAGGGTTCGTCAGCAAGTCTTGACTATTCGTCGCTCGTATTGCCCTTCGATCGGATTGCAATCCGATCGGAGGACCCTTCGTGAGCTGCAACTAAACAACAAAAAGACTTAGGATCGGATGGTCATCCGATCGGATTGCCGTCCGATCGGTGAACATCAACAGCAACAGTGAATGACAACATTTTTGTTATTATGTTAATGTTTCACAATGTCAACTGTTCGTCGAGATAATCAAGTGTTGCAAGTGTTCGTCGATATGATAACCCTTCGTCAACTGCAACAATACAACAAAACAATTTAGATGCTTTGGATCGGATGGTCATCAGATCGGATGGCCATCCGATCGGTGACCAACAATAACAACAATGATGAACAATGACATGTTTTTTCGGACAGAAAATCTTAGATTTCTCTCAAATTGTTTGGAGTTTTGATCTGAAATTTTGTAGGCTTGAACAATGATGATTTTCGCACAATATATCCAAAAATCAGACAATTTTAACCGTGAAAGCCATGTTACTTTTTGCGATTTTCTGTCAAAAACGTGAAGAAGATAGAAATATGAAGAAATTGACAAATCTGAATGAAATTTGGATCTGAATCTGTTGATTTCACGTCGAATCTTGTGAGTTTGATCCGTGCAATGAGCTCCTGCTCTGATACCACTTGTAGGACCGGTTTTAACTCTCGAACGATTGCGAACCGATATGTGTAACGTGCGGAATCCGTACACGTATGTCGCAACCCCCGATCCCTAATCCCCGGGAACGGGCGGCCGCGAGCCAGTTTCGGTGGTATCGCGTGTTTGTCTAATTTGGCAGCGGAATTTTCATCAGGACCGTAGTTAGGAAATATTTAATCAGAGTAAAATATCACATTTTCATAACATTAAACACATGGGATAAAACCCAAGTTTTGCATTACACACATTTTCATAAGAATAAATCCTATTTTATTAAATAAAACATCTATTTTATGTTAGGTAACTTTATTGCCAGTTTTCCAAGCCTACAGTGCTGTCCAGATGGCTTCTATTTCGCTTTCACAATTTATTACCTGAAACGCGTTTTAAAAACATTTGTCAGTGGGAAAGACTGGTGAGTGAATCCCAGTTTAATCAAGTTTAAATAAAACCCATTGTACAGTATTGAGGGCGATCTCGCAATTACATTTGTTCCCATGTTATATCAATTAACATCCATGGTACTGTCAGACCCGACTTGTGGAAATGTTACTCCTTGACCAGGTGGTAACAAATTTTGTATACAAAACCCCAACATACTCATGATAATTGTATTCTTACAAATACTCAATAACTGCTTGATATATAATTAATCGTATGAGGTTTTGCAAAAACAATTCACAAAAAGGTTTACAAAAAGCGGATAAACTCACATTGTTGTTTTAGATTTTCTGTAAGGGTTTCCTGAGAAGTATCTATAATTTACACAAATGCATACGCGTTAGTATAATAACCCATTTTAACATTAGTAATACCCTCCCCGAGACGGCATTCCAACGACTACGTTGGGCAGAACCACGACAGCCGTTACGGAACCCTAGATCAATCGGGCAGCGTATCTAATACGTATCCAGGGGTTATAATATTTACAACGGATCAGAACTTCGCTATTTAGGGGGTATAATACCCGTAGATTATGCCTACAATTTAGATTTGAGAGAAAGAAAACGTTTTTGAACGAATTCGAATGAAGATCTGATGGCCTGCTTATATAGTGCTTCACTTCAGTTTTCTCGCGGCCCGCGTAAAACAAGGCAAGGGCCTTACGCGGCCCGCGTCAACTATAGTCAACGCGTAGCTTGTCCGGATCAGCTTATAGGTCTGCCGGGTGTTGGGCCAGGTGGCGGCCCATGGTCGTGCTAGGTTTTTAAGTTATCGCGGCCCGCGTAAAGGTTGGGGTGGGGTTTACGCGGCCCGCCTCAACCCAAAAATCATATTTTTAATTAAATTTAATAATATTTATGGTATTCGGGGCCCGTTTTCACGTATGGGATGTATTTTTGGACATATTGGGATATTTGAAAATATATCAGGGTGTCGGAAATAATTCGAGGGTGTCGGTTTGGAGTTGTTATATCCTCCCCACCTTGTTTTAGAGCTCGTCCTCGAGATCTACTGGAATAAGTGTGGATATTTCTTTTGCATTTCTGATTCAAGCTCCCATGTGTACTCAGGTCCTCTTTTGGAGTCCCATTTCACTTTGACCAGAATCAATCTTTTATGCTTGAGGTTCTTGACTTTCCTGTCTTCAATCTGTAGAGGCCTTTCTACAAACTTGAGTTGTTCATTTACCTCTATATCCTTAAGAGGTACTACTAGTGATTCATCAGCTAAACACTTTTTGAGATTAGATACATGAAATACATCATGTATCCCTGCCATTTCCTCTGGAAGTTGTAGCTGATAGGCTACAGGTCCTATTCTTCTAATAATCTTAAAAGGTCCAATATACCTGGGCCTTAGCTTTCCTCTTTTGATGAATCTTACTACTCCTTTCCAAGGAGAAACTTTCAACAACACTTTATCTCCTACTTGAAATTCCAATGGTTTGCGTCGGTTATCAGCATAGCTCTTCTGTCGATCACGTGCTGCTTTTAGTCGTTTCTTGACTTGAATAATCTTGTCGGTTGTCTCTTGTACTATCTCAGGTCCAGATAGTTTCTTCTCCCCAATTTCTGCCCAACAGACTGGGGTTCGGCACTTTCGTCCATAAAGTGCTTCGAATGGTGCAACGTTGATACTTGTGTGATAACTATTATTATAAGAAAATTCTATTAAAGGTAAATGATCGTCCCAATTACCTCCGAAATCAATTACACAAGCTCTAAGCATGTCTTCCATCGTCTGAATTGTTCTTTCGCTTTGTCCGTCCGTTTGAGGATGATAAGCTGTGCTCAGATTTAACTTGGTTCCCATTGCTTTTTGGAAACTTGACCAAAAATGAGAGGTAAAACGGCTATCCCTATCAGAAACAATTGATAAAGGTATCCCATGTAATGAAACGATTTCATTTACATATAATTTAGCTAACTGTTCCATACTGAAAGTTTCTTTCATTGGTAGGAAATGAGCTGACTTGGTTAATCTATCTACAATCACCCAGATTGTATCATTACCTTTTCTTGTTTTGGGTAATTTAGTAACAAAATCCATTGTTATCAATTCCCATTTCCACACTGGCATTTCTAACTGTTGTAACAAGCCTGCGGGTTTCTGATGTTCAGCTTTAACTTGTGAGCAAGTTAAACATTTAGAAACATAGGTTGCTATGTCCTTTTTCATTCCTATCCACCAGAAATTTTATCTTAAATCCTGGTACATTTTATCACTTCCTGGGTGCATCGTATATTTAGACTTATGGGCTTCTTCTAGTATACGATGACGTAGGTTTCCTAATTTAGGTATCCACGTTCTCTTTTCATGGAATCTCCAAATTCCATATGTTCCTTGTTCTAATTCCTTAATCATTCCTTTTAATTTTTCAGTATCATCCTTGATTACTGATTCTTGTGCGTTTCTAATTTGATCATTTAAATCTGCTTGTAGATTTAATTTAAGAGAACGTACCCTTTTTGGCTTTTCGTGATACTTTCGGCTTAAAGCATCTGCCACTACATTTGCTTTTCCTTCATGATACTGGATATCACAATCATAATCACTAAGTAATTCCATCCAGCGTCTTTGTCTCATATTCAATTCTTTTTGCCCGAAAACATACCTTAAACTTTTATGATCAGTAAATATGGTAAACTTACTACCATAAAGATAATGTCTCCAAATTTTCAAAGCAAAAATTATTGCTCCCAATTCTAGATCATGGGTTGAGAAATTTTCTTCATGATTCTTAAGTTGTCTACAGGCATAAGCTATAACCTTTTGACGTTGCATTAATACACATCCATAACCTAGTTTGGAAGCGTCACAATAGACTACAAAGTCTTCGGTTCCTTCTGGTAATGCTAGTATGGGTGTATTAGTTAATATTTGCTTAAGAATTCTAAAGGCTTCTTCTTGCTTTGGTCCCCATTCAAAATTAATGGATTTACAGGTTAACTTAGTTAAAGGGATGGCTATTCTAGAGAAATCTCGAATAAATCTTCTATAATAACCGGCCAATCCTAAGAAACTTCTAACCTCGGTTGGTGACTTAGGTGTTTTCCATTTAGTAATTGCCTCGATTTTTGTGGGATCCACATGAATTCCTTCATGGTTAACTAAGTGTCCAAGAAACTGTACCTGTTCTAACCAAAATTCGCACTTTGAAAACTTAGCATAAAGCTTTTCCTTTCTTAGCAAACTTAGAAGTGTGTGCAAATGCTTTGCATGATCTTCCTTACTTTTAGAATAAATGAGAATATTATCAATAAAAACAATTATGAATTTATCTAAATATGGCTTACATATTCGGTTCATCATGTCCGTAATTGCGGCTGGGGCATTGGTTAAAACAAATGGCATGACAGTAAATTCATAATGACCATACCTTGTTCTGAATGCGGTTTTAGGAATGTCCTCTTCCTGTACCTTTAATTGATGATATCCTGACCTTAAATCGATTTTAGAGAAAAATCGAGCTCCTTGCAGTTGATCGAACAGATCATCGATTCTCGGTAATGGGTACCGATTCTTAATCATGACCTTGTTTAATTCAAGGTAGTCAATGCACATACGCATTGATCCGTCCTTCTTTTTAACGAATAAAATTGGTGCTCCCCATGGGGATGAACTTGGCTGTATAAATCCTTTTTCCAACAATTCATCTAATTGTTTCTTCAGTTCTAGCATTTCTGCGGGTGCCAACCGGTAAGGTGCTTTGGCAATTGGTGCTGTTCCTGGTAGAAGGTGAATTCTGAATTCAACTTCTCTATTCGGCGGTAGTCCTGGTAATTCCTTTGGAAATACATCTGAAAATTGAGACACTACTGGAATGTCTTTTAGTTCTTTCTCTTTAGTGTTAGTGTTTGTGGAAATCAAATACACTATAGACCCTTTTCTTATATAACTTGCAGTTTTCATCACAGAGATGAATTTCGTGGATCTAAATGGTTTATCACCTTTAATTGTGATATTTTCACCTTTTGGTGAATTTACTTGGATTGACTTTTGATCACATAAAATACTGGCTTTATTGGCTGTTAACCAATCCATTCCTAAAACGACATCAAATCCTGCCAGATTCATTGGGTAAAGGTTTGCAATAAACTTTTTGTTTAAAATTTCTATTCTTGCTCCCTGCAAGATTTCAGAAATCCTAACCATTTTTCCATTAGCTGTTTCTACTATACATTCTTGTGGTAGTTTAGTTAATGACTGATTTAGAAGTTTGCAAAATGAAGTATTAATAAAACTTTGGTTTGCACCAGAGTCAAATAATACTTTAGCAAAAACATCATTAACTAAAAACGTACCGGCTATAATGTCCGAAATCATCTTAGCTTCATCGGCACTCAGAACGAAGGCTCTAGCATTTTTAGTGTTCCTGTTGTTCACAGCTGGAGCCAATTTCGGACAATTTGGCTTGATGTGACCTTTTTCTCCACAGTTGAAGCACAGTCCATTACTGGATTTTCTCCTGCAATCTTCTTCCTTGTGTCCTGGCATCTTGCAGAAATTGCAAAGAGTGGAGCATTTTCCCGAATGTTTTTTCTTGCAGACTTTGCAAAATGGTGCAGAGGTAGAACCCATATTTCTGCGGTTGTAATTCCCAGAACGAAATTCTTGGGTAAGCCTCTGTGCTAGGTTTTTCCTCTGGTCTTCTTCTCTAGTACGTATTAATTCATCAGTCAAGGTGTTTGTTAATTCTACAGCTTCTTCTATAGTTTGAGGTCTAGCTGCCTTGACTACATGTCTAATCTCTCCAATTAATCCCCAGATGTAACGGGAGATTAGTACCGGTTCTGGTGATGCAAGGGTTGGTACTATTCTAGCATATTCAAAGAATAACTTTGTGTACCCTTTACTATCTATTCCATTCATCCTAAGATTTAGGAATTTGTTTGCTATTAGTTCCTTTTCATTAGGAGGGCAGAATTTCCTTTCTACCATGTTCCTAAATTCTTCCCATTCCATATTGTATACCCTATCACTTCCTCTAGATAGGAGGATAGTGTTCCACCACTCTAAGGCTGAATTCTTAAATATATTAGAAGCAAACATTATCTTGTCTTCTTCCGCACATTTGCTTATTTTCAGAACAGCCTCAGTCTTTTCTATCCAGCGTAGAGCTGCGATAGGTTCTTCATTGCCCGAGAACTCTATCGGTTTACAGGACCAGAATTCTTTGTAAGAACAACCATAAGGCATGGTTCTTCTTCTTTTGGGAATGGGCACTTGAAGTACAGGGCCATTGTTCACGCTGTGTTCTGGTTCAATTGGTCACTTACTGCTATGTTTACTTTTATTATTCGCTTCCTGAACCGTTTGAATAATAAATGGCATTGAATCTATGATTCCTTGTGCCACTATGTGTTGGATAGCACTATTATCCACTTGGTTTCCATTGTTATCGACTCTGGGATTCTCATTAACCAAGTTAATGTTACTCTGGTTATCGTTATTCAGATTTCCTTGATTCCCTTCGTCGGCCATCTGAATTTTAAACATTTACCACATATTAATATCACAAAATAATATTTTAATATAGCCAATCACATGACACGCATTTTGGTCAAAAGCGTCGATCATTGCGACTTTACTCTATTCATATACTATGCATCTATTACACACCAGTACTGAAATAAAAATTACAATACCAACTGAAATAAAATTACACTAATAGTAGTAGGTATCCGTACACACATATTTTATTTTATTTTATTACTTATTTTATTATTATTACTATTACCGTCTCTACCATCACATTCATGGATATGGATTCATCCAGAAATCCATATTGCGCTCGTCATACTTCCAGACGAGTCTCTCTCCTACCTGTCTCATCCTTTCACTACTTTCTAAAATTTCCTCACCAAAATTCCTAAGTTCTTGTACGTTTTCTGCACTCATTGGGGGTGCAGGTTCTAGGACTGGGTTCGGAATCTGGGGTGCTGGTTCCTGGTATGGAGGTGTAGGTGCCTGGAATCGGTAAGGATCTTCTAAAATTTCCCTAATGTATTCGTCGTGATAATAGGGATCTAAAGGATCCAAACCTAGGTAGGCTCCCACGTTTGGCATGGGCATGTCTTTATGTATCGGGTAACGTTGCACAAAGTCCCTATTGTCGTCCCACCAAGGGTCATAATTTGGGTCTAAGGGGTTTGGTGCTGGTACCCTAGGTATTTCTTCCGGATTGAAGTCATGCATTTCTACTTGGTTTTCAGGGTTTTCTATTTTGGTTGGTCAGGAATTGGTAGTTGCGGTTGGGGTGCTATTATTTGCTCCAGATTAGGGTCAGCTGCAGTGGTTGCTAGGATGTGGATGTTGGCTATACCCTTATTGATCATGTCCTGGGCATAGGCATCTGTCTCTCTCTTGGCTGCTGCTAATGCTCTCTGGTCTTGTAACTTTTTCATACATTTTCTACGCTCGTGTGCCCCTCTACTGAACCATCCCCTCTTTTTCTGAGGAAATGGCTCTTCTTACTGAACCTTAAACACAAAGATTCCTTCTTCCGTATCAGCAGAGTACCCTGAGAGGGCAGGCTGAGAAGAGGAGGTGCCTTCGCTTCTAGGCGAACCAGACAATTGACGGTACGCGTCAGATGGTCCTTGGTCGCTCATACTGTAAACTAACAAATAGTCAAATAACACATAACAATAAATACAGTTATGAACGTATTCCCGTAATTTATTTCCTAACAGATTGAATTTTGATGTCAGCAGAACGCTTCTGTGGCTGAATATGTGGCTTAGCTCTGATACCACCTTCTGTCGCAACCCCCGATCCCTAATCCCCGGGAACGGGTGGCCGCGAGCCAGTTTCGGTGGTATCACGTGTTTGTCTAATTTGGCAGCGGAATTTCCATCAGGACCGTAGTTAGGAAATATTTAATCAGAGTAAAATACCACATTTTCATAACATTAAACATATGGGATAAAACCCACGTTTTGCATTACACACATTTTCATAGGAATAAATCCTATTTTATTAGATAAAACATCTATTTTATTTTAGGTAACTTTATTGCCACTTTTTCAAGCCTTCGGTGCTGTCCAGGTGGCTTCTATTTGGCTTTCTCAGTTTGTTACCTGAAACGCGTTTTAAAAACATTAGTCAGTGGGAAATACTGGTGAGTGAATCCCAGTTTAATCAAGTTTAAATAAAACCCATTGTACAGTATTGAGGGCGAACTCGCAATTACATTTGTTCCCAAGTTATATTAATTAACATCCATGGTACTGTCAGACCCGACTTGTGGAAATGTTACTCCTTGACCAGCTGGTAACAAATTTTGTATACAAAACCCCAACATACTCATGATAATTGTATTCTTACAAATACTCAATAACTGCTTGATATATAATTAATCGTATGAGGTTTTGCAAAAACAATTCACAAAAAGGTTTACAAAAAGCGGATAAACTCACATTGCTGTTTTAGATTTTCTGTAAGGGTTTCCTGAGAATTATCTACAATTTACACAAATGCACACGCGTTAGTATAATAACCCATTTTAACATTAGTAATACCCTCCCCGAGACGGCATTCCAACGACTACGTCGGGCAGAACCACGACAGCCGTTACGGAACCCTAGATCAATCGGGCAACGTATATAATACGTATCCAGGGGTTATAATACATACAACGGAGCAGAACTTCGCTATTTAGGGGGTATAATACCCGTAGATTATGCCTACAATTTAGATTTGAGATAAGGAAACGTTTTTGAACGAATTCGAATGAAGATCCGATGGCCTGCTTATATAGTGCTTCACTTCAGTTTTCTCGCGGCCCGCGTAAAACAAGGCAAGGGCCTTACGCGGCCCGCGTCAACTATAGTCAACGCGTAGCTTGTCCGGATCAGCTTATAGGTGTGCCGGGTGTTGGGCCAGGTGGCGGCCCATGGTCGTGCCAGGTTCTTAAGTTATCGCGGCCCGTGTAAAGGTTGGGGTGGGGTTTACGAGGCCCGCCTCAACCCAAAAATCATATTTTTAATTAAATTTAATAATATTTAAGGTATTCGGGGCCCGTTTTCACGTATGGGGTGTATTTTTGGACATATTGGGATATTTTAAAATATATCAGGGTGTCGGAAATAATTCGTGGGTGTCGGTTTGGAGTTGTTATAACGTACGTGGACCGAACACAAGAATGTACTTTAAACTGTGATTCTATTGATCGTATGAAATCGTACAAAGAACCGTGAATCACCTCTTGCACTTTCTCTCTTTAGACTCTCTCTCTAGCTCCAAAGCTCTCCTAAGTCTAGAATGGCAAAAGTTCTAAATCTAAGGCATAAGCCTCCTATATATAGGCAAAGGATATAAGGGATTTCCCCTTATTTACAATAATGCCACCCTGCCCTTTTTCCTAAATATGCAATATAAAACATTGTTTTCTTCGGTATCTTGCTACGGTTTAAATTGACGAAGACAATAGACATTACTGCACTAACAAAATCGATTCATAATACATTTTTATACTCGTCTTAAGTTCTTCCGGTTGCGATATCCACACGCCAT
Organism: Helianthus tuberosus; assembly: GCA_030545235.1. NCBI lineage: Eukaryota > Viridiplantae > Streptophyta > Magnoliopsida > Asterales > Asteraceae > Helianthus > Helianthus tuberosus. Next base: position 19,931,538 of record CM060368.1, on the reverse strand, counting down.
CAAAATTCAGCCCGTTGTTTCTATTGTTCTTCCGATGTCCATTGATAACACCATGAAAGAAGGCTATGTTTTCATCCCCGTCTACCGCCCATTTAACCTTTGCCTTATCATTATTCTTGTTTCTAGTGTACTCCTTGTAATTACAGCACAAACAGCTTTGTAAACTCCAAAATTCGAATTATGCATAACTGGTATCACTTGTAACAGAACTTAGAAGATTGGTATGGCATTTAGAGGATCTACACAAAACTGCAACTCGTATGACATTTATTTTTTTTCCGAAATTTGAGAGGATATTTTATTTTTATTTGGTATGATTGAATCTTTAGGAACCGATTGTAATGTATGAAATGACCTTCTTCAATGGTGAAAACTGACTCATAAACAAAGTGTCAATAAATATGCTGGTAACAATGAAGTATAAAGAAGCCGACATAGAAGAAAACCTAGAAAGATATCTGAAAGTGAACTTGGTGCAAACTGTCACATAACAAATTCTGAAAACAATTACAGAAGTTTTGTTATGGCAACAGAAGACGAGTCGGCTAATGATGTGACTTTGGAAGCAATGACTCGACAGGAACCTTAACCCCACTGTCTTGAATGGGAACCCTATGAACTATCAACATGTTATGACCCAATCTTGACACACTGGCCAAAGATCTGGGTATCATGTTGTGAGTACAGGATCGGATCATAAACGATCACTAGATCTGCGGTAGATTCGATTTAACGTGCGGAATCCGTTAAATCGAACCGTAATCGTGCGCGAAGACGTAATTAAACAACGTTTTATTACGTAACAACTACAACCGGACAGAGTTTCGACTCGATCTCTACAAAGAACACTCAAAAACTGATAAACATGACGTAATCCAGCAGCACTTCGTGATATGATACTTCTGATTCTGTTATTTATGATTTCGCTTATGTGCACATATATATAGTGCATGGAGATCCGCTCCAATGGACATGTACGAATAAGCGGACCTCCATTGGACACATAAGCGGACCTATTTGGATGACATAAAAGCGGACCTCCCTATGTCCCTATAAGCGAAATCCTCATCTTTGTCTTTCAAGCGAAACAGATTCCCATGCATACGTTTATGTTAGTTCAAACAAAAACACATGTGATGATGTAAGATTGTGATGTCATCAGTATGATGTCATCATTGAGAATGATGACATCATTCTTGTTCAGATCCGCTTCCTTCGTATCGTGTCATACCGTATACTGACCTGACATTGCCTAATGACACCTAATGAAATCTAGCGAAACCTCTGTCCGGTATTTTACAGACTCAAGACACTAGACTTTACATGTACATTTAGATTTCTATCTATGGCCACACAAATAGTGCACCAACAATCTCCCCCTTGGACATAGCTAGAAATCTGTGATGTTTAGTCTTGAACTGCATTGGATAACATCTTCAAGTGAAACAGCAGTCTCCCCCTTGAAAGATGCCCCGAAATTCTAAGATTTGACGTTTAATCTTGCTCTCCCTTTCATTTAGCTTCCTGCACATTCTCTACCAAGAAATTAAAATCGAAATCTTTACATTTTGGGTAGAAATTAATTGAAACATTCTCAAATTTTATCTTCACTTTTCATTACAAACACACTCCCCCAACCCTGTTGTTCATCATGTTTAGCACTTAGAATTTTGAAAATCAGCTTTTCAACATCAGTTGTTGAAAATAAGATGAAGTAAAATCTTTTTGATTTTTCAAAATTTTATGCTAAAACACACATAAAATCTTTTTTGTATTTACGGAAATAAACTATATACAGACATATTTTTGTGAGTTTGTGTAAGAGAATCATATCAGTTTTTGAGACACATCACTAGCACCATTAAGCTTTAAACATTTTAAGTTCTAAACGATTCACGTTGATTAACGATATAATTGTCCTCTTAAGCTCAATCTAAAAACTTTCGAAATGCTTACCGATACGTTAAGGTATACTAATTTTGCACTAAATTCTTATGGACCCCACGATCTCAGCATATCCCCTCATCATGCAATACACTAAATCAAGTAATGCCTTTAAACTTTCATCGACTGTGATATGTGCGAAAACAACGCAGAATGTTTAAACATTAACAATCAGGTCGATACTTCCGTATACGCAGAGAAAGTCCAATGTTTAAACAAAATAAGAAAATAAAACAAGTTGAAGTTGTTTAGGCTTTAACCACCAGGTCGATACTCCCGTATACGCAAAGGTGATCAAAAGCTTAAACGAAACACCAAAGAAAATAAAGCAGAACGTTTAGGCAATAACATCCAGGTCGATACTCACGTATACGCAGAGGATGTCCAATGCTTAAACAAAATAAAGAAATAAGACAAGTTTAAATCTTTGCAAAATAAAATGCACAATCACAGTGACTTTTCAGCAAAGTAGTGAAAGTTCACAAACTTAACCAGTTTTATGCTTTTGGCATTCAGCGATTACTGAGCAGGCACACAATCAAGAAGGACAAAACTAAGTACTACACTTTTGATCATGTTTCCCACTAGAACTAGGCTTTTTCATTTAAGTTTGTATCGTTCTCGCAAATCTACTAGTCTAGCTGAGCCTATCGTCACATCTTTAGTGAGACCGTTTATCACATTTTATCTTTCCAATTCTTTAGCATGCTGTGATAGTCCACTGATTTACTATCATTTCCTCTTTTTCACAACAAAACTCATTTTTGATTTTTCAATGTTTTTGACATTTTCAAATTTTCTAATTTTTTAAAATTTTACTCCCCCTAAAATCAAAATATGTCTCAATTTTGATTTTCTGGGAAAATTTGAAACAAACTGTACAAACTTGACAACTTGATGAGAATCACTTCAATTCGCCATTCACTTGGCATAAACAATCAGAACTCCCCCTCACAACAAACTATTTTCCCATAATGATTTCAAAACACTTAAGTTTGATTTAATCAAAATGGTTTTTCCGGAAAATTAGTTTTGTGTGACGTTTCACAAACATGGGGATCTTTCATCACTTTGTTTTCTTCAATCACTTGTAAAATTTAACATTTATCTATTTTAACAACACAATCACATGTAGAAAATCAAGTACAACTTAATGTCCCTGATTTACCACTTGTAAGTCGAAAAATCACCAGAGTGAAATTTCTCAAGAAATATGCCAATTCATGTTCCACGCTTACCAACCTGGGAACTCCGGCAAGTCAGGTTTTTCAGTTAAACAGTTTCACCCAAGCCTGATGGTCCTTGGGTGCTTTTGAATTCTCGTTCAACAATGGTGGAAAATTTGCATCATCCATTGTTAAACCAGAATTCTCTACTTTTACCTCATCAACTGGCTCCTCTGGCTTTGATGAACCAGAATCATTGCCTGAACGTGGCTTGTTTGTTTCCGAATAAACAAATTCATCGCCAACCACTTCAACCTTCTTTATCTCCTCTTTTGTCCTCAGATTTGCATCTGAAGAATTCGGTTTACTTGACTTTGTTTTCGAGTGAAACGATTCATCAGCACTCTTATTTGTTGTACCCGAGGACAAAATCTTTTCAAGGTACTCCCTTGCTTTCTTTCTTTTCTTCCACAGTCTATCTTTCTGCCCTTGTGAAATTTTCACTTTCTGTTCTTTCACTTTCTGTTCTTTGGGCTTTTCATCAATTTTGACTGATTTCTTCACTTTTCCATGAGATTCTGCCCTCGATCTTCCGTTTGATCTCATTGGGCAATCTCTTGCAATATGACCTTTGATTTGGCATTCAAAGCATCTTCTTGTCTCAAAACTTTGACTCTGGCAGTTAACAGCAATGTGTCCTTGAAAACCACATTTGTAACACACCCTGTTATCGTACCATTCTCCACTATCAATCCAAACATTTAGATCATAACATTGATTTGCCTTGTAGTAATCATCGCTCCTCTTGTAAGTTGGATTTGACTTTTGAGCTCTATGATTAAACCTGCACCACTTTTTACCAACTTTTTGTGAGTTTTGATTTTTAACTTTTTGTGATTTTTGATTGGATGATTGAACTTATGATCTTTTATTTTTGTTTTGAACATTTTCTGAATTTTTAACATTTTGTTTTTGTTCCACATTCTTCTTTACAAGTTTATGCTTTGAGCATTCACCTTTTTCTGTAGAATGTAAAACAGTTTCTTGAAATTTTTCTTTTAATTTCAAAAAGATTTTCTTTTTCTCTTTTTCATCATCAGTTTTATCATCACAATCTTCAATTATGACTTTGTCATAATTTGTGACATCGTCACTTATTGGAATTTCATTGATCGGTTTTGAACAGATATGATCTAGTATAACTGATGAGGTCACAAAACCTTTCAATTTCTTTTCTAACTCATTGATTTTATTGTTAGCATACTCAACTTCATTTTCAAGTTGAGTGATTTTCTCAAGATGAGAATTTATTACTTTTTCATTTTCAATTTTATTTTTATCTAAAACAGATTTTTCGTTTTCTAAAACTTTTATTTGATTTTGAAATTCTGTTTCTTTTTCTTTTAAAACTTTGTTTTCCAATTTTATCCAAACATCTTCATTTTCTAAAAATTTTATTTGATTTTTAAAATCTTTCTCCATTTTCAATTTTTCATTTTCCAAAAATATTATTTTATTTTGAAATTCTTTTTCATTTTCTTTTAAGATTTTGTTTTCTAATGTCAAACTCTCCACATCTTTCAGAAGTTTGACATTTTCTGATCCAGATTTATCACATTTTGAGCACTTCTCAGACATCGTTTCAGCTTCAGCTTCCTTCTCATCCTTGATAGCTGGAATTTCTTCAACCCGCTGCTTTACCACTTTAATATTTTCCTCAGTTTTGACTTTCTCTTCAACAGTTGCTGCTTTATGATTCTTCTCTCTTTCAGCTAGTCTTTCTTTTAGCTTTTCCAATTTATCTGCAAAATAAAATTTGAAACTTTCAGGTGATAATTCTCTTTGATAATTTTCAAGTTTTCGAATTTTTTCATTGTCATCATCGCTTTCTTCATCTGATGATTTATCAAAAATTTGAGCTTTTTCTGAAACTTCTTCTGTTGAAACTGGCTTTTCTTCCAATTTTTCAGGATAGAATTGCTGAGATTCGTAATACAAATACGCAAAATATTCTTCATAATCCATGTTTCGGTGTCAAAGATTCACAAAATAGACTTTTCAAATGAACTGAGTTTACACACGATCTGGAATTCAACCAACTTGAACAATTCGTGCGAGCTGGTGTACTTCAAACGACTTGGTTCAATAATTGTTTTAGCTCAAAGTCCACAAAATTTCAATTTGCCTGAAAAAAATCAAATCTAATGGCTCACTAATCAAAACCCGTTTACACTAGAAGCCCAAATTCCAAAACACTATCCTCGGCCCACTTATCAAATCGGTTTCACACTAAAAGCCCAAATTTCAACACACGGTCCGAATTATGCAACACACCCCAAAATCTTATACAATCCAAAAACTTTCAACTTGATCTCAATAGCTTCGGCCCAAACCCAAAAATAAGTCCAAAATTTTAATCTTTTAAATTTGAATCACATTAGCCAACTTTGATTTTTCTATTTTCCATATTTTCAAAACATTAATCAAAATTAATATTGAATGAATTGATTCTATCAAAATTTACTTATCTCTCGAGATTTTTATAAACTGTCAACAATTATCAAACCTTTTGTCTTATACCTTTTGTCTTATACCCACCTTTCGATTTCACAATATTACCCTACTATAATGTCTTTTAAAAAAAATTTCGATATTATGACACTACAATCGTCACAAGCAAACACACAACAGATTATCTATTTTTCCGTTTTAAAAATACAACTTCTTGTTTTAATGACCAACTGCAAACCACTCAAACAACCATCACTGCTACTTCTTTGATTTGAACAGAATAACAATCAACAATTAACCCTGATATCTATCTCTAATTTATCGACTCACACCAGCAACTTCTATTCGATTTTTTATTTCACAAAACTCAACTCAGACATGAATTATCAAAAGCAATCCTTCAACAATGACAATCAACACAAATCAGATCAGAAACTCAATCTTCAACTGATAAAACTTTTGATTCAAACAACAATGAAAATCAGCCAAAAAAAATGATCTCTACAAGCTGAAATATGTCCGATTTCACCGAAACTCATCGAAATGATCCGAAATTCAATCAAAACAGTCTTAAATTGATCCAATTTAGTTCGAAACTTAATCGAATCAATCCGAAACTGTAGAAACTTTAACCAAACATCATCTAATCAGTCCGATATACACATACGAAACATCGAAAATTGATCGAAATAGCGCAAAATCAGTTCGAAAATGATCACAACCACAAACTTGTCAACAGATTTAACAGAAATGATTGAACAGTTTATGATTCAACAAATTACTTCATAACCACAAACTACAATTGATGTAACAATTCAACAACAAACCTGCAAGTTATACTCTACTTTTTCTATTCGAAAATGATAACAACAAACAATTTGTAACTACAATCTTCTTTAACACGTAGATCTCAGATCAGAAACAACATGGATAATCAAATTCAGATCTGAAATTTCGAGTTCAATCTACGAATGTTATTCAGATTTCAACAAGAACACTAAAACAACATTATCAATTTTTAGATCTGCAACAAAAAAAAAAAAAAACGTGATGTTTCTTAATGCGATTGAATCTGAAGTTAGTTGTATGCTTGACAACAATCCGTAATGATATAACTTTCGATTTGAAATTCACTGAAACAGATTAAAATCAATCAAAATGTTCAAAATATGATTCAAACAGATCAAAAACACATCAAAAATCAACCGAAAATCATTCGATTTCACTCTGAGCGAAACTCGTCCGATTTCGATCACGATTACACGCAGAGCATCCGTAGCTCTGATACCACTTGTGAGTACAGGATCGGATCGTAAACGATCACTAGATCTGCGGTAGATTCGATTTAACGTGCGGAATCCGTTAAATCGAACCGTAATCGTGCGCGAAGACGTAATTAAACAACGTTTTATTACGTAACAACTACAACCGGACAGAGTTTCGACTCGATCTCTACAAAGAACACTCAAAAACTGATAAACATGACGTAATCCAGCAGCACTTCGTGATATGATACTTCTGATTCTGTTATTTATGATTTCGCTTATGTGCACATATATATAGTGCATGGAGATCCGCTCCAATGGACATGTACGAATAAGCGGACCTCCATTGGACACATAAGCGGACCTATTTGGATGACATAAAAGCGGACCTCCCTATGTCCCTATAAGCGAAATCCTCATCTTTGTCTTTCAAGCGAAACAGATTCCCATGCATACGTTTATGTTAGTTCAAACAAAAACACATGTGATGATGTAAGATTGTGATGTCATCAGTATGATGTCATCATTGAGAATGATGACATCATTCTTGTTCAGATCCGCTTCCTTCGTATCGTGTCATACCGTATACTGACCTGACATTGCCTAATGACACCTAATGAAATCTAGCGAAACCTCTGTCCGGTATTTTACAGACTCAAGACACTAGACTTTACATGTACATTTAGATTTCTATCTATGGCCACACAAATAGTGCACCAACACATGTTAAGAACAGACAACAGATCTATCAAAAGGTTGAGGCAAGTAGCAAAAGTGAAAAAGAAAAGAAGATGATTTTGAAATGTAAGAAATGATTTTTATTGGGAAATCGATATACAATTGGAATAAACTAAAAGAAAATTTCTGATGAATGAAATCGAATGTGCATCTCTGATCTCTGCCCCAACCCTATTTATAGATGGAGTGCCCAGTATCCCTAGACCAACCTCACATATTTTCAAATAGACCCCAACTCTTATACGCAAATACACTTTTGGTCAAGCCTAAGAAGTATGAATATAATTTCATGATTTTTCAATGAGAACATCCAACGTTAATATTTTGGCACTAATGCAAATATTGAATTTTTAGAGCTATATATGATTTTTAGTTTACTATTAAGTCTGTAAAAGCGACTAATGTTAAGGTCGTAAGTATTTTAAAACCAAGTATGCATTTCAAGTAGATGTTTTTTTAGTTAAATTCAATCAAATAAGTTCCATAAAACGGTTATTGTGGTCAAATTATATGAAATTTTGTTCGGAGAACTTTACTACTAAGACAATAAGGTGCAGTGTAGCATAAAAGGAGTGGGGTTTGATCCCCGGTAAGCTTAGTCATTAAAAAAAAAAAAACTATTATGACAATACGGTACGTAACTTACTAATTATTATGTCTATCACCAATACAATAGTGCTTGCTTGTTCGAAAAGCTAACTTAAAATGGACGTAGTTTCCTTTTGGTTGCATATGACACCCTCTTGATCCGTTTATAAGATCTCAAAATATACAAAACTAAATTAAAACTAACTAATTGTAACGGTTTATCTTAACTTCTATATAACTCGTACTTTTTTAGAAACAATTATGACGGAACTCATTGATTTCCGTATTTTAAGTACCAGTTATGATCTTGGCACATGGACTTCACTTGAGATCTTTATATTTTAATGAGAATATCCGTGTGAAATCCAAACTCACATTCACCAAAGTAGAATAATATGAGATCTAGTAATGTTCAAAACTTGTGACAGGCATCTCTAACATTCAACAGAACGTATGCAAACCACATGTCGCTTTATCCCAAATTTCACATCTCTAGTAACTCTTATGTTGTTTTCTTTTCTACTTTTTATTTGTAACTTTTATATGTAATATGATACATACAATACAATACGATATGATTTGATATAATATGATACATACCATTGAATACAAATGTGTTATGATATGATATGATGTGGTACCATACAATGATTATTGATATTATTCATTTTTGTCAAATTGTAAATAAGACTAGAATTTATAACATCATACAATTAGAAAAATGTTAATTCCATGGCAACTCAACATAATTGTTTTAAAACCCGCTTCAAAATGGTAACACACACTATTTGTACTAATTATAGTTAGTATGGAGGGTTTAAATGAATTTCAGAATGATAGAAAATGCCTATTTAATGCAAAAATTGTAAAAAAACTGCAAACTACCATCAAGCATTAAACAAAAAGATTTTATGTATGATCAATGGTTTAAACGAATTGTGCAAATCATAAAGGGAATATGAAATTAATGAACAAAATATGCTGTAAAAATATGATGTGCTCTTGTTTGATTTAATGAAAATTTATTCTTAATTAATTAAGATTTTATGTCTGATGTTCGTTTTAAATGAATAATCCGAGAAAAAAAACGTCACTTAAAAACATGTTTGTATACAATCATAACCAAACAATGTAGGAATCTCATAAAATACATTCTTTTGTAAACCGAGGTGCTACAGTCCAGCATAATTTGAACAATTAGAAGACAATACCATTCACAATTCACTGTTGTATTTTTCAGTACTGTCACAAACAATTCATTACACAATTAGATGCAACCTTATTCCATATCCACATAATCAAACACCCAACTAATTTTTGAACTCATCGATGTCCTTCTGAGCCTCACTCATTTTCGGGGCTATTTCCTCGAGCTTTGATTTTGATGTAGAATACGCCTCGTCACAACTAACTTTATCAGCTCGCACAGCAACAACTTTGGCCTCGTTTTCTTCCTTGTCCTCCTCTGCCTTCTTTCTTTCATTAAGCGTATTAGACCGAAGATCAGTAGACACGAATACTTTCTGTTTTCTCTGTCTCATCTGTCTTAGAACTCTGGACCCATCTCACATCAATAACCCGACCCCTACCGCCTATAGGTAGTTTTAGACAAGTTTCTTTTGAAGTATATACCCGCATGCCAAGTATGGTTCGTAACAATCGACGAAGAACAGATCGGACAGATCAAATTTACCTTTTTTCACAAGAGGATATTTGAAGATTTCGATATCGCCGATGTGAAAGGCGGAAGCTTAAGAGGTAAGACACAAAAGAGTGCACGCATATTATTAGGTTTTATAAAAAAAAGCTCTTGTCAAGCCACAAAGGTGAAAACCAAATTATAAACAAAGAAGCCAACATCATCTGAAAGTGAACTTGGTGCAAACTGTCATATAACAAATTCTGAAAACAATAACAGAAGTTTTGTTATGGCAATAGAAGACGAGTCGGATAATGATGTGACTTTGGAATCAATGACTCGACAGGAACCTTAACCCCTGTCTTCAATGGGAACCCTAAGAACTATCAACATGTTATGACCAGATCTTGACACAATGGCCAAAGATCTGGGTATCATGTTAAGAACAGACAACAGATCTATCAAAAGGTTGAGGCAAGTAGCAAAAGTGAAAAAGAAAAGAAGATGATTTTGAAATGTAAGAAATGATTTTTATTGGGAAATCGATATACAATTGGAATAAACTAAAAGAAAATTTCAGTCTCCTCTGATGAATGAATTCGAATGTGCATCTCTGATCTCTGCCCCCAACCCAATTTATAGATGGAGTGTCCAGTATCCCTACACCAACCTCACATATTTTCAAATAGACCCCAACTCTTATACGCAAATACACTTTTGGTCAAGCCTAAAAAGTACGAATATAATTTCATGATTTTTCAATGAGAACATCCAACGTTAATATTTTGGCACTAATGCCACTATTGAATTTTTAGAGCTATATATGATTTTTAGTTTACTATTAAATCTGTAAAAGTGACTGATGCTAAGGTCGTAAGAATTTTAAAACCAAGTATGCATTTCAAGTAGATGTTTTTTAGTTAAATTCAATCAAATCAGTTCCATAAAACGGTTATTGTGGTCAAATTATATGAAATTTTGTTCGGAGAACTTTACAACTAAGACAATAAGGTGCAGTGTAGCATAAAAGGAGTGGGGTTTGATCCCCGGCAAGCTTAGTCATTAAAAAAAAACTATTATGACAATATGGTACGTAACTTACTAATTATTATGTCTATCACCAATACAATTGTGCTTGCTTGTTCGAAAAGCAAACTTGAAATGGACGTAGTTTCCTTTTGGTTGCATATGACACCCTCTTGATCTGTTTATAAGATCTCAAAATATACAAAACTAAATTAAAACTAACTAATTATAACGGTTTATCTTAACTTCTATATAACTCGTACTCTTTTAGAAACAATTATGACGGAACTCATTGATTTCCGTATTTTAAGTTCCAATTATGATCTTGGCACATGGACTTCACTTGAGATCTTTATATTTTAATGAGGATATCTGTGTGAAATCCAAACTCACATTCACCAGAGTAGAATAATATGAGATCTAGTAACGTTCAAAACTTGTGACAGGCATCTCTAACATTCAACAGAACATATGCAAACCACATGTCGCTTTATCCCAAATTTCACATCTCTAGTAACTCTTATGTTGTTTTTTTTTAAATCTTTTATGTTGTTTTTTTTCTACTTTTTATTTGTAACTTTTATATGTAATATGATACATACAATACAATACGATATGATTTGATATAATATGATACATACCATTCAATACAAATGTGATATGATATGATATGGTACCGTACAAAATAATAGACTACAATACTAACAAACAATGATTATTGATATTATTCATTTTTGTCAAAATGTAAATAAGACTAGAATTTATAACATCATACAATTAGAAAAATGTTAATTCCATGGCAACTCAACATAATTGTTTTTAAAACCCGCTTCAAAATGGTAACACACACTATTTGTACTAATTACAGTTAGTTAGTATGGAGGGTTTAAATGAATTTCAGAATGATAGGAAATGGCTATTTAATACAAAAATTAAAAAAAAAACTGCAAACTACCATCAAGCTTTAAACAAAAAGATTTTATGTATGATCAATGGTTTAAACGAATTGTACAACAAATTGTGCAAATCATAAAGGGAATCTGAAATTAATGAACAAAATATGCTGTAAAAATATGATGTGCTCTTGTTTGATTTAATGAAAATTTATTCTTAATTAATTAAGATTTTATGTCTGTTGTTCGTTTTAAATGAATAATCCGAGAAAAAAAACGTCACTAAAAAACATGTTTGTATACAATCATAACCAAACAATGTAGGAATCTCATAAAATACATTCTTTTGTAAACCGAGGTGCTACAGTCCAGCATAATTTGAACAATTAGAAGACAATACCATTCACAATTCACTGTTGTATTTTTCACTACTGTCACAAACAATTCACTACACAATTAGATGCAACTTTATTCCATATCCACATAATCAAACACCCAACTAATTTTCGAACTCATCGATGTCCTTCTGAGCCTCACTCATTTTCGGGGCTATTTCCTCGAGCTTTGATTTTGCTGTAGAATACGCCTCGTCACAACTAACTTTATCAGCTCGTACAGCAACAACTTTGGCCTCGTTTTCTTCCTTGTCCTCCTCTGCCTTCTTTCTTTCATTAAGCGTATTAGACCGAAGATCACTTGACGAAGAACAGATCGGACAGATCGAAATTTACCTTTTCTCACAAGAGGATATTTGAAGATTTCGATATCGCCGATGTGAACGGCGGAAGCTTAAGAGGTAAGCCACAAAAAAGTGCACGCATATTATTAGGTTTTATACAAAAAAAGCTCTTGTCAAGCCACAAAGGTGAAAACCAAATTTTAAACAAAGAAGCCAACATCGAAGAAAACCTAGGAAGATATCTGAAAGTGAACTTGGTGCAAACTGTCACATAACAAATTCTGAAAACAATAACAGAAGTTTTGTTATGGCAACAGAAGACGAGTCGGATAATGATGTGCCTTTGGAAGCAATGACTCGACAGGAACCTTAACCCCACTGTCTTCAATGGGAACCCTAAGAACTATCAACATGTTATGACCCGATCTTGACACAATGGCCAAAGATCTGGGTATCATGTTAAGAACAGACAACAGATCTATCAAAAGGTTGAGGCAAGTAGCAAAAGTGAAAAAGAAAAGAAGATGATTTTGAAATGTAAGAAATGATTTTTATTGGGAAATCGATATACAATTGGAATAAACTAAAAGAAAATTTCAGTCAACTCTGATGAATGAAATCGAATGTGCATCTCTGATCTATGTCCCCAACCCTATTTATAGATGGAGTGTCCAGTATCCCTACACCAACCTCACATATTTTCAAATAGACCCCAACTCTTATACGCAAATACACTTTTGGTCAAGCCTAAGAAGTACGAATATAATTTCATGATTTTTTTATTATTGGGTGTACCAAACATACACAAGAACATAATTTTATTTAGAACTTTAAATGTTGTTTAGAAGTTTTATAGATAATATTTAGTTTGTAACAATATAATATATTAACAACAAAAGAAACAAAAAGTATTAATAAACTAAATCTAATAGTTAATAAAATGATAAATAAACAAATAAATAAATAAAGCCTTTAAACAAAAAAACAGAAAAGCAAACGTTTACTGTAACAAATTAATATTGACTTTATATTAGTATAAGTTATGACCCGTAGACCTACTTTACTTTTTGGTTTGTGTTTCCAATGCTATGGTTTGTGTTTCCAATGCTAACTATTAAAATAATAAAAACTTCATCTTTTTCAACTTTAAAAGTAATGTTGCTGCAACTTTTTTTACGTCGACCTGAAATTTTGTTTCCGTTGACTGGAAATTTTTAGGGGTATCCTAATATTTGCTTAGTGTATCCCCAATACATAAAACGGAGATTAAAAAAGAAAAATTATACTTCGCGAAGAAAGTTGAGGGGTATCCCGTGCAACCCTTGGATTGCATGTAGATCCGCCCCTGCCACCAAGAATAATGGTTTGATTTTATAATAACTCGAACAAAAGATGTTAATGATTTTTCACATTGTTTTATATCAATATGCATGTAATATTATATAATAATCTCATTTACTTTAATTACTATGTTTGGTTAATTATAATTGTACAGTTATTATACAAGTGATGATCCTATAACACAGTAAAATTTTATTATTACCAATGGGGTAGTGGTCCATTTGCAAAGGCAAAGCCTTTAAAACACCTAAGTTGGGAAGTCGAAGGTCTTGGGTTCAAGTCCCACAGACGACATAGGATTAAAGAAATTAGCAGTTAAAAAAAAGTAAAATTTTATTATTAATCTTAATATGGTATTGTGTGGTGTACACGATTATGTAATACAATATAATATAACATAACATGATACGATACGACGATAAGGTACATCATGGCATGGCATGGCATGATATTATATATGATATGATACAAAACGGTATGGTATGATATGATACTATACCGTGTAAGATGATATTAGACAATATGATATGTTATGTGTTAATGCACTTTAGGTGATAAGTGCATGTCTCCCATTTATTAGGGTCTTTATTGTACATTTGTTGAAAGATAGTCCCAACTTTATCCTTGGGACATTTTGTCCAAGTTTTAGCATAGTATTTTTGTCTGAGTTTTGTCTAGGACAAAGGTCAGGGGTTTATGTTAGGGACAAAAGTCAGAGTTTTGTTTGTGTAGTTTGTTTGTCCGGGCTTTCTAGTTTGTCTTGAAAGTCCGGGGTTTACCTTGTATATATACCTTTATGTGGAATAGACAAGGAGGCGATTCTGTGTGAAATTATATGCACCTAACCCTAATCATTGTGTGTGTTTTTGTCTGGCGGCTGCTTTGTGTGAGTGACGTCATTCATCTTCATCATCAAGAATACTCAGTGTATTCTTGATTTCTCTCACAAATCTTTGCATACTAGTGTTTCATCTGCAGTGGTTGATCATCAGGTGGATTCCGCACACCTGTTGGTTGCTTTAGCTGAGTGAGATCTTGGATTAGGAGGCCTTACAAGTGGTATCAGAGCAGTGTGCTCATACTACTGTAGGTGTTTCTTAGTTTGAAGGTTTTTGTGAGAAAAGTTCAATCTTTGATAGGGTTAGTGAGTGTTTAGTGAGTTTTTGTGTTTTATTCATGATTCTTCACTCATATCTAGTGATTTGATGATGGATTTTGAGTAGTTTGGGGATTTTTAGTGTTATTCTTCATCTGGGTTTTACAGGGGTTTTGGTTCTTGTTCATACAGTGTTTGAAGGTGGAAAAAGATTCCTGAGTTTGATCTTTGGAAGATTTGTCCGTGGTTTAAATTCTGTGTTTGTGTCTCCGGGGTATTGTTGAACCAGTGTGTAGTCACATTGGGGAGATAGTCCGGAGATTGGTTCTTCTGAGTTTCAAAACTCCAATCCATGTCCGAATTTTGTGTGTTAGGTTAAATTGTCTGAGTTTTATTAGTTCTTGTAGGACCGAGTTTCGTGACCGAAACCGTGATTCGTGTGAGATCGGTTCAAGACGGGAGAGATTAGAGATGATAAACAAACAACTTTGTATTAATCCGGTAGTAAAACATTACAAATCGGCCCGATTAACAAGCTAACCGAACCATACCAAAGGAGTACACATCCGGGGAGAGACCAAGTGGTGATCTCTCCCGGTGAGGTCTCAAACCTCCTAAAATCTCCAAGTGTTTGAAATGGCAAAGGTTTTCTATTTATAGTCACACCCCTTGTCTTGCAAACACACACGGTCAACCGAATAACCCTCTCGTTTGACCACTTCAAACGAGCGGGTCTATACACGTTCGATAGACCGTTTCACTAACTATTACAAATTCAGCGTAAAATAAATCTAATCTATTCGACAAGCATCGGACACAAAATCTGCATCAACAAATTCCCCCTTGTCCGTTGCTGTCGAATGCCGAAAATGCAACTGCAATCGATCTTCAGTTAAGTATTCATCTTCTCTGTGTTAACAAATTCCCCCTTGACCGATGATCCAGGTAAGTAGTATCTTAACGCTTCTTGTATAATAGTTCCCCCTCAAAGTATGCGTATCCGTGTTGGGTGTTGTGCAATTTCCTCAAAAGGCTCAATTGACCGATCTTCCGCTGATCTTCCAATACTCCAACCGGCATTTGATAAGGGTTCCATTCTTTAAAAACTGCATCAAGTCTTGATCTTCAAGCATACTACATTGGTAGAGGTTTCTGGTGAACTGTCTTCTGTAAACCGTCTTTGTGGAATCGACCAAGTAATGCACTTTAATCTTCAGCATCAACACTCAGGAAAGTCAGCTAGACCAAGTGTATCCCTTGCAAGCTCAACCAGCATGCTTAGTTGAACTACATCCAGATCTCATTGTCTCTCCTTTGTGAAGTTGACCACGTAATGCACTACGGATCTTCAGCATCAGTACTCAGGAAGTCAGCTAGACCAAGTACATCGTTTGCAAACTCAACGAATTGAGTTACCCCCAGATCCCTGTAAAATCCCAAAGAAACATCAAACCCAAAACCGAATCTTGCAGGTCTTCAGTCTTGAACTATCAGCTTTCATAACGATTCCCCAGGTCTTCAGTGAACAGCGCTTTTGTAACTACTATAGACTTTAGAAACCTGTATTTTTCCGTGCAAAACCCTTCACGCTGGCTGGAGAAT
This sequence comes from Helianthus tuberosus, assembly GCA_030545235.1. NCBI lineage: Eukaryota > Viridiplantae > Streptophyta > Magnoliopsida > Asterales > Asteraceae > Helianthus > Helianthus tuberosus. The sequence continues at coordinate 19,915,050 of CM060368.1, read as the reverse complement.
TAATTAAAATCCTCAAATATGTGTCTGTGCAAAACATTCCACGCCGAACCGTTAGTATCACCAGAAAATCACAAACTCTACCACCTGTGATTGCGTTTAGAAATTTACCGAAGAAATTCAACATACGAAAATTTTTATTCCCCCTTTTCTTTGGTAAGATCTCTAAACCTTAACAGATTCCCTCCACTTTAAAGGAACTGTCATCAACTTTCAAATGTTCACCAATTCCCTTCACTTAGCGGAACTGTCGTCAATCTTCATTGAATGTTCTCGGTTCCGAAAAATCACGAAAACGACTTTCTTCTTTGCATATTCTAGTTGAATAAGAACGTCCCCTAGTACCCCGTAGGATCCGACTTGTATCCCTCCAAAGACTTTGTGAACTCGTTAGGACCGGTATTGACATTCTAGGTTCATTCATTCATTACCAAATGCGAGAATATGACAATAAACAAATAGATTTCTTCGTTGCATATTCTAGTTGATAAAGAAATTTCGCCTAGTACCCCGTAGGATCCGACTTGTATCCCTCCAAAGACTTTGTGAACTCGTTAGGACCGGTATTGACGTTCCAGGTTCATACGTTCGTTTTCAAATGCGAGAATATGACAATAAACAAAATGCTTTCGAACATTTACGAATAACCGATAACAATCATAAATATTGACGTGCGGAAGTGAACATACCGTTTTGTTTTTGGCCCATAGTAGTCAAGTCACCAAAATTTGACGTTTGCATCGGTAACCGTGACTACCCCACATTTTTCAAAAATCAAGTTTTCATCATCTTTTTTTTTTTTTTTTTTTATCATGCCGCATCATCCCACGCGCTCCCAAAACCCGTATGAATTTCGACATTGAAGCTCGATTCAAATATCCTATGCGAAAACCCGAACAAAACTGATCAACATTCCATCACCGCTAATAATTTTTTTTTTTTTTAATACCCTGCCCAAGTAGCATTCCTCACAATACGTCCATCACTCATTCAGTCATTTCATTGGCCCATAAAATAATCTTGTATGAGTTTGAATCTTTCACAATAAACACCTAGCTACTTAATCTTTCACATACTCCCAACTTGACTTTTATATTGACCAGACCACATAATGTGCAAATCACTAATCCCATCATGCACATGTCTAGACTTCCATGCTTGGCACAATTCAATATGTAAGCCCACATACAGAATAAACTCACAATTTCTAATACCCAAATGTCATATAATATAGCATCATTATATGAGTGGGCCATTTAGATCCAAAATTTTCGTGAGAACAAGCCCAAATAATAAATAAATAAAAAAACTAGGCCCAGAACATGTTTCAAGACTACTGTAGATTCTGTTGACCAGACAAAGAAAAGTACCATACCCTGTTTCTCCTTTTTTTACTTTACAGCTGCCAACAATCCTCTACTTTGTCTCTCTCTTTGCGATAACAAGAGCAGCAACAGTCATTTTTTTTTTAATTACCTTCAAACAATCAAAACCCCAAATGCTCAAAGTCACCAGCTAATTTTATCTCCATCTTCGATACACAACTCAAAGATCTTCCTCTGCGATACACACCTCCAAAAAATCAAAAACATATGATGAAACCCAAATCAGAACAACATCGCAGCAGCAAATGGTATCTCCGTTTGTTGAAAATTTAGTCGGACCAGCCATCTTTCAAGTCTCTCAGTTCTGTCTTCGATAAACAACAAGCAGCAGCCGACGAAAGTAAGGACATGACGAAACAAGTCTGAAGTGTGTTGAAACGACGAAACTGATGACTGGATGTGAACGACGAAACAGGTTTGTTTTGTTTAATCGACGAAACAGGTTGTTATTGATCGACGACGAAAGTGGAGGAGGTGTTTCGTCATGGGGTCAGTTTCGTCGGGAGTGGGTATGAAGAAACCCTAGTTTCTTTAAGCAGCCGCCAAGAACATCAAGAACAGAGTGTACTGTTACTTCCCAGATTTGTATAAAAACATTTTGTATATGATTTTTGATGATGATAACTTGAATATTTAGGTGAAAAACATAAAACCCAACACTCGTTTCAGCACAGATCTGAATATTCGGGTCCAGATCTGAGTTTTTCTCATTTTCACCCAACTTTTCTTCTTGAACAAAAATCACTAAAATCACAGATCTAGAGCACATGTGACTTAGTAAACGGTTAGATTTACTAAATCGGGCACCATGGCTCTGATACCAATTGTAGGACCGAGTTTCGTGACCGAAACCGTGATTCGTGTGAGATCGGTTCAAGACGGGAGAGATTAGAGATGATAAACAAACAACTTTGTATTAATCCGGTAGTAAAACATTACAAATCGGCCCGATTAACAAGCTAACCGAACCATACCAAAGGAGTACACATCCGGGGAGAGACCAAGTGGTGATCTCTCCCGGTGAGGTCTCAAACCTCCTAAAATCTCCAAGTGTTTGAAATGGCAAGGGTTTTCTATTTATAGTCACACCCCTTGTCTTGCAAACACACACGGTCAACCGAATAACCCTCTCGTTTGACCACTTCAAACGAGCGGGTCTATACACGTTCGATAGACCGTTTCACTAACTATTACAAATTCAGCGTAAAATAAATCTAATCTATTCGACAAGCATCGGACACAAAATCTGCATCAACAGTTCTTTTAGAGTCTGAGTTATTTAGGTAGAGTCCTAGTCCGAACTTTATAGTTTGACTTTGTCCGAATTTTATGTGATCTTGACCTTGTCCGAATTTTTTAATATATTACTTTGTCCGAATTTTTGGTGATCTTGACTTTGTCCGAACTTTAATATATTACTTTGTCCGAGTTCTTTAACCTTTTATTTAAGTTTTGTCTTTAACCCTTTATTTAGGTCCGAATTTTAGTTATTATTATTAGAGTCCTAGTTTCTTTGGTGTTCTATAGGTCCGACTTTTAACCTCTTGTTTATTAATATTAGGAGTCCGAATTATTATGTCCATTGAGTCCGAGTTTGTTTCCTTTTATTTAGTAGGTCCGAGTTTTGGTCTCCTTTCTTCGTGAGTCCTAGTTTTATCTTAGTGAGTCCTAGTTTTATCTTAGGTTAGTAGTCTGAGTTTTACTGTGTCCGAATCTTTATGCCCATAGTTTTGTAGTCCGAATTTTACCTTAGTTTGTCCGAGTCTTTTTGTTTTCCTTTCCTTAGTGTGCTTGTCCGAATTTTTTAAAACTCTAAGTGTGTGTCCGAGGTTTGGGAGTTATTTCAGGTTTATGATCCGGGTGTTACATTCTGATTAAAGCCTCAGACATTTCACTCCGTGTGTTCTCTCCGAGTTTGAACTTAGAAAATCTTCTCAGTGACACAGTTCTTGCTTGGAAACCTACTGTTGTTTTTTTTGAAATGGCAAACAACAATCTGACTGCAATGGTGCAAAACCTCAAGCACAATGCTGAGGTAGGAAGTAACGACAAACCTCCTTTGTTGATAAACGAGCTTGATTTTCCTGAGTGGAGGGAGCGTTTCGAGAGGTATGTACGAGCGAAAGACATCAAAATCTGGTTGTGTATCGTTAAAGGATGTGGAGCTACTCCAGTACGTACGTTGACGATTGATACGTACTTGGCACTCACTGACGACCAGAAGAGATTTTTTGACTGTGAAGAGAAAGCTATGTCAATGATAACGATGGCAATGTCACAGTCTATACTTCATACGTTCCGTAAGAGAAATAGCTCGAAGGAGTTGTGGGATAGCATGATCGAGCGATATGAAGGAAGCGCAATTTACAAGAAACGACGACTCGAACGGTTGAAGACTCAATTCGTTGTGTTTAAAGCGTTAAAGAATGAATCATTTGATGACACTGTGAACCGATTTTATCATCTGTTGAGCGAACTTGATAGAAGTCAGGAGGGTATCTACACTGAATTTGAGAAGGTTGAGAAGTTTCTGAATTGTCTTCCCAGAGAATGGAATATGTATACCGCATTGATTAGAGAGGGTGTTCTCTACGAGGAGCTCTCATTGGAAGAAGTTATACAAAAACTGAAGGGTTATGCTTGGAATATGGAAGATCAAGCATCCGATTTTGAGAAGATCCAAGATCCTCAGTTATATAAAGCTTCAAAACCGACGGATAAGGGTAGTAATGGAGGAGCCGGTGTTGCCCTATATTCAGAGAATGAAGTTCCCGCAAGTGAACACGCCTTTATGAGCGACAATGTCAGTTCAAGTGGAACAACGAATTCCAATCAAGGAATGTACTTTCTAGTGGAGTTCAGAAATCTCAAGCAACAAACTTGAACATCCCAAAGTTAGATGCAAGCGGCTTAAAGTTGATAGAAGAAAACATGAGCCTTTTGGTGTCCTTCATGACTGCCTACGAAAACTTCTGTCTTGGAAAGCTCGTTGAACCGTCAAGTCTCGATGAGGACTTTGACCAGATAGACCAAGACGAAATAGAAGAACTTGATCTACAACTCAATATGGCACTCTTAGTCCGTAGAGCGAAGAAATTTCTGTTGAGAACGGGTAGGAAGTTCATAGGAGGTCATACAAAGACTCGAATGGGAGTCGACATGTCAAAGGTAAAATGTCACAACTGCGGCATCTACGGGCATTTCGCACGTGATTGTCGGAAGCCGAAGATGGAAAGATCGAACAAAGAAAACTACTCTCAAGGAAACAACTCAAGACCTCACAACAATTCAGCAACTACTTCAAACTCAAGTGCTCGTCCAAGTGGTTCTGAAAATCTTACACCTTCAACAAACAATGCTATGGTGGCTCAATCGTTACAAAAAGTGACTGAGCCTTACGACTGGGGTTGTGCATTGGAAGACATTTCAGGAGCTATTGTGTCACAAGCCTTTATAGCTGAAATTGTCAACGAAGAAGTGTGTGAAGAGATTGTCGAAGAGACTAGCATTGAGGAACTTGCGGTTGTAGCTGAAGAAGTGTGTGAAGAGATTGTTGAAGAGACTAGCATTGAGGAACTTGCGGTTGTAGCTGAGGTTTTAGGGGAAGAGTTGGATTCGGGGAATGTTGCTGAGAGTGAAGATTCCTCGATTGAAGAGACTGTTGAAAAGTCAAACAAGACAGAAGATGGAGAAAAAGGAGAACGCTTTGAATTCAACATCTCCACAGCCGAAATGCAGCAATTTGCGGATGCAGAAGCTAAAAGGTTGGAAGAAAACTCCGTTGAAAACGAGGCTTGTGCATTCATGGCTGGCATTGAGGTAAAATCATCTTCTGTAGATAAGCGATGTGCTAGATGTGTTGAGTTTGTGTCTAAGATTGATAGATATGCACTTCATAACACAAACTTAATTGCAGACTTAGAAAAATCCAGAGAACTCATTGCTGTTTTGTCTAATTCGGATAAAGAACACCGAATTAAGATAAAAGCGCTGAAAAATGATATCTCTGAATTTGAGAGACGTGTGGCTCAGGGAACTGTTAAAAATCGGGAATTAAAATCTGAACTTGAAATGAACCAAAATTGTGTTTTAGAAAAGAACAAAATCATTTTGGAAAAAGATAATCTGATTTTAGACTTGCAACGAAAAATTGAAAAGTTCAGGGATTCATCTGAAGTGATGAACTTCTGTATTAACAGCCAACGTCTCAAAGAATCTGAGGAAGAAATGTTCGGTATCGGTTATAAGAAAGTGCCTCCTCCGGTAAACCATAATTATACATCGATGCAAAGCATTGATCCTGAATTGGCAAATTTTGTGCCAAACACCCCTCTGACGGTTGAACCGCAAAGTGAGTCAGAATCTGAGCCAGATGAAGTTACTGACTCAGATCAGTCGAAGATGAGTGGAGTTTCAAAGAAAAATGAAGTAAATCTTGAAAACATTGAAAATTTGATAAACAATAAGATTTTGGAAATGTTGAATCAAGTTCAAAATGTGAAGTCAAAACCAAAGTCACGTGGGAAATCTAAAAGGTCTTTGAAAAATACCCCTAAAACTGAGTTTGTTAAAGGGGAGGATTTTGTCAAAGAAGAAGTAAAGATCGAAACTGGTTCCAACTCTCAGTTTGTGAACCAAATTTTGAAAAATTCCACCAACGACTCATCATCTTCGACCACTCATGAGGAACGTCCAAAGAATGCTGCGAAAGTTCGCAAATGTTATAAGTGTCGTGGGAAAGGACACTTAGCAGCAGATTGTCCAAATGACAAGGGTAAATCCCATGTTGATCCTGATCAAAAGAAACCTTTTGTTGAAGAACCGCAAAATGAAACAGTTAATGTTGAAAAGAAAAACGGTAAAAATCAGAAGGTTGAGAAAAACAAAGTGATTAAACAAGAAGTAAAACCAGTTGTCAAAACAAATGTTAAATCACAACAAAATCAGGATCATGGGGAGAAACCAGTTGTTATAAATCGTGGTAAAGGATCGGAAAGTTCATCTCAAAAACATGATACTCGTGAGAAAACCCCTCACAGACGACAAAATCATGTTACTTTCCAAACACATGAGAGTGACCAATGTTCTGGAGGTTCGAACAACAACTATGTTAAACCTCATGCACAAAACAGATTCGTGAATGACCGAAATGCGTCACCCTCCTGATTTCCAAATCAAAGATCGCATTCGGATAATCATCCACGATCATTCTCAAGACACGAAGATGCTCCTAGATTTGGTAGGAATTTTGAGCCACCCAGGAATCAAAATTACGGATACCAAAACTATGGAAGCCGAGATTATGGAAACTCTGGTTATACCAACAGATCGTCAACTCCGTATAATCCACGGTTTACGGGGAGTCATTCCAACAATTTCCGAAATGGAAATGGAGGACAAAGAGGCGATGATGGTTATTTCAAAGAGTTTTCTTATGTTGACGAATCGGGACGACCCAAGACCATCATGGCTTGGGTCCCACACTCTAACTAAATTTTCTTGTTGGGGAGTGTAGGAGCAGCTGAAAAGGGCTATCTATATTTGGTATATCGATAGTGGCTGTTCTAGACACATGACAGGAAATAAAGAGTTATTGAACAATTTTAAACAAATTCGTGGTGGATATGTGAATCTTGCTGGTGAGAAGGGTGGTTACATCACCGGTGAAGGTTCTGTGTCAAATTGAAAAATTACGCTGCATAAGGTGAACTACGTTGAAGAACTGAAGCATAACTTGATGTCGGTTTCTCAAATCTGTGATAACAAGTACACGATGCTGTTCACTGATAAAGCTTGCTTCGTCTTGCGTCCGGGATTTGTTGTTCCTGAAGATTGGATCGTCATGAGGGCTCCAAGGGTGAATAACACATATGTCATGGACATGCGCCCGTTGGTTAACTCATCTGCTCCAGTGACATGTCTACTTTCAAAGGCGACTGAAGATCAATCGTATCTCTGGCATAGGAGAATGGGCCATGTGCATCTGCGAAAAATGAACCACTTAGTGAAAAACAACTTGGTGTTGGGGGTTCCTTTACGTAGTTTCAATATGCACAACAAATGTGAATCATGTGAAAAAGGAAATATCAAACGAAAGCCTCATAAACCGAAAACAGTTAACTCAATCCAAAAACCACTTGAATTGCTTCACATGGATCTTTTCGGCCCGATCCATGTTGCTAGCATTGGTGGGATGTCTTATTGCCTAGTTGTCACTGACGATTTCTCACGATACTCGTGGGTATTTTTCTTAAAAACAAAGGACCAAACTGCTGGTATTTTAAGAGACTTGTTCAAACAACTTGAGAAAAATTATTCACTTCCTGTTAAGAAAATCCGAAGTGACAACGGCACTGAGTTTAAGAATCATTATATGGATGAGTTATGTCGGGAAATGGGAATAGTTCATCAGTTCAGCGCTCCATATGTTCCTCAACAGAACGGAGTTGCAGAACGGAAGAATCGTACCCTAATTGAGGCGGCCCGAACTATGCTTTCTGAATCAAAATTGCCAATTTTCTTCTGGGCTGAGGCGGTAAACACTGCATGTTATGTGTTAAATCATGTGCTTACTGTCAAAAGAGAAGATAAAACGTGTTATGAATTGCTTGAAAACAAGAAACCGAACTTATCTGGTTTTCAACCTTTTGGGATCAAGTGTGTTATCAAACGGACCAAAGATACTCCTAAAATGGGGGAAGTTGGTGAAGTTGGGTTCTTTTTGGGTTATGCCAATGGAACTCCCAACAAACGCGTTTATAACGTTAAGAAGCGTTCAGTGGAGATCGTGTTTGATATAACTCCTCTGAGTTTCGATCCTCCACCGTCCGAGTTCGGTCCCAAAAGCGGTTATGATTATGATAAATTATTTGATTCATTTGATCTTCCTGATGTTCAGAAGAAGATTCGGAGGTTGTATACACACATCTTGTGAACAAAGATGAAGTGGATGCGAGCTGGAGAGCAAGTATTCCTACTAATGTGTCTTCGAATGTTCCAGTCGCTGATTCTTCGATTGTAAACGAAGTTGTTGCTGAGCAGATCCCCAATGCAGCTGCTCAAACTATAAGTGGTGATCTTTACGTTGACTTTTCAGTATATCCAAATGTTAATGCGTCTTCTGGAAATGATCAAGCTTCTAGTAGTAATGCAAATGTTGAGGGGGAGATTCAATCGAATTTGGGAAACAATCTTCAAGCTCCTGCAATCCCAGTTCCAAGAACAAATATTCATCATCCTGTTGATAATATTATTGGGAATCCAAATGAGGGAGTACAAACGCGAAGGAGTATTTCAGAGATGCAGTGTCTGTTCTCTGCTATCAAGAACGAAGAAATCTACAATCTTAGCCTACATGAATGTTTTATCTCTCAAATAGAGCCGAAGAACTATCAAATGGCTCTGAAGGATAATTCTTGGTGTGAGGCGATGCAAGAAGAGTTAGCTCAGTTCGACAAGTTAAAGGTGTGGAATTTGGTCGATCTTCCAAAGGGCCAACATGCAATCAACACGAAATGGGTTTTCAAGTGCAAGAAAGACGATAAGGGTGTCGTTGTCAGAAATAAAGCACGGTTGGTTGTTCAAGGCTTCAATCAGGAGGAAGGGATTGATTATACCGAAGTTTATGCACCGGTGGCAAGACTGGAAGCTATTCGTTTGTTTCTAGCCTTTGCTGCACACATGCGTATCAAAGTCTATCAGTTGGATGTGAAAAGCGCCTTCCTTTACGGGAAATTGCATGAAACTGTGTATGTGTCCCAACCACCGGGTTTCGAAGCTCCAGGGTTAGACAACAAGGTCTATTTGTTGGACAAGGCTCTCTACGGTCTCCATCAGGCCCCTCGAGCATGGTACGAGACGTTGTCAAAGCATCTTTTGGAGCACGGGTTCTCGCGTGGCGCGATTGACTCCACACTGTTCATATTGAAGAAAGGGGGAGATTTTCTGATTGTACTAATTTACGTTGATGACATAATTTTTGGTTCTTCAAATGAAGAATTGTGTCGTGAGTTTGAGGCGGTGATGAAGTCAAAATTTGAAATGAGTGCGATGGGCGAGTTATCATTCTTTTTAGGTCTTCAAGTGAGTCAAGGAAAAACTGGGACGTACGTGCATCAGACTAAGTATGTCCACGAGATTCTCAAAAGATTTGGATTGGAAGATAGCTTACCCTATGACACGCCTCTCCCGACAAATCTCAAGCTTTCACCCGATAAGGAGAAAGATCCTGAAGTGGATCCGACTCTATATCAAGCAATGATAGGTTCATTGATGTATCTTACTGCTTCACGACCAGATATTATGTTCTCTGTTTGTTTGTGTGCTAGGTACCAATCAACTCCGAAGGAGTCTCATTTGAAAGCGGTCAAGCGTATCTTCAAATATCTGAAAGGGACGCCTAAGCTTGGATTGTGGTATCCAGCTGAAGGTGGTCTGGATTTGATGGCGTATGCTGACGCAGACTTCGGAGGGTGCCCGATGAATAGAAAGTCAACCTCTGGCGGCGCACAACTTCTTGGAAACCGTCTTGTCTCTTGGCAATGCAAAAAGCAAGTTGCAGTTTCGTTATCCACGTGCGAGGCCGAGTACATTGCTGCATCAAGCTGTTGTGCTCAGGTCTTGTGGATTCAGCAGCAGATGAGGGACTACGGTTTGAATTTTACTCGAACTCCTATTCTTGTCGATAACAACTCTGCCATTTCCATAACTAACAATCCAGTTAATCACTCACGCACTAAGCACATAGATGTTAGGCATCATTTCATTCGTGACTGTGCTGAGAAGGGTTTAATAGAAGTGGTTAGGGTAGACACCTTGGATAATCTTGCCGACCTGTTTACTAAGACATTCGATCGGGCTAGATTTGAAAATCTGGTCCGAATGATTGGCATGATCAACCCCGAGTAAAATGCTTTTCAAAACTCGCATAGAAACTTTATTTTATGTTTACTGTACAGTTCTTACCGTTTTCGAAAAATTGAAAAACTCCAAAAATATTTTACTTAGTTGTAGGATAAATTTTAAGAAAAATACAAAAACATTTGAAAAATATAAAATGAAGTCGTGTTGAGATATAAGGGAAATGATAGTACATCGGTTAGTCGTATCTGGTGCAGGATTATAGAAATATATAAAATTAACCGTTAACTGTAACAGCTTCATTATACGTTGCTTCGGTAGGTTTTACGCGTCAATAAGAACCTGTTTTTGGTATATAAACATAATGAACTACGTAACTTGTGTGGTACATCTCTCGGATATATGGTCTTGGTACCGTAATTTCGTTTGATAGATTGCCGAGGTTCTGAGATACGTGGTCTTTATGCTGTTTATCATCTAGGTATCATGGTTGTTTATTTTACCGAAAACAACGGGGACGCAAGTCTAGATCTTCCATGATACCATACATACGTGTAAATATCTTTAATACATGATGCATTCGACCCAAATAAGTGATAAACAATCACATGTCCCACAAAATCATGCGGGAGTCAAGTTCGTCTCTTTGTCTGTACGATGGTACTAACCTGTTCACGGACTTGCTCCTGTGCCCTTTGCATCTGAAATTCAAGTTCCTCCTCAATAAGTGATTCTATCACAAAGGACTTGTTTTCAATCCCAAATAAGTGAGTATCTCACATTAGCTTATACGTCAAAACAGATGATAAATGGTATACTCACCAGTAAGATGATCTCTCGTGCATACCTTGATACGGGAGTATATTCTGAGGTGGGTAAACATAGTTACAGTCAGCTATTAAAACACTTAATCGCATATCTCGAAAACAGTGTTCGAAAGCGTGCTAAAGCTTAAGTGGACCACAATACCGTTGAACGTCTTGAACTGTTAATATCATTCTAAGAGCTTAAACTGATAAACTATGTTCTTGTGTTCGATATTGACAGAAAAACCGATATGATCCCTTTGCTCCAATTTCAAAAAAAAAAAAGATAATTAGTGTAAATACGTTCGTAGGTTTAATTTCTTTATTCAGTCAAAAATTCAAAAAAAAAAAAAAAAACATCATAAAGATTTTGCTTTCTTGTTTCTATGTGCGAGTTATCATTTTGAAAATTCTCTAAGGGTTGTGAACATTCTTTAATAAGGTGTTAAACATCAAGTTAGGTAATCTTAAAATAAGTCTTTTTGTATAAAATTCGGTCGTGCAAGATCCATCTAAGTGTGTGGGTAATCACGTCATTTTAAGGTGTTTCGATATTTCTGCTTCCAATTTGTGATATTTTTCCAAAAGTATTAGTTTGAAGTAAGTTGTTCTGAGTGATTGTGTTTTGAAATACAAATTATTAAATATTGGTTGTTTAATATTTCAATTGTTGATTCCGGGATATTGGAATTATTTTTGGGATCCAGGTTTGGGCTGAGTATCTCCGGGGTTAAGATTCTTAATCCGGTGTTAAGTGTTTCAGGTCTGGATCGTTCATCTCAAGATGGAAGATTTGAAGAAGCTGTGTGCATCTGGATCGTTCATCTCAAGATGGAAGATTTGAAGAAGCTAAGACGTCTGCCGTTGCATTCCTTTGAAGAAGATCAACCGTTAGCTGATCAATACATCAAAGTCGTGCAGTTCTGTGTGAAAAACCAGGCAGCGAGTACTCGAAGAAAGTATGAAGATTTCAAGTCCAATGAAGACCATGCACTGATCAAGGGGGAGTTTGTTAATGCACTTTAGGTGATAAGTGCATGTCTCCCATTTATTAGGGTCTTTATTGTACATTTGTTGAAAGATAGTCCCAACTTTATCCTTGGGACATTTTGTCCAAGTTTTAGCATAGTATTTTTGTCTGAGTTTTGTCTAGGACAAAGGTCAGGGGTTTATGTTAGGGACAAAAGTCAGAGTTTTGTTTGTGTAGTTTGTTTGTCCGGGCTTTCTAGTTTGTCTTGAAAGTCCGGGGTTTACCTTGTATATATACCTTTATGTGGAATAGACAAGGAGGCGATTCTGTGTGAAATTATGTGCACCTAACCCTAATCATTGTGTGTGTTTTTGTCTGGCGGCTGCTTTGTGTGAGTGACGTCATTCATCTTCATCATCAAGAATACTCAGTGTATTCTTGATTTCTCTCACAAATCTTTGCATACTAGTGTTTCATCTGCAGTGGTTGATCATCAGGTGGATTCCGCACACCTGTTGGTTGCTTTAGCTGAGTGAGATCTTGGATTAGGAGGCCTTACATTATGATATACAACCGAAACACTATATCTTTCAACATCTTAGGACAACATTGAACTTAATAGTTCTATCACATTCATCAAAATTTCTATCAATCACAACCTCTTTATCCATCAAAACATTGATGATAAAAAAAACTATAACAATGTATAACATAAGTTGAATAGCTGATTAACTAACAGCCCCTGATTCTGAACAACTGTTGTCAAAAGTCTTGGACTTCTTAGTGCTACCAGCATCATTATTCTTGTTTCTAGTTTCCATCTTGTAATCAGTGATTCTCATCATCCGTGCTAGAATAAAAAAATTCGAATTATGCTTGTAACAGAACTATAGAAATTCCGTATGACTACCTTTATTTTTCAGATTGGAATTTAATTTATATAAAAAATAGAGGATCTACACAAAACTGCAACTCGTATGACATTGATTTTTCCAAATTTTGAGCGGATATTTGTTTTACGGTATGATTGAATCTTTAGGAACCGATAATGTAGGATATGGCATTCATCAACGGTGAAAACCGACTTATGAACAAAGAGTGAATAAAGATGCTGGTAACAATGAAAAAGAAAGAAGCAGATAAAGAAGAAAACCTCAAAAATATCGTTTAATGCGGGATATTTATAAGGATCCAGCAAGTGATGTGTCTTTGGAAATGTAGGTCCACCCGGAGGATCGAGTAACCTCTATTCCCTGTTTTCCGACAAACCCGAAAGTGCGGAATCCAAACGGGTAAGTTAAACCAAGTTACGAACACGCAAGACACAAAGATTCAATGATTAACACGCAATGTTTACAAGATAAACCTATAAACTCTCTGTTGTGTGTGTGTTCTCTCCGAAATCTATTCAGACTTCTAAGAGTTTCTGTCTGTTGTCTGGGCTTATATAGTAACATAGTGACGAAAACCAGTGGCCCATGAAAACACATGGACGAAATCAAGGTATGGACGAAATCACTCCTGATTTCGTCCCATTTGGTTTTCACCATAAGGTGTTTTCACCACAAAGGTGATTTCACCACAGGGGATTTCGTCCATCAGTTGGGCTAGTGTCTTGGGCTTGTGCTTTCATCTCATGATGTTGGGCTTCTTCAATATGTTGGGCTTGGACCATAGGATATACAAACAAGACAACATAATAAGCTATACTAAATGCAAACTGCACACATTCAGTTGCATCTACACAAACTTTACAAAGTAAATCGCATACCGAGTCAAGACAGGAGGTTATCTTGACTACGGCCTTCACTTCGTAGCCGAGTCGAACCGAGCCGAGCCGTATCCACAAAATATGTATCAACAAACTCCCCCTTGGATGCTGCTCGCGAGGTTCGTAATCTCGTTCTCCATCTCATGATGGTGCATTCATTCTCGGAAAGGATCTTCAAAGTCTTCACGTGAAACAATCAGGGAGTGTATCAACAAACTCCCCCTTGGACGATGCTCGTGAATCTTTTGAACTTCAAAACTTTAGATCCTTGAGGTGTTGATGAGAGATCAACTGCAACCCGATCATCTTGATCTTCTGATTGCATCAACGTCGTGTCTTCACTTTACGGCTTGTCATTTGACACGTTCTCTTCGCCTTTAGCTGATTCTGATGTCGCATCTGCACATACAAGAAAGCTAAACACGTAATGAGAACAACCGCTTGGAATTTAGACAAATTAAACAAAAGACACATATGAGATCAAATCTCATTTAAACACCGACCGACAACAGTTTGAAAGTTTAGAAAATTGATCAATTTTAACCTTTTAACTTTCAAAACTTGTTAACTTCGACAGTTTATGAAGATGCAATGGTTTTTCGGCTTACAATCAGGATTTTGGGTAGGATAGACTCGAGTTCCAACATCGGTCAATCAAAAATAAACTAGAAGCAAAATCTTTTTGACTTTTATAAAGTTTAGATTAAAACACACCTAAAATCTTTTTGGAATTTTTCATTTTTCAAAAGTAAAGACGGAAAGCAATAAATAAATATATACAAAGATGCAGAAACTGAAGACAGTAAACAAATATTTACAGACATTCTTTTTGCGAGTTTCGAGGGTAAGAGAATCATATCAGTGTAAGGTCATGCCAAAATGCTCTTTTTGTTCAATTAGTTAACATTTAGATAAGCATCCTATAACAATTATCGGTATTGTTGTCCACATAAGCTCAACTTATCAGATGTAATCATGGTGAGGGGATACGATTAGTGTATGATTTATACTTACCGACCGGTGTTCATCCACTCACGACACATTCCAGTATCAAGGTATGCTCGAGAGTTCATCTTACCGGTGAGTATACTGCTTATAATCTGTTTGACCGTATAAAAGATGTGAGAAACTCACTTATTTTGATTGAAAACAAGCCCTATGTGATAGAATCACTTATTGATGAGGAACTTGATTTTCAGATGCATGAAGGGCACAAGAGCAAGTCCGTGAACAGGTCAGTACTTTCGTACAGCAGAGAGACGAACTTGACTCCCGGATAAATGTGATATATTATCACTTATTTTGTTTGGACATGTGATTGTTGATCACTTATTGAGGTCGAATGCAATATGTACACGTATGTATAGTATCATAGAAGATCTAGACTTCGTCTCCGTTACTATTTCGGTAAAAGATACAACCATGATACCCAGATGATAAGCAGCATAAAGACCGAATATCTCAGAACCTCAGTAATCTCTCAAACGAAATTTCGGTACTAAGACCATATGCCAATGTGCGGTTCCTACCTGGTCTTCAGTCGATTAAGGTTTATATCACCCTGCACACTTTAAAATGATTGTGAGCCTACCGATACATATTATATAGAGCTGCTTATCAATTTTCATTTTGCATTTCAGTTCGAAGAGGTTTCGACAGACCACTGATTTACTATCATTTTCTCTTTTTCTCGCCAGGAAACTCATTTTTGTTTTTCCAATGATTTTGGGTTTTGAAATTTTTCACTGTTTTTGAATTTTCAAATTTGGATTTACTCCCCCTAAAATCAACAAACTAAGATAAATTTAAAAAGACACAAAGATATTTACAAAAACAATTTTCCGATGTCGGTTTAACTCATGGTGTACCTCAATGCCGTTTACCAAAATTAATTTTTGAATCAGAAATGATTTATCGAATTTTGGAAAAATCAGTTGGCACGTCGGTAAGCGGTGCGAACCATGACAACATTGACGAGTTTCATAGTGAAACAATCACGTGTGAGGTGATATTCGAGTTCAACGTGTTAGGCCAAAGAGTGCTGTACGAGATGATAATTATTCAAAGAGCAGCTAAAATATCGACAAGTATAGGAGAGATATGAAATTTAAAACCGTATCCTGCAACTGTTTCATGCATTGCAAGGAATCTGAGCGCTCTCCCAAACTGGATATCCACCCGGTGTGGACTTCAAAGTCGATTTTGTAGCTACTGATAAATCTCTTCACAACAACAAGATCATAAACCTTTGGGTCCGGCTGGTCTTCCACATTGCACCAGCGTAGGTCTTTGTCTTTCTCTTGAGAAGTAGTGTGCGGTTGTTCAATCCATGCCAAGGCATCCGCACACCCGGTTGGTTTGTTTAACAAACACATTTTCTTCAATCACACCGCGAAGAAATATACACTGCACGTTCATCTTGTTGATTTTGAACTTCAGACGTGCTGCAGGGGCGTACATTTTGTTTGAATCTATCCTGGGGACCCGATTAAAGCCTTGAACAATCAAACTATGGAATGATTTTCAATTTGTCGAAGCTTTTCAATTTCTTTCGACAGACAATTCTGTCTTCTTTTCTTTTTCTCTCCATCAAAGGCAACAATTTCTTTTGTCGCCGATCTTGTGCATGGACACTCCACTATCAACAATCCAATAACTATCGATAGTTCCTCCTGGAACATCCTGCACACTCACTCAGAGATTAGTTGGAGAGGGGGACCCAAGCCTTAACAGACTTGGGTCGTCCTTCATCATCGAGGATTGTGACTTCGATTTCCTGATGATTCGGAATGGATTGAGCTTCCCCTGAAATAGTTACCGATTTTGGTTTCCAAATTTGTTTTTGTTTTTCATTTTTAATTTCTAACTTAACATACTTTGTTTGGACAACCTCCGGTTTTAACGCCTTTTCAATCACCTTCACATTTTTACGTCGTTGTTTTGTTTCCTGCTCTTTAACAGTGCATTTATCATGTTTTGGAGAAACAGGACGACATTGTGAGTGACCTTGTTCAGAGGGGGCTCTTTCAACAAAATTTGGTTTAGGCGAGTTTGTGCAGTCTTTAATGATGTGCCCAAACTTCCCACACTTGAAACAAGTTCTCCTTTCAACAAACTTAGGAGAATTTGATCGACCAACAGATGTCGAACCCGTAGAACCTGAGGTACTTGCTCTTTCATCACACCCATTTGTATGTTGAGTGTAATTGTTTTGACTGTTACGTTTTAAAATCTTGACTTGTTGGATAAAATCGGTGTTTAATTTGTTTTCAAAAGTCTCAATTTTATCAGTACCCTTCGATGCTACAAACTTGACATCACTGTTTTTCTTCTGAAAACGAGCTCCGTTTGTATCAAATTTAGATTGAGAAACATTAGGCTTTTGAGCTCACTTTTCTGATTGTTTACCCTTAGCAGCAATAGGTTGTTGTTTTGTTGGTGATTTTTGATTTCCAAATTGTTTCATGATTTCAGCTTTTGGTATTGGGTCACATTGAGTTACAATGACTCCTGGAATTGTTTTTCCCAAAAACTTGTTTGTATTATCTTCAAAAACTTGATCAATCGAAGATGGATTGACATTTTTAATTGGAAAATCGTGATCTGAATAGATTTTAGAATCACCAACCAAAGTGTACAACACGTTATTACTCTTAACGGTAGATGATGCGTAGTCAAGTGTTATATATATTAGGTGTATATTTTAAGCCCCTTTAACACTTTTTTAGTCAAGTTTTAAATTTATAAAACACGATATTTTACTAACACTAGACACACATATGGGCAAGTGCACCCATCGTGAGCGTAGTATAGCGTTGGTAAGATACCGAGGTCGTCCAAGGACACAAGAGCTTTTAGTACCGGTTTATCCTCAACGTCTAATCAAAATAAAAAGTTTAGAAAAATGTTTTAAACTAAGAAAAATAAAAACTAACTAAAATGCTGAAAATAAAAATAAAAAGAAAAACAGATAGACAAGATGAATCACTTGGTTCCGACTCGTATCTAGTGTAACCTTTGATTATTTCCGCACTTTTGCACTTATTTAAGAGATTATCTTAGTTATTGTAGTAGGCCCCTCTTTTGAAGGTGACGTTACCCTCACCCCAGTAGTTTGAGTCAGCAAGGATACAATCCTAAAAGGGTGGATTATTGGAAGATAATTAATTAGGTTATTAATGCAAATTATGGTAGGCCCCTCTTTTGGAGGTGACGTTACCCTCGACTAAGTAGTCTGAGTCAGCAGGGATACAGTCCTAAATAGCCGGGTTATATTATTAATAGTAGTTAACTTATGAGGGGATCAAAGAGTTTGGACCCCCGCCATCCAATACCGTTAAGCATTGAAGGAGGTCCTACTAAATTTGACCCAGGTCCATTGCAGGACCTCTAAACGCTGAACAATGGCAAGACCTTTACCAAACCGTTCCCTTAACCCCCGACCAGGTAGCCAACATACCTCCATATAGACCGTGGAGATATGAATGGTGAAAATCTTTTATTTTATATAGACAGTAAAATAATGCCAAGACACCACGGACAAACGATAAGGAAAGATCACCTTCAACATAAGCAACTAGTTATTAAAGTCATTAATACAAAACCAAATAAAAAGTGCGAAAAGATTAGAAATAAAAAGTATTACACTAGACACTTTGTCTTCACCAAGTGATGTAAGAGACTTAGGCAAACATGGCCTTGATTGTCAAGAACTCTTACGATCAATTTTGGATCCCGAGACGACTCACACACTCTACGATGGACAATGGATGATGGTGGTGGATGATGGTGTTATGGTGGTGGTGGGTGGTGGGTGAAGTGTGAGAGAGGTGGTGTGCCAAGGGATGGTTTGAGCTTGATCCAAGCACTCCTCTTTATAGGCTGAACAGAAGCTCGGGCACGGCCCCGTGTTCAGTGGGCACGGCCCCGTGTCCACATCCTTCTCTTTCTTCATTTATTGCAGCTTTGTCTTATTGGTTGACCACGCCCCCGTGTCCGCTGAGCATGACCCCGTGTGCAGAAAAATCTTTGTACTATGAAGATTTGCCTGGATTGTGCGAATCTTATAGTTGACCACGGCCCCGTGTCCGCTGAGCACGGCCCCGTAGTGGGCAATAGAAGCTTCTACCACTTTGTCTTTTCTGCTGACATTTGGGCACGCCCCCGTGCTGGCTGAGCACGGGGCGTGTTCAGTCTTCTGTTGTCTTGTTTTGCTTGGGAAGATGTTGTCGTGGGGTCAGGCATGTCACGTCTTGTTCCTTTTCTTGCATTTATGTTAGATTTTGATGTCTTTTTGCTTCTTTTGTTAATTTGAGCTCATTTAATCCTGAAAATACAAAAGGAAGACAAAAGCACACTTTTTCCAACATTAGTACTAAAAAAGGGTTAGTTTTATGCCACAATTGATGTAATTTATATGTTGCATTTTGCACACATCAAATACCCCCACACTTGAATCTTTGCTTGTCCTCAAGCAAAACTCTTTAATATGTGGCTTTACACTCCCAAATGGAATGGGTAGAAAAGAAGGTTTCAGGCTTGTCGTAGAGTGTCGGGATTTCCAAGATTTTTATTTAGTTTTATTTTTATTTATTTACAATCCTATTCGTCATGATTTATTTAAAACTTTTCATAAGAGAAATTACTTATTTGGGCATAACATGCCTTTTTTTTTAAATTCTATTTATATACAAGTTCACATACCTCACGGGGATCACTCAACACTCGGTCGAAAATGTATTTTTGTGGATCACTCGAGAGCTGCATGGAACTTACTCCTACCATAGGCTTGCCAAGCAATCAATCCTCCTCCTTTTTAACTTTTATACCTTTGTACATATCAAGAGGAATTTGTGGGTGAAGGGTTAGGCTTGGGTTAAAGGTAGGTGGTTGGGTTAGTGGTTAGTAGAAAAAAGAAAGGGCGAAAAGCGTAACAAGTGTCGGTTTTCGTAAGACTTTCTATTTTTGTAACTTTTATTTTGATGAAGCTATTATTCAAACAAAGTTATTTTTGATGAACTTGTTTGTTTATTTTCTTTTGCTTCATCATCAACACAAATTTATATATATATATATATAGGATAGGGATATGGTAAAAAGTGTCTAAAATGTAAGAAGGGTAAAAAGTGTTTTAAACCATTGGATATTTGATCTAATGGTTGAGATTAATAGGGTATAAAAATGTAAATTGTGTTTTAATTAGAGGGACCTTATGTAAAATTGAAGGGCAATAGTGTCTTTTTAAATGTTTGAAATATGGTAACCGTAACCTACACAACTAAAAACTCCTACATTCACTCCTTTTTCCTTAAATATCGGAATTAATGATTCACCTTAATTGTAGGATGTCTTTGGTTGCATATTCTTCATACGTTATCATAAAGAGATCTATAATCAGATTCATGGCGTGGTGTTTTAAAACAACTGGATAAATTGACTATGATTCAAGTCATGGTGTTTTATCTGGAGACATTGTTCATGGCGTGGTGTTTTATCAATACAAAACATTCCCAGATTTTAAAACACCATGACTATGATTCAAGTCATGGTGTTTTATCATGAGACATTGTTCATGGCGTGGTGTTTTATTAATACAAAAACATTCCCAGATTTTAAAACATCATGACTATGATTCAAGTCATGGTGTTTTATCTGGAGACATTGTTCATGGTGTGGTGTTTTAAACATCTATGATTCAAGACTATACATAATAAAACACTATTAATGAGGATAAAACACTATGAAAGGAACAGTATATTACATGATAAAAACTACAGAAAGATATAACACTATCTGTTTCCTGTAAGACACTATACAGAATAAACAATATTGATGGGGATAAAACACTATGAAAAGGAGATTAAAAGATACCTGTACATAATATAACACTATTGACTGGGGAATATAACACTATAACAAGAACTTACCATAAACAATTAAATGTATAGAACAAATCGAATTCGAATCACATCCCTAATATATCGCCTGATATTTTTGGCAGTTATCTTTGGAAATCAATTAATTGATAAGAATGGACAATTACTAATATACCCTTTTGAATTAATTAAGATAAGGGACACTTGTCATTCCCAAATTATTTCTCACACTTCTTACAAAAGTTGGACTTTTTACAGGATCCTCTACCTATATATATATATATATATTTTTTTTTGAAAAGTCATACGAAAAATCGAACTTGTTACTAAAACAAAGGGTTAAAAAAATTAAAAAGGTTTTGGTGGGTAAAAGGGTGTTTGGTTTGGGTTATGAAATGAAAAGGTTTAGGCTCAAAGGGGCTAACTAGGGGGATTTTTGGGTAGGTGGTAAAAAAAATAATGGTGTAGAAAAAAGGGTTAGTCCTAATGCCTCCATCATTTACTTACTCAGGTTTAAGTTGGTAAGGACCGGGAATGTATCGCCATGGCAAGTTCTAGAGTCGTAAGAACCAAGCGGCTATTCACACAAGAAACGAAAAATGAGCATTTAGTTTAATGATATGTAATTGTATGCTCAATAAAGGCTCAAAACTCACTTTTGTGGGAATGGGTTTTTATGTGACCAAGTATATAAAATTAAATTTTAACTAAGTTTGCCATGCCTTTTCATAATTTTCTTATGTTGGTTCTTTTTATCACGACGCTATCGGTTGTAAATTCGTAAAAATATAACCTTTTTGAGAACTTAAATTTCCCAAGTTAAACCTAGACAAGTAAAAAAAATGAAATTTTTGAAAAAATTTGGGGTGATTAGCGGTTCCAATAGAGTTTTGTGTAAGGCTTGTATTTAGGACTTGCAAGATTCAAGGTTTTAGCATCCCCCCACACTTAAATTACACATTGTCCTCAATGTGTCCCAAAAATAAGTTTTTAGGTTGATTGAATGTGTAAAAAGGTGTAAAGAGCAAAAATTTTGTGTTACTGGGCGCTGAACACGGCCCCGTGTTGTCCGGGCACGGCCCCGTGTTCAAGTGCCAGTAACAAAATTAAATCAAGAGAAACATAAGCCTGGGCACGAGGGCGTGTTGGGTGAACACGGCCCGTGTCCAGTTACCTGAACTGGGTCTTTTTCTGCAGACTGTGCAGCATGGGGCCGTGTTGGGTGGACACGGCCCGTGCCGAGCTTACTGTAAACGAAGAAAAATTGTCGGACGGTTCTGTTTTCCTGCATGGGGTGCTGGTTCAAGTTTCCCTTGTATCCTTTGCCATCTCAAGTGTGTTTTATTCCTGAAAATTAAATCTAACTAGAAAACATAAAAATTATTCTAAACTAAACTAAGGATAGTTCCGCGGAATGCCTCCGTGGTGCGCCACGTTTATAAGGGTCCTTGGCTAGACCCAAAGCCTGTCATATGTTACCCAAGTGGGATGTATTGCATCCCATGTTACACCGTCGGAGAGCGTCATCCAAGCTTGAGTCTATGACCTTCATGTAGTTGACTGGGTCTTCTTCCTCAACTCTTTTTCCACATTCAAACTTCACCTCCTTATCCCCAAACTTCAATGTTAACGTTCCGTCATTCATATCCACCACTGCTTAGGCGGTGGCTAGAAATGGCCTCCCGAGGATGAGAGGGACATCGGTGTCTTCTTCCATGTCTAGGATGACAAAGTCGGTTTGGAAAACGAAGTTGTTAACTTTTACCAATAAATTTTCAACGACACCTTGTGGAAATTTGACGGATCTGTCGGCGAGTTGTATGCTCATCTTTGTAGGGCTTGTTGTTCCTAGGCCGAGTCGTTTAAACATCGATGTGGGCATGAGGTTAATGCTAGCCCCAAGATCGGCTAATGCATTACGAACGGGAGACTCCCCAATCGAGCAAGGAATTGTGAAGCTTCCGGGATCGATTTTCTTTTGTGGAAGTTTGTTGAGTACTAAGGCGGAGCATTCTTCGCCTAAATTAACTAATTGCAATGATTCAATTTTCCTTTTGTTTGTGAGGAAATCCCTCATGAATTTTGTATATTTAGGCATTTGGGTTAGGACCTCAATAAAAGGAATATTAACATGCAATTGTTTTAGTAAATTTTCGAATTTTGCGAATTGCTCATCGGTCTTTTGACGATTTAACCTACCGGGGTACGGAATTGGAGGAGTCTTGGTGGGCTCTTGATTTGGTAAAGAAGCCTTTTCTGATTCGGGTGGAGTCATGGGTTGGCTAGATTGGCTTCTTTCATTTGGCGGTAATGGAGCCTCCTCGGGACCCACGATTCGATTTCTCAATGTGATGAGGTGTACTTGTGCTTTCGGGTTGGGTTCGGTATTGCTAGGTAACGCGCCTTGTGGTCTCTCGGAGAAATTTTGAGCTAGTTGATTTAATTGTTTTTCAATGTTTTGAATGCTAGCTTGTTGATTTCTAAAATTCGATTCCAATTGTTGAAATCGATCCGAGTTTTTCTTTTCAGTGTCGGAGATGAGGCGAGATACAGTATCTTCAAGCCTTTCTCTTCCACCTTGTTGTTGAGAGAAATTTTGTGGTTGTTGAAAATTAGTTCGTTGGTTTTGTTGGTTACTACTATTGCCGGGATCTCTCCAACCAAGATTTGGGTGGTTACGCCATCCTTGGTTGTAGGTACCCGTTGGAGGACCTGACGGCCTAGGTCTGTTATCAATGTAGTTTACCGTTTCTGTTTGTTCATCTAATTCTTTCATACAACTTCAATTTTCATGTGGCCCACCACACCCTTCACAAACCATAACCGAGGCCGTTTTTGTCATTTCTAGCTTTTTGATTTTTGAAGAGAGGGCCTCGATTTGGGCTTGTAAAGAAGTGCTTTCATCAACCTTATGGGCGCCTGGGGCAATAGATTTATTACCTCGGGGAGTGTGCCATTGAAAATTGGTTTGAGCAATTTCCTCAATTTGATTATATATTTCATTTGGGCGATGATTACCTAAAAGTCCCCCGGAGCTAGAATCAAGTGTTTATCTTGTGTGTGGCAACAACCCATTGTAGAAAGTGGATACCTGTTGCCACACCGCAAGACCGTGATGAGGGCACTTTCTTAGTAGCTCCTTGAACCTTTCCCAAGTTTCATATAACGATTCCCCATCTTCTTGTGAATATGTATTAATTTCAGTCATTAATTTATCCGTTTTAGCAGGGGGGAAATACTTATATAGAAACTTTTGGGCTAGTTCATCCCAGGTGTTTACCGAGCCAACTGGGAGGGTGTTAAGCCAAGCCTTAGCTCGGTCTTTGAGTGAAAATGGAAACATTCGAAGGCGGATGGCGTCATTTGATGCTCCATTGATCCGAAAGGTATCGCATATTTCTAAGAAATTAGTAATATGCAGATGGGGATCCTCGTCCGCAAGCCCATGGAAGGTTGCGGAGTTTTGAAGCATTTGTATCAAATGCGGCCGAAGTTCGAAGTTATTGGCTTCGACATTCGGTGCATTGATAGCGGCGCCTAGATTACCTACGGTGGGCCGTAGGTAATCCATGAGGGTACATTGGTCCGCCAATGGAAGTGGGTCCCCCGAAACTTTCTCTTGATTTTTAGCCTTAAGTCTTTTTCTGAGAAAACGTTCGAGTTCTTCTAGAGGTTCTTTTATGTCTCTACTAGAACTGGAGCTCATGCACTACGTAGGAGGTTCAAATGTGGCGCCTGGGTTCCAAGTCCTGCAATAAAAACAGAAAAGAACGTTGGTCAGAATGTTCACCACGGCCCCGTGCTCAGTGAACACGGCCCATGGTCAGAGGTACAGTGATTGTTTTCTAGATCCCAATTACTGGGAGTTGGACAGGACCCCGTGTTGCACCGACACGGCCCCGTGCTCAGCTCTCTGTAACTCAGAAAATAAAAACTGCCAGTGATGATGCTGGGCACGGCCCGTGTCTGACCAGGCACGGGCCGTGCTGAGCCCTGCAGAAACAGAAAAACTAAAAAAAAATCCTAAAAAAATGAAAAATAAGAAAAAAAAAACGATTAGGCCGTTGATTCCTAACTTTCTTAAAATCCTTGTGTCCCCGGCAACGGCGCCAAAAACTTGATGCGTAGTCAAGTGTTATATATATTAGGTGTATATTTTAAGCCCCTTTAACACTTTTTTAGTTAAGTTTTAAATTTATAAAACACGATATTTTACTAACACTAGACACACATATGGGCAAGTGCACCCATCGTGAGCGTAGTATAGCGTTGGTAAGATACCGAGGTCGTCCAAGGACACAAGAGCTTTTAGTACCGGTTTATCCTCAACGTCTAATCAAAATAAAAAGTTTAGAAAAATGTTTTAAACTAAGAAAAATAAAAACTAACTAAAATGCTGAAAATAAAAATAAAAAGAAAAACAGATAGACAAGATGAATCACTTGGTTCCGACTCGTATCTAGTGTAACCTTTGATTATTTCCGTACTTTTGCACTTATTTAAGAGATTATCTTAGTTATTGTAGTAGGCCCCTCTTTTGAAGGTGACGTTACCCTCACCCTAGTAGTTTGAGTCAGCAAGGATACAATCCTAAAAGGGTGGATTATTGGAAGATAATTAATTAAGTTATTAATGCAAATTATGGTAGGCCCCTCTTTTGGAGGTGACGTTACCCTCGACTAAGTAGTCTGAGTCAGCAGGGATACAGTCCTAAATAGCCGGGTTATAGTATTAATAGTAGTTAACTTATGAGGGGATCAAAGAGTTTGGACCCCCGCCATCCAATACCGTTAAGCATTGAAGGAGGTCCTACTAAATTTGACCCAGGTCCATTGCAGGACCTCTAAACGCTGAACAATGGCAAGACCTTTACCAAACCATTCCCTTAACCCCCGACCAGGTAGCCAACATACCTCCATATAGACCATGGAGATATGAATGGTGAAAATATTTTATTTTATATAGACAGTAAAATAATGGCAAGACACCACGGACAAACGATAAGGAAAGATCACCTTCAACATAAGCAACTAGTTATTAAAGTCATTAATACAAAACCAAATAAAAAGTGCGAAAAGATTAGAAATAAAAAGTATTACACTAGACACTTTGTCTTCACCAAGTGATGTAAGAGACTTAGGCAAACATGGCCTTGATTGTCAAGAACTCTTACGATCAATCTTGGATCCCGAGACGACTCACACACTCTACGATGGACAATGGATGATGGTGGTGGATGATGGTGTTATGGTGGTGGTGGGTGGTGGGTGAAGTGTGAGAGAGGTGGTGTGCCAAGGGATGGTTTGAGCTTGAGCCAAGCACTCCTATTTATAGGCTGAACAGAAGCTCGGGCACGGCCCCGTGTTCAGTGGGCACGGCCCCGTGGGCACGGCCCCGTGTCCACATCCTTCTCTTTCTTCATTTATTGCAGCTTTGTCTTATTGGTTGACCACGCCCCCGTGTCTGCTGAGCATGACCCCGTGTGCAGAAGAATCTTTGTACTATGAAGATTTGCCTGGATTGTGCGAATCTTATAGTTGACCACGGCCCCGTGTCCGCTGAGCACGGCCCCGTGGTGGGCAATAGAAGCTTCTACCACTTTGTCTTTTCTGCTGACACTTGGGCACGCCCCGTGCTGGCTGAGCACGGGGCGTGTTCAGTCTTCTGTTGTCTTGTTTTGCTTGGGAAGATGCTGTCGTGGGGTCGGGCATGTCACGTCTTGTTCTTTTTCTTGCATTTATGTTAGATTTTGATGTCTTTTTGCTTCTTTTGTTAATTTGAGCTCATTTAATCCTGAAAATACAAAAGGAAGACAAAAGCACACTTTTTCCAACATTAGTACTAAAAAAGGGTTAGTTTTATGCCACAATGGATGTAATTTATATGTTGCATTTTGCACACATCAGTAGACACAGATTTCTTGTCATTCTTGACTGGATCTATCACTTGTTGGACAACTGGTTGAACAGCAGGAGTAGGAGGATCACACAGAATATGATTCTCAATTGGAACTTCTACTCCTTTCATTTTGTCAAGTGATTTATCCTGATTACTCACATCTGATTCTGGTTCATCATCCGACGACTCATAGTCCTCAATGATTGGAGGACTTTGTTTCGTAGATGTTGAAGTTTCTGTTTGCTCAGATGATGTACTTGAAGAATTGTCTGATTTGAACCCTAGGCCAGTGGTAACTTCCTCATAATCAAGAGGCACACTGGGCTCAAACCGTGGCATTTCTTCTTCATCAGGCATATAGGTATAATTATGTCTTAAAGGAGGCGGACACTTCTTATACCCAACACCTTTCTTGTTTCCCTTCAGTTGTTGAACGTCAATAATGTGATCGAGCACAAATCGGGAGTTAGAATAACTCTCCAAATTTTGATTGATTGCATCATGCTCGCATTTGGCAATGGCTAATTCCTTTTTGGTTTCCTCAACAATGTTAATGTAATTGTTAATACTAACTTGTTTATGGTAAACAGTTTTGGTCACTTCGGAAACACTTTTCTTTAAGGTTTCAATTACAGATTTAAACTCCTTTTCGTTTCTAACCAAAGCCATATTCGCCTCTTTGCACTTAGACATTTCAACAACCAAACTTTGATTATGACTATGAAGCTTTTCAGATTCAAGCTTCAAATCAGCACAAACATTACAAACACTAGGAGTAGGAGTTTCATAATTTACCTGACTCGTAGAGGCTGAGACATTTGCCATAAATGCAGTCTGATAAGAAAAAGATCCGTCTTCAGAAAAGAGCTTCTCCATTTCTTTAGATGCTATAGCAGCCTTCTTAATCAGAACTGATTTCTGACATTTCAACTCCTCTGCTTCATTCAACAAGTCATCTAGATCAGAACTTGTTTCTTCCTTCACATCAGATTCAGAATGATAATCGCCCGAAGTAGAACTTTCTTCATCAGAACTCCCAGTATAACCCGAACTGTCTTCACTTTCAGAAAATTCTTCCTTATGAACGTACTTGATGTGATTGATGATCTTTGCATAACACGTTGTTCCTCCATTATCTTGATCACCTTCCCCAAGTTGTAAAGACCAATTAAACCCTTCATCAGCTTGAACGATCAATGCTCGATTGGTGTTTGATGGTCCAGACTGGTTCTGGTTCTGATTGTTGTTCACCGCTATCATTCTTCTTTCACGATTGTCTTGATTGTCATTGACATTTGAAGTACTCGTCTGATTTCTGAATGGGTTCTGATTGCCTTGTTTGCTTGGTCGGGTGCACTCACGTTTGAAGTGACCCTTTTCGCCACAATTGAAACATGTAACCGCTTCTTTATCAAATCCGTACTTCGTATCTTGTTTACTTTCCAAAGAACTTCTTCCTGTTCGAACCATAAAGTCCTTCGCCCTTCTAACAGCACTTGCGAAAGCCCACTTTATATCCATCAACTCCATTTCATCACGGTTAATTTGTAGGTAATCTTCGTTGGTTAAACTAATGTTTCCAATTTGACCTGCGACCAAACCGCAGTAAGCACTGACCATTGTATTAATGAGTTCCATATGTTCCTTTGCTACTTCAATGCTAACATTTGAGAGGTTTGATGTATCAACTTTGACTGTGTTAGGGTTTAGGGGTGGAGGATTGTTAGTATAATGAGCTTGCTGTTGTTGTGGTAGGGCTTGTTGTTGTTGTGGTTGGGCTTGAGGTTGGGGTATAGATTGTGACATGTAAGCCTTTTGATTCCACTGTGGAAACGGTGATGAGCTTGTATTGGATACAAACGCCGTTTGAAGCTTCGGTTGCTGAATGGAACTAGAACTAGCTGAAGGACCAAAACCAGGAAAATACATTTCCGTGTTTTGAGGAGGTGCAATCATTTTAGCTTTCCGAATTTCCTCTTCGTTCTTGTACTCCAACTTCTGAATGAATTCATAGAGAGTGCCATTGGCTGTATCCATAGCGCCCGAATGCTTTAGAAGTTCAATGAATGAACTCCACTTAGGAGGTAGAGCATCAGCAAACCGTGCAATCATTTTCGGATGAGTTGCAGCAACATTATAAGAACACATTTCACTCGTCAAATGATAAAAACGAGAAGTCATATCATTTAGAGTTTCATTATCCAAGAATCGAAATGATTCAAACTCTTTCTTCAATAAATCATGACGTGTCTTTCTAGAAGCTGAATTTCCTTCTCCTCTCGCTACCAATGCATCCCATAACCCTTTCGTGTCGTCACAGTAAGCGAATTGATGATAGATTTCTTTGTGAAGCGATTGTGTAAGAATAGCAAACGCCTTTTTCTCTAAGTCAAAGGCTGTCTTGTCATCTTCAAGCATATTAGTAAAACCCGCTGCAGTTGATGCTGCTTCTTCGAGAGCATTGTTGTGTGGAGTAATGAAACACCTCCAAAGATCGGTGCTTTGCCCTTGAACGTATGTGGTGAAACGACCTTTCCATGTCGGAAATTCATTCATGTGATTCAATTCTGGCGGGCGATTGTTGCTACCCTTCTCACTCTCACTAAGCAAAAGATTGTGAATGCTCTGATTTTGATTCGACACCATTGCCCATTGACTGGCACTAATAGATTGTTGTTGTTGAGGTATGGTACTCCTCATATATTCGGCCATCGACATCTGTTTTAGAGCTGGTTGTGGATCCGTACTCCAATCCCAAGGACTTGTACAACTCATGATTGATGTTAGAACAATTGTACCTGATTAAAAACTTGAAAACACAAAGTTAGATACCTTTTGCAAGTCCTCTGTTTAAAATCACAGGAATAAGAATGTTTGACGAAATCCAAAAGTGATTTCGTCGATGTTATGTGTGACGAAAACAGTTGATTTTGTTTACTGAAATGGGACAAAAATTAGAGTGTTTTCGTTGACTGAAATGGGAAGTGATTTCGTCCAAGAGTGTTGTTGAGTGATTTCGGCTGGAGTGAAGGCTTGAAGTGATTTCGGCTGGAGTGAAGATTGTTGAGTGATTTCGGCTGAGGTGATTTCGGCTAGTGAGGAGGTGATTTCGTTGACAATACACAAGTGATTTCGGTGAGGGTGATGTGGGTGATTTCGTGGGAGTTGGAATGATGAGTGTTTTCGGCTGGAATGGAATGATGATAGTGATTTCGGCTGGAATGGAATGAATGGAATGATGATAGTGATTTCGGCTGGAATGGAATGATGATAGTGATTTCGTTGCTGAAAAGTTTTGACGAAATCAGGAGTGTTTCACCAGGTTTGTTTTTAAAATTTGTTTCGTGAGGTTAGTTTCAAAACAAAACAAAATAGCAGGTTTTGTTGACTTTTTGTAAAATAAAAGATATTATCTCTTCCAACAAGAGATTGTCTTGTGTCAGATGCCAACTTTTTCAACAAAACCCAACAGTTCACACAACCATCATTATCATTAGTATGACACAAAATTCAAACTAACAATCCTTTTAATATTAATAAACACAAAATCACTTTAATTTAAACTACAAAACAGATCAAACACAAAATCAAGAACACGTTGAAGGGTGTTGGAAATAGGTGATTTCGTCCAGGTTCAGGGGGTTTTCATCCAGGTGTGTTTTCGTTGAGGTTGTGATTTCGTCAAAGGGATTTTGTTGACAATTGTACCAGACAAGAAGATATTTATCAAACAATATAATAGTTTATCCTTTCAAATCTTATCCTGACAAGTTGGTGAACAATTTTTCAACAAACCATGCTTTTGCTTTTCGTACCTTCTTTTTCAAACAACAAATCATTACATGTGCACAATTTGTCAACTTAATATATAATAATCACACAAACACTTTAACAATTCAACAATATAGAATCAAAATCAGATATTGTCAAGAACATAAACAAGAACAACTTGATTATATTATGAACTTGATGAGTTTTCAGGTCACCGATAAATTTTCGAACACCAATTTTTGCAAGAAACTTCAATAAAAAACCTTAATACAACATGTATAACAAAGATTTTAACAAGGTTTTGAATGAACTAACTGCAAAATACAAGATTTTCAAGACTTTAACACTAGATTTTCCAGAAAAGTTGAAATTCAAAGCTCAAATCTTAAAGAACAATTTCAGAAAATGCATGAAAATCTTTCAAAACACAAGATAAAACAAACTTGGTTTTAACAAGGAATCGAGCCAAAGCTTTGATACCAATTATAGGTCCACCCGGAGGATCGAGTAACCTCTATTCCCTGTTTTCCGACAAACCTGAAAGTGCGGAATCCAAACGGGTAAGTTAAACCAAGTTACGAACACGCAAGACACAAAGATTCAATGATTAACATGCAATGTATTAATACTTTGAAACGGTTACAATGCAATGTTTACAAGATAAACCTATAAACTCTCTGTTGTGTGTGTGTTCTCTCCGAAATCTATTCAGACTTCTAAGAGTTCCTGTCTGTTGTCTGGGCTTATATAGTAACATAGTGACGAAAACCAGTGGCCCACGAAAACACATGGACGAAATCAAGGTATGGACGAAATCACTCCTGATTTCGTCCCATTTGGTTTTCACCATAAGGTGTTTTCACCACAAAGGTGATTTCACCACAGGGGATTTCGTCCATCAGTTGGGCCAGTGTCTTGGGCTTGTGCTTTCATCTCATGATGTTGGGCTTCTTCAATATGTTGGGCTTGGACCATAGGATATACAAACAAGACAACATAATAAGCTATACTAAATGCAAACTGCACACATTCAGTTGCATCTACACAAACTTTACAAAGTAAATCGCATACCGAGTCAAGACAGGAGGTTGTCTTGACTACGGCCTTCACTTCGTAGCCGAGTCGAACCGAGCCGAGCCGTATCCACAAAATATGTATCAACAGGAAACAATGACTCGACAGGAACCTTAACCCCACTGTCTTGAATGGGAACCCTAAGAGCGATCAACATGTTATGACCCGATCTTGACACAATGGCCAAAGATCTGGGTATCATGTTAAGAACAGACGACAGATCTATCAAAAGGTTGAGGCAAGTAGCAAAAGTGAAAAAGAAAAGACGATGATTTTGAAATGTAAGAAATTATTTTTATTGGGAAATCGATATACAATTGGAATAAACTAAAAGAAAATTTCAGTCACCTCTGATGAATGAAATTGAATGTGCATCTCTGATCTCTGCCCCCAACCCTATTTATAGATGGAGTGTCCAGTATCCCTACACCAACCTCACATATTTTCAAATAGACCCCAACTCTTATACGCAAATACACTTTTGGTCAAGCCTAAGAAGTACCAATATAATTTCATGATTTTTCAATGAGAACATCCAACGTTAATATTTTGGCACTAATGCCACTATTGAATTTTTAGAGCTATATATGACTTTTAGTTTACTATAAGTCTGTAAAAGTGACTGATGCTAAGGTCGTAAGAATTTTAAAACCAAGTATGCATTTCAAGTAGATGTTTTTTAGTTAAATTCAATCAAATGAGTTCCATAAAACGGTTATTGTAGTCAAATTTTATGAAATTTTGATCGGAGAACTTTACTACTAAGACAATAAGGTGGAGTGTAGTATAAAAGGACGGGGGTTCGATCCTGGGTAAGCTTAGTCATTAAAAAAAAAAACCTATTATGACAATATGGTACGTAACTTACTAATTATTATGTCTATCACCAATACAATAGTGCTTGCTGTTCGAAAAGCTAACTCGAAATGGACGTAATTACCATTTGGTTGCATATAACACCCTCTTGATCTGTTTATAAGATCTTAAAATTTATACAACTAAATTAAGACTACCTAATTGTGATGGTTTATCTTAACTTCTATATAACTTGTACTTTTTTAGAAACAATTATGACGGAACTCATTGATTTCCGTATTTTAAGTACCAGTTACGATCTTGGCACATGGACTTCGCTTGAGATCTTTATATTTTTAATGGGATCATATGTGTGAAATCCAAACTCACATTCACCAAAGTAGAATAATATGAGATCTAGTAACGTTCAAAACTTGTGACAGGCATCTCTAATATTCAACGGAACATATGCAAACCACATGTCGCTTTATCCCAAATTTCACAAAAAATGGAATAGAGCGAACAATAAGCACCATCTGTTTGATCTCAAGATTTACACAACTAAATTTAACTACATAATTGTGACGGTTTAACTTAAATTCCATATAAACTCGTGCATTGTTAGAAACTATCAAGATGCAACATTGTGTGTTCATTTCCATTTTTTAGGTACCAGCAAGATGATATTACGATCTAGGGACATAGACCTTTATTTGAGATATCTATATTTTCTTTATCCCAATGTATGAGTGTTGTACAAACTCACATCCACTAAACTAGAATTATATGAGGGTTTGTAACGTTCAAGGCTCGTGACACGCATCTCAAGTATTCAATGGAGCATATGCAAACTGTATGTTGCTTACGTACATTCAACCTAATGTGGTGAAGCGACAAGAGGTAGGCCAACAAACCAACTTATCATCTCATATTTCCAATCTACTTATAATCCAAACAAGAGAAACAAGCTTCCCATCCTATGTAATAATCGAAGTAAATCCTGTGAGAATATTATCTACTTTACCCTCGGTGGGTTACCTATCTAGAAACTAATGAATTTTTTACCTAACGAATTGCTCGCCCCGGCAAAACGCGTCCTAGTAGTGAAAGTTTCCACTCCATTATAAGGAAAGCTTTCATCCCCCTAAACTAATGTTAAGACTTACATCTCAACCTCGCTTACGAAACCCAACATCCGCTGGCACACAGACCTAGCCCAGGCTATCTGAAACCATTTATGACATCCTGTTGGGATTGAACCCTACTAAAGGAACAGATAATTAAAGCCAAAACTGGATCAGAGCAGTGGATCCAGAATAAGCAGATGTTATGTATACAAGTCTCTCCCCTTGAAAGTGGTTTCAACATCTGCTTACCTCCTTTCTACTAATCGTACAAATTGCTGACCTACAAACTGCTGATCAAGTAAAAGACTGATGGAAGATTAAAGCTCTTCTGTTCAATCTACTGCCTTGAGTCAAGCTCTGCTGATCATGACAAGTACTGCTGGGTTCCAGTGGAAGGCTTCAGCAGTAGTTTAGTTATCTTTATGTAATGAAATGTAATAGCAGTAGTTAGCATAGCAGAGGTTGTATAGATCAGAGGTTAGAGTTTGTTAGGAGGTTAGATGTCACTTTCATGGTGACGTCAGCTTAGATGCTTCAGTGGTTTGCTCGTGCCTATAAATAGAACAGTACCATGCACTGTTCTATTTAGCTCTTTCACTATCTTCTTCCTGCACGAACAAATACTGTGAGCTCAGGCTGAGGGGGAGTTTGTTGCATACTTGCAAATTGTAATCGTTGTTGAAATTAAATTCAATCATTCGGTTCAATGTTAAACTTGTATGTTAAAAGCAATTCTCCTGTTTGATTGTGAAAAGTTTGCTTCCAACTTAATCCCGCTGCACAGCTCATTCATCTTCGTCTTATTTCAAACGTAAAACACAATCAAAACCAAACTCAGATCCTAAACAATTGGTATCAGAGCTTGGACAGTCAAATTTGATTTAACAATCATTTTGACATAAATAGTTCAGCTCATAATCGTTGATTTGTTCGTTTTGTTAAAAAACAGAGTAAGGATTAATCACCATCAAAGTTGATTAATCAGTACCTGTAAAACAACCAGGATGACGTCACAATCACAAGATGATAAGAATAACATTGGCTCTCTTTTCAAACCACCTATGCTTAAACGTAATGAATACAACATCTGGCAGAGAAGGATGGGTCACATCATTGCTCAACAGAACACTGGATGTTGGAGGTCTGTTGTTTTTGGTCCCCATGTTCCTATGGTGCCAAGTGCTGAGGATGCAAAGAAGTTCGTACCTAAACCATCTGAAAACTATACTAAAACTGATTTTCAAAAGTTCGAACTCGATGCCAAAGCATTTAGCATCATAGCATCTTGTCACACCCCGACTTTCCACGTGTCACCGGTGAGCCCGGTGGGGAGTATCGTGACGTGGTTGGCAACATAATAGTCAAACAACACAATATATATGAATGCACAGCGGAAGCAAAAGATAAATTATATTACATTCCGAATATAAAGTAATATCAAAGTATTACAACGGAAAGTAAAGGATCCACAGGCGGATCTTAAAAATATAAACATATCATTTGTTCAACAGACTTTAGACGCCTAGAACTTGCAAGATTCCTTATTAGCGCCCTGAGCTTCAAGCCAATTACGTTCAGTACCTGTCACTTAACCCTTTTGGAAAATACGTCAGTTTTCACTGGTAAATACACTCAACCGACTCATTTTGAAAAGGTTTAATAAAATTGATTTGAATGCACGTGGCACAAAATATCTTTTATAATTTGATTAAAATGAACAGAGGCAAAATTAATCTTTTATACTTGGAACAATTATATTTATAACCTTGTATACAGATTTACATGTTCGTTGTACGTTCAGGGCCCGATGTAGAAACCGAGTCAGATTAACAGACACGCCACAAGTATAGGCCCACAAGAGAGTGAGATACCGTTATTACTTAAGCAACTGTCAGGTTTATGCCTACACCCCGTGCTTAAGACGTGGCCATTTTATAATACAATGATGTCACGGATATCCGGGACATGGTCATTAACCCCTAAAGGTCTTTATTTTAAAACAATACAGATTAAACCGGGTTACCTCAATAATTTAACCATAATAAGATTAAATATTCAATACCCGACCAAGCGGTATTATAATACCGTATTCCAAGCCCGTATAGGGAAAATAAGTTAAGAGTATTTACCTGAGCTAGCTCTTGTCTTAAATATCAGAATTTAATAACTCAGCCGTATTCACTTAAGTAAGCGTAGGTACCATTTACCGGAAAGCTCTAGTCTGGAATGATGGTATAAATAACTAATTAGAATGCTAACTGGTCTTTAATTAAGCCTAAGCTTAGACCGGTTAGTCTTACAGGAAGATACGGTTCGTACGCACGATTGAGCGAAGACCGGATTAGAATGTGATTTAAACCCGACATGTTCAGAGACTTGTCTTATATGGGTATTTCATACACATTCTGGATTTTGAGATAAAACCAATAAGGTTTGACCCGTTTCGGCTAATTTATGTAAACTTGTTACATAAACCGAACCGTACGCGTAATAAGCGTGACGGGTATTCATGAGAGCTATATACAGGTTTCCTAAGTTAATTTATGCCTCAAATATGTTGTGACATCAGTAAGATGTCTTTCATTATGCCCGAAACGTATTTAAACACAAACTAGGCCCCGTAGGGGTAGTTTGGTCATTTAAACGGTTATAAAAGAGTTTAAGTATTTACCTGAGTTACAGGTCTGATATAATCAGCAAAAATACTTATTTTACTAAGTTATAACAGTAGGGTAAATTATATATGTGAAATTTATCAATCATAACCAAACTATGCACCGTAGGGGCATTTTGGTAATTTCACATAAGCCGAAAAGCTCAAAACTGAAGTCTGAGTTAAACAACTTTTGCTT
Source organism: Helianthus tuberosus (assembly GCA_030545235.1). NCBI lineage: Eukaryota > Viridiplantae > Streptophyta > Magnoliopsida > Asterales > Asteraceae > Helianthus > Helianthus tuberosus. Next base: position 19,878,870 of record CM060368.1, on the reverse strand, counting down.
ACTGTTAAAATATTCTAATTTGCCTAAAATATCAGTAGGTATCAACCCGGGTATGTTTAAAATAGTTTTAATACATACTATGCGTTAAAAACGCTTAATAAGGCGATTAAGAGCCGTTTCCGGGTTCTACACATAAAGCTGATATTTTTATATTTCCAGAAGGCTTAAAATAATTTATTTATCATTTAAGATCAGTAGCAAAAGGTTTGGAGTCGTTTAGATATGTAAAACTCATTTTATGGCCCGTAAGGGCAAAACCGACAATTACCGGATTAAGCCTACGACTATAAGTTATGCTCGGCCTAAAATTAATTAAAAATCTTTAAAAATCCCAAAATAATATATCATATCAGTGGGTAAAGATTTTGATATCAAAAAGTAGGCTTAACTAGGCTATACGCTAATTACGCCGTTTTATTAACATAAAGCTTTCATTTTACGCTAAAGAGCATAACCCTTAATCTACACTTCAAACTGATGTCAAACTTTGTATACAAGTTTATATATCAGTAATTAAAGTTTCTACTCTTTTACATTTCCAAAAATCACGTTTTAAGGTAATAAGGGCATAACGGTCAACATATGAGCAATTAACGGAATTATGCGTATTAATTGGATAACTAATGATCCGAGGTGTATAATCACAGAGGGTTATACTAGCATGTAACCTGGTTCAAATGAAGCTCTTAGGTATTTCTAAAACATACCATAACGGGTCAGAACTGAAGTCAAAGCAAAAGTCAAAGCTTTGCGACTTTCGGTTCCGAACCGGGTCTAAACAGGAAATTGTCGGGTTGAACATGTTTAGACATGTTCTTACACTTATTACCAAGTTATATTAATGATCAAACAGGTTGTATATGTTCTACATTGCTAATTATGCATAAATTGTAATTTACACATTCTGTTGACTTTTTCTTAACAAGTTTGACCCGACATTTGACCTAGTTAGAGTGGGAATCAGGGGGAACCCTTTTGAGGGTTTATTACCCACATAATTACCAACTTATAACTACTTTCACTTCGACTAATCACTGAGCTAACAATGACTAATTGCTAAGTCAACCGTTAATTACGACGGTTTGACTTTTAAGCTAAAACTAAGCTAAAACTTAATTAAGAAAGGTCAAGCAAACTTACAAGTGCCTAATGGTCGACTTGGATGGCTTGGAAGGTGCTCTTGTGCTCCAAAATGATCAGATTTTGCAAGAGTGGATGTGTGAAGCATGCTTGCAACTTAAGGCCTTTATATAGTGGTTTTAATCACCACAATTTGTTGACACACAAGTCTACAACCCACCACAACTAATCAACAAGTGTCCTAGATGTTTAGGGGTTGTTTAGGGGCCAAGCATGAAGAGGCAATTCGAATTAATGGCTGATACAAGGCAATGGCAGACACAGATCAAACAAAATCAAAATGCTGTCCAGATGGGGCAGTCGCGTAGCGCGACTGAAAGGTTGTGAGGGCTCGCGCTACGCGAGCCTATGGGGTCATCCAACAAAACTTTTATAAATTGCAGTTTTGGTCCTTGGCTCTTCAAACTTTGATTAGACCTTATTTTCTAGCACTTTGAGCCCTCGTAATTGACGTATAAGGGCTTCAAGACATATACCCACTTTGTTAAGTCCCCGGTTAACTTAATTGTTACCCGAAAAGTCCTAACTTTCAACGTTGACGCTTTAACCCCTCGCACACGAATTTGATCATAACTTTCTCATACGATAACGAAACTTTACGAAATTTATATCGTACATTCTAGTGAGCATAATTAATCATTACAAAGCTTTGGGTTTGTCAAAAGGTCACTCAGAGGTATATTTTAAACATGTTGACACATTTAACCCCTGTAGTTTGTAATCTCTCACTTTTAGCTTCGTATGATCCATGATTTATTCGTTTGAAGGTATGAGCATTATGTAGGGTAAATGTATAATATAATTAGTCACTGTTGACATTTAGAACTCGTATATTCACATACTTTTCATTATTGTCAACTTAAATCCTTTTATAACATTCTTTCACACGTTCAAACATATGACACGTGTCTACACATTATAGGACGTGAATTTTCGAGGTGTTACACATCTGCATTACCCAATGAGATCTATGCTGGACTGTTACATTGTAACAGTGCCAAAGAGCTATGGGATGGACTGAAGGAACAGTTTGGGGGAACAGAAGAAGTTATTGAAAACAATAGGGAAATTCTGAATCAGCAGTATGAAACATTTTGTCACATCAAGGGTGAATCATTGACTCAGCAGTTTGAACGATTCAGTTGTCTTATTAGTGAACTAAGGCTTGTTAAAGTAACATTTCCAAATTCAACTCAAAATAGCAGGTTCCTTAGATCACTACCAGATAAATGGGATACCATTGCATTTGTTACTAGAAACTCTGCTGAGTTCAAAGATCTGACCCTGACCCAACTTCATGGTAGACTCCTGACCTATGAAAGGGAGTTAAACCAGAAAAAGAAGTTGCAAGAGTCTGGCAAAGTTACTGATGATTATTCATTTGGTAGCACAGCTCTTTTTGGTCAGGAAGAATCTGGTAGCAGTAGTAAGGATCAGGGTTATGATCATTTTATTGATATAACTGTTGGTGGAAATTTTAACAACCCTGATTCTCACTCTGCAAATTATGCTTTTACTGTAAATTGTGAAAACCAGATGTCCGATAACTTGTGTTTTGAACTCAATGATTTGCAACACTTTGATCTCACTGACTTAGAAGAAATGGACATTTTGCATCAATTGGCTTTGCTTAGTGTAAGAACAAGCAAATTCTACAAAAGAACAGGGAGAAAATTCCCAGGCACTACTAGAAAATACACATTTCTAGACACATATTGTGCGTCATAAAAAGGGTAATTATGACACGCAAAAGCGTGTCGTTGATTGAGGAGTCATAAAATTAACATGACATGCATTTGTGTGTCATGTTTTTATGACACACATTTAATGACACACATATATGACACATTTAATGACACTCATTTTATGACACATTTTAATAACACATATTCATGACACTCATTTTATTACACTTTTTAATGACACACGTTCATGACAAGCATTTATGACACATACATATGACATTCATTTACGCATGTCATGGTTTTAATTGTTTAAATTTTTTACTATAGAATTACTAATTTGCCCTAGATACATGTATAATAACAAAAACAATAAATCTTTTTCATAAAAAATACACACACACATATATACAAATATATATATATATATACACCAAAACAATCCATTATATAATCATTTGTCAAGTATACTACAAATATTTTAACGTTAACAAAAAAAATTGTTTGTCAATACATCGTCAACACCTAAAATACGATTTGTCACTTAAAAATACAGGTAACCGCATAAGTTGACCAATCTTCGCGAATGCCATCCATGTCCGCAGCTGAGTATTCCTCTACTCCTTTCCCAACCTGAGACAACAATTAAATAAAATAAATCTTAAAAAATAGAATTTAATCCTAATATATGAATTTAAGCCTTTGTTTGGATATATAAGTAAATATTTTTCTAATATACAGACTAAAATATGCCTAAACTTACATTATCATTGTGAAGTATTTCAACTCCTTCGTAAGTTATCTCCTGCAGGAACTTCATCACATAGTAGCCGCATTCAGTATGTCCTCCTGGCTGACGTGGGCACTACACAATTAAAAATATCAAGAAATGTGAAACCATTGCGATTTAAGTTTAAACTAATGGGTTTCAATATTTACAATATCATTACAACCACAATTTAAATAAGGGATTAAGTGCTTACCCTATCGTTAATCCAGATGAGTTTAACCCTTATGTTGGCACCACTTCGTGAAGCATACACGGCCATTGCCCTATAAAAAATAAAAATTATATCAAAGTATATTCCAACTCTTATACCCGTTACCCACTGACCTGTTAACCCGCCGACTCGTTAACTTGCGGAACCGTTAACCCGTTCACCCTCTGAACCATTAAAAAGAATAAGTAAACATTTTCATGCAGGAAAAGTAGGCAGTAGCATCATCCAAGTAACATGACATATGTCCGGGTCTTAGGATTGTCGTCGTAACTAACGATCTAGATCGTGTTGTCACTATGCCTGAGTAATTCATCTAAACTATCAGCTTCATTACTTGTCGGTGTGGGTATTGTGCACTTGAATTCTGGAAACTTTGTGATCATGAACTCTCACATGTTTTCGTATTTCTCCATGTCCTATTTAAGTTTCTCCCCTGCAATAACCTTGTTTCTCATATCTCTAGTCTCACTTGTATCTTGTTGAGATGATTAGGCTGCAGATTTCATCCAATTGTCTTCTTTTCCTGAATACCAGCCTAACACCAATGCAAATTGTATTGTTTCCCCCTGCCACAAATACTTTTTGTAGCTTCTTTCTCAAAACTCATTCCATAGCAATAGTAATGGTGGTTCCTTCAAAATTTTAATTTATCCATGGCTACCTCTATATATTGAATAATATTTTCCTAACATAACTGAAGGTACGAAAACAACATTTATAACCAAATGTGACCTGATATCAATATTTCACACAAACCAAATTCAAAACTAAAAGCTTTTAACAAGGAGATACTTACATATTCAATGCATGAATGATCATTTAGCCATCCTTGTTTCTTGGTTAGAGTCATCCAGTGAAACCTACATTTTGGTAAGCCTTCTCTGTTTCTGCCTGACATGTTATATTTGATTGGATGATTCTATTATATATGATAAGATTTGACCATTTTTATAAGTCATGTTGATTGTTGCAAAAGATAGAGATGGGTTGATAGGACTGCTAGCATGCGATTCGTTGGCATTTGATAATAGAGTAAAAAACAATTTCTTATAGATACACTTGTAAGAATCTAATATGAACATTTATCACTAACTTGGAGGCTTTTAGATTATCCCTCAACTTGTTACCAAATATACAATCTAAATGAAGCATGCATGTTACTACAGAACAATTACATCAACATAAAACAAAGCAACTACTTTTTGAAATAGAAGAATTATCAAGAAACCTAAAAACAACCGAATTAACTCTTACTAAATATGAAATTATGAACATGAAGAACACCACATATTTATGAGACTAAAAGGATATATAACTATGTATAAAGGATATCACATATTTCAAATAGCTACATGTATAATTGGTTCGGTTCGATTGATTCGGTAACACAATACCCAATCTCATAGGCTTTTTAATGTCCCACACATTCAACCATAGCAAGAAAATGAATCAAAATTGAAATCAACTAAATAAATCCAGAGCAGTTAAGATATAAAAACTCACCATTCATAACATAATCAAACTCCCATGGGCCATAACCAGCATCAAAACCATTCATCTTATAGACAATAGATGATACCTAGATTAAGATTCATCAAAAAAAAAAAACAAATTTTAGTCTTGTACAACATCAAAGAGTATGTTGTGTTTTGAATAGTAAAAAAGAAAGAACAAAAGAAAGAATATAACTACTTGGATAATTGGATTAAAAAACTGTCATTACTGATTTTTGAGACCTGCCATGTTTAAAAATGAACTTCAAAACACCATAAAGAAAGTAAAAAGTTACAGTATTAAATGCAAATCCCAAAAAAAATTCACAAAGAGCGTAAAAGAATTTACCCATTTCGGGACCACTACTTACCTGTTGTGATAAACATTACTCTAAAATAAGTTCATTAATAAAGTTCCATAGATATATCAGAGATTAGTTTATTCATAATATGAGTGTCTAGTTAGCCTTACCATGTCCATGCTTGTGGGTGTGACTTTCGGAGTGAGAACCATCTCAAGGAGGCTTAAAAGAGTAAAAGACTATATAAGAAACATATAATATGGTGTGTATTCATGTGCGGCCATGTATAAGAATTAAGAGTATGTGTTTACTTATATATTTAAAAAGAATCCACATATAACCATCATCACATGTCAAGATCGTAACCTCCCGCTCCCAGCACAAAATCCATATTAGTAATGACAAAACTAGTTGCTCATGGGGTTCTTTGCTCAAAAATGATAACACATTAAAGACTATTAGTGTCGAACTGGCCTATTCATTTTCAATCTTGATAATTATCATCTCTACCCAAAAATAAAAAGAAAAACATAACAAAAACCTCTAACATGTTGCCAGATTGATGGATTTTTAACTGTTTCTGAAATCTAAGTGTGTTAATATCATCAAGTCATTCAAAAGAAAAAAACGAGTGTAAAGTAAATCTAAATGGGAGGCAAGAACTCACAAGGCATTTAATCAAACAGATGGTGTCCATTAGCAGTAATTCATAATCTGAAATGAAAACTTTAAGATTAGGGAACCAAATAAAAACCATAAACAAACGAGTAAATTCACGAAACTATTTTTCCATATACAAATTTGATGGGCAATTCAGAACAAGAAGTCCTCTTTAACTTGACATCATAAAGGCTGCCAAACGATGATGACGAGAATGCTGAACGAGGATGGGGGGCGGCTGAATGGTGGTGCGAATCCTGTTGGAGTTTGATCGAGATTGAGAGAGAAATGAGCATACAGATTGGATTTGGGACGGGGTATGGGGGGAATCTCTAAAATTTTGAGGAGGGAAAGTTCAAATTTTTAGTGCAGAGAGGAGGGTTTAGATGGAAACTGAATTTTGGAAAGAAAAAAAAAAACTAAAGCAAAAATAATAATATAAATGAATTATAAAAATAATCAAAAACATATCTATCTATATATTTTTTTTCTATCTATTACGATAAGTATAAATAATTGTGAAGATTTAAAATTAAGATTTATATATTAGTTACGAGTACAAAAAGTTTTAATACATATTTCTTTTTTATCGTTTAATAAAACTAAATATTTGTATTATTATTTATGAATAATGTTAATGGCCTGTGTGGCCTAGTGCCTCCTTTGTAACAATTCTCATCAAAAGTTCTAATTACTATTTTAATTTGGCCAATAGGAAACCCTAATTGAGAAACCCAAGTGATTCTGAACAAACCCTAAATTTTTCAGAACAATCAGAATCAGGATCAGGGCCCCTAAAACTCAAGGGGGGTATACCCTAGTTAATAATTATCTACAATTACGTGCTGTCAAAGTTCGAAAATTTGAATATGTCAACTCAGCAAAGCTAGTCCCAATCGTGGCTACTCTATAACCCTATTCTACAAGCCATACGCATCGTAGGGGTTTAATGCATACGATGCGCAAGCCTGTTAAAGACCCCTACGCATCGTAAGGGTTATATGCATACGATGCGCAGGGCTGACCAAAATTTAGGTATAAATAGCAGACATTGGTACTTGAAATTTGGCATATGTTCGACGAAGAAATTCGTTTCTGGCATCGAATTGCTTTCTGTTTACCACAAATTAACACACACTAATCACGAAGTGCTGCCGCAATCAGGGTAATAACTCGATCGCTATTACGATTCAACGTCCGATCAATTATAACTATCCAACGATTGTTTAAGTGCCGCTCAAATTGAGTTTATACTTTATTGATTCATTGTGATTTCGACTTGAATGTTTGAGTACTGCTCGAATTCGGACTATACTCTGTCATTCGTTGTGAATCCACTGAATTGTTAAGTATTGCACTAATAAATCGTTGTGAGGGTTTAATCTCGTGAATTGTCGTAACTGCTGTATTAGTTACTAACCGGTTTGTGTGTGCATTGTTATTTAAATTAGGTTAATCACGGCTAATCAGTAGGCTTATATTCTGCTCGTTAAATCTACAATGTGAGTCATTCTCTTTTTATCAAATTACTTTCAAAAGCAAGTTTATTTTCAAAGGTTATACTTACAGTGATTAAGTTTATGTAATCACCAAGTTACAGCCGGTATGTGGGGTATTGTATACATTACTTTTAAAATTAGGTGAGCGTACCTAAATCATGGGAATTAGGTGAGCGTACCTAAATCATGAAATACGTCACTATGGGTGAACGGACTCGATAGTGATATGACCACAGTCACAGATCCGGTCGAGTGACAAATACTGTGGGTAGTTGGTTGATATTCGAAACATTGTAATCTCTCTTAATACTGTAAATTATAACAAATGTGTCGTTTTAGCAAAATGAATGATTCACTCAGTATTTCCCTGCTGACAAAACATTTTTCAAACATGTTTCAGGTGATCTGTTGTGAGCACAGGAAAAGTGCCGTGGAGCACTACAAGCTTAGAAAGTGGCTCAATGTAAATAAATAAAGAAACATGTTTTAAGAAATAAAGGATTTCCCAGTGAAGTCACTTATTTGTAAATTATGGGATTTATCCCTATATTATATATAAACGAGCAGTTTTAATAATTAATCGATCCTGTTTAAAAAGACTTCCGCTGTCACTAAATTAGATACCATCGGATTTCCTGCCTCGCGACTTTGGACCGGGTCAAACCGGGGCCAAGGGCCGTGACAGGAAAAGGTGGTATCAGAGCCACTGATTTAAGCTTACTATTGATTTTAGCCTATTAAAATAATTGAGAAATTTAATTGTTATTCTGTGAAAATATGTTTTATTAACTGTTTAATTGTTGAGTTACAGTATGGGTAAACAAAAGATTTCTGCTATCTACCACAAATTAGATACTACAACCACAGAAAAAGGAACCTCTTCCTCTAAACACCCAGGAGATCTGGAAGAAGGGATTTTTGTCCGTAAAGCAAATTATGAAAATCCTCTCACCCAAGATAAAAGAAATTCGATTCTTAGGAAGGGACAGGAGAAAATAAAGAAAACCCAAGTCAAGAAAGTGAGGTTTAATCCAGAAATTCAGGAATTAGGCAATAGGTCACCTTGGGAAGATACATTAGATGAAAAATGGGCAAACCTATATATGCTAGCTACCGTAGCAGAGAATGCAAACCTCTAGAATATCAATCAGTCTGGTCTAGTAGAAAATTTAAAATCCAGTAAATAAATAAAGTATAGTGTGTTCTCTTTCCTGTAGTCTTTTGTACAAATCCGTATGCAATAAAACTTTAATGTTTATTTGTAAAACTTTGTTCCAAAGTTTTAACTTAACATTTTTGTGCATTTTGCATATATGCTATCCAGCATGACTGAGATATCGGAAGCATTTCAGAATCTCAACCTCTACCCAGTACCAATTGAAGTCTCCCACGACTTTACTGGTTATATTGCTGACATAGAGGAACCACTGGAATTCCAAGCTCCACCGCTGGAAAAAGCAAAACCTAAAAAGAAAAGAAGATATGTAGGATGGAGGAAAGTGCGCAGGAGAAAGCCAGCCACTAGGAAACTCCCCAAAATAGAAAACCCTATAGACAAAGGAAAAGGAATCGAAATCGGAGAAAGTTCTAAACCAGCAGAGATAGAAATCAGGAAAGATTATAAACAAAAAGGAATAGAAATTGGAGAGAGTTCCAGACAAACTGAAGAAATCACATTTCAAGAGGAAATAGACCGTCTACTGGCAAATTGTGATGTCATTAGCCCTATCCATAATAATCTATATCCTTACCTAGAAACCCAACTTCCTGTGAATCTGGAACCAGCTATTCCAGATCCACTAATCTACACTCGACCTTTAGGCCAAATGGAAGAATGGTGGACGAATGACTGGCAATTCGAAAATATCATCAACAGTCCTTATTCTTTCCTTCCACAGTTTGACCCAGAACCTATCCCCAATCCTCCAATGAGCAACGAAAACTTAGCCGAACTCCGTCAGTTCGGTGAAGAGCTGATAGGTACAGGGAATAGGATCCGGGAAATTGGTGAACAAATTTCCTGGAAATACGACGAAAGGGAGCGTCGCTACTAAACTGCCAGTTGACCAAAGAATAGTGGGGTTGGGAAAAATGTCTGTATAATAATAATAATAATAGTTAAATATAACTCTGTAAAATTGGAAATAAAACATTGTAAGATAAACAGTGTGTATGGATGCCTATATAATATATAAAGCAAAATAGAAGTCGAAACATCGATGATTTTGGATATATATCTGTGTTGTAAGATTTTATGTGCTTCTGTGAAAGTGTTTTATTTACAATCATTTGATACTAATAGTTATATTTATAATAATTACCAGATGGCAAACGTTGGTAATGAACCAGTTAACGAAGTTAATCAATCTGAACAACAACCGGGGGATCAATATATGACTAGGCAAGATATCGAAAATATAGTTGCTCAGGGAATAGCCAATGCTATCCCAGCAATCGCTGCTGCAGTAAAAAGTCCAATTGAACCACAACAAATCATTCCTAGTAAACGTATTTCTGAAGATAACTTCAGTAATAGCGTAAACGGAGGCCATGCTCATGTTAATCATGACGATAATAATCTACGACAGGCTCCACTTCCTAAGAAAATGAAAACTGCAACGCCTGGTTGCACTTTCAAAGAATTTCTTGCTTGCAAACCTGCTGAATTTGCGGGTAACGAAGGAGCAACTGCAGTACTGCGTTGGTTAGAGAAAACCGAAGCAGTAATTGCAATAAGTAAGTGTTCCGAAGAAGATCAGGTGATGTATGCATCAAATCTTTTCAAAGAAGGGGCACTCGAATGGTGGAACACGATGCTACAGGCTAAAGGAAGAACTAGGGCTTATGCCATGAACTGGGAAGAATTTAAAATTCTTGTAGAAAGAAAATATTGTCCTGAATATGAAAAGGAACAAATGGCAAATAAGTTCCTAAATCATCGTATGGTAGGCGTAGAGTGTCGTGGTTATACTTCGACATTCTTTGAATATGCTAGAGTGGTACCAACACTGGCTTCGCCAGAACCGGTACTCATTTCTCGCTATATTTGGGGATTAATTAGCGAAATCCGTAACATTGTTAAAGCTGCGAGACCTCGCACCATTGACGATGCTGTGGAATTAGCTAATACCCTAACTGATGAACTGGTACGCACCCAAGAGGAAAACAGAAAGAAGGATTTAGCTCAGAAAATTACCCAAGGATTTCGTACGGGTAATAAGAGCAACTTCAAAAGAAGAGGAACAGGGCAACCCTCAAATCCGCCATTCTGCAGAAATTGCAAAAGGAAACATTTTGGAAGATGTAATATAATTTGCAACTTTTGCAAAATGACGGGACATCGTGAAGAAAACTGTAGGAAGAAATCCACAATTTGTTACAATTGTGGAGAAACTGGACATTTCAGGCCAGATTGCCCGAAATTGGTCAAACCAGCAGATAACAAAACTAAACCAGCAGATGGAACAACAAAGAAGAATGTCCGAGCATTTCAGCTAACCACTCAGGAAGCCGAACTAATCCCTGACGTCATAGCTGGTACGTTCTTAGTTCACAACGTTTATGCAAAAGTATTATTTGACTCTGGTGCAAACCAAAGTTTTATCAATACTTCATTTTGCCAAGCCCTTAACTTACCTTTAATCACCCTTAGGCAAATTTTTACAGTCGAAACGGCAGACGGAAATTCTGTTAACATAAATAAGATTTTGCAAGAAGGAAAGATAGAACTGTTAGGCCATAAGTTTTCTGCAAACTTGTTACCTATGAAATTAGCCGAATTCGATGTTGTGTTAGGAATGGATTGGTTAGTAGCCAACCATGCTCGAATTCTCTGTGATAAGAATTCCATAGAAATTCAGGCACCTACCGGAGAAGTGATTAGGATTACAGGAGATAAACCACGTAAGCCCATGAAGTTCATATCAGTAATGAAAGTTGCTAATTATGAACGAAAACAAGGAATAGTATATATGATTTCAGTAATCATTAGTACTAAAGGAAAAGAAATAAAGGAAATTCCTGTAGTCTCAGAATATCTGGATGTATTTCCAGAAGATTTACCGGGATTACCTCCAGATATGGAAGTAGAATTTAGGATTCATCTAATTCCGGGTACTACACCAATAGCTAAGGCACCTTATCGATTAGCACCTACAGAAATGCTAGAATTGAAAAAGCAATTAGATGAATTACTAAGTAAAGGATTTATACAACCTAGCTCATCCCCTTGGGGAGCGCCAGTGTTGTTTGTAAAGAAGAAGGATGGATCGATGAGAATGTGTATCGATTATAGAGAATTGAATAAGGTTACAATTAAGAATCGATACCCATTACCTAGGATTGATGATCTATTTGATCAACTTCAAGGTGCTAGGTATTTTTCTAAGATAGACTTAAGATCCGGATATCACCAGTTGAAAGTACAAGAAGAAGACATACCTAAAACTACTTTCAGAACTAGGTATGGCCATTATGAGTTTACAGTCATGCCCTTTGGATTAACAAATGCCCCAGCTGCATTTATGGACATGATGAATCGGATCTGTAAGCCATATTTGGATAAATTTGTAATCGTATTCATAGACGACATACTTATTTATTCCAAGAGTCAGGAAGAACATTGCGAACATTTGCATGCACTCTTAACCTTGTTTAGAAAAGAAAAGCTTTATGCCAAATTCTCAAAGTGTGAATTTTGGTTAAAAGAAGTGCAATTCTTAGGACACATGGTGAATCACGAAGGTATTCACGTAGATCCTGCTAAGATAGAGGCAATTACCAAATGGAAGGTCCCACAAACAACTATGGAAATTAGAAGTTTTCTAGGCTTAGCTGGATACTACAGACGACTTATTAAAGATTTTTCCAAGATAGCCGTACCATTAACTAAGTTAACCTGTAAAGCCGTTAAGTTTGAATGGGGACCAAAGCAAGAAGAAGCCTTTAGAATATTAAAACAGAAATTAACAAATGCACCAATATTAGCCTTACCAGAAGGAACTGAAGATTTTGAAGTATATTGCGATGCTTCAAAACTAGGATATGGATGTGTGCTTATGCAACGCAAAAAGGTGATTGCATATGCTTCAAGGCAATTGAAAAAGCACGAAGAAAATTATACGACTCATGATTTAGAATTAGGAGCCGTAATTTTTGCCCTTAAGATTTGGAGACATTATCTGTATGGAAGTAAATTTACTATTTATACAGATCATAAAAGTTTAAGATATATATTTGGGCAAAAAGAATTAAAAATGAGACAAAGAAGATGGATGGAAATCTTAAGTGATTACGACTGTGATATTCAGTATCACGAAGGAAAAGCAAATGTAGTTGCAGATGCTTTAAGTCGTAAGTATTATGAGAAACAACGACGAGTTCGTGCTCTCAGATTAAATCTACAAATAGATTTAATGGAACAATTGAAGAATGTTCAAGTTACAGCAATCAAGGATGATGCTGAAGGAATGAAAGGACGAATGAAGGAATTAGAACAAGGAGCAGATGGAATTTGGAGATTCCACAAAAGTAGAATTTGGGTACCTAAGCAGGGAGATTTAAGACCTAAGATTTTAGAAGAAGCCCATAAATCTAGGTATACTATGCACCCAGGAAACAATAAGATGTACCAAGATTTAAGAAAGAATTTTTGGTGGATAGGCATGAAGAAAGATATAGCAGAATATGTTTCTAAGTGTCTTACTTGTTCACAAGTTAAGGCCGAACATCAGAAACCTTCAGGACTATTACAACAATTGGAAATGCCTGTATGGAAATGGGAACTTATAACAATGGATTTTGTTACTAAGTTGCCCAAAACAAGAAAAGGTAATGATACGATTTGGGTAATTGTGGATCGATTAACCAAATCAGCTCATTTTCTACCAATGAAGGAAACCTTTAGCATGGAAAGGTTAGCCAAGTTGTACGTAGACGAAGTGGTATCTTTACATGGAGTCCCACTCTCCATTGTATCAGATAGAGATAGTCGTTTCACTTCTCATTTTTGGAAAAGTTTCCAGCAAGCTATGGGAACTCGACTAAATCTGAGTACTGCATATCATCCTCAAACAGACGGACAAAGTGAAAGGACAATACAAACCTTGGAAGACATGCTCCGAGCATGTGTAATTGATTTTGGTGGAAACTGGGATAATCAATTACCATTAATTGAATTCTCCTACAATAATAGTTATCATTCCAGCATTGAAACTGCTCCATTTGAAGCATTATATGGAAGAAAATGCAGAACTCCAGTTTGTTGGGCAGAAATAGGAGAAAGTCAATTATCAGGTCCAGAAATTGTGCAAGAAACTACTGACAAGATAACTCAGATCAAGGAAAGACTGAAAACAGCTCGAGATCGTCAGAAGAGTTATGAAGATAATCGCCGCAAGCCATTATAATTTCAAGTCGGAGATAAAGTACTATTAAAAGTTTCTCCTTGGAAAGGAGTTGTTCGATTCGGTAAGAAAGGAAAGCTAAGTCCCAGGTACGTAGGACCATTTTCAGTGATCCAACGTATAGGACCAGTTGCTTATCGTTTACAATTACCAGAAGAATTAGATGGAGTACATGACGTATTTCATGTATCCAATCTTAAAAATGCTTATCAGATGAATCACTGGTAGTACCTCTTCAAGATATAGAAGTAAACAAAAAGCTGAAATTTGTTGAGAAACCTCTTCAAATTGAAGATCGAAAGATCAAGTTTCTCAAACACAAACGACTAGTTTTAGTCAAAGTCAGATGGGATTCAAAGAGAGGAGCTGAATACACTTGGGAGCTGGAATCAGAAATGAAGATAAAGTATCCTCATTTATTCCAGTAAATCTCGAGGACGAGATTTTTATTAAGGTAGGGAGAATGTAACAATTCTCATCAAAAGTTCTAATTACTATTTTAATTTGGCCAATAGGAAACCCTAATTGAGAAACCCAAGTGATTCTGAACAAACCCTAAATTTTTCAGAACAATCAGAATCAGGATCAGGGCCCCTAAAACTCAAGGGGGATATACCCTAGTTAATAATTATCTACAATTACGTGCTGTCAAAGTTCGAAAATTTGAATATGTCAACTCAGCAAAGCTAGTCCCAATCGTGGCTACTCTATAACCCTATTCTACAAGCCATACGCATCGTAGGGGTTTAATGCATACGATGCGCAAGCCTGTTAAAGACCCCTACGCATCGTAAGGGTTATATGCATACGATGCGCAGGGCTGACCAAAATTTAGGTATAAATAGCAGACATTGGTACTTGAAATTTGGCATATGTTCGACGAAGAAATTCGTTTCTGGCATCGAATTGCTTTCTGTTTACCACAAATTAACACACACTAATCACGAAGTGCTGCCGCAATCAGGGTAATAACTCGATCGCTATTACGATTCAACGTCCGATCAATTATAACTATCCAACGATTGTTTAAGTGCCGCTCAAATTGAGTTTATACTTTATTGATTCATTGTGATTTCGACTTGAATGTTTGAGTACTGCTCGAATTCGGACTATACTTTGTCATTCGTTGTGAATCCACTGAATTGTTAAGTATTGCACTAATAAATCGTTGTGAGGGTTTAATCTCGTGAATTGTCGTAACTGCTGTATTAGTTACTAACCGGTTTGTGTGTGCATTGTTATTTAAATTAGGTTAATCACGGCTAATCAGTAGGCTTATATTCTGCTCGTTAAATCTACAATGTGAGTCATTCTCTTTTTATCAAATTACTTTCAAAAGCAAGTTTATTTTCAAAGGTTATACTTACAGTGATTAAGTTTATGTAATCACCAAGTTACAGCCGGTATGTGGGGTATTGTATACATTACTTTTAAAATTAGGTGAGCGTACCTAAATCATGGGAATTAGGTGAGCGTACCTAAATCATGAAATACGTCACTATGGGTGAACGAACTCGATAGTGATATGACCACAGTCACAGATCCGGTCGAGTGACAAATACTGTGGGTAGTTGGTTGATATCTGAAACATTGTAATCTCTCTTAATACTGTAAATTATAACAAATGTGTCGTTTTAGCAAAATGAATGATTCACTCAGTATTTCCCTGCTGACAAAACCTTTTTCAAACATGTTTCAGGTGATCTGTTGTGAGCACAGGAAAAGTGCCGTGGAGCACTACAAGCTTAGAAAGTGGCTCAATGTAAATAAATAAAGAAACATGTTTTAAGAAATAAAGGATTTCCCAGTGAAGTCACTTATTTGTAAATTATGGGATTTATCCCTATATTATATATAAACGAGCAGTTTTAATAATTAATCGATCCTGTTTAAAAAGACTTCCGCTGTCACTAAATTAGATACCGTCGGATTTCCTGCCTCGCGACTTTGGACCGGGTCAAACCGGGGCCAAGGGCCGTGACATCCTTCCACCTTAGCACTTTGAGGCATTTAACATCAAACCACGGTACTTAAAGAGGGGGCATCAAGCATGAGTTTGTCATGCCATTAACCAGCGTTATCCATTCCAAATGTGGGGACCGCCTTTTATTCAACCAATCGTATTTCTTTTCTTTTTTTGAACATTTAGTTAAATCATATTAGTTAAATGATAGGTTAGTTAAAGACTCGCTTCCTACGTTGTAGTGATATAGAGCTTTAACTATCCCATACTAGCTAAACCACACCATGCCAGCCTAACTCATGGATAAAAATGGGTTGTAATTAAATGTATTTTAATAAGTTAGAATGAGTTATACAAATCGTGACAATTTATATGTCATAATGGGAAATAAGAGAACATATATATTTTATTTTAATGAAACATATTAGGTCTTAATAGTCATGGAATGGTAGCTTTTTATGTACTAAGATGGGCCTTAAAAAATATATTAGATATTAAAGGGTTAAATTGGCTTAAAGTGAGTCACACTATATTATAATGGGCAATAATGTATCATATATGTCTTAATGTATCATAGCAGGTAAAGGTTAGGGGTGTAAACTAATTGAGCTGAGCCCAAGCTCAACCAGACTTGAGCCATACTAAATCAAAATAGGTAAGAACTGGGGGTGTAAACGAATCGAGCTGAGTCTGAGCTCGACCATACTTGAGTGTGTTTAACATGTGAGAGCTCGGATCGGGCTCGGCTCATTTGCTATTTGTTAATTAATTTATGTTAGTTATAATTATAATTTCTTAATAATTTTACTAATTTTATCGTGATTAAAAAAAATTATTATTATTATATAAACATATATTGATACATTAAATAAAATTAGATAAATAATAACTTGGGCTCGAGCTCGTAAGCTCGACTTGTTTCGAGCTTTTTGGTTTAGTCGATCTCGAGTAGCCCAACTTGTTTACATCTCTAGTAAGAATAGATCTTAAATGTCGAACTCGTCTAGTAAGAAGAGATCATAAATGTCGTAATGGACCATATTAAGCCTAAATATTTGTTATAGCTTAGAATTTGAGTTAAATGCCCGGATAGTCCCTGTGGTTTGCCCTTTTTCACTTTTAGTCCCTAACTTTCTAAAATTACAGTTATAGTCCCCAACTTTTCAATATCCGTTCCCGGATAGTCCCTGTGCCTAACATCAGTTAGTTTTCTCAGTTAAGATAGTGTGAAATGACAAAAATACCATTTCCTTAAAAAGGGCAAACCACAGGAACTATCTGGGCATTTAATAAATAAAATAAATAAAAATCTAATTAATAAGTCAAATTTCTAGTGGGCTCCACAACCTACACCACCCTCACCCTACCCCTATCATCATCTTCTTCTTCTTCTTTTCGACATCCATCACCCACCTGCGTTATCTTAGAGCATATGCATATGGACATTTCAAACACGAAAACTGTACCAAAATTATAAAAATATTGTTGGCAGCCAAATCTTTACTTTAATATTGAATTTCTTTTTCATCTTAGATCGATGAATGCCCAAATATGCTCCAAGGGATAGTGCAAAAGCAATCGCAAGATACAAGAAACAATGCTTTTTGGTGATGGTAAATCCTACAAAGTTGCAGAAAGCAATTGTAGCTAGAATAATGTATACAGATCCCTGTTGGACCCCAAAATGTACAAACGTGTTAGAAATACGACATGTGAGTAATATATGACTGTGTATATGTTCTGTAATTTTGGTACGGTTTTGTGTTTGACCAAACATGTGAGTAACATATAAAGATCCTTGTATATGTTTTGTAACGAAAAAAAATGAAGTTATCTGTTTGTACCTGAAGAAAACAAGAACCGAAATCAGCCCCGGAATTCTGTTGCTGCAGCATCCAAAATCACCCCTGATATTTTAGTCCCTGATAATTTAGTCCCTATTGATCACTTTTCTTATAGTGTCTCGCTGGCTCCGGATATCTCCCTCTCTCTCTCCTTTGGATCTTTCTTTAACTCTTACCGTTCTCCCATCACGTTTACAGTTTCTCTATCTCTTGTACGTGGAAGATTGAGAAGCAGGGTGGGTCACACGTGGAAGTCTGAATGTACCTAAAATACGATTCACAAGGTTGTATTTTTAATAATAGATTAATAGATTAATTTTGTACAACCATGACATTGTTTTCTTGACACGCATTTAAGTGTCGTAAAATAAGCGTTTGTCATTATTCGCGTGTCAAGATAGATCTTGTTTTTTTATGACGCTAAAAGGATGACACACAAAAAAGTGTGTCATAAATATATTGAATTTTGTAAAACCATGACATTTTTATTCTTGACAGGCACTTTCGAATGTCATAAAATGAGCGAGTGTCATTGTTTGCGTGTCAAGATAAATCTTGTTTTTTTTATAACGCTAAAAACATGACACACAAAAAAGAATGTCATAGATTTATTAAATTTTGTAAACTATGACATTTTTTCTTGACATACGCTTTTGAATGTCATAAAATATGCGCGTGTCATTGTTCGCGTGTCAAGAGGAGTGTATTTTCTAGTAGTGAGGGTTACATGGGAATTTAAAAGTGGGGTTGGATAAGTCAAAAATTAAGTGCTATAAGTGCAATAGGCTAGGTCATTTTGCTAGGGAATGCAGGAGTCAAACCACTGGTCCAATAATCACTCATCCCAGCTCAAACCCTAGACCACAACATCAAAGCACTATGCACTATACCCAATATACCCCTGCTGCCCATGTTAACACTACTCACTATGTTGCAACCCCTGTGCCTGTGCATTATGTTCAAACCACTGTTCCACAAATTCAGTATGTTCAAATCCCTGTCCCTCAGGCACAAGTGCAGCCTGTTGCACCTCAACCAGCTGCTCCAACAGTAACATAACTAGATCAGCAAAGCTTTTTCACTCAAGGCTTTGTTGACTGGAGCAGTATGCCTGATGAGCTTAGTGATGAAAATTTTGCACTCAATGCTTTTAATGATCCTACTAATGATGAATTTTGTTTGATGGCATTAGAGTCTATACCAGAAGGGGTAGAAACTGAAGGTGAACAGCTAAGTGCTGAAACAGTGGATGAAGTGACTGAAGCAGTGGTTACTGCAGTTGCTGGTGAACTACTGCTGGGAGAAAATTCAGAAACCCTGATTGAACCACTATCTGATCCCTGGTCCGAAGAAGACAAAGAAGAAAAGGAAGAGAAGAAAGCAGGTGAGAAAGAAGATAGAGCTGATGAAGAAGGTGATTATAAATGTGATTGTGCCATGATGGCTGCTGCTAAGGTAACACCTCAAGTTCTTGAAAAACTGTGTTCAGACCAATGCATTATTGCATTTGCTAACATCAAAGAGGTAAATGAAAACCTTAGGGATAAAGTCTTAACTGATGAAGTCAAATTTGAAAAGTCATTAAAAGAACTTAGAAACAAATTGGCTGAAAAGGACAAAGAAATCAGCAGTCTCAAAGAAGAGCAGAGCATAACCAAGACTCAACTTCAAACTATGGTAGAAAAATACCAAGTTTGTAAAAAGGAGTTGGAGTCCACCCAGATCACCTGTGAAAGATGGGTGGAATCTTGTAAAGGGTATGAGGTTATGCTTGAGAAACAGCTTGAAAACAATGTCAAGTTTGGTGTAGGATATAGAAAATATGATGATCTTGTAAACACTGCTGGAAAACAAGCTGGTTCATCTGAAATAAAACCAACAAACAAGAATGGCCAAGAAGTGAAAATCACTGATAAACTTGGTAACAAAATCACACTTGAGAGACCAGTGGGATCCTCTACTTTTGAGGAAATTGAGAAATACCAATTTAAACCCATATGGTCTGATGAGTGTGACATTCTTGAAAATTTTAAACCCATGGATTTCACAACCACTGATGGTGTCAAAGCTCCAAAGGCAAAAGTCATTCCTCTCAAGGACATCCCAGCAGAGGTTAAAAACTCTGCTGCAAAGGAGTCTGAAAAGAGAAAGAAGAGAGAAAAAATCAAAAACATGTTTTGTGAATTTTGTGAAAAAAGGAATCATCTAACAAAAGATTGTTTCCATTTAAAAGCATATGACGTAAACAAAACAAGTGTCATTGTCCCTGCTGAAAGCTGCACCATCTGTGGTAAAACAAACCACAAAACTCAAGCATGTGTGTATCTCAAAAACTTTGATGTTAAAAAGAATGAGTACACTGCTAAAACATCCTTGAGTCCATCAACATCATCTGTAAAATTCACCAAGAATCAACCACTGTTTGTGCCAGTCCAAACAGCTGTTACAAAACAGCTGAATCAAATATCTGTCCAAAGAGATGTTCAAGTGACTGATGCACCCCCTGCCAACCAATTCAGAAAAGGCAAGGGGCAATCATCTTACCAAAGGATTCCACACGTTTATGAGACCTACAAAAGGCCTTCTAAACCAAGAGTGAACAGGCATCCTTTTGGTTATCAGCAGGTGATTGGTCAAAATTCACAGCAGTGGTTAGAGAGAAACAGTCCTAAAACTGTCCAAACCCCTGACCTAACCACTGCCCATGCGTCTGAACTCATCCCAGACACTGTTGAGACCCCATCCAAAGCCTTATTGGCTTTGGAGACCCTAATGAACTAATCCTTTTACTTCATGTGCAGGGAGCTTCTGCATGCTTAGATAGTCTTTGGTATGTAGATAGTGGAGGCTCCAGGCACATGACAGGATGTAAAGCCCTTCTCAAAGATTTCAAAATCCATGGAGGGGGTGATATATCCTTTGGTAATAATAGTAAAGGGAAAGTTCTGGGGTCTGGTACAGTACAAACTGGAAATGTAAAATTTGAAAATGTCAATCTGATAGACAATCTAAAATTCAACCTCCTGAGTTTTTCACAAATGAGTGACAAGGGGTATGGGTCATTCTTCACAAAGGAGTGTTGTAGGATAGTTGGACCAGAAATGGTTGAAAAGATTGAAGCAATAATAAAAACTGGAAAAACAAAACTTGTTGCTCAAAGAAGTGGCAATGTTTATGTTGTTGATATGTCAAAAGAGTGTCCCAGAACTGATGCCTGTCTGTTCTCAGCTGCCTCTAACAAAGAGACAGAACTTTGGCACAGAAGATTGGGACACACAAATCTCAAGACAATCACTGAAATTTTAAAAAATGGCCTTGTAAGAGGCTTACCACAAAAATTGTTTTCATGTCCTGAGCATTGTGTTTCCTGTTTAAAAGGAAAACAGCATAAAAGCTCTTTTAAGTCCATTGAAGAGTCCAAAACAACCCAGTGTTTGCAAATGCTGCACATGGATTTGTTTGGCCCAGTGCAAGTCATGAGTCTCAAGAAGAAGAAATATTGTTTGGTTATTATTGATGACTTCTCTAAGTTTACCTGGACTTTCTTTTTACACTCAAAAGATGAGACTGCAGGCATTTTGCAAGACTTTGTGACACAGGTTGAAAATCAATTTGACCTTCCAGTAAAAGTCTTCAGGAGTGACAATGGCACAGAATTCAAAAATAAGGAGTTGGATGCCTTCTGTGTGAAGAAAGGGATTGTAAGGCAATACAGCATCCCCAGAACACCAGAGCAAAATGGGGTAGTTGAAAGAAAGAACAGGACACTGATTGAAGCAGCTAGGACCATGCTTGCTGACTCAGGTTTGCCTTTGACTTTCTGGGCAGAGGCAGTAAACACTGCTTGCTATGTCCAAAACAGAGTTTTAATAAACCCCAGGCACAAAAAGATTGCTTATGAAATTCTGTATAAAATCAAACCACTAATCTCATACTTTAAAGTATTTGGATGCCCATGCTTTATTTTGAATTTAAAAGATTCCATCTCAAAATTTGCAGCCAAAGTAGACAGTGGTTATCATATGGGATACTCAACCACTGCTAAGGCCTACAAAGTGTTTAACACACGGACTAAAACAGTGGAAGAGACTTTGAATGTGAAGTTCAATGAACTTTCATCAATGAAAATCCCAGCAAATCCTGCTGATTTATTTGATCTTGATAAATTGACATTTGAAAGTGTTGCTGTCAAGACTAACAGTGCAGGTCCATCAGAGGATTCATCACCAGACTATGGGTATGAGATCATCATTCCTCAACAAAAGTCTACCACAATGGGAAAAGCATTAGTTGTACAAAACAGCTGTCAAAGCTCAACCACTGCTACCTCAACAGTTGTTGACCAAAGTAGCCCATCAACCACTGCTTCCACATCATCAAACACTGCTGACAAAAGTCCCCAAACAGTGGATAAAATTCAACATGTGTTCACTCCATTACCACCTATTCAACCACCTTTTGAAGTCACTGCTGGATCATCAAAGTCACCAGCAGTGGTTAGCTCAGATGATACACATCTGCAGCCTTCACCAACAAATGCCATTATACCACACCAAGGAGATTTAATCTTCTTGAGATCTCATCCACCTGATCAAATCATTGGCAACATCAATGAAGGGGTGCTCACAAGAAGCCAAACCCAAAACATTTGTCTTTTTGCTGGTTTTCTATCACTCCATCAGCCAGTCAAGTACCAAGAGGCACTGAAAGACAACAGCAGGGTAGAAGCCATGCAAGAAGAGCTCCAACAGTTTAAAAGACAACAAGTATGGGAGCTTGTACCACCGCCAAAAGATGTAAGTCCCATCGGCACAAAGTGGGTCTTCAAAAACAAAACTGATGAAAGGGGCATTGTTGTCAAGAATAAAGCCAGGCTTGTGGTTCAAGGTTACAGACAGGAAGAGGGGATTGATTATGATGAAACATTCACCCCTGTAGCAAGATTGGAAGCTATAAGATTTTTCCTGGCCTTTGCTGTCAACCACAACATGAAGGTGTTTCAAATGGATATCAAAAGTGCTTTCCTCTATGGTACAATTCAAGAAGAGGTGTATGTTTGTCAACCTCCAGGTTTTGAGGATCCATTTTATCCAGAACATGTCTACAGGTTAAACAAAGCCTTGTATGGCCTGAAACAAGCACCTAGGGCCTGGTATGAAACTCTTTCCACCTTTCTACTCTCAAATGGTTTCAAAAGAGGTACCATTGATAAAACACTGTTTCTAAAATGGAGAGGAAAGGATTTAATGATTGTCCAAATTTATGTGGATGACATTATTTTTGGAAGCACATGTAATAAAATGTGTGAAGAGTTTAGGTAACTCATGACAGCTGAGTTTGAAATGAGTGCAATGGGTGAGCTGCAATGCTTTCTTGGTCTCCAAGTTCAGCAAATGCAAAATGGAACTTTCATTCATCAAAGCAAGTATGCTAAAGAACTTTTAAACAAATTTGATATGAATGATCGTAAACCATGCAGCACACCCATGGCAACAAATAAGCTAGTCATGTCTGATGAAAAGGATTAGCTGATTGACCAAACTCTATATAGAAGCATGATTGGGTCTCTTTTGTACCTAACTGCATCTAGGCCAGACATCATGTTTGCAACATGTGTCTGTGCAAGGAGTCAATCAGCCCCTAGAAAATCCAACCTTATTGCTGTAAAAAGGATTTTCAGATACATAAAAAGTGCTCCCACACTTGGTATCTGGTATCCAGCTAATGGGAATATCAAGCTTTCAGGATTTTCAGACAGTGACTTTGCTGGATGTAACACCACAAGAAAGTCCACATCAGGAGGGTGCCAGTTTCTAGCTGATTGCTTAGTTTCATGGCAAAGCAAAAAGCAAGCAGCTGTTTCCACATCCACTGCTGAAGCTGAATACATTGCTGCTGCAAGCTGTACAACCCAACTCCTGTGGCTTCAAAATCAGTTATTGGATTTTGGTATCACTACCTTAAAGACACCACTCATGTTGGATAGCCAGGCAGCAGAAAATATCATCAAAAATCCAGTTTCCCACTCAACCACCAAACACATCGACATCAGACATCACTTTGTGAGGGATTGCTATGAAAAAGGTTTGATTTCTCTGCATCATGTTCCAACTAAAGACCAGCTGGTAGATGTGCTCACAAAAGCGTTAGATACATCCACCTTTGAAAGCTTGGTCTCTAGGATTGGCATGCTAAACATGGAATAACAAGCAAAATCTTGTTTATCTATTAATATAAGCATTAAAATGTTTTCAGAAAATCAAAAATCCATCCTTAAAAATAGCTGAAAATGAAATTTTCATTAAAATCCTTAAAAGTCTGCCATAACCACTGATTGTTCAAAAGTCTGCTCTACTTCAAAGTCTGTCCACTGCTGAAAGTCAACCCCTGTTCTCTCATTTTCCTGATAAGCACTGATGCTCAAAATCAGTGTTTTATCCACTGATGTGCTATCTACTGATAAGTGAAAATCACCCACTGTTTCCATTTGTTACCGTTGTAACCACTGCCTTTCATCAGTAGTTTTCATAAAAGTACTGTCCTTCATTTCATCAGGGGTTGGCACATGGACAGTACACAGCGGTCAGACCTTTTGTAACCGCTGCCACGTCAGCATTCACTTTTTTCCATAAAACCCCTTTTCAAAACCCCAAACAGGGTTTTACTGTCGAATTGAATTCTTAAAAATTCCTTTCTCAAAGCAATTTTCATCCTATTCCCAGAAATTTCTTCACAACTTTCTTCGATCATCATCTCCAAAATGACAAAATCGAAGTCATCTACAAAACCCATTTCCAAATCATCTTCAAAAGAGGCCTCTCAAAAGGCTACATCCATCAAAATCCCACACAAACCTTCTCACAACCTTCTGGGTCTTCTCACAAAACCCGGCACCACTGACACCTTCGACTCCATCATTGATATCATGTCTGCATCAAAGTATAAAACTTTGTTAATAGCAGATGCACCAATTTACTTGGCGACCCAAAGAGAGTTCTGGAAAAATGTAACCCTTGACAAAACAAGGTGAGACTGTCATAGCCATTAACTCTTCTCTAAAGGGTAAAGCTGTCAAAATTACCCCACAATCCATCTCAGAAGTCTTTGAACTCAATGATCAGCAAGGTAAAATTTCTTTTCCTAAAAATGAGTTAAAAATTGATTTCCTTGAAAGGGGTTATGCAGAGCAAATGAAAAAGGATACCTTACAAAAAGGTTATTTTCCACCTGCAACAAGATTTTTGTTTCATACTTTGCTTATGTGTGTTTCAAACAAAACCACCTCTTTTAATGAAATACCATTAAAGATTCAAAATCTGGGATATGCTATACTTCAAGATGATGATTTCAATTACTCCCAGGAAATCTTTAATGATCTGGTTAAAAATGTTGATAAAAAGCCATTCTTACTTTTTCCAAGATTTTTAAGTTACTATTTTGAAAAGAAACTTGGTAAGAATGATGCTGCTGCAATAAAACAAGGTGAATCTTTTCAAATAAACAGCTTAACTGCTGAAACTTTTACAAGAATGTCAACACCTTGCAAAACACAAGCAGAGGTGCCTGAGCAGAATTTAGCAGTTACCACTGCTCCTCAGGTATCTGCTGCTGAGCCCACTGCTCAAGGTGATCAAAGTAGCAAAACAACTGCTTTGAAACCCACACCTATAATCACCAAAAGCCAAACAAAAAGAAAACTCAAAAACCCCCCCAAACCTATCAACAAGGCAACTCTGGAGGATGAGATACCAGAGCAACTGCCATTGACAACACAAAAGTCACAAGAAACCACTGCTGCTACTTCCTCACAGCAGTTGGTACAAATATCTCAACCCATAACTGAAACTCCTCCTGCTTCTTCTCAAAAAGAACATGTTGTACACACAAGGACTCCACAATATGATGCTCTGGAATCACTTGCTTCCATCATCCACAGCCCAATGCCCGGGGCAAATTCTCTTTCTACACCTAACCTCACATCCACAATTCCCCCACCAACTAAATTATTGTTGGATGCTATTGATCTGAACCAGGCACAAACCAGTCCTTCTCAATCACCTATCAATGAGAATATACTTAAACAAATGAATGTGTCTGATGTATCAATCATAGCTAACCCACCAACAAGACCTGAGGAGGTTACACCCCTTGAGTTACAAGTAACTCTTGGTGGTAGTCCAAGTGAAGCAGCCACTACAAATGTTGAACCCACTGGTTTACATTTGGACAGTGGTTACATCAATAAGACTTCCTTGGAGGCAATTCCTTCCATAACACCTCTGACATCCACCAGTGAGTTTATTTTACCCTCTGGTATAATCCAAAGGTTGTCAAGTGTTGAAGAAAGAAGACCCCAGTACCAAGAAAAAGGGGCATCAGTGGTTAATGTTTGGAGTACACTCCCTACCTCAACCACTGATAAAACCACTTCTAGTGGGAAATCAGATGATCCCATTAAATTGGGTGATGGTTTAAAGTACCTGGAATTGACGGAACGAGTTGAAAAACTGGATACCTCTGTTGCAGAAATTAAAGAAATGCTGCATCAGTTGTTGAAAGTACAAAAGATGCAATCCACTGTTGTTCCACCTCAAGCATCTGCTCCACCACAAGCACCTGCTGCAAATGAGCTCTGGAATCTATTTCAACCTTTTCTCCAACAACAAAAACAAATGGCTGATCAGCAACATGCAATACATGTACAAGAGCTGAGAAACACAATGGAGTCTAGGTTCAAGAACACACAAGCAGACATCAAGGCTATCAAGGCCCACATATTGAAAACCACTGGCACTGCTCCTCCAACTGTTCTCTTTATTGATCAATTACCCCCAGATAATGCCAAAAAGGGGGAGAAAATTCAGGAGTGGAAGAAGAAGGGAATAGATGATGGTCTTTACATTGAACGTGAAAAGGATGCCATGACTAGAAAGATTCCCTTGCCAGATGGTAGCAAAAAGGTTGATGTTACCCAAAATGCACTTGATGAAGCTATAGCAAGTGTAAAAAGGGACAGAGAGGCAAAGGATATGTCAAGATGGAATGAGGAGAAAAGAGCTTACATGGAGCTGAATGCGCAGGGTTGTTCTGAGCCAAAGGATGTTAAAAATCCTGTGCCAAAAAGAAATCTCACTAGAAAAGTGAGGGAACCCAAATCCATACCATCCAGACTCACAAAGCATACTCCAAAACCACCGTCCAAAAGCCCCCAACATCAAACCTCCACCCAAACAGTTGTTGTAACTCCTGCTGTATCAACATCTGCTGGTACTTCAGTTGTTTCAACATCTGCCATCACTTCAACACACACCACTTCAACACACACCACAACCACTGCCTCACCACCACCATCACCACCAAAAACAACCTCACCACCATCTCCTCCTACCAAAAAGCAGAAGACATAAGATGTTACAACATCTGATATAATGACAACAGTGGTTGAAACACCAGTTGTTTCAACAAATGTTAGTCAATCACAAACCACTACCATCAAAAACACCACCACTGATCCACCCAAAGCATCATCAGCCTCTCCTATAATAAAAAGGAGAAGGATTTTCATACCTGATGATGATTCTCCATCACCACCACCAACATCTTCAGAATCTCTGTCACTTGTTACAATACCAAAGCCTGTTCCTTTCTCATCAGCTCAAATTCAAAAACCATTAGCTCCTGTAGGTGTTCAATTTCCTCTTGAACTCATAGCAGTCAGAGAAGAAATAAAATATTTCTTCTATGAGGATGATCCTGCTAAAAGGAGTTTGCCATCTGTTGAAGGATATCCAAGGCCAAATAATATTGAAGAATATCTGAAAGTCAAAGCTAAACAAGCAGAGGATATCTCAAAAAGAAATTCACAAGGGAAATCTGATAGAGAAATTCAGCAGAACTATCAATACTTGCTCACACAAGTCAGATCTTTGGAACAATTTGCAAAGAATGTGTGCCAGCAAGTATCAGAAAAGGCAGATGAGCAGATGAATCCCTGAGAAAAGATTATGTTGAAAACATCATGGCCTACAAGAAATACAAAGGAGAAAAACACATGTATAAAGACTGGACCATTCCTGAGCTGGAAAGTGAAGCAGCCAGGATTCAAGACATGATCAAGAATAAAGTGAAACATACTCCTCCAGATTGGGCAAAGTTCAAAAAGAATGTACGTGATAAAAAGGTAGAGCTGAGGAGAATGAAAGAGGAATTAGCTGCTGTTGATTATGGGTCTTTAAATCAAGTGTTGAGATGGAAAGAAGATAAAGTCAGGGCTACCTACAAAAGTTCGGAGAAATTGAGAAAGACAGATCCTAATGCTCCACAAAAGCCTGACTATCCTGAAGCAGAGGTTTCAAAAAGACCACCAAAGCTGCAAATCAGGAGATCCACGGCTCCAGCTGGTACAGCCATCTTTAAAAGAAGGCAACAAAAACAGTTGGGTGCGGAAACCATCCAAGAGCTAATAGAAGGAGATGACCTTGTAAAAGAAGGCATCAAGAAAATGATTGTAGAAACTCTTGGATTGGATGAAACTGCAAGTACTACTCAGTCAGTCATCAATAGGCCAGCTTCACCAAACACCTCATCTAATAAAAATCTCCCAAGAAACCCACCAGGCTCAAAAGTACTAAAGTGAAAAACTGATAAACAGACCCATGTACTGACAGTGGTCAAGTCTAGTGGATAAGTTAAGAAACTAACAAGGGAACAAGCACTTGGCCTAAGTCTTGAAGATTTGCAGGATCTCCTTGATCTTCCACTTAGCAAGGATGATGATGACATAGATGCCTTAACCTTTGAGTTACAACTCAAAGGGAAAATAAGGAACTGTTGATGAGGCAATAAAGATCTCCAAATAATGAAGAGTTTTGGCATTATCTGTTCCAGGGGGAGATTGTTGGGATTGAACCCTACCAAAGGAACAGATAATTAAAACCAAAACTGGATCAGAGCAGTGGATCCAGAATAAGCAGATGTTATGTATACAAGTCTCTCCCCTTGAAAGTGGTTTCAACATCTGCTGACCTCCTATCTACTGATCGTACAAACTGCTGACCTACAAACTGCTGATCAAGTAAAAGATTGATGGAAGATTAAAGCTCTGCTGTTCAATCTACTGCCTTGAGTCAAGCTCTGCTGATCATGACAAGTACTGCTGGGTTCACATCAGTGGAAGGCTTCAACAGTAGTTTAGTTATCTTTATGTAATGAAATGTAATAGCAGTAGTTAGCATAGCAGAGGTTGTATAGATCAGAGGTTAGAGTTTGTTAGGAGGTTAGATGTCACTTTCATGGTGACGTCAGCTTAGATGCTTTAGTGGTTTGCTCGTGCCTATAAATAGAACAGTACCATGCACTCTTCTATTTAGCTCTTTCACTATCTTCTTCCTGCACGAACAAATACTGTGAGCTCAGGCTGAGGGGGAGTTTGTTGCATACTTGGAAATTGTAATCGTTGTTGAAATTAAATTCAATCATTTGGTTCAATGTTAAACTTGTATGTTAAAAGCAATTCTCCTGTTTGATTGTGAAAAGTTTGCTTCCATCTTAATTCCGCTGCACAACTCATTCATCTTCATCTTATTTTATGTGTCCAATCAAGAACTAGTTACGCTTTGTTTTCACTTTACAAATTGCTTGCCCAGGAAAAACACATCATAGTAGAGAAGGTTTTTCCACTCCTTGTACAGAACACTTCATTTTCTCCCTCAACTGATGTGGGACTTACCTCCTATATTATGTGTGCAACTTCTAAAAACTTTCAACTGAAAATCACATTATTTTGATAACACGTACGGTCTTTGAACCCAACATTTAGATAATTACTACACTATCTAAAGGTTAGCAGAATCTTCAAGGTCGGAGATATATTTTATGTCATTGAATTTAAGATCTCCCCTTTTCTATCTTGTTCATATGGCTTTCACAAGTCAGTTATAGTTTAAAAATTTATTGAAAATATGGAATTAGGTTTATATTTATAATTACGGACCCTTTTGATATAAATTAGTCATGGGTTCATCTTCATATGCGACTCAAGCATAACGCACGTAATGAGTAGTTGGGGGGAATCTTGAATAAGTTTCCATATGTGATACTCATCTCACACTAATGTGACTATACTGAGATCAAACGGGTGAGCTACAAATCAATTTTCCATTATTGGTCAATTTGGTTATTCATGGTCGATTTTAGCTAAAGTTGCTTTCCTGGTTGGCACCATGTTACAAGAGTTAAGGCGGTATATTATGCTCATGCAACATAGATGAACGTTGCCGCTTTATTCATGAACCGTTATATAGGATCAACCCTAGAAAATGCAACTAACCAAGTTTATTTTAGTAACAAATATACACATTTTCATAGTTTCTTCTTTTACATCTAGTTTATGTTTGTGTTATTTTTAAAGAAATATATTCATGTAATTTCTCCAAATACAACCTTATTTACATACATGGCCTACCATTAGAGCTGCAAATGAACCGAACGAACACGAACAAGACCTTGTTCCTGTTCGTTTGTTAAGAAATATATGTGTTCACGAACTGTTCATGAACACTTACCAAACGAGATTTTGTGTTCGTTTGTTAAGGATACGAACTTGTTTGTCTTCGTTTGTGTTTGTTTGTTAATTTTAGGCAAGGAACAAAAGCGAATATTGATGAACACAAATGCAAACAAACAAGCATTCGTTAATAAAATATATAATACACTGACAATTATCAAATATTTAATTTCAGAATTTTGAAGTATTTAAATAAAATATAAAAACTAAAAACACTAATGAACCATCGAACACAAACAAACACGTTACCAAACGTTCACGAACATAAATGAACGAACGCGGCCTCTGTTCGTGTTTGTTCATTTAGCTACACAAACGGAATTTTTTGTTCATGTGTTTGTGTGTTTAATAAACGAACGAACACAAATGAACTTCCCGTCGAATGGTTCACGAACTGTTCACTGAACGTTTGGTTCGTTTGCAGCCCTACCTACCATTCTGGTTGGCACCATGTTACAGGAGCTAAGGCTGTATATTATGCTCATGCAACATAGATGAACGTTGCCGCTTTATTCATGAACCGTTATATAGGATCAACCCTAGAAAATGCAACTAACCAAGTTTATTTTAGTAACAAATTTACACATTTTCTTAGTTTCTTCTTTTACATCTAGTTTATGTTTGTGTTATTTTTAAAGAAATATATTCATGCAATTTCTCCAAATACAACCTTATTTACATACATGTCCAACCATTCTTCAACACTACTTCCAATTGGCTATCTGCCTCATGATATATTCCGGCTGTTATGAGCAAATATAAGTTTATATATGTAGTAACCCACACACGTATATCATATCCACTCGAATGATGTCTTCGAAAAAAAGTACCTTTTGACAAATAATAAATTTCATTTAATCTTTACTAATGAAGAATTTTGGGTTGATATCGAACCTCGGGTTTTAAAGTTTGCTTTAAGCCTTCAAAAATGTTGAACCGCCTCTGCTTAAAGAACAAATCACTATAAAATTTTCATCGAAATCCATATTTGGCCGACTAGAAGATTATAGATCTTTGGATGCATAGTATTTCGGGTTAGCCTGATTTTCAATTTAGTTATTATTCATGTGTCTTTTAGGGTGCTGTTAAGGTGTCTATTAGGTTGTTGATGGCTTTAGTTTCTCGATAGGTCTTTGCATCTTCCATGATGATTGAATCACTATGAGGTGGATGTTGGTTTAGATTTTTAGTATTTATAATTTACACTTATTGAACAAGTGATAATTTATGGAACGAAGCAAAACTTTTATCCGTAATCTTATAGCAATATAAACATTGTAACATACGGCCTCTCATACTACCAATATTGTTTGTTATGTTCTTTAGGAGCTCACAGATTTGTTTTTGATTGCCCATGGAGAATTCAGATGAGGTCAAGCATGCTAGTACTACTCATACATGAGCACGCTTAACTGTCAAGTTCAACTCTCAAACACATCCGTTGCGCCTAAGACACGCTAGTGTTATTTGAGATAGAGAATTTCTTATGGACAAGTATCTTTACAGTAAACAAAATGATGTGGATTTGCCTAGGGTTGGAGGGGGCCCTACGTGTTGGGACTATGTGATCACCGTGAAACACCGCAGCAAGTAGTTCTATCACGGTATGTGATGGAATTTAGTGATGGTGGTCATGTCTGTGATGGATGATGCAATTATTTAAATTTTATTATTTTTGTATTTTCTTCTTTGCCTTTCTATTATTTTTGTTTTAACAACTGATACATTAGTTTGGAGTAAAGCTTTTGTTTTATCATGAAATAAT
Organism: Helianthus tuberosus; assembly: GCA_030545235.1. Classification (NCBI taxonomy): domain Eukaryota; kingdom Viridiplantae; phylum Streptophyta; class Magnoliopsida; order Asterales; family Asteraceae; genus Helianthus; species Helianthus tuberosus. Next base: position 19,846,552 of record CM060368.1, on the reverse strand, counting down.
TTTGTTATTTAAACACATGTTTATGCCACGGAAACATGTAAGGTTAAAAGTGTTGATTCTTGTTGATAAAATTATAAATGTCAAAACGATTAAATAAACTGAATCTTTATCCTAAAATGGCAATAAAAGCATAAAAATAGTTAATTAATGTGCACTATATATATTTTTTCAATATAAATTGTAATTTAGAGTTTACTAATACACCTTAACATATACCTTTGGGTATATATTATACAAGCAGTTTTAAATAAAGACATGTTATCAAAATATGTGTTAATCACTTGCTGGAAGAAGAGAAAAAATCGTGACTTAAAGCTTGTAATGGAGTCTCATGAAAATGTTGAAAACTGTGGTTTTCGATTCAACTAGAACGCAAACAGAAATGTTTTAGGAGGTGGAATTGGCACATTAACTTTTATGTTGTTTTTTTAAACCTTTTATGTTGTTTCTTTTTCTACTTTTTGTTTGTAACTTTTATATGTAATATGATACATACAATACAATACGATATGATTTGATATAATATGATAAATACTATTCAATACAATGTGATATGATATGGTACCATTCAAGATAATAGACTACAATACTAACAAACAATGATTATTGATATTATTCATTTTTGTCAAATTGTAAATAAGACTAGAATTTACAACATCATAAAATTAGAAAAATGTTAGTTAATTCCATGGCAACTCAACATAATTTGTTTTTAAAACGCACTTCAAAATTTGTTCTTTCAATCATAATTCCATTGCCTTTAGGTTTGGCCTAAATTTTCGTGTTGTTCATTAATCAAGTGTTTTTCAACGGTGCCGTTCGGGTGTCTCTTTAGTATATGAAGCTAGTTTATTTATAATATGATTGATGTTGGAATTGACTGATGCCACACATAAATACTATACATTTAACGTACAACAGCGCAAAAAAATATGTTAGACCAAACACGCAAAGGCCACAAATGATATAAAGACTATTTGTACTAATTACAGTTAACAGACACTATTTGAACTAATTACAGCTAGTATAGAGGGTTTAAATTAATTTCAGAATGATAGAAAATGGCTATTTTAAACAAAAGTTTTAAAAACTGTAAACTACCATCAATCTTTAAACAAAAATATTTTATGTATGATCAATGGTTTAAATTAATTGTACAACAAATTGTGCAAATCATAAAGGGAATCTGAAATTAATGAACAAAATATGCTGTAAAAATATGATGTGCTCTTGTTTGATTTAATGAAAATTTATTCTTAATTAATTAACATTTTATGTCTGATGTTCGTTTTAAATGAATAATCCGTGAAAAAAACGTCACATAAAACATGTTTGTATACAATCATAATCAAACAACGTAGGAATCTCATAAAATACATTCTTTTGTAAACCGAGGTGCTACAGTCCAGCGTAATTTGAACAATTAGAAGACAATACCATTCACAATTCACTGTTGTATTTTTCACAAACAATTCATTACACAATTAGATGCAACCTTATTCCATATCCACATAAACAAACACCCAACTAATTTTCGAACTCATCGATGTCCTTATGAGCCTCTCTCATTTTCGGGGCTATTCCCTCGAGCTTTGATTTTGCTGTAGAATAGGCCTCGTCACAACTAACTTTATCATATTGATAGTTAAGGCGAGCTGTACTTCCATCAACATCATGTTGGGCTTCTTCAAGCTCCCTGTTAACTCCATTGTATCTTTCTTCGGCCTCGGAAAACTCTGAGGCTGCTTCGTTGTGCGCGGTTATTGTATCAAGAGCAGATTGCGGCATCTGTTTGACTAGAGCTTCTATGTCGCAAAGTTGACGGATGACATAATGAGCGGCTTCGTACACCGGTGTACAAGTGATACATTACGCTCAAAATGATGCATTCCACACCCAATTATCGACTCATCCCATGCAATCAAAGAGTGACACGTTGCATTAAGGACATGAAGACACACCAGAAGTCATGCTTGCAATGACATGCGACATCTTCTACAACACCCCAATTAATTACCCTATGAACGGTCAACATGTTATGAACCGATCCCAATACACCGACCAAAGATCAAACATAGATACAACAAAAACAGATTGAAAGGACAAAATTCAGAAACTTTTGTCAAGTCAGGATTTTTTTGCTTCAATAGATTAAAGATCGATCTATCAAGGTTGAGGCAAGTAGCAAAAGCGAAAAAGAAAAGACGATGATTTTGAAATGTATGAAACGATTTTGATTGAGAAATCGATATACAATTGAAATGAACTAACAGAAAGATTCAGCCATTACGGCCGCCGCTGATGAATGAAATTGAGAGTGCATCCCAACCCCTATTTATAGAAAGTGGGGGTGCCTCAAAACCCTAATCTAACCTCACATATTTTCAAATAGACCCCAGTAATTATAAGCAAATACACTTTAACTCTTTAAATACAAAATTACGTCCCTGAGAACATCCGGATGTAATAATTTGGCACTGATATTAATACGTAATGTGTTTACAAGCCAAATACATATTTAGATTTTAGAGCTAATGAATTTTGCTTTACTATGATAAATGTAAAACACTACTGATATGAGGTTTGAAAATATTTTTAAAACGAAGCATCTATTTCAACTTCTTTAGTACATGTTTTTTGTTGAATTTGATCAAATAAAATTTCATATGAGGGTAATTATGGTCAAATTATATGAGAATTTGATTGGAGACTTTTTTCTTACAGGACATTAAGATTGTTTATTATCCATTATATATAAACGGTGGGGTAGCAAGCTCCTTTGGCTTGTATCCCGGCGTCCCCTCGTTAGGTTGATGGAGTGACCCTTTTTGACTTTTGTTAAAATTACTAGGTGTTCATTGGGCGTGGTAGTTCTTTTGGTTTCATAAATTACTGGGTAATGATTTCCGTCAATGTTTGTCTGTTGGCCGTTATCGCGTTGTTGGGTTGCTTCTTTGTAGTTGTTCATTGAATGAACGTTTTTCTATATAAACTTGTGCTTTAGACCCCTCGTATTGGGGTTTTTTAGCGTTTTTTCTCAAAAAAAAAAAACGCCCCCATACGCCCCGTAACCGCCCCTGGGCATTTTTTTTCAAAAAAAAAATATGCATCCGGCGTTCTTTTTTCCACGCCTTGTTCAATTTTTTTGGCCAATGAGACCGTTGCAATGGTCAAAAGGTAACGGCTCTTTTATTTTTTCTTTATTTAACTTTTATATATATATACCAACCTATACCCATTTTATACAAACCAAAAACCTTCACTTACAACATCAAACAACAAATCTTTTACACCCCATTTTATATAAAAAAATGGATTCTCCCACCTCCTCCTCGTCCATTGCAAATTTTTATTACAAAAAAAATTTTAGCGGATGAGGGTGACTCGACCGACGAGGTGGTCGAGCAAGAGGCGGTTACGAGTGCGTGCGAACTTGCGGCTCGGTATATGAAGCATTGTAGCCGGCCTCAACGTGAAATTTTATCAAGAGAATATATTGAACGAGATTGACGTGCGGCAAACGATCGGTTGATGAAAGATTACTTCGATGAAGCACCTACTTACCCAAACCCGAAGTTTTTAGGCGTCGTTTCCGAATGAGTAAACGTTTATTTTTACGCATCCCTAAAGACTTGGAAAACAACGTTAATTATTTTAAATAAAAACCGAATGCGAGAGGGACACTTGGATTCATCGGTATTCAAAAGTGTACTTCAGCTCTACGAGTCCTTGCGTACGAAACACGATGGACATCAACGACGAGTATTCAAAAATGGCTGAGAAAACAACTACCTTGGAGCATTTTTGTCAAGGTACATTACTATACTATAAAAATTATATGCATTCATAATTTTTTTTAGTTAGCTTAAAGTTATATATATTTGTTAAAGGTATTATAAATTTGTACGGTGTGCGTTATCTTATCTGAGAAAGCCACATGGTACAACCTTCAACAAATTTACGAAGTCCATTCTAATCTCCATGGTTTACCGGGTATGATCAGGAGCTTGAATTGTCATCATTGGCAGTGGTATAATTGTCCGACCGCATAGCGAGGTCAACACACACGAGGTGACCAAGACAGACCATCTGTTATTCTTCAAGTGGTTGCCTCACAGTACCTTTGGGTTTGGTCGGCTTACTTTGGTGTGGCAGGGTCAAGCAAAGATATAAATGTTTTCGAGCAATCTCCATTGGTAGAGAACTATATTTCTGGTAGAGCTGCGAAAGCATCTTTTTATGCAAACGGGAACTACTACCCGCACGGATACTATTTGTGTGATGGAATTTATCCTAGGTATTCGATTGGGGTGAAGACGATTAGGGATCCGTACGATGAAAAAAGAGCTTACTTTCAAAAAGTTCAAAAGTCTTCGCGGAAGGATACTGAGAGGTGCTTTGGGGTTCTTCAACAACGGTGACATTATTTGAGAAATCCTTGTCATGCATGGAGCAAAGAAAAATGAGAGATGCTATGTACGCTTGTATAATCATGCATAATATGATTTTGGAAGACGAAGGAAGAGCAATATGCCAGAACTATGTACCGAAAGACGTTTAGGAATATCCCCAAGCAACAATGGAAGACAGAGTGAAGAATGCACATGAAATGCGGTCTGAAGCCGCACATAATGCGTTAGCGGTTGATTTAGTTGAACACACGTGATCGGTTCGGCATATTCCAAACGAGGGTGAGGAAGAATCGGATGACGAGGAAGATGAAGATGACAAGAATGGCGAAAGCGAAGACGAAAATTAAGACGAGTAGTATTATGTGTTTGTGTTTTATTATTTATGTAATTTTTATTTCATTAATAAAATATTATTAGTTTTAATTTGAAAAAAAAATTAATTGGGTAATGATTGCTTTGGGCATTATAGGGCATTATCCCACTACACTCATTTAGGAAAAACGCCCTATAATGCCCCTTTGCTAATTGGACTGCCACATGACGCAAAACGCCCAAAGGTGGGGGCATTATTTGGGCGTACCACTACACATGGTGTTACTAGAAACTATCATGATCGATGCAACATTGTGCGCTAATTTCCGTACCAGCAATGATGATATTACGTTTAGAGACATAGCCCTTCATTTTAGATGTCCATCCAATAAACTAGAATTATATGAGGGTTTGTGACACCGTCACATACATCTCCAGCATTAAATATGAAAACTTTATGTCGCTCACGTACATTCAACCTAATGTGGTGAAGCGATAAGAGGTAAGCCAACAAAGCTAATAAACCAACTTACCATCTTTGTTTTCCTATCTACTTGTAACCCAAACAAAAGAAACAAGCTTGTCATCCTATGTAACAACCCAAGTAAATTGTGTCAGGATATTATATGCTTTCCCCCATGGGTTACCCATCCAAGAACTAGCGATTTCGTTTTCACTCAATGAATGGCACTCCTTAGCAGAATGTGTCCTGGCATTATAAGGAAAGTTTATTCCCCCTAAACTGATATGAGGCTTGTATCTCCACCCCCTTACGATTCCAGCGAGGAGGAACACGAACCTGACCCTTGGCTCTGGTACCATTTGTAACATCCCAAGTAAACCATGTTAGGATATTGTCCGTTTTACCCCGACTGGGTTGCCAAGATAGGAACTCACGTTTTGTTTACTTGAAAAACTGTTTGCCCCGGAAAAACACATCATAGTAGAGAAGGTTTCCACTCCTTGTATGGATGGTTTCGTTCTCTCCCTCAACTGATGTGAGACTTGCGTCCTGTATTAGTGCAACTTTTTAATACTTTCAACTGAAAGTCACCTTATTTCGGTAACACTACCGTCTTTAAACACAACATTTTGACAGTTACGACCCAATAATATCTGATGTCATTGTATTTAAGATCTCCCTTAGTTCTATCTTATTCATATGGCTATTACAAGTTAGTTGTAGTTTGATATTTACAAAGAATATGGAATTAGGTCTATTTTTCTAAGTATGAGCCGATTAGATATTAATTAATGATGCAGGTTCATCTTCATGTGCAGCTTAAGCATAACGCATGTATTTAGTGGTCAATGGGGAATCTTGAATAGAGCTTCAATTACTGATATTAATCTCACATTAATGAGACTATATTGAGATTAAACGGGTACATTACGACTCAGTTTATCATTATTGGTCATTTTGATTATCTATGATCAATTTAGTTAAAGCTGCTTTTTTGGTAGGCACCATGTTGCAAGAGCTAAGGGTGTATATTATGCTCACGCAACATAAATGAACATTGTCGCTTTATACATGAACCGTTATATAGGACCAGCCCTAGAAAATGCAACTAACCAAGTTTATTTAGTAACACATATACACATTTTCATAGTTTCTTCTCTTACATCGATCTAGTTTATGTCTGTGCTATTTTTATGAATATTCATGCAATCTCTCTAAATACAAACTTATATCCATACAGGGACTACTATTCTTCAACACTGTTTCCTATTGGTTATCCGCTTCATATTGCGATTCTAGCTGTATGAAGGTTGTTATGAGCAAAGTTAAGTTTGCAGAATGTTTCAAACACTACAGAGCTGCTGATGAATGAAATCGCAATCAAATTGAAAGGGCATCATTGATCGTTTCTTTCAATCCTATTTAACGATGGTGTGCACAGCATCCCCTACTCAAACTTCCCATATTTTCAAAAAGGCCTCAGCTATAACACGCAAATACACTTTTGGTCAAAGATATTTTGTTTTCTTAACATACAAAATTACCTCAATGAGAACATCTAGTCTAGATATTAATATTTTGGGACTGACATTAATATGTAATGTGTTTACTAGCAAAATACATATTTAGATAATGATTTTTCTTAGCTAGAAAGTATGAAGAAGCAACTAATTAATACAAGTGTTGTAAGTTTAAAAAGAAGCATGTATTTCATTTCTTTGGTACATGTTTTTGGTTAAATTCTATCAAATAAAATCCCATAAAACGGTAATCATGGTCGATGCTATGAAACTTTGAGTGGAGACTTTTTTTTAATAATACACTGAGATTATTAATCAAGTATTGCAATCACCGCTTTGATCTATCAATTGATAGATTTATGCGATATATATATATATATATGATTAGGTTTAAGAGTGAACACTAGTGTATTTGCGAACTAAGCGAACTAATCCTGGCATGTGTAAATCAATGGCCAGGATTTGATGATAAAATACACTAGTGTATTTTACGATTTGATGATAAAATCCTAGCCATACACGTGTGTAAATCAATGGCCAGAATTTTTTCACTCAGTTCGCAAATACACTAGTGTTCACTCTATATATATATATATATATATATGTATATATATATATATATATATATATATGTATAGGATAGGGATCATGAGTGAACAACATCCTTGGTTGTGAACCTTGTGAACCAATCTCAACCATTCATTTGATTAGATGAGGAAGAGGGTAAGATTGTAATTATACAATTTAATTTTTTGATAAAATTGTTTCCAAAAATCAATCGACAGTTACATGTCCTATTTCTTAGGAGATCTTTCTAGATTATTCAAATTCTATCATATCTTAATCAAATAATTTCGAATTCAATCCGGCTGCTAGTTTTTTTTTTTTTGGATCAAATCACGACATCGATCTTTTTTTTGGATCAAATCACGACATCGATCATGGAGGATGCTCATACTAGTGACTCTAATAGACAAGACACAATACAACATTCAGATTTGAATCCAGATTTTTACACAACCATGAATCGTCCAGGTTTAGTATTTTTATCTGTTTTGTTCGGTAGTTTAAGAAATCGTCCAGGTTTTATTTTGATCGGTTTCAATCTCTGAATCGTCCAGGTTTATGTGATCAATTTCCGGTTCATCGCATTTTACGATTTTCATTCCGTTTGTTGATTTATGTGTTTGATTGTTAACGTGTATTCAGGTTGTATAGATTTCATGAATGAGGTATTGGATCCCAGTATATTAGAATGTCTTGTTTTTAGAGCTATTGGATTAACTCAATATTTTTGGTTAAGATAACAGTTCCATGTACACATACGTACTGATCATACATGTAACCACATATCTTATTGATTTCATCACTTATTATTTTTTTGTGTAATCCAATAACTGATTTGTTATGTTGGTTTACTAAAAGCATGTAATTCTTTTGTTGCAAGCTTTTTTTTATGATATACTAATTTGTTTAACAAACTTCCTGAACTTAATTAATTATCTTTTTTTGGTTTACGTTTGTATTTGTTTTACAATGCTTTTCTAATTATCTTTGTAACAACTCCTATTACGTCGGCGTTTTTTTGAATAAAAACCATTTGAACCTAAAGCATTACACCACTTTTATACGTCAGTGTTTTAACTAAGCAATATTGTTAAACAGTCAAACTGTTACTTAACCAAAGCATTACACCTGTGTACACATGTTACTTTTTCTACGTACTTACACATATATACACTAGCGTATTTCATTTAACAACCTTCTGTTAGTTTTCTTCAAACAAACTAAACATATAAAATCTGGAAGCCTAAAATATGTACGTGTGTGTATATTCATACACCAACCTCCAACAATTACACACATGTTTTTAGTAGCTACAAATACGACCTAAACCTACATATACACTAGTTTATTTAAACATGTTACATATATGTACTTACCGCGTATAGAGTTGTGTTTTTTCATACATTTTCGTTTTTGAAATATATTTGCATTGTCAATCTCCTAACAATGGATTAAACCAAAACCATACCATGTCCATACAAAAAAAAGTTTAACAAGATTGTCGCAAACAAGAAAGCTAAAATTCAAAACAACCATAAACCAAAGAAATTTGACTTCCAAGTTCCTTCAAAAAATACTAACATCCACAACGTTTTAAATCTGAAACCCTTCGGCCAAGTTCCATGCGACGGCTTCACCCATTACTTCATCTCGCCGCTTGTTTGCATGGGAACAAACAATCTTGCAATCATACTTTTTCCTTAATCTTGTTAGACTAGCCTTTTTTTGTGTATGCGCGAGAGGAAACCCACTGTCCCATTTCAAGTCCGTTTCTCCGAACCAGGTCTCCATGTGCATGTACACTGGGCTCAAAATCTTTTAATTGAAAGTACATAAGATGTTATTAGTGTAATACACCCGCGTATCTCCAATTAAGTTCAATATTGTTCACCTATGTACATTTTATACACATTAATACGGAACTTTAATCAGATATCATGACATACACTAGTGTATCCATATTCATTTATAGAAGCCGACACCAACCTAAAGGTCATGAACTCCAAAATAAAATTCAAACATCAAAAAACTATGCAATAATCAAAACCCGTCATTCTGTTCGGAGAGGTAATTGTCCTTATCGACGGTACCTCTTTACTAGGCTTCGCCCCCGCATGTTTCAAACATCAAAAAACTATGCAATAATCAAAACCCACCATACATTACACTGATGTACATAATTGAGTAATTGACAACTTTTACAATAATCATGTACATACGTGTAACAACATTGTTCACCATTAAAGTTGTCACTGATGTACACACCCTGCATATTTACACAAACTCACACTACAAATACACATACTTGTAATCACAATATAGCTTTTCCATAACAACTAGCAACTGTGGTACAGACCATACAAATGCACACAAACTTGAAAAACACATTTACATAGAAATTAAATTGGTGTACACATTAACAAAACAAACATACACATGTGTACTTTCTGTACCCACATACAATTCAAGCATGCATTTACTACTATGTGTAAATCAAGATGACTATAACTACTATACAGACAATACACAAGTGTACAAGAGTAACATTACACCAAAATATGTAGAAAACAAGTAACCTACAACCCATGGCTATACTTTGGATTTTCCGGCAATACAGAGCACCGTCGAACATCCGATTCCCAAACCACATTCCAACAAAACAAGGTGCTGCTGTTATCGAATGAAACTCAGCCAAAAGACATAATCATACCATCATCCTTTGATTAAACATCTAACAAAACTACAGATCGATTCCATACGCTCCGATCGAACAAACCCTAACTTTACGATTCTTTAAAAAACCAGAATGAACACTGATATACATCAAGAATCAATGTAGTGCACATAAATTTACCGTCGTTCAGCTTCACTTCTCTACCGGAATACTTCTCCGCCGCCATTAACGGAATCGCCGGTTAGGGTTGTGTATAAGGTTGAGATGATTCTGATTACTATCTTCAAGGAGAGTTTGTTTTGAAAACTATAGATATCAATGATTATGGGAAGAAAAAAGATTTCAAACAATCGAATCACTGAAATACGTTTCCAGTTTCCCAAAAATAAAAAGGTGTAGTTTGACAATACTATCCCTACTAATTAATTATACTTATAATATATTAATAAACAATTACTAAATTGGAATTATCATTAAATCTCAAGATCTAACAAATCAACGGACAGGATCTGTTCACTTTGTTCACAACTTACTCCTTGTTCACTCTAGAACCCTACCCTATATGTATATATATATATATGTATATATATATGTATATATAGGTACGGGATCAGGAGAAAATGCCCAAAAGTGTGAGAACGGATTCTGGCGTAACACGTGTCACGCGATATAGTGAAGGGCGGAGGGGCTTTTTTGTCCTTTTATACTCTTTTTTTAAACGCATCTCACATCACCTCTTCATTTTTTGGCGTTTAACAAATACGCGGCGTTTTTATTGTTTTTTTAGATCAGGAGCATAGTAAATATTTTGGCGTTTTAACTAAGTATGGCTTTGATTGTTGTGCCAAGTAGGATCAGGCCTATAATGTAAAAAACATTAGTAATTTTCTTGATGTTTATTTTTTTTTTCTATCAATTGTTGTGCCATGTAGGATGCAGGCCTATAATGTGACAGGCAATTATAGCGTTTTGAAAAGATAAACAAATTCAATTTTCCATGTAGTGGCTTTTAATATAATAAATGTTTGGCAATAATGTTACCGTCTCTTCATTTTACTGTTTTACAATTACTGTTTCGTTCAGTTTCAGTGTTGCTTTTTCCAGTAATACTTTGTTTGGCATTTTTTGGCGTTTTATATTGCAACAACGTGCTTTGCTAGCATCCATTCTCACAGTTTTCATGCTATCAGGCGTTTTGGTGTTTGTAGTTTTTGGCGTTTTATACTCAATTTTTTTATTAGTAGAGAATTAGATAATAAACAACAGAGAATTAGATAACAAACAATAGAAAATGAAAAAAAAAACAAATTAAAAATTCTAATCTAATTTCTCATCCAAATCTTCACTGTCATCAGCCTCTTCTACTTTAACCTTTTTGGCGTTTTGAACCTGTTTTAAATACCTTATTTAGATCCTTATTTTCCTACATAATGCCCGTCTTTAGAAGATGCTTATTTTTAGTGGCATTTTGTATTGTGGTTTGATATATACTTGTTTGGCGACATGTTGAAGACCAACGCCTGCTCGAATGTATTGATCCCTTCATGCCATCCATATATCCATCAAGAACAAAGTGACATGATCAGTCTCTTTTTCATGAATATTTGTCTATCTCCTTCAGCAAAATCTTATAGAGATACCCACCTCAGAGAAGAATCCATTCAGTGAAACTTCATTCAGAACAATACTCAATATAGAAGAAAGGAGGTTTCCCATTTGTGGAGTTTTTAACTATTTTTTTGACGTTTTAAAGTGAGTGGTTTCTAGAAAAAATGGCGCTGTTTTTGGGTGTGGTCAATTGATTGTGCAGAGACGTCTCTCTTATATGATGTTTTTGGCGCGTAGTTTAGGCGGGATTTTATTTATAAATAAATGATATTAATAAAGTAGCCGTCTTTTCAGTTACTGTGTGTATTTTTCCTGTTTTTGTTCAGCTTTTCATGAGTTTTTAGGGTGATAGACGTGCCATCTTCCAAGTTTGGCGTTTTTAATGGCTTTAAGTAGTTTTTGCCGTTTTTTTTTTCATTTTTAGCTTTTAATAATACTTGTCCAAATTACTTTTATTATAGTTTGGGAGTTTTTGGCGTTTTATGGCATTATGGTGTTTCACAATCATTATGTCTGTTTGGCGTTTTTATTAAAATAATGTATTTTTTGTTTTTAGCAGAAAAATACATAACAAACAACAGAAAAAGAAAATTAAAACAATAAAAAATAGAAACAATTCATCTTTCAAATCTTCACTGTCATCGGTCTCTTTTAGGGATGGCAATGGGTCGTGTTCGGGTCGGGTATTGGTAATCCCATTCCCATACCCATACCCGGTTATAAAATCGTATCCCATACCCGGCCCAATACCCATCGGGTATTTGTCGGGTAATTACACGTCGGGTGTCGGGTATACCCGCGGGTATCGGGTATACCCATTAGTTTGTTAAAAGATATACGTTGGGATTTCCAAATACATTTCTTTGCGATTATAATTATTATATAATTTTATTTATACAACAACTATTATAAACAAAAAATATACATCACATACATATAAGTTATATCATAAATTAATAATAACTTTGTAATACTTATACACTTATATGTATATAATTCACAACATATAAAATATAAATACTATTATCACATATTTAATATATATTAAATACAAAGGTCGGTGGACCTTTGTCTTTAAGTCCCTAACTTTTGCAAAACTACACATATAGTCCTTACACTTTTATCTTCTATCAACTTTTAAATAATTACCAAAAGTTACAATTCTAACCCTTATAATTTTAATTTTTTCATTTCACACTCTCAAACTAAGTAAGTTACACATTCATTTCCAACTTTGGTAATTGACAACTTTGATCCACCAACTTTTTGTACTTAATAACTTGACGTCTCATTTTACTACGAATTGCTTTTATGACTTTAGATCATAGCATCACACATTAATATACTTTTTTTATCTATGTATAACCATGTTAATGTCTAAATTAAGTTTACGACTTGACACGGTTATCTAAAATATTGTTACAACTTTACACCACAATGAGCGATTCATACTCTTTTTTTATCCATATCTAATGACGTTAATGTCAAGAACGTACTGTATATAACAAAGTCAAACATGTGTAATGTCGCGTGCGGGCATCACACGTGAATGTCATCACCGTACACTGTAACCGCAATGCTTATATAGGCTACACAGAGTTAGATCGGATATGTCAAAACATGTGTTTTATATGGTTAACAAATCATATAACGTGCCGCCGGCTATAAACAACTAAGGTGTTGATGTGTGTAAAATGCAACATATAAATTACATCAAATGAGGCATAAAACTAACCTTTTTTTAGTACTAATATTGGAAAAAGAGTGTTTTTGTCTTCCTTTTGTATTTTCAGGATTAAATGAGCTCAAAAACGCAAAAGAAGCAAAAAGACAGCTAAATCCAACATAAATACAAGAAAAGGAACATTAGAGGATTGCCCGAACCCTCAACGGCACCTTCCAAAGCAAAATAGAGAAAACAGAAGGCTGAACACGCCCCGTGCTCAACCAGCACGGGGTCGTGCCCAAGAAGCAGCAGAAAAGACAAACCTATAGAAGCTTCTATTGCCCACCACGGGCCGTGCTCAGCGGACACGGGGGCGTGCCGAAAGTACTGCAGGCGCATTAATTGTAATTGCGAATTACAATTAATGAAGAGAGAGAGTGTCAGACGGGCACGGGGCCGTGCCCAGCGAACACGGGGCCGTGCCCAGGCCTCTGTTCAGCCTATAAATAGGAGTGCTTGGTTTCATTGCAACTCATCCCTTGGCACACCACCTCTCTCACACTTCATCCACCACCCACCACCATCACAACACCATCATCCACCACCATCATCCATTGTCCATCATAGAGTGTGTGAGTCGTCTCGGGATCCAAGATTGATCGTAAGAGTTCTTGACAATCAAGGCCATGTTTGCCTAAGTCTCTTACATCACTTGGTGAAGACAAAGTGTCTAGTATAATACTTTTTATTTCTAATCTTTTGCACTTTTTATTTGGTTTTGTATTAATGACTTTAATAACTAGTTACTTATGTTGAAGGTGATCTTTCCTTATCGTTTGTCCGTGGTGTCCTGGCATTATTTTACTGTCTATATAAAATAAAGGATTTTCACCATTCATATCTCCACGGTCTATATGGAGGTATGTTGGCTACCTGGTCGGGGGTTAAGGGAACGGTTTGGTAAAGGTCTTGCCATTGTTCAGCGTTTAGAGGTCCTGCAATGGACCTGGGTCAAATTTAGTAGGACCTCCTTCAATACTTCACGGTATTGGATGGCGGGGGTCCAAACTCTTTGATCCCCTCATAAGTTAACTACTATTAATACTATAACCCGGCTATTTAGGACTGTATCCCTGCTGACTCAGACTACTTAGTCGAGGGTAACGTCACCGCCAAAAGCGGGGCCTACCACAATACTGCATTAATAACTTAATTCATTATCTTCCAATAATCCACCCCTTTAGGATTGTATCCCTGCTGACTCAAACTACTGGGGTGAGGGTAACGTCACCTTCAAAAGAGGGGCCTACTACAATAACTAAGATAATCTCTTAATTATGTGCAAAAGTGCGGAAATAATCAAAGGTTATACTAGATACGAGTCGGAACCAAGTGATTCATCTTGTCTATCTGTTTTTATTTTTATTTTTTATTTTCAGCATTTTAGTTAGTTTTTATTTTTCTTAGTTTAAAACATTTTTCCAAACTTTTATTTTGGTTAGACGTTGAGGATAAACCGGTACTAAAAGCTCTTGTGTCCTTGGACGACCTCGGTATCTTACCAACGCTATACTACACTCAACGATGGGTGCACTTGCCCATATGTGTGTTTAGTGTTAGTGAAATATCGTGTTTTATAAATTTAAAACTTGGCTAAAATAAGTGTTAAAAAGGGCTTAAAATATACACCTAAAATATACAACACTTTATCGCACATCAAGTTTTTGGCGCCGTTGCCGGGGACACAAGGATTTTAAGAAAGTTAGGAATCAACGGCCTAATCATCTTTTATTTTTCTTTTTATTTTTTTTAGATTTTCTTAGTTTTTCAGCTTCTGCAGAGCTCAGCACGGGCCGTGCCCGCTGAACACGCCCACGTGCTCAATCATTGGAACTGGCAATCCTGTTTTACATCAGACAGTAAGCTGAACACGGGGCCGTGTCCACTCAACACGCCCCCGTGCCCAAGTTTCAGTTACTGAAAACAGAACCGTTAGATCCCGACGGTTGGTAATTTCTGACATAAACATGAGTGATAGTAATTATTTTTACTTTCGGCACTCTTATGGTACGTGGTGTCAATTATGTGGTGGCGAACATGAAGAAGTAAAATGCTACTTCCTAAATTATAGGCCCCACTACATGGACCCACGATCTTTTCACAACCTTAAGAGGGGCGAAAGTAAAAATAAGCACTATTTCTCCCTCGAATGCGCCCAGCCAGATATTCTAGGGGAAATGTTCCTTAGCGAATTATTTCAACTAGAAGAGCTAATTCTGAAATGGATAGAAGAGCTTAGGAAGGATTTTATTAATCCGCCCCAAGACGATACCCATGAAGAAATGTTGGAACCGCATTCCGACAACCTCGTTGCTCCCGAAAATACCTTCGTACCTAGCAAAGACTTGGACGATAGTCGTCCCTGTGTCGATTGTGCCGTGAAGGACTCTCCATCGACTTCGTTCGGTGCATACATAGACCTGAGCGATTCGGCATATACCTTCTTTAACAAGAGCCCGGAAAAGGGTTGGACTTGTCCACCTAGAATGAAAATAGGAATTACCCTCACCGACAACCTCTTGCGTTCTCGCCTTAGTCTAGGACAATTAAGGTATATTAGGCACTTTGGGGTTGTTCCAACCAGTAAGGAACCACCCGATATCGGGGAGATCCTTGAATTAGCAAAACTCCATAAAACAGCCTCCAGACACGGGGCCGTGTCCAGGTCAGCACGCCCCCGTGCTCACTAAAAAGATTCTCTGCTGATTTGGTCAGAATACGGACAAAATGTGTCAGGATTTTCTCTGAACACGGGGCCGTGTCCAGTCAACACGGGGCCGTGCCCAGGGCGCTGTCGTTTTCTTTAAATGCAGCCTGATTCCTGCTCATTTTGACCACTTCAATTGACAGAGATCTCTGGAATTTTCACTCATACCATCCTAGGTAAGTGTCAAAAGAAGGTTCCAAGGGACCCTCTTGTCCTTTCCACTTTTATTCATTTCCTCCTCTTTCATAATTTTTCAAAAGTTCCTCCATGGAAGCTTGGAAATCCTTTGATTCCAATCCTCTATGTGAAGTTTGTAAGATTATTTGCTAAAGATTCTGGGCTAAAGTTAGTTGAATAACTTTACTTTAAATTATCCGAGCTTAAAACCCAGATAACAATCATAAAAATAATTTAAAACTCCAAGAGTCTTTAGCCAAAAATCCTGCAGACAAATGGACACGGGGCCGTGCTCAACGAGCACGGGGCCGTGTCCAGGGGCTCTGTTTTGTAAAAATTTAGTCTCCTTCGGTTTTCTTCACAGAAAATGGCAAGCAGAACAAGCGGATCATCTTCAAGAAATAACCGACAAGGGAGGAGATCTTCAACAGCAGAAGATTCTCTTGTAAACTATGTTTACGCTCTAAGGGAGGCTATTGATGAAATGACGGGAGTGGAAGAAGCATTGGTCGACCGTATCAACCATCTTACCGTGGGGCTGGAGGGCTGTCTCCATGAAGTAAACCTCTTGCACCAGAGGTTGAACCTTCTCGCTTCCCCGCCTTTGGTACCCATAATAACCCAAAGGGCGTGGAACGTGGTGCCCGAAGTTGTCATTCCAGCTGAATGGTACGCCATGCACCAAGAGGTTCCTCGAAGAGTGGTGCAAGGAGTCCCGGTGAATGTTCCCCCTCAACCACCAACAGCAGAAGAAAACGAAGCCGCATTCTTCCTCCCTAGGGAGATCGAAGAATGGCTTTAAACAAAGTTTAGGAAGGAACTCGTTCGGCTAAAAGTCCTACTCTATCGGGAAATCATTCTCGAAATTTTCCTATATTGGTAGAACTCCTTATGATAACCTCGTGTACTCGCTGACCTATCTAGTTAAGTTTTAATTTTAGTTTAATTTAGGATTATGTAAGTTCTCTCTATGATGAAATGAAGTGATGGTTTTAATGTTTGGATGGTTTGTAATAAATAAAACACACTCATGGTGGTAAAGGATGAAAAGGGGAACGAGAAAAATGATCCCATGCACAAGAACGAGGCAACCCGACAGTTTTCTCCCTTTCAGAAGGTTCAACACGGGGCCGTGTTCACGGGCCGTGCCCAACCAACACGGCCCCGTGTCGGACCACCTGCAGAAAACGCCCAGTACAGGTAACTGGACACGGGCCGTGTTCACCCTACACGCCCCCGTGTCCAGACTTCTGTTCCTCTTATTTCAATTTTGTTACTGGCACTTAAACACGGGGCCGTGCCCGGATAACACGGGGCCGTGTTCAGTGCCCAGTAACACAAATTTTTGCTTTTTAAACACTATTTTACACATCTAATCAACCTAAAAATTTATTTTTGGGACACATTGAGGACAATGTGTAATTTAAGTGTGGGGGGGATGCTAAAACCTTGAATTTTGCAAGTCCTAAATACAAGCCTTACACAAAACTCTATTGGAACCGCTAATCACCCCAAATTTTTTCAAAAATTTCATTTTTTTTTACTTGTCTAGGTTTAACTCGGGAAATTCAAGCTCTCAAAAAGGTTATATTTTTACAAATTTACAACCGATAGCGTAGTGATAAAAATAACCAACATAAGAAAATTATGAAAAGGCATGACAAACTTATTTAAAATTTGATTATATATACTTGATCACATAAAAACCCATTCCCACAAAAGTGAGTTTTGAGCCTTTATTGAGCACTCAATTTCATACCATTTGACTAAATGCTCATTTTTCGTTTCTTGTGTGAATAGCCGCTTGGTTCTTACGACTCTAGAACTTGCCATGACAATACATTACCGGTCCTTGTCAACTTAAACCCGAGTAAGTACATGATGGAGGCATTAGGACTAACCCTTTTTCATTTCTACACCATTATTTTTCTTTTTTTTTTCACCACCTACCCAAAAAAATCCCCCTAGTTAGCCCCTTTGAGCCTAAACCTTTTCGTTTCATCACCCAAAACAAAAACCCTTTCACCCACCAAAACCTTTTTCATTTTTAACCCTTTATTTTAGTAACAAGTTCGGTTCTTCGAAAAAAAAAAAAAAAAAAAAAAAAAATGAAGCAAAAAGAAAATAAACAAACAAAGTAATCAAAAATAACTTTGTTTGAATAAAAGCTTCATCAAAAATAAAAAGTTGCAAAAATACGAAAACCGACACTTGTTACGCTTTTTAGCCCTTTTTCTACTAACCACTAACCCAACCACCTACCTTTAACCCTAGCCAACCTTTAACCCACAAAGTCCTCTTGATATCTACAAAGGTATAAAAGTTAAAAAGGAGGAGGATTGATTTCTTGGCAAGCCTATGGTAGGAATAAGTTCCATGCCGCTCTCGAGTGATTCACTAAAAATACACCTTCGGCCGAGTGTGAGTGATTTCCCCGCGAGGTATGTGAACTTGTATATAAATAGAATTTTAAAAAGGCATGTTATGCCCAAATAAGTAATTTCTTTTATGAACAGTTCTAAATAAATCATTACGAATAGGAGTGTAAATAAATAAAAATAAAACCCCAAAAAGATCTTGGAAATCCCGACACTCTATGACAAGCCCAAAACCTTCTCTTCTACCTATTCCATTTGGGAGTGTAAGCCAAATATTAAAGAGTTTTGCTTGAGGACAAGCAAAAGTTCAAGTGTGGGGGTATTTGATGTGTGTAAAATGCAACATATAAATTACATCAAATGAGGCATAAAACTAACCTTTTTTTAGTACTAATATTGGAAAAAGAGTGTTTTTGTCTTCCTTTTGTATTTTCAGGATTAAATGAGCTCAAAAACGCAAAAGAAGCAAAAAGACAGCTAAATCCAACATAAATACAAGAAAAGGAACATTAGAGGATTGCCCGAACCCTCAACGGCACCTTCCAAAGCAAAATAGAGAAAACAGAAGGCTGAACACGCCCCGTGCTCAGCCAGCACGGGGTCGTGCCCAAGAAGCAGCAGAAAAGACAAACCTATAGAAGCTTCTATTGCCCACCACGGGCCGTGCTCAGCGGACACGGGGGCATGCCGAAAGTACTGCAGGCGCATTAATTGTAATTGCGAATTACAATTAATGAAGAGAGAGAGTGTCAGACGGGCACGGGGCCGTGCCCAGTGAACACGGGGCCGTGCCCAGGCCTCTGTTCAGCCTATAAATAGGAGTGCTTGGTTTCATTGCAACTCATCCCTTGGCACACCACCTCTCTCACACTTCATCCACCACCCACCACCATCACAACACCATCATCCACCACCATCATCCATTGTCCATCATAGAGTGTGTGAGTCGTCTCGGGATCCAAGATTGATCGTAAGAGTTCTTGACAATCAAGGCCATGTTTGCCTAAGTCTCTTACATCACTTGGTGAAGACAAAGTGTCTAGTATAATACTTTTTATTTCTAATCTTTTGCACTTTTTATTTGGTTTTGTATTAATGACTTTAATAACTAGTTACTTATGTTGAAGGTGATCTTTCCTTATCGTTTGTCCGTGGTGTCCTGGCATTATTTTACTGTCTATATAAAATAAAGGATTTTCACCATTCATATCTCCACGGTCTATATGGAGGTATGTTGGCTACCTGGTCGGGGGTTAAGGGAACGGTTTGGTAAAGGTCTTGCCATTGTTCAGCGTTTAGAGGTCCTGCAATGGACCTGGGTCAAATTTAGTAGGACCTCCTTCAATACTTCACGGTATTGGATGGCGGGGGTCCAAACTCTTTGATCCCCTCATAAGTTAACTACTATTAATACTATAACCCGGCTATTTAGGACTGTATCCCTGCTGACTCAGACTACTTAGTCGAGGGTAACGTCACCGCCAAAAGCGGGGCCTACCACAATACTGCATTAATAACTTAATTCATTATCTTCCAATAATCCACCCCTTTAGGATTGTATCCCTGCTGACTCAAACTACTGGGGTGAGGGTAACGTCACCTTCAAAAGAGGGGCCTACTACAATAACTAAGATAATCTCTTAATTATGTGCAAAAGTGCGGAAATAATCAAAGGTTATACTAGATACGAGTCGGAACCAAGTGATTCATCTTGTCTATCTGTTTTTATTTTTATTTTTTATTTTCAGCATTTTAGTTAGTTTTTATTTTTCTTAGTTTAAAACATTTTTCCAAACTTTTATTTTGGTTAGACGTTGAGGATAAACCGGTACTAAAAGCTCTTGTGTCCTTGGACGACCTCGGTATCTTACCAACGCTATACTACACTCAACGATGGGTGCACTTGCCCATATGTGTGTTTAGTGTTAGTGAAATATCGTGTTTTATAAATTTAAAACTTGGCTAAAATAAGTGTTAAAAAGGGCTTAAAATATACACCTAAAATATACAACACTTTATCGCACATCAGGTGTCGCCACCGTAATGTGCGGCGTATGGCAGTTTTAACGTACCTGTCTTAAATTCATGTTTCAACGTAAACGACTCACGTTTTGACATATAATTTTCTCTCAAACCAGTCTGGTAAAAAATAATACGTTTTTATACTTATTTTGTGTACGTTCGTAAACTGTGTTCGAAAGCGAGTCGGGTCAAATATAATGCGTGTTCATTCGACGACGACGTAAATTTTTTTTTGGATAAAGAGTCAAGTAAAATATACACTATAAATGCAAGTTATTATAACTTTCGACGCCGCCTCAACGCACGGCAGCTCAAGATCCTAGTTTTTCTTGTATATACTAAAAGAAAATTTTAATTTTTCACATTATGAACATACTAAAATAAATCACTAATAGACAAAGGTTAATAAAAAATAAAAATATAAAGAGTAAACTGCCATTTTGGTCCCTGTGGTTTGGCCAGTTTTGCCACTTTAGTCCAAATCTCAAACTTATTACATCCAGGGCCCTGTGGTTTGCATTTTGTTGCCATTTTAGTCCAAATTTCAAATTTGCCCCTTTTTGACTGTTGAGAGCTGCCTATTTTGTCCTTTAGTGCAGGGGTATTTTGGTCATTTATGTTTTATTTAAAGCAATTCAACAACAACAACAACAAAACCCAGAAAATCAAGAACATCTTCAAAGTTCATCATCAAAACCCAGAAAATCAAGAACATCTTCAAGAAAAAACGAGGCTCAGATCTGTATCTTCAAGAACATCATCAAACATCATCATCAAAACCCAGAAAATCCACCAAATCAAGAACATCATCACAGCCTAAAAATCAAGAACATCATCACAGCCTAAAAATCATATACATGTATAAACTTTTTGAACATCATCTTCAAGAAAATCAAGAACCCAGAAAATCAAGAACATCATCTTCAAGAACATCATCAAAATCGAAGCAAAGGCCAAGATCTGTGTGACTGAACAAAAATCCTTGCTGTTTCAGATGAAGAAGTGGGGGTGGTGTCTCGTGCTAAAGATATTTAAAGTGCAAACCTATGAACCAAACAATTGTCTTCCTATTAAAGTTATTTTAAATCGATTTAAGAATAAGAGAGGCGAAGAAAACCCCTTAATCTCCTTCTTCAACTTTGAATTTCAAGCAATACCCATGTATCTTACCTTCTTCCACCATACAGTATACAACTTTTTGAGAGAACATACAATTTGTAATGGTGTCAGCTTTTGTAGAACATAAAATTTGTAATGGTGTCAAGTGTGATGATATTTGAGAGCATCCCACCCTTCTGCCACCATGGCCAGCGGAACCTCCGCTTAGATCTGTAATACCTCCGCCGCCACTCTAGCCACCCTGCCCGACCACGACAACCACCCGGCCACCGCCATCCAACCCCAACCACAACCAACACCCGGCCACCACTACCCATCCTCTCCAATCTTAGATCTGTAACACCTCCGCCGCCACCACCGCCATCCAAGCCCTAATAATTTTCAGGTGAGGAAGAGGAAGTGGAAAACGGTGTTGTTTCTGCTCAGAAAGAGGAAGAGAAACATCAATCATCATGTTAAACAGCCGATCCGTGTTGAGATTTTGAACGGAATTCATGGCGGAGATTCACGGCGGCGTAACGATGTTCTTCGTGTTGACGGTGCTTATTGTTCTGGTGGTGATGAGAGAGATGTAAACCCTAGGAATTATGTTGATCGGAAAGGTAAACCCTAGGTTAGGTTATGATGCTTATTGTTCTGCTGTTGATGCGAGAGATGTAAAGTTGTTGATGTTGGTGTTTGTAGTTCTGGTGTTGTTGATGAAGGTTCTGGAAAGGAAAACTCTAGGTTAGGTTTAGATCATGTTGGCTGGGGATGATGCTATTTCTGATGTTGATAAAAGCTTTTAAATAAAATAAAAAGAAAATGACCATTTTGCCCCTGAGAAAAGGACAAAAAATCAGGGTTTTTTTTTTTTAAATCTGACCTGATTTGAGATTTGGACTAAAATGGCAACAAAATGCAAACCACAGGGCCCTGGATGTAATAAGTTTGAGATTTGGACTAAAGTGGCAAAACTGGCCAAACCACAGGGACCAAAATGGCAGTTTACTCAAATATAAATTAAACAATTCGGGTATATGATCGGGTATATAGTTCGGGTAAACGGGTATGTGGTTTCGGGTAATCGGGTCGGGTATCACCTAATCCCATACCCGACCCATACCCGCAAAAAATTTTAAAACTATCCCATACCCGGCCAAATACCCGCTGGGCATCGGGTATACCCGTCCCATTTGTGTCGGGTTTCGGGTATACCCGTCGGGCTCGGGTATTTTTGCCATCCCTAGTCTCTTTCCTCTTTGAAACATGTTCACTGGCGGTTTGACTTTGGCATGCTTCAATTCATTTTTTGTTTTTGTTGTTAGAGTAGCTTTTTTGTGGCCGTTTGGAAGGACAAAATGACGTGAGTTTTTTGTTTGAAGTTCATCTTTATCTTTATGTTTATCTTCAAACCACTCATCGGTGTCATTCGTCTCTTCGTGCCATTATAATATTCATCAAGAACAAAACACAAAAAATGACATAAGTCTGACACCAGCATCTTTTTGTTGAAGATTTGTCCATCTCATGCAGCAAAATATTATTGAGTCACAGCACCTCAGCCAAGAATGCATTCTACGAAACTTCGCGTAGAACAATATTGAGTATACAAGAAACGATGTTTGCCATTTTGGCGTTTTACTGAGAAAATAGTGTATCTAAAAGAAATGACGATTTTTGGGATCTTTGATGTTTGAGTTTTTTGGCGTTTTCTAAGATGATTGGTATATAGTAAAATATGGCGTTTTGAGTTGGTGTGTTTTGATTTTTGGGTTTTTTGGCGTTTCTAAGATGAATTGTATATAGCGGTAAATATGGCGTTTCTGGTTCGGAGTGTGTTTAATGAATGTCTGAGATGTTTTTTGTTTATATAGGATGTGTTTTGGCCCATAATGGTGTTTTATTCATGAGTGAGTTTGGCGTTTTTGGTAGAGAAGTATAAAGACCCTTTTACCCTTAATGAAGCGCGTCCACTTAATAGAATTGGTGTTATTTACAAAAACGCCACCGCGCCAATCTAGTACATAGATTGTTTTTATCGGACGATCCATAAGCGTTCTCACCGTTCTCACACTTTCCACCATTTTCTCTAAATCCTGACTCTCTCTCTCTCTCTATATATATATATATATATATATATATATATATGGTAGCGTTCATGCGAGAACCACCTTTATTGCGGAACCGTGAGAACCAATGTGAACAGGGGGCAATACTGTAAATACATAACAAAATTGAAATTAAGCGTCTCCTCCTAAACACAAGCGCCTCCTCCTAAACACCCACGATACTCCTGGACTTCAAAATTCGTCATCTCTTCAAAATTCGTCATCTCAGTTCACATCCATCACTCCAGATTCTCCAAAATTCGTCATCTGTCATATCGATTTTACCATTCGCCTTTATTCGTAGTATATTTGAAATTAGGGCACAAATAAAAGAATCATCGATCATATATTCGTTATATATGCGAAATTAGGGCAATAAGAATAGAATCATTGAAGATTGTGGCATAATTAGGGAGAATTTGAAGAACGAACGTCCAATGAACTCGCCATAACCTAGTTATTGTCGGAACATCCAACGTCATTACACCATTCCATGAATTTGTAAGTTTATACACTTTGTTTTGCATATTTATATGTTAACATGATGCTTAATCGTCGATTCAGATCTTTTATATGTGAATATGAGGCTTAAATCTTCATTTCATATATGCATTAGTGAAAATGGTGTGATGTATATAATTTTTGAGGGATTAGGGGCGACTGTTGTAATATCACGATATGTAATGTGATATTTATGTGTTTTTTTGTATGTAGTTTTGTTACTGATTAATGTTAAATATGATTGGTGGTAATACGAAATTCGATTTGTTAAGGGTTGGGGTTTTTTTATTGAAGCAAACCTGTAGATACGGTCAGTCATGTTAATGCACATGTGCATAGTTATGCACATATGCATATTTTGCCATATTAGTTTAACAAGGTTAGTCATATTGATGAAAATGCCTATAATTATGCACGTGTGCATAATTTGATAGAATAGGTTAATAAGGTCAATTATGCGCAAACCCCGTTTCCCAGATATATTTAGAATGGAACAAGAGAAACAATGCCTGGTGGCAGACCGGTACAATCAGGATAATAGAAACTTTATGGGGGTTTGGAATTGGTCGAGAAGCCCAAGCTCTGCCGAAGAATTACTGGAATGGCACGAGTTGATCGGGCTCCTCGATAAAGTCACTTTGTCCGATGGCAAAGATGGTTGGGAATGGTTGGGAGGTAATAACTCTGATTTTTCGGTCAAGGCTATCAAGAACTTCCTGCATAGCGGCTCTGATTTCAGCAGCAGGCACGTTGTGAAATGGTCGAAATGGATACAAAAAAATGCAATATTTTTGTTTGGAGGGCGTTTTAGATCGTATTCCCACGCTGACTGCACTACTGGATCGGAACTGTTGGGTCGGAGACGTGAAATGTTTTCTGTGTGAAGATGGCGATGAAACAGCTGAACACCTTATTTGTTCATGCAGCGTGGCGTCGACTGTCTGGTATCACATCAGTTAGTGGTGCAAGGTGAGTCCTTTTATTCTGTTTTTGGCTAAAGATATCGTAATTGCCTCTAAGTTTTGCAATATGGATAGAGAAGTGAAAGAAGCTTTACATGGCATTATGTTTGTGACAAGTTGGTGTATATGGTTAGCCAGTAACAATAAAAGGTTCTCGGAGACTCAAGTTAACCCCGGAGAGATTATCCGTAATATTAAGTCCGTCGGTTTTTTATGGTGTAAGAATCGGTCCAAAAATAGGTCCGTGAGTTGGGAAAAATGGTGTAGTTTCGATATAAGGTAGCTGCTAGTTTTCGGTCTTTAGATTAATGTGTTAAGTTGTTGTTTTTCGTTTTGTTGTAGTGGTTGGTTCGGTAGCCTCTGTTTTGGAGGTTGGCTTCTGTGAATAACATTTACATTAAAAAAAACTTATGCACACGTGCATAGTTTATCATAATAGTTTTGTTACTAATTAATGTTAAATATGATAGGTGGTATTACGAAATTTGATTTGGTAAGGGTTAAGTTTTTTTATTGAAACAAACCTGTTGATAAGGTCAGTCATGTTAATGCACATGTGCATAGTTATGCATATATGCATATTTTGTCAGATTAAGTTAATATGAATGTATTACGGCATATGCACACGTGCATTATTACCTTAAAACATAAACATTGTACATATTGTATGTAATATGTTTACTTCACATGTGCATACATGAAATAATTGATGTAATATATGTAATGTATGCAGGAAAAAATTATTCAAAGCTGCTCATGGATTGATAACAAGGACGTATTTGATTAATAGGTTGACGGATGAAAAATACGAGGGAAAAATGATAGACAAAGTGTAACACCTCGTAAAATCACAACCACTATTATGAAGACACGTGTCATGGAAGGTAAACGTGTTATAAACCCGGATCAAATTTAAAGATGTAAGGTAGGATTAAAAGTGTCAACATGTTAATTAATACCTCTGAGTGACCTTTTTATTAATTCCAAACCTTAATATATTTTATAAACATCTGACATATATCCAAATCCGGTTATTCCTGGTGGTAATTAATTTAAATTGCAAATAATGGAATCCTATATGCAATTACGACAAAACTTTATTTAAAAAAAAGGGTATTCTTCAAAGATTCCAAGACCTCCATTTGCATGGCCACACTCCCAAGATGTCTCAGGTCTGAACATATGGTCCCCTCCTGCTGATAACGACTATAGATTCGAGTTATGAAAAGATTGCATGAACAAACATTAAAGTTTTCAAAGTTTTTGTCTTCTGACCAAGCTTACGGACCGCATGAATACCACCTTACGAACCGTAAGGTGGCGGAGCTAGGCGATTTTAATTAAAAAGCGGATACGGACCGCAAAGCCAAAGGCTTACGGTCCGTAAGACCTGTAACTGGGTAGAATTTTTGGACAGCTGCGGGTTTAGCCTGTTGCACCGCCATTGTAACCTTGTATTTCAATACCTGGGGCTTTGCAACTGGTTTTAACATATTAGGGACACCTGGGATGATCAGGGAACATGTGTAGACCTTGTTGTAATGATCTTGTGAGATCAAAATTCATATATAAGGAGCCTCTTGTTGCAACACTTCACTTGTTCACTCCAACTCACTTTAAATCTTTCTCTGGAGATTTTCTGGTCTTCAAGCAAGCTTCCTTAAGTCTAAATTTCGTGCTAAGGACCATTGTAAGTGTCCTTAACCTCCTGATTTCAGTTTTAATTAGTTTAATGACCAAAAGTCAAACTTATCGTAATTAAGGTTTGACTTAGTGATTAATCACTAATGGTCCAGTCATTAGTTAAATTAAAAGTAGCTATAAGTTGGTAATTATGTAGGTAATAAACCCCTAAGAGGGAACCTACTGATTATCACCCTAACTTGGTCAAATGTCGAGTGAAACTTAATTATAAAAAGTCAACTGAAAGCTATTTTGTAAATAAACACCTAATAAACAATGTAGAAGCCATGAAACCTATTTTAACACTTGTATAACTTGGTAATTAATGTAAGAACATGTCTAAGCATGTTCAACCCGACAATTTCAAGTTTAGGCTCGGTTCGGAACCGAAAGTCGCAAAAATAGACTTTTGCTTTGACTTTCAGTTCTGACCCGATTTAGATTGTTTTAGAAATGCCTTAGAGCTCTATTAGGACCAGGTTATAGGTTAGTATAACCCTCTGAGGTTATACAACTTGGTTCCTTAGTTATCCGATTCATGTGCATGTTTCCGTTATATGCCTAAATGTTGACCATTATGCCCTTTTTACCTTAAAACGAGATTTTTTAAAATTGGAAAGGACAAAAACCTTTGTTACTGATTTATAAACTTGTCCTAAAAATTTGACATCAGTTTGAGGTTTAGATTAGGAGTTATGCTCAATATCGTAGTTTGAAAGCTTTTTATTAATTAAACGGCATTATTAGCATAAAGCCTATCTAAACCCAAATTTTGACACCAAAATTTTCACCCACTGATGTAATATAATATTTTGGGATTTTTGAAGATTTTTATTTATTTTTAAACTGAGCATAACATAGGATTCTAGCTTTGATTCGGTAATTGTCGGTTATACCCTTTTCTTGCATAAAATGAGTTTTACATAATATTTTGATACCAAACTTTTTGCTACTTATTTTATATGATAAATAAAATATTTTGAACTTTATAAACTGATCAAAAACTCATATTTCCTATTATAACCTGAAATCGCTTAAAAGCGACTTTTACGCGTTTTAAACGCATAGTATGGATTAAAACTATTTTTAACATATAAAACTTAATACCTACTAATTTTTTAAGTAAAATTTTATACTTTAACATTAAGCAAAAGTTTTGAACTCATATTTCCTAAAATGACCTTTAAAGCTTATGTGAAATTACCAAAACGCCCCTTCGGTGCATAGTTTGGTTATAAATGATAAATTTCACATATATGCAATACCTTACTGATATAAATTATTAAATTAAATATTTTTACTGATTATATCAGACCTGAACCTCATATTAATATTTAATCTCTTTTATAACCTTTAAAATGACTAAAATACCCCTACGGGGCTAAACTTGAGTTTAAATTCGTTGTGGACATAATGGAAGGTATCCTACTGATATCACAACATATTTAAGGCATATTAACATAGGAAACCTGTTCATGACTCTTTTGTTTACCTGTTATGCATTTTCGCGTTCGGAACAGTTTATGTAACTAGTTTGCATAAATTAACCGAAACGGGTCAAACCTTATCATTTTCATCTCAAAATCCAGAATGTGTTTAGCTTACCCATAATATACAAGTCTTCAAACTTGTCGGGTCTAAACCACATTCTAATCCGGTCTTCGCTTAATCTTGCGTTTTGAACCGTATATCTTCTTTTAAAACTAATCGATCTAAGTCTAGACTTATTTAAGACCCGTTAGGAATCTAATAGGTTATTAAAACCTTCATTCTAGATTTAGGAGCCCAGTAAAAGATATATGCATTTGCCAATTGTATACGGCTGGGATAAATTGAATAATTTGCTCAGGTAAATACTTTTAACTTATTTTCTCTTATACGGGCTTGGGGTACGGTATATAAAATACCACTTGGTCGGGCATTGAATTTTTAATCATATGAAGGTTAATTTATTGAGATGACCCGTTTAATCTGTTTTGTTTGTTTTAAGCCTTTGGGGGTTAATGACCATGTCCTGGATATCCTCGGCTCATTAATTGAAATGGCCACGACTTAAGCACGGGGTGTAAGCATACACCTGCTGGTGCGCATGTAAAAATAATATAACCGCCTGTTCGATAATAACTCGCCGCAGGATATATTATGTGGTGTGTCTATTAATCTTTAACCCGGTATTCAGCCCGGGCTACTGAACGTATAACGAACATGTAATTCTTTTACAAGTTTATATATAAATAATTATCCCAAGTTATAAAAGATATTTTATGCCTTGTGCATTCAAATCAATTTTCTTAAATATTTTCAAAATGAGTCGGTTAATTGTATTTAATTTTGTTGAACAATGATCCTTTTAACTTTGATCCGCCAGTGGATCCCTTACAACCGTTTTTGTAATAATTGATATTACTTCCATTCGGTTTGTAATGTTTTTATCTTTCGACTTCCGTTGTGTATTAAACTGTAATAAATTGTCTATGATGATATCAACTACGTCACGATACTCCCCACCGGGCCCACCGGTAATACGTGGAAATATCGGGGTGTGACAGGTTGGTATCCGAGCCAACATTGAGTGAATTGAACACTAGCCTTTTGTGTTTAATCTCAATGACACAGTTTGCACATCCCTCGACTTCTGAGTCTAGGCAAAGAACTTAGGACTAATCCTAATTCTTTTTTTTATTTGCCCTTTATTGTTTTCCTTTGTTGTTTCTTTGTTTGTTTTGACAGGTTCAACAAAATGCCACCAAGGTCTCGAAGAGGAGGACAAGGCAAGGGGCCATTCAACGCCCCCAATGATCACGAGGCCGGACCTTCTCACCGGCGAACTCCGTCTGTAACAATGAGCACAAGTCCTCAGGAGGATTGGAGGACCTATTTGGAGCCCGCGAGGCGATCTGTCTCGCTAAGTTCATCACCCTCCTACCATCATTCTTTTGGGCCGCAATCGGAAAACGAGCCCAACGATTCGCATCACTCTTACCTACCACTGCAGCGGTCGGGGTCGCACCGCGCCTTTGAAGACCCGACCCCGTTCTTCCAAAGCCGGTTCAACCCGGCCAACCAGGTGCAAGAACCAATGGGTTTTAACCCATTAGGACCAGAAGATCACTTCTCCGGTGACCATGCTATGGACATGGATGAAGACACGGATCCCGCCGAACCACCCTCTGGGACACCGACTCACCCCATCGAGATTTCGGATGGGTCGTCTTTTCATGGATCATCTTATCGTGGTCCAGATAGCTATGAGGCAAGGTTTGCCCAATACGATTGGGTGTTTACTCCCTCCTACCACTCAGCGCCTCAGCAGCAGCAACAGGATCCCTCGGAGGATTCTCGTTTCCAGGCGGTCACTCCACCGCCACCGCCGCCAGTGCAGCAGCCGCCTCCGGAGCCACCGAGGTGGAGAAGATCAAACGCACGGATGTCTGTGCGAGGGGGAATCCATATCAGCGCCCCTCAACCTTCCAGTGGCAGTCATTACCCGCCACTATACGAAGACCCGTAGATGGGTGGGCCTTCAAACCCAGTTTCCGAGGTGGAATCTGCGCCAGTCGCACCACCACCATCATACATGGGTTATGATAACCCGATTCCTACATACGCCGGTGCAGCGGCGTACAACCCTTTTGAGCAGCCAGCCCATACTAACTACAACTACGCCGAAGTTGACCCATACCTCGTAGCGGCGAACTATAATGCTCTCCATCCTGAAGGGCCTTATAGAGCTCCCTGGGGGACTGGATACCCAGCCTATGGGTACCAATACCCGCCACCTCCTCAACCTCCGCAGCAACAACAGCCGCAGCCGCTGCAGATCCAGCCACCGCAACAGCAGGAGATTCTTCAAAGGTTGAGTCAGGTGGAGCGTGAGGTTCGAGAAGAGCGTAGAAGCCACCGGGGATTTCTCAAGGGTTTGGCAAGTTTAATCAAGGGGAAGAGCAAGAGGGATTTTTGAATTCCTTGTTTGTTTTGTTTGTTTTGTATTTTAAATTTAATTTAGTCCCTGCGTGGACATCTATTTCTGTACTTAGTCCTTGCGAGGACTATTCCTGGTTAGCCCCTGCGTGGGCAAGTTATTCATGTTAAAGTCCCGTTTAGGGCAATTGTGTACTCTTTTAATTATTAGTGAAATGTTTGAATTTAAAATTTTCATTTTGTCATCATATGTATGAATATAATATATGAAATAAATATAAATATCATTCCTTTTATAAGATCTGCCATTATTAAATAAAATCTTAAAAGCAAAACCTAGCCCATGTGTCGTTTTAAGACAGGGCCATGATGGTAGTTCCTTAATTAAGATTCAGATCCTTGTTAACATCTGAAAACATGTTAACACTCCTGGCAAATGTGATTCGATAAAATCACGTAAGTCATCCTTATATTGGATTCTTCCAATTCCTTAAATATCATTTAATCATCCATTAGTGATGAAGTGCCTACGGGCCATAATTAATGTCCTTTGAGACTAAAGACAGTTGTAGTCTATGACTCCCTATCAAGAAAAGGTAATGAACTGCGATTCAAGCCTTAATGCCTCGATCCTATAAGATCTTGGCTTATAGTTTAAATATGTCCTTGTGACTTGGCCTTTTGTGCCAATACTATATTTTTAATTATAACTGAGGATAATTATAATGAAAATCCTGAATAAAAAATACTTAACAAATTAACCAATATGGTTTATTAATACCATGGTTAATAAATTAATAAGATGACAAATCTATTATAAACCTCTAAGAAATCATTGTCATCATTTTATGTAGCAATCAAGCTACATGGCTGAATCTGAAGAAGTCAATAGTCACCCTCTGGAAAATCATGACAACACCAGAATCAACATAGCTGGAGCAGAATTGCAGGCATTAATAGACAATGCCGTTACTCGAGCTCTGGACAGACGAGATAATGAATCAAATGGTACTCGAAGCAAGACCTCATCTGTACCCCATTCCAAATCACATCCTAAGACTCACTCTGAGGCTCATAGTAAGCCACCTCCTAGACATCATGAGTCAAAGAAGGATAATGCTCAACACTCCTCAAATAAGCATAGTGTTCCGTCTAAAAAGATTGTATTTGATCAGGAGCCAAGTGCAAAGACCTGCTCCTATAAGTATTTTGTCTCCTGCAAACCCAGGGATTTCACTGGGGAAAAGGAGCTATTGACTGCATGACATGGCTGGACGAGATGGACACCGTGGTTGATATCAGTGGTTGCGCTGATAGGGATGTTGTGAAGTTTGTATCTCAGTCGTTTAAATGTGAAGCACTAGCTTGGTGGAGGTCTCTAATCCAAGCTACTGGGAAAATCCCATTGTACAATCTGTCTTGGGATCAGTTTGTGACTTTGATCAAGGAGAATTTATGTCCTCAACATGAGGTTGAGAAGATCGAGACTGACTTCCTGACATTGACTATGAAGAATTTGGACTGTCAGGCATACCTCATAAGCTTTAATACCATGTCTCGATTGGTTCCATATTTGGTGACACCGGAACCAAAACGGATTGCCCGTTTCATTGGGGGTTTAGCCCTGGAGATCAAAGCAAGTGTGAAGGCATCCCGACCTACTACCTTTAGGTCTGTAGCTGATTTATCCTTGTCTCTTACCCTTGATGCGGTCAGGCAGAGATCGCTTAGAAATTCAGATGCTGGGAAGAGAAAACGTGAGGATGATAACTCACACCGTTCAGATAAGAAGCACAAAGGAAACTCTGACCACAAAAAGAGTTCAGGGTTCAAGAAAGATGACCAACTGTCGAGCAAGAAGCCCAAACGCAAAATCTGTAAGAAGCGCCATTTGGGGAGGTGCAGATACGAATCGAAATCCCAATCACAGCCCAGAGCTTGTGGGATTTGTAAGTTGAACGAGCATAAGACGTTAGACTGCAAGAAGATAAAGGACGCGACCCTATAACTGTAATGAGAAGGGGCACATCAAGTCCAACTGCCCAAAGTATGCCAAGAAACCCGAAGAAGGCAAAAAGACCAATGCCAGGGTCTTTCAAATGAATGCACGGGAAGCAGTTCAGGATGATAACGTGATAACAGGTACCTTCCTTATTAATGATGTTTATGCTAGGGTATTATTTGATTCAGGTGCAGATAAGTCATTTGTTGATGTTAAGTTTTGTAAATTGTTAAATCTGCCTGTTAAAACCCTAAGCATAAATTATGAAGTAGAACTGGCCGATGGTACATAGAAACTGCCTCAACTGTGTTAGATGGATGTTTTATATCCATTAGGAACCACTCCTTTCCGTTATCTTTACTTCCTTTGAAATTAGCTGGTTTCGACATAGTGATAGGCATGGATTGGTTATCTCATAACCAAGCCCAGATCATGTGTGACAAGAAACAAGTAGTGATCAAGACTCCGTATGGTGAGCCACTTACCATACAAGGAGATACTCAGTATGGATTGCCTAAGCAAGTGTCTATGCTTAAGGCATCAAGGTGTTTGAAGAAAGGTTGTGTCATTTATATGGCACAAGTAACTATTGATGAACCAAAGCCCAAGGTAGAAGACATTCCTGTCATTTCTGAATACCCAGAAGTATTTCCTGAAGAACTACCTGGTTTACCACCAGATAGGCAAGTGGAGTTCAGAATCGACATTATACCTGGAGCAGCACCTGTTGCAAGAGCACCTTACCGGTTGGCCCCAACTGAGATGAAGGAGTTGAGAACTCAGTTAGATGATTTGTTGGCAAAAGGATTTATTAGGCCTAGCTCCTCTCCTTGGGGAGCACCGATCCTGTTTGTAAAGAAGAAGGACGGATCGATGTGTCTATGCATCGATTATCGCGAGCTTAACAAGGTCACAATCAAGAACAGATATCCATTTCCCAGGATCGACGATCTTTTCGATCAACTGCAAGGGGCAAGTTACTTCTCCAAGATTGATTTAAGGTCAGGTTATCATCAGCTGAAGGTTAGAGATGGAGATGTGCACAAAACTGCCTTTAGAACTCTTTATGGTCACTACGAGTTCTTAGTGATGCCTTTTGGGCTCACTAATGCGCCAGCAACATTCATGGACCTCATGAATCGCGTTTGCAAACCCTACTTGGATAAGTTTGTCATTGTCTTCATTGATTGAAGACATTCTTATTTATTCAAAGAATCAGGCTGACCATGAGAAGCACCATTGTTGTATTTTTAAACTTCTTCAACATGAGAAGCTCTACGCCAAGTTTTCGACATGTGAGTTTTGGCTTCATGAAGTCCAATTTCTTGGACATGTGGTTAGTGAGCATGGTATCTAGGTGGATCCCGCTAAGATTGAAGCCGTCATGAACTGGCAAGAGCCGAAGATGCCCACAGAGATTCGTAGCTTTTTGGGTCTGGCAGGATATTATAGGCGTTTTATTGAAAACTTCTCAAGGATTGCTGCACCCCTAACTTCATTAACCCGTTAGAATATCAAGTTTGATTGGGGTCCTAAGCAGCAAGAATCTTTTGACATCCTTAAGCAAAAATTAAGTAATGCACCTGTGTTGACATTGCCTGATGGAATAGAGGAATGTAGTATACTGTGACGCATCACACACTGGTATGGGATGTGTGCTCATGCAGAAAAGCAAGGTCATTACCTATGCTTCCCGACAATTAAAGATGCACGAGAAGAATTACACCACCCACGACTTGGAATTGGGTGCCGTTGTGTTTGCACTAAAACTTTGGAGGCATTATTTACATGGTACCAAGTGTGTGATCTATTCTGATCACAAGAGCCTTCAACATCTGTTTAATCAGAAGGACTTAAACATGAGACATCGTCGATGGATGGAGACTCTGAATGACTATGATTGTGAAATCCGATACCATCCAGGCAAGGCGAACGTAGTCGCCGATAGTTTGAGCAGAAAGGAAAGAGTTAAGCCCATAAGAATAAATGCCAAGAGCATTGAGTTAAAAAACAGTTTAAATGAAAGATTGTTAGCCGCTCAGAAGGAAGTCGTATTAGAAGCTAACTATCCAAATGAAAAACTGGGAGTCACTGCAGAACAATTATCATATGGCAAGGATGGGATTCTGAGATTGAATGGACGAATATGGGTTCCAATCTATGGAGGACTCCGGGATGTTATCCTTCAAGAAGCCCACAGTTCTAAGTATTCTGTCCATCCTAGAAGTGACAAGATGTACCAGGATTTGAAGGCAAATTATTGGTGGATAGGCTTGAAGAAGTCTATAGCCACTTATGTAGCCAAATGTTTGATGTGCGCGCAAGTTAAAGATGAACACCAAAAACCGTCAGGTTTGCTACAACAGCCTGAACTTCCCACCTGGAAGTGGGAGATGGTGACTATGGATTTTATCACCAAGTTACCAAAGACAAAGCGAGGAAATGATACTATTTGGGTTATAGTGGATAGATTGACTAAGTCAGCCCACTTCCTACCTATTAAGGAAACACACAGCTCAGATAAGTTAGCTCAACTGTACGTGGATGAGATTGTATCTCTCCACGGAGTGCCAGTGTCTATCATCTCTGATAAGGATACGAGGTATACATCGCATTTCTGGAAAAGTTTTCAACAATCCCTAGGCACTCAATTAAATTTCAGCAATGCGTATCATCCTCAGACGGATGGTCAAAGTGAGCGCACGATTCAAACGCTTGAGGATATGCTACGAGCTTGTGTTATTGATTTAGGTGGAAGTTGGGATGATCATCTTCCATTGATTGAATTCTCATATAATAATAGCTATCATTCTAGCATTCAAGCTGCCCCATTTGAAGCTTTGTATGGGAGGAAGTGCAGGACGCCCATTTGTTGGGCAGAAGTTAGAGATGTCCAACTAACAGGACCTGATATAGTCCTGAAGACGACAGATAAGATTGTGCAAATACGAGATCGTCTCAAAGCTGCCAGAGATACGTAGAAAAGCTACGCAGATAAAAGGCGTAAACCACTGAGATTCGAGGTAGGTGACAAAGTGTTACTTAAGGTATCACCCTGGAAAGGGGTAATGCGTTTTGGTAAGAAAGGCAAGTTAAGCCCAAGATACATAGGACCATTCGAGATCATAGAATGTGTCGGAACAGTGGCTTACAAGTTAAACTTGCCTGAAGAGCTCAGTGGAATCCATAATGTGTTTCACATCTGCAATCTAAAGAAATGTCTAGCTGATGAATCACTAGTCATGCCTCATACGGATGTGCATATAGATGAGAGCCTGAAATTTGTTGAAAAACCTTTGTCGATCGAGGATCGACAGATTAAGAAGCTTCGAAAGAAGCATGTACCGATTGTAAAGGTTAAATGGGATGCTCGAAGAGGTCCAGAATACACATGCGAGGTTGAATCCACAATGAAACAGAAGCACCCTCATTTATTTCAGTAAATCTCTAGGTCGAGATTTCTTTTAAGGGGGTGAGGATCTAACACCTCGTAAAATCACAACCACTATTATGAAGACACGTGTCATGGAAGGTAAACGTGTTATAAACCCGGATCAAATTAAAAGATGTAAGGTAGGATAAAAAGTGTCAACATGTTAATTAATACCTCCGAGTGACCTTTTTATTAATTCCAAACCTTAATATATTCTATAAACATCTGACATATATCCAAATCCGGTTATTCCTGGTGGTAATTAATTTAAATTGCAAAGAATGGAATCCTATATGCAATTACGACAAAACTTTATTTAAAAAAAAGGGTATTCTTCAAAGATTCCAAGACCTCCATTTGCATGGCCACACTCCCAAGATGTCTCAGTTCTGAACATATGGTCCCCTCCTGCTGATAACGACTATAGATTCGAGTTATGAAAAGATTGCATGAACAAACATTAAAGTTTTCAAAGTTTTTGTCTTCTGACCACGCTTACGGACCGCATGGATACCACCTTACGGACCGTAAGGTGGCGGAGCTGGGCAATTTTAATTAAAAAGCGGATACAGACCGCAAAGCCAAAGGCTTACGGTCCGTAAGACCTGTAACTGGGCAGAATTTTTGGACAGATGCGGGTTCAGCCTGTTGCACCGCCATTGTAACCTTGTATTTCAATACCTGGGGCTTTGCAACTGGTTTTAACATATTAGGGACACCTGGGATGATCAGGGAACATGTGTAGACCTTGTTGTAATGATCTTGTGAGATCAAAATTCATATATAAGGAGCCTCTTGTTGCAACACTTCACTTGTTCACTCCAACTCACTTCAAATCTTTCTCTGGAGTTTTTCTGGTCTTCAAGCAAGCTTCCTTAAGTCTAAATTTCGTGCTAAGGACCATTGTAAGTGTCCTTAACCTCCTGATTTCAGTTTTAATTAGTTTAATGACCAAAAGTCAAACTTATCGTAATTAAGGTTTGACTTAGTGATTAATCACTAATGGTCCAGTCATTAGTTAAATTAAAAGTAGCTATAAGTTGGTAATTATGTAGGTAATAAACCCCTAAGAGGGAACCTACTGATTATCACCCTAACTTGGTCAAATGTCGGGTCAAACTTAATTATAAAAAGTCAACTGAAAGCTATTTTGCAAATAAACACCTAATTAACAATGTAGAAGCCATGAAACCTGTTTTAACACTTGTATAACTTGGTAATTAATGTAAGAACATGTCTAAGCATGTTCAACCCGACAATTTCAAGTTTAGGCTCGGTTCGGAACCGAAAGTCGCAAAAGTAGATTTTTGCTTTGACTTTCAGTTCTGACCCGATTTAGATTGTTTTAGAAATGACTTAGAGCTCTATTAGGACCAGGTTATAGGTTAGTATAACCCTCTGAGGTTATACAACTTGGTTCCTTAGTTATCCGATTCATGTGCATGTTTCCGTTATATGCCTAAATGTTGACCATTATGCCCTTTTTACCTTAAAACGAGATTTTTAAAAATGTGAAAAGACAAAAACCTTTGTTACTGATTTATAAACTTGTTCTAAAAATTTGACATCAGTTTGAGGTCTAGATTAGGAGTTATGCTCAATATCGTAATTTGAAAGCTTTTTATTAATTAAACGACATTATTAGCATAAAGCCTATCTAAACCCAAATTTTGACACCAAACTTTTCACCCACTGATGTAATATAATATTTTGGGATTTTTGAATATTTTTATTTATTTTTAAACTGAGCATAACATAGGATTCTAGCTTTGATTCGGTAATTGTCGGTTATACCCTTTTCTTGCATAAAATGAGTTTTACATAATATTTTGATACCAAACTTTTTGATACTGATTTTATATGATAAATAAAATATTTTGAACTTTATAAACTGATCAAAAATTCAGATATTTTGAACTTTATATGACCTTTAAAGCTTATGTGAAATTACCAAAACGCCCCTTCGGTGCATAGTTTGGTTATAAATGATAAATTTTACATATATGCAATACCTTACTGATATAGCTTATTAAATTAAATATTTTTACTGATTATATCAGACCTGAACCTCAGATTAATATTTAATCTCTTTTATAACCTTTAAAATGACTAAAATACCCCTACGGGGCTAAACTTGAGTTTAAATTCGTTTTGGGCATAATGGAAGGTATCCTACTGATATCACAACATATTTAAGGCATATTAACATAGGAAACCTGTTCATGACTCATTTGTTTACCCGTTATGCATTTTCGCGTTCGGAACAGTTTATGTAACTAGTTTGCATAAATTAACCGAAACGGGTCAAACCTTATCATTTTCATCTCAAAATCCAGAATTTGTTTAGCTTACCCATAATATACAAGTCTTCAAACTTGTTGGGTCTAAACGACATTCTAATCCGGTCTTCGCTTAATCTTGCGTTTTGAACCGTATATCTTCTTTTAAAACTAACCGGTCTAAGTCTAGACTTATTTAAGACCCGTTAGGAATCTAATAGGTTATTAAAACCTTCATTCCAGATTTAGGAGCCCAGTAAAAGATATCTGCATTTGCCAATTGTATACGGCTGGGATAAATTGAATAATTTGCTCAGGTAAATACTTTTAACTTATTTTCCCTTATACGGGCTTGGGGTACGGTATATAAAATACCGCTTGGTCGGGCATTGAATTTTTAATCATATGAAGGTTAATTTATTGAGATGACCCGTTTAATCTGTTTTGTTTGTTTTAAGCCTTTGGGGGGTTAATGACCATGTCCTGGATATCCTCGACTCATTAATTGAAATGGCCACGACTTAAGCACGAGGTGTAGGCATACACCTGCCGGTGCGCGTGTAAAAATAATATAACCGCCTGTTCGAGAATAACTCACCGCGGGATATATTATGTAGTGTGTCTATTAATCTTTAACCCGGTATTCAGCCCAGGCTACTGAACGTATAACGAACATGTAATTCTTTTACAAGTTTATATATAAATAATTATCCCAAGTTATAAAAGATATTTTGTGCCTTGTGCATTCAAATCAATTTTCTTAAATATTTTCAAAATGAGTTGGTTAATTGTATTTACCAGTGTAAACTGACGTATTTTCCAAAAAGGCTAAGTGTAGGTATTAGATGGAATAGGCTGGCTACTCCTAGCATCAATAAAAAGTCTTGCCAGCTTAGATGTTTATAAATCTGTTGAACAATGATCCTTTTAACTTTGATCCGCCTGTGGATCCCTTACAACCGTTTTTGTAATAAATGATATTACTTCCATTCGGTTTGTAATGTTTTTATCTTTCGACATCCGCTGTGTATTAAACTGTAATAAATTGTCTATGATGATATCAACTACGTCACGATACTCCCCACCGGGCCCACCGGTAATACGTGGAAATATAGGGGTGTGACACAAAGAGGCATTGAAAGAGGAAGAGTGTTGGAAGATGGTTATGAAATGGAAAGAAGATCAGAAGGTGTGAGGTTGTGAACTAATGTGAATGTTATGTAGGTAGTTTGTGGATATGCAATTCATAAAGATTTTTTTTTTTTTTTGTATTGATGTCTTTTGATTATAATATGTGGATAGTTTGTATGATAACGGTTGATATAAGAAGTTTGACATATATGATGTCTTATATGGTGGTTGATGGGTTAAAAGTCTATTTGATTATTCAGGTTTGTGGTATGTTTGTTAATTTTTGATGTATTATGTTGTTCGGTATAGGAAATGTTGGTATTGCACATGTGCAATGTTTGATATAGCATATCATATTACGTATGTGGTACCCTATTATGTATGGGGTACCACATTGCATATGATGATGTATATGTAAAAGAAAACGGATTACATGTAGTTAAGACATGCACGTATGCACAATGTATGCACATGTGCATTGGTCGAAACAATAACAGTATGTAGTGAAACATTAAACATGTATGCACATGTGCATTGTTTGAAACAATCACCATGTGGAGTGAAGCAGTAAACATGTATGCACGTGTGCATTTTTCAAAACAGTAACCATGTTGGTAATATATGGTAGGTGGTCAATAATGAAATTACATACGCTTATTTATAATAAGTAATTGATATCAAAGTATCATGATCACAATCATAACCTATGAATACGTATACAGACAGTGCAAAATGATTGTAAACAAAAAGAATAATTCTTAGAAATTGTTTGTCATTAAATATAGGATAATAAAGAATCGTTGAATGTTTTATGACGCCTGGATGAATGTCTACACGCCTGGATGAATGTCTGCAAGGTTGCTCAGGTTCATATATATATACAGGGTCTTTAGCATCATCATCAACATCTTCATTAGTATCATTGGAATCAACGTCCTCCCAACTGTTAAACGTATTGTTTATAATAAGGATGTATTCAGCATCAACATTGGGTATCCAATATGGTGTGCCATTAGATGTAAAAGTCGTAATTGTTCCTGTATAAAGAAAAAGAAAAACATATAAGATTGTGATTACTATGGTATATGGTGTGTATACGCACGATGTATGAATGTTTAACAAATTTTTTTGGTGATGTGTATGGTGTGTTGGTAATGTGATGCACATGCGCATAATTATGTACTGATGGTTAACAGTTTATTTGTGATGATTATGGATTCAACATCAACTTCAGGTATCCAATATGGGGTGCCATTAGGCGTAGAATGTACAGCAGCCGTAATTGTTTCTGAGAAAATAATAAATAAATAAATAATGGTCAACATGATGAACAGATGAATAGTAAAATTGTAATCAAAATGCACATGTGCATTGTCAGATAATATATATTGTCATAAGTTATTTTTCATCATAATGCACATGTGCATAAATATGTAATTTAACAGAATTTATAATATGATGCAGTTAACACAATGCACATGTGCATATATTTTTGAGTAATCATTATTTACAACATAACTATGAACATGTTGCAAACGTGTATATCATTGAACAAATCACAATTTACATAAAATGGACATGGAATACCTTTAGTCTCAAACCGAATGAACTGTAATTGCTGATGTTCTGTATTTGTAGGTGTTGTACCAGTCGAAGTAGTGTCAAATGACAACGAGTGTTCAGATATATTAGTATTCCCAGAGGATAATATAACATTGTCTGATGTTGACATGGAATCAAGAGTCTGTATTTCAAAGCCATGAAGGGTGTGTCGACTTTCAACTGTTGTAGACACAAGTTTGCGACTTTCACTTGGTTTGACAGCAGAAATAGCAGATGGACCACCAAAATCAGCATCAGATGTATGAGGATGATACTTAGAAATTGTTGGATGAGGATCATCAGATGCGTTAGGTTCAACACGGGATGAATCAGAAGACGCCATAAGTCGCTATAATCAGTATGCCGTATGCCTCCACTGTGAAATAGGTGGGAGCAACCGTTTTTTCCTGCCGTGAGACCACCGTAAACTTCTGTACGCTGTCGTGAACAGCGGGTTCACAGTCGTGTCAATGTATCGATGCTGCTGATGCCGATTGTGGATTGGGAACGACGTGAATTGATAAAACCCTAAAACAGGGGAACACTTACAGAACGCAGTGAAGGACGCGCGTGTTTTATGATACAGTATAGTATAATTACAAGTTTGCCATGTATCTCAGCAGTGCCAAAAGCTGCATAAACTCCACACATGCATCCCCGGTTGTCGGCTTGTTCTTCCATTACCAATCCTACACAGTCACCTCCCTTTTTTTGTTGTAATTGTCCGCCACCCAAGACCCTTTGTTTGCTGCCATTCTGTACATAATTGGATAATCATACATAAGGAAATTGTTCAAATCCATACATCAATGACATAGTCTAATTTTCAACATAATGCACATGTGCATATAATTTAATACAATATCATTTACAATCAACGTAATGCACATGTGTATATAATTTAATACAACATCATTTCGAGTAAATATAATGCGCATGTTCATATCATTTAATATAATATCATTTACAAAGTATATACATCATTTACAGTCAACATAATACCTTTAGTCACGAATCGAATGAACCGCAACTCTTGATGTTCTGTATTTGTATGTGTATTGTGACTGTCAACTGTATTGTCAGCAGATGGACTAACTATGTCACCAACAATGTCAGCATCAGATGTATGAGGAGGATTATCAGAGAATGTATGAGGAGGAACATCATATGTGTGAGAATCGACACGTGATGAATCAAAAGATGCCATGTAGAAGGTGTAAATGGTGGGTTGTGGCTGTGAATGCCGCTGGAAGCACCGTGACCAGATGTCGCTGCCATGAACTCCGGTGAGTTACTTTAACGTCGTCGGCTACCATCGTAAACGTATACAATATTCTGAACCAATGAATGAAACATGAATGAAACCCTAATAAGTAAAACTGTGGATAGTGAATAGAGTTGTGAAACAGGGGGCGCGTGTTTATAATAAATATCACATAATTACAATTTTGCCATGTGTTCACACTGGTTCTCGCGATTCTCGCAATAAAGGGTGGTTCCTAACGGATCCTTATCCTCTCTCTCTCTCTCTCTCTCTCTATATATATATATATATATATATATATATATATATATATATATATAGGGGAGGGTTATCTTGAGAACCGTGAGAACGAATGAAAAAACCAATCAAAACCATTTTTTTTAAAACAAACCTCATTGTAATTAAGATACAACATCAAAAAAATAATTTACAACATTAAATAATTCATTTATCCTTTCAAAATCACTCCTTTTAAATTTTTTACACATGTGTACATATAATAGATTTTATATTTACACATGTGTAAATTTTCTTTATTTACGAATTCACGTAAATTTAAACGTGTAAATGAAATTTCTAACATTGTATTCAAATAATAATGATAAGTGTAGAAAAAAATTTTAATTTTGAATTGTTTTTTACTAAGTTCTCGCGGTTTTTTCATTTGTTCTCACGGTTCTCACAATATTTAGCGTTCTCATTTAAACTTTCCCATATATATATATATATATATATATATATATGTATATATATATACATATATATATACATATATATATATAGGGGATGGATCATGAGAAAACTAGTTTAAATGAGAAAACCAAAAAACTAACCAAAAAAGCCTAAAAAAAACCTAAAAACATACCAAAATTTTTTTTTTTTTTACAATTTTTTTTTAAAAAATCGCTACTTTTTATGTATGGAAAAAAAATTTTAAAAAAAAAAAAATTTATTTTTTTTTTGTTGTACTGCACATGTGCACTAATACATAAAGCTTAAACCACTTAACTCACCCCCCACCGACACCCCCCAAAAACCTAAACCCCCCCACCCCCACCCCCCAAAAACCTAAATTCACCCTCCCACCAAAAGCCTAACCCCCCCACCCCCCAAAAACCTAAACCCCCCCACCCCCCACCCTCCCGAAAACCTAAAACTAAACCCTAAACATAAACCCGAAAAAAACCTAAACCCCCCCCCCCCACCCCCACCCCCACCCCCACCCCCCAAAAACCTAAACCCCCCTCCCCCCCACACCCAAAAACCTAATCCTAATCCTAAACCTCCAAAAAAACTAACCCTAAAAGCTAAACTAGACTCAAAAAGCTAATTTTAAGCATGTAATGCAATAAAAAAAACCTAAACCCCCCCACCCCCACCCCCCCAAAAACCTAAACCCCCCCTCCCCCCCCACACCCAAAAACCTAATCCTAATCCTAAACCTAAAAAAAAACTAACCCTAAAAGCTAAACTAGACTCAAAAAGCTAATTTTAAGCATGTAATGCAATTGTAGTACATGTT
Source organism: Helianthus tuberosus (assembly GCA_030545235.1). Taxonomy (NCBI): domain Eukaryota; kingdom Viridiplantae; phylum Streptophyta; class Magnoliopsida; order Asterales; family Asteraceae; genus Helianthus; species Helianthus tuberosus. Next base: position 19,802,477 of record CM060368.1, on the reverse strand, counting down.
ATATTGCACATGTGCACTACTATAATAATAGTATTGAAAACAAGACGACACCATAAATCTTTTTTTATGTCATAAAAAATATGGTCGAATATACTTGAATGAAAGATACAAAAATTTGTGATCTTATGGTGCCATTTTTGTTTTAAAATGATAACGTATGGAGAAATGGGAAATGTTTTAAAAGTTATATATTTTTTTTTCCAATTTTACCCCTCCTTCATTAAAAGTCCCCCCCCTCCTTCATTAAAAGTCTCCCCCCTCCTTTTTAGTGCTTTTTTGGTTAGTTTTTTGGTTTTCTGGTTTATATCTAGTTTTCTCATGATCCTCTCCCTATATATATATACATATATATATATAGGGTACGGTTCATGCGAGAACCACCTTTATTGCGAGAACCGCGAGAACAAATGTGAACACAACCTAAAATAGCTAAAAAAAACCTAACCCCCACCCCCCCCCCCCCCCCCCCCCGTAAAAATAAAAAAAAAAAACCTAACCCCCCCACCCCCCAAGCTAAATGCTAAAAACTAAACCCCCCCAAAAAACCTAACCCCCCCCCCCCCCGGCAAGCTAAAAAACTAAAAACTCAACCCCCAAAAAACCTAAACAAATCTTAAAAAATCAAAAAAACACACAAAAAAAAATTATATTTTTTATATTAAAATCGCTACTTTTAGTAGCCAATATATATATATATATATATATGGAAACATTTGTGTTCAACTTAACATTTCAACACGTTTAGATAATTACACAAAAAGATCTAATATTTATAATAATTACACTTTTAACATAAACTTTAACTCTGGTGAATGATTGGGATTTACCCAACATTAACAACATACATTGGCTCTTTAAAAGCTATGAACAATCAACGTGTTATGATTCGATCCTATAATGTTTGTTGTTAGAAATAGATCAATAACACAATTCAAACATTAAGAGTGACAGAAACAAGTTGAAAAGACAAAATTTTAAAAACTTTGTAAATTAAATCAAAAGATTTCGGATCCATATTGATATGGTAAGAACAGATAACGCATATATCGTTTATTGATTTACCAAGTAACCATATATTGATGTAAACATTGTGGCACCAATTAATATGATTATATAATGTAGTTAAAAATAAATTATTTATTAAAATTTCAGGACTAGTAATTTCTAGTGTACTATGAAATTTGAGTGTTAAAAATACTTTAAAATCAGGCAAGTATCTCGAGTTATTTTTAGTTCGTGTTTTCGAAAAAGACACTGTATGTGTATGCATAACATTAAGTTGGTGTTAAATGTAACTCCCTCTTTATCACTTTGTAAAACCATTCACAATTCTTCGATCAAATTAATTATGTGAGAGTTTTTATATAATAAAAAATGATTCTGAGTGGAAGAGAGAGAAAATATAATTATTGTTCATTTGTATATTTGAGGGGACACTATTCACCATCTATAATTTTTTTAATATATTTTGAAAATGGTTGTGAGTGACGAAGAGAGAAAGAGTAATGATAAAAGTATAATAAAATCGGAAATAGAGAAAAGGTAGTTGTTTTTAGTGTAATTATAAGGTAAATATATGGAAGAGATTTGAATGCTCTTATATCTTGAAATATACGAAACTAGTTGAGACTGTCTAATTGCGGTGTTTTAACTTATCGTCAAATAATCTTATGTGTTATCGAAGCAAGTCAAATAATCTTATGTGTTATCGAAGCAATTACGATGCATCAATCATCATGTGTTTATTTCGTTCATGATGTACCACCAAGAACATTGGTTTGAATTTATATCAACTCGCATAAAGGATTTTAATGATATTTCATATTGTTTTATTCCAATAAACATGTAGTAATTTTTATTAACGTCATTTACACTAATTATAATATATATGTTTAATAATTTTTAACTAATTGCATATATATAGTACTTTATAACGAATTGCATATATATAGTAAAAAATAATCCTAAAGCAAATGTTTGATCCTTGTAATAATTAATATGGTATTATGTCGTATTGCATGGTATTGTGTGATATGATATTATATGATATAATACGATATGAAACCGTACAAATTTAATATGATACAATACGATACTATGATATTCAAATATGCAATGTAGTAAAAACTAAAACAGTAATAACAACAACAACCAATGATTCTATATTTAACTTCTTCAACAGTGAGTTTACCAATCGTAAATTAAACATAAGTGATTTTTATACCATTATTTGTAGCATTGGATATATCAACCAATACTTTAGTACGTGATGCATCATGTGTTCATTTTTGTTTATGAAGTACCATCAAGAACAATGATTTGATTTTGTATAAATGAGCATAAATGAGAAAACTAAAAAACCTAAAAAACATACCAAAATTTTTTATTTTGTTTTACAATTTTTTTATAAAAATCGCTACTTTTTATGTATAGAAAGAATTTTTTTTTCAAAAAACAAAAATTTATTGCACATGTGCATCATATGCTTAAAGTTAGCTTTTAAGTTTAGTTTAGCTTTTAGGGTTAGGTTTTTTGAGGGTTTAGGATTAGGTTTTTGGGTGGGGGGAGGATTACATTTAGAGTTTAGTTTTAAGTTTTTTTTGGGGTGGGGGTTTAGGCTTTTGGTGGAGGGTGGATTTAGGTTTATGGAGGGTGTCCGTGAGGGTGAGTTAGGTGGTTTAGGCTTTTTCGTAATAATGCACATGTGAAGTACAAACATCGAGTTGCAAACATTTTCCTGCAGTTTGGGCAACTGAGGAACCGGCTTGTAACACCCGTACCCCCATGGCTCAAAGATGTCTCAGGGCGATCCTCCAACTTCATAAACTGAGACATCTGTGTGGCTGCCAAATGGGCGTAGCAAATAGGAGCAACTGTATAATTCAAAGCAAGAAAAAAGAACAAAATTAGATTTATACAAAACACATAAATTCCGAATTCCTAAGTTACAATATAATATTTATCAACTAATCAGAGCCAAAATACCAGTTTGAAAATATATTCACTGAATTAAAAATTAAAATTCCTTTGTTTTCTATATCTAATTGAAATTATTATATTCAAAACCATAAAGGGTACTCACTTCATTATGCCTTCATCCTCAGTGTCGAAAACCCTCTTAAACAGAGAGTCAACCATCTCAAGTTTTGGAGACTGAGTACGAACAGAAGCTCTGTAACGCGAGGTTGATGGCCAGTGGCGTGACTGGTATGGCATTTAGAGGATCTACACAAAACTGCAACTAGTATGACTTTTATTTTTTTCCGAAATTTGAAAGGATGTTTTGTTTTTATTTGGTATGATTGAATCTTTAGGAACCGATTGTAATGTATGAAATGGCCTTCATCAATGGTGAAAACCGAGTTATAAACAAACAGTCCATAAAGTTGCAGGTAACAATGAAGTAGAAAGAAACCCTATGAACTATCAACATGTTATGACCCGATCTTGACACAATGGCCAAAGATCTGGGTTTCATGTTAAGAACAGACAACAGATCTATCAAAAGGTTGAGGCAAGTAGCAAAAGTGAAAAAGAAAAGAAGATGATTTTGAAATGTAAGAAATGATTTTTATTGGGAAATCGATATACAATTGGAATAAACTAAAAGAAAATTTCTGATGAATGAAATCGAATGTGCATCTCTGATCTCTGCCCCCAACCCTATTTATAGAAGGAGTGCCCAGTATCCCTACACCAACCTCACATATTTTCAAATAGACCCCAACTCTTATACGCAAATACACTTTTGGTCAAGGCTAAGAAGTTCAAATATAATTTCATGATTTTTCAATGAGAACATTCAACGTTAATATTTTGGCACTAATGCAAATATTGAATTTTTAGAGCTATCTATGATTTTTAGTTTACTATTAAGTCTGTAAAAGCTACTGATGCTAAGGTCGTAAGTATTTTAAAACCAAGTATGCATTTCAAGTAGATGTTTTTTTAGTTAAATTCAATCAAATAAGTTCCATAAAACGGTTATTGTGGTCAAATTATATTTAATTTTGATCGGAGAACTTTACTACTAAGACAATAAGGTGCAGTGTAGCATAAAAGGAGTGGGGTTTGATCCCGGGAAAGCTTAAATATGGTACGTAACTTACTAATTATTATGTCTATCACCAATACAATAGTGCTTGTTGTTCGAAAAGCTAACTCGAAATGGACGTAATTACCTTTTGGTTGCATATAACACCCTCTTGATCTGTTTATAAGATCATAAAATTTATACAACTAAATTAAGACTACCTAATTGTGACGGTTTATCTTAAGTACTTTTTTAGAAACAATTATGATGGAACTCATTGATTTCCATATTTTAAGTACCAGTTACGATCTTGGCACATGGACTTCGCTTGAGATCCTTATATTTTAATGGGATCATCTGTGTGAAATCCAAACTCACATTCACCAAAGTAGAATAATATAAGATCTAGTAACGTTCAAAACTTGTGACATGCATCTCTAATTCAAGGGAACATATGCAAACCACATGTCGCTTTATCCCAAATTTCACAAAAATGGAATAGAGCGAACAATAAGCACCATCTGTTTGATCTCAAGATTTACACAACTAAATTTAACTACATAATTGTGACGGTTTAACTTAAATTCCATATAAACTCGTGCATTATTAGAAACTATCAAGATGCAACATTGTGTGTTCATTTCCATTTTTTAAGTACCAGCAAGATGATATTACGATCTAGGGACATAGACCTTTATTTGAGATATCTATATTTTCTTTATCCCAATGTATGAGTGTTGTACAAACTCACATCCACTAAACTAGAATTATATGAGGGTTTGTAACGTTCAAGGCTCGTGACACGCATCTCAAGTATTCAATGGAACATATGCAAACTGTATGTTGCTTACGTACATTCAACCTAATGTGGTGAAGCGACAAGAGGTAGGCCAACAAACCAACTTATCATCTCATATTTCCAATCTACTTATAATCCAAACAAGAGAAACAAGCTTCCCATCCTATGTAATAATCGAAGTAAATCCTATGAGAATATTATCTGTTTTACCCTCGGTGGGTTACCTATCTAGAAACTAATAAATTTTTTACCTAACGAATTGTTTGCCTCGGCAAAACGCGTCCTAGTAGAGAAAGTTTCCACTCCATTATAAGGAAAGCTTTCATCCCCCTAAACTAATGTTAAGAACAGACAACAGATCTATCAAAAGGTTGAGGCAAGTAGCAAAAGTGAAAAAGAAAAGAAGATGATTTTGAAATGTAAGAAATGATTTTTATTGGGAAATCGATATACAATTGGAATAAACTAAAAGAAAATTTCTGATGAATGAAATCGAATGTGCATCTCTGATCCCTGCCCCCAACCCTATTTATAGATGGAGTGCCCAGTATCCCTACACCAACCTCACATATTTTCAAATAGACCCAACTCTTATTCGCAAATACACTTTTGGTCAAGCCTAAGAAGTACGAATATAATTTCATGATTTTTCAATGAGAACATCAAACGTTAATATTTTGGCACTAATGCCAATATTGAATTTTTAGAGCTATATATATATATAGATATATGATTTTTAGTTTACTATTAAGTCTGTAAAAGCGATTGATGCTAAGGTCGTAAGTATTTCAAAACCAAGTATGCATTTCAAGTAGATTTTTTTTAGTTAAATTCAATCAAATAAGTTCCATAAAACGGTTATTGTGGTCAAATTATATTTAATTTTGATCGGAGAACTTTACTACTAAGACAATAAGGTGTAGTGTAGTATAAAAGGAGTGGGGTTCGATCCCCTTGTAAGCTTAGTCATTCAAAAAAATTATTATGACAATATAGTACGTAACTTACTAATTATTATGTCTATCACCAATACAATAGTGCTTGCTTGTTCGAAAAGCTAACTTGAAATGGACGTAGTTTCCTTTTGGTTGCATATGACACCCTCTTGATCCGTTTATAAGATCTCAAAATTTGCACAACTAAATTAAAACTAACTAATTGTGACGGTTTATCTTAACTTCTATATAACTCGTACTTTTTTAGAAACAGTTATGACGGAACTCATTGATTTCCGTATTTTAAGTACCAGTTATGATCTTGGCACATGGACTTCACTTGAGATCTTTATATTTTAATGAGAATATCTGTGTGAAATCCAAACTCACATTCACCAAAGTAGAATAATATGAGATCTAGTAACGTTCAAAACTTGTGACAGGCATCTCTAATATTCAACAGAACATATGCAAACCACATGTCGCTTTATCCCAAATTTCACATCTCTAGTAACTCTTATGTTGTTTTTTTTTTAATCTTTTATGTTGTTTTTTTTTTCTACTTTTTATTTGTAACTTTTATATGTAATATGATACATACAATACAATACGATATGATTTGATATAATATGATACATACCATTCAATACAAATGTGATATGATATGATATGATATGATATGATATGATATGATATGATATGATATGATACGGTACCATACAAAATAATAGACTACAATACTAACAAACAATGATTATTGATATTATTCATTTTTGTCAAATTGTAAATAAGACTAGAATTTATAACATCTTAAAATTAGAAAAATGTTAATTCCATGGCAACTCAACATAATTGTTTTTAAAACCCGCTTCAAAATGGTAACACACACTATTTGTACTAATTACAGTTAGTAAGTTAGTATGGAGGGTTTAAATGAATTTCAGGATGATAGAAAATGGCTATTTAATACAAAAGTTTTAAAAAAAACTGCAAACTACCATCAAGCTTTAAACAAAAAGATTTTATGTATGATCATTGGTTTAAACGAATTGTACAACAAATTGTGCAAATCATAAAGGGAATCTGAAATTAATGAACAAAATATGCTGTAAAAATATGATGTGCTCTTGTTTGATTTAATGAAAATTTATTCTTAATTAATTAAGATTTTATGTCCGATGTTCGTTTTAAGTTTTAAATGAATAATCCGAGAAAAAAAACGTCACTTAAAAACATGTTTGTATACAATCATAACCAAACAATGTAGGAATCTCATAAAATACATTCTTTTGTAAACCGAGGTGCTATAGTCCAGCATAGTTTGAAAAATTAGAAACAATACCATTCACAATTCACTGTTGTATTTTTCAGTACTGTCACAAACAATTCATTACACAATTAGATGCAACCTTATTCCATATCCACATAATCAAACACCCAACTAATTTTCGAACTCATCGATGTCGATGTCGATGTCCTTCTGAGCCTCCCTCATTTTCGGGGCTATTTCCTCGAGCTTTGATTTTGCTGTAGAATACGCCTCGTCACAACTAACTTTATCAGCTCGTACAGCAACAACTTTGGCCTCGTTTTCTTCCTTGTCCTCCTCTGCCTTCTTTCTTTCATTAAGCGTATTAGACCGAAGATCACTAGACGAAGAACAGATAGCAATTTACCTTTTCTCACAAGAGGATATTTGAAGATTTCGATATCGCCGATGTGAACGGTGGAAGCTTAAGAGGTAAGCCACAAAAGAGTGCACGCATATTATTAGGCTTTATACAAAAAAAGCTCTTGTCAAGCCACAAAGGTGAAAACCAAATTATAAACAAAGAAGCCAACATCGAAGAAAACCTAGGAAGATATCTGAAAGTGAACTTGGTGCAAACTGTTACATAACAAATTCTGAAAACAATAATAGAAGTTTTGTTATGGAAACAGAAGACGAGTCGGATAATGATGTGCCTTTGGAAACAATGACTCGACAGGAACCTTAACCCCGCTGTCTTGAATGGGAATCCTAAGAACTATCAACATGTTATGACCCGATCTTGACACAATGGCCAAAGATCTGGGTATCATGTTAAGAACAGACAACAGATCTATCAAAAGGTTGAGGCAAGTAGCAAAAGTGAAAAAGAAAAGAAGATGATTTTGAAATGTAAGAAATGATTTTTATTGGGAAATCGATATACACTTGGAATAAACTAAAAGAAAATTTCTGATGAATGAAATCGAATGTGCATCTCTGATCTCTGCCCCCAACCCCTATTTATAGAAGGAGTGCCCAGTATCCCTACACCAACCTCACATATTTTCAAATAGACCCCAACTCTTATACGCAAATACACTTTTGGTCAAGCCTAAGACTTTCGAATATAATTCCATGATTTTTCAATGAGAACATCCAACGTTAATATTTGGGCACTAATGCCACTATTGAATTTTTAGAGCTATATATGATTTTTAGTTTACTATTATGTCTGTAAAAGCGACTGATGCTAAGGTCGTAAGTATTTTAAAACCAAGTATGTATTTCAAGTAGATTTAATTAGTTAAATTCAATCAAATGAGTTCCATAAAACGGTTATTGTGGTCAAATTATATGAAATTTTGATAGGAGAACTTTACTACTAAGACAATAAGGTGCAGTGTACTATAAAAGGAGTGGGGTTTGATCCCGGGTAAGCTTAGTCATTCAAAAAAAAAAACTATTATGACAATATGGTACGTAACTTACTAATTATTATGTCTATCACCAATACAATAGTGCTTGTTGTTCGAAAAGCTAACTCGAAATGGACGTAATTACCTTTTGGTTGCATATAACACCCTCTTGATCTGTTTATAAGATCTTAAAATTTATACAACTAAATTAAAACTACCTAATTGTGACGGTTTATCTTAAGTACTTTTTTAGAAACAATTATGATGGAACTCATTGATTTCCATATTTTAAGTACCAGTTACGATCTTGGCACATGGACTTCGCTTGAGATCCTTATATTTTAATGGGATCATCTGTGTGAAATCCAAACTCACATTCACCAAAGTAGAATAATATAAGATCTAGTAACGTTCAAAACTTGTGACATGCATCTCTAATTCAAGGGAACATATGCAAACCACATGTCGCTTTATCCCAAATTTCACAAAAATGGAATAGAGCGAACAATAAGCACCATCTGTTTGATCTCAAGATTTACACAACTAAATTTAACTACATAATTGTGACGGTTTAACTTAAATTCCATATAAACTCGTGCATTATTAGAAACTATCAAGATGCAACATTGTGTGTTCATTTCCATTTTTTAAGTACCAGCAAGATGATATTACGATCTAGGGACATAGACCTTTATTTGAGATATCTATATTTTCTTTATCCCAATGTATGAGTGTTGTACAAACTCACATCCACTAAACTAGAATTATATGAGGGTTTGTAACGTTCAAGGCTCGTGACACGCATCTCAAGTATTCAATGGAGCATATGCAAACTGTATGCTGCTTACGTACATTCAACCTAATGTGGTGAAGCGACAAGAGGTAGGCCAACAAACCAACTTATCATCTCATATTTCCAATCTACTTATAATCCAAACAAGAGAAACTGTTGGTGCACTTATGTCTGTGCTTTGTCTGTATTTTGTCATGATACAAAACGATGTCTTGTGTTAGTCTGAGTTACGTCTTAGGTTTGTTATTATGTGTGTTCGATGTAAGTTTGACCAAGTCAACCATCCTCCTGGTTTGACTTGGCCAAACAGTTAACACATTGGTTGTAAGATGTTTGTGTCGAAGGATGAGTCATCGAAGGATTGTTTATATCCTTCGATGAGCTCGAAGGATAAACCTTCGATGGATATAGATGGACCTCGAAGGATATCATCCTTTGAGGTATATGTGGATCCTTCGATAGGTTTGAGATCGATAGATGATCCTTCGATCAGGCTATCTGATCCTTCTACCAGACGAGCTGTGATGGGTATATATACTCATGTAATGTGTTCACTTCATAAGTGTGTGTGAGATCTGAGTGAACTTAGTCTTGTAGAGAGCGTATTTTCAGTTTGGTCAAGGGCTGTAACCGTGTCCACTGAAATACAAGAGAAAACTTTGATATCTCGTGTGTCTACCTTTCTCTTCTCATATAAACTACCGGTTTGCATTCTAGCTTGGATTCCGCACTTGCTAGTGTGTTAAACATAACAAGGATAAGGTTTGACCTCATCCTCCGAGGGACCTACAAGTGGTATCAGAGCCGTGGCTCTTTTCCTTGTTAAAAACCGAGTTTATACAAGACTTTGGAGTGTTTGGACAAAACTCACATGGTTTAGCACCCGTTTTTAGTGTTTTTCTCGCATTTCTTGACGTAAAAACGTGTTCTAAACTAACCGGGTGTGTTAAAGGACGGGTTGGGTAACTTAAAAACTTGTTTTTAAGAAGTTTGGTAATTTCCGGCCAAACTCCGGCTTACTCCGGTGACCGGTTTTCTGGATAAGAAGTAATATTTTATTTGTTCAAATCTTGTTTTGGTAAAAAGTATGGTCTGACCATACTTTCTGCCGAAAGATTTCTACCAACCCATCACCTTTTCACCAACCTGTCACTTTTGTCAACTGTGTCAGTTCCGATCGAAGGATATCCTTCGAAGTCGAAAGATCATCTTTCGATCAAAGGAAGTTCGATAGATAATCATCCTTCGAACATCCTTCGAAGTCTGTGTCTTATCCTTCGATCCAAGGAATCTTGTCGAAGAATACATCTTTCGTTCTACAGTTCTGGTTCGAAAGATAAGGATCTTTCGAACACTGTTGATCCTTCGATCAAGTATTTATCCTTCGATCCTAGTCTGTTTAAGTTTAACAAGTTTGTGTTTTTCTCATCTTTCGATAAGGGATCCTTCGGCTGGTTGGTTGTTAACCAGGAGAGCCCGAGAGAACTCGTGTAACAATTTTTTCTTGATCAAAAATGAATTCGATGTGGGGTATTCCGATAAATACAGAAATGTATTATGGTACTCCGACTCCGGATTCGGGAAAGTATAGAAATACCAGTTTATCTCCTGCATGGGCCGAATCTCCCGTACCTGTATCTTCGCAAGCTAATGCTATATCTACCGGTCAATGGGCATTCGTATCAAATCAAACTCCAAGTATTCAAAGCATTTTGTTAAGCGAGAGTGAAACGGGAAGTTTGAATAGGCCTCCAAAGTTGATGCACTTAAGTGAATATCCGGGATGGTTTGATAGATTTCATACATACGTCCTTGGTCAAAATACAGAATTGTGGTTGCGTTTCATCACAGATTTTGATCAAACAATAGAGGTTGCCGCTTCATCTGCTGCTACGTTTGCTGATCTTACGGAAGATCAGAAGAAGGTCTATGACTTAGAGAAGAAAGCGTATGCCATTCTTACTCAGGCGTTAAGCAAAGATATTTATCATCAATTTGTCAGTTTCAAGACAACGAAGATGTTGTGGGACGCATTGAAGATAAGGGGCGTAGGAAATGAAGCGACACGTCAATTGAGAAAAGACCTGCTAAAGAAAGAGTTTGATGGTTTTACTTGTATGGAGAATGAATCTTTAGGAGATTTGACAAGTCGATTTAATCATTTGCTGACTGAATTGGCAAATATTGGGGTTGTAACAACTTCAGCAGAGGTAGTGAAAAAGTTTGCAGATGCACTGCCACCTCAATGGAATACTTTCTTGGAAATCATGAAGTACAATGGCACTTTAGCTACAACAAACTTCAATGACTTTGCTCAACTCCTGGAAAACAAGAATCAGGAAGAAACTCTCAAGGCAAAAAGAGTTCCAGTGCCACAAAATCCTGATATGTATTATGGAACTTCTAACACTTCTACAAAACCTTCTTCACACGCTCCAATTCAAACAGCGTTTGTGTCTAGCACTAACATGTATGGCAATCCTCCTCCAACAACAGACATGTATGGAAATCCGCTTGAACCAGTCCCTCAACCAGTACCACAATAGCAAAGCCAACGACCTATCAGAGCAACTGATATGTTCGGAAATCCATTACCTGTTCGATCTACCGGACCAACAGATTTATACGGGAATCCACTTCCTCCTCAACAGCAAGCATGTTATAGAAGCACATCATCTGCTAGTCAGCAATCAAAGCCAAATACAGTACGGCTCGACACCTCAAGTTTCTCTAAAGTCAGTGTTGAAGTAGCAAAAGAACATATGGAGCTTCTAAACACTTTGGTGAGCGCATACTGTGGATTAGTGGAAGGTCAGATTGGCAACATTAATCTGACCCAAGAAGACTATCAGCAGATCGATAAAGAGGAGATGGAGATGATGGACATCAAGTGGGCCTTTGCCAGTGCTGTTAGGCGAGCAAAGGATTTCATGGAAAGAACTGGCAGAACCAGCTTGGAAAGCAAGAAAGACACCAAGTATGGGTTTGATAAGCAGGCTGTTAAGTGCTTCAATTGTGGTGAACGTGGTCATTTCAAACGTGAATGTACGAGGCCATCTCAACATGGAAACCAAAATCCTTTCAGAGGTCAAGGCAACAGGGCAAATCAGAACCAAGTAAGGAACAATGAGCGCACATTGGTGCCTGTCAACAACCAGAGTCAAGCAGGACCATCTAATGCCAACCAGGCACTTGTGGTTCAAGTAGATGAAGGTTGTGATTGGTCAATTCAGCTGAGTGGTGATGCTCCAGATGGAACAGCATGCTTTGCTGAAGTGGTTAAGGATTTAAATCACGCCAGTGGTGGAGAATCTTCCGCCAATGGTGGTGAATCTTCTGAAGATGAAGACAGCTCCGGTTATAGTGGAAGCTCAGATGAAGAATCCTCCACTTCAGGTAATGATCATGTGGATGAGACATCAAGTACTTCAGTTGATGCAGATATTGATGATCTTTTGGAAGAAGCTACAGCAGGAATTGAAAGAAGATCTATTTTGGTGGATCAAGCTGCTTATTCTTCGTCTTCTCTCCATTCAGCCTTTATGGCTAATGTCGACAGTTCATCAAGTCAGGTATGTGTCGATGAACCCACTTCTGTTAGTTGTGATAATTGTGACATATTGAGTATTAAATGTGCTGATTTAGAGACAAGCATGTCTGAGTTGCAAGGCAAACATGATGCTTTACAAGCTAGTTTGTTTGACTTGCAAGACAAACATGTTTCATTGAATGATAAGTGGTGTGAATTGCAAAGAAAACACGAGGCATTGCAAGAGAAATATGATGTGACATTCATTCACAATCAGAAATTGACCGTTGATCTTTCGAAGTGCACTGAAGCCAACATGTTTTATGAAAACCATGAAAAGGAGTTTAAATCGGTAATTGAAAAATTAAAGAAAGATAAAACCGAGTTAACTAAAATGGTTTCCAGAAAACAAACTAACATTAATTTGTATATAACTCGTCTTGAGGTAATGCAAAAGGAAATGGCTTGTGTGAAAACTGAAAGTGAGGCGATCCAACTTAAGCTAGACAGTTATTTGAGCTCTAGCTATGTGTTGGATCACATCATTGACGTACAGAAAGAGAAACGGGATGTCACATGCATTGGATACAAGAAATGTCCACCACCTGTGAGACACAATTATGATGCCATGCCGGACGAGGAGGATAGAACTTTCTTTGAACCATCTGTTCCTCTAGATGTTAATGAATTTGCAACAGGACTCGGATACAAGAAAGAAGTATCATCAGATTCGGATGTGTCAGCAGATACATGTGTGTCTTCTGCTGAACAGAATCAGGATCCTCCAGTTGTTGTTGAGGATGCTGATTCTTCTGATGATGAATCTGATGATACTGATTCAGCAAAGTCTGATGCGGTGATAAAAGAAGAGGACATACCTCTTGAGAATCATATTCTGTGTGATCCTCCGGCAAAGCCCGCTAAGACTGCTGCAACCGAGTCCTCGTCTGCAAAAGAGTCTGAGAGTGTGGATTTGCTGTACACTCTTGTTGGTGATGATAAAATCTATTCTGACAAAGATTTTCCTATTAAGAATGTTAATCAATCATTAATCAGTAAAGTCTTTGAAAATTCAACAAGTAAGTTTTTGGGAAAGACAGGATCACATGTTACAGTAACACAGTGTCCTCCTATTCCAAAGGCTGAAGTTCGAAAACAATATGGAAATCAGAAATTACCAACAGTGCAAAAACAGCAAAATCATACCAAACCAAAAGGAAAAACACCGACTCAAAGTCAAAGGAAGCCGAATCAGAAGAAGAACAAGAATGTGAACTTTGTGAAATCAAGGGGAACGGACAAAATTGAAACGTTTGAAAACAAATCTAACTTAGATTTTGTTAAACAAGCAACTGTGATGAAAAGAAATGAACCAAATAGTTCAAAACCTAGTACCTCGGGATCACAAAGTTCATCATCGGCAAGACGATCACATGATACTTCAGGGTTTGTTGAACGAAGATCATGTTTTGAATGTGGTACAATTGGACATATAATTCGAAATTGTCCGTATCTTCATAAATTGAAAGCAAAGGTTGATGATCCCCGTGAACGAAATCACCAAAAGCGATCTGTTTCTTCAAAACAAGATCCCCGACTTGTAAGAGAAAGGGAAAAGAAACAGAAACGCCAACAAGTCAAGGTGATTGAGAAAGCACTTAAAACTGATGTGGTTCAAAAACAATCTGTTTCAGTTAAACCAGAAAGCACAAAATTTTCAAAAACTTCAAACAATCACGAAGTTAAATTTTCAAACAATCAAACTGGTAAATCTCAACAGACATGGAAACCTAAAATGACCACAAGTTCAGAGGGACCATCACAATTTATGAATCATCAAAGAATAGAAGTTATTGTTGTTGATGAAAATGGAAGACCCAAGACCACAATGGCTTGGGTCCCCATCTCCAACTAATCAAGTGAGTTCATGTGCAGGGTGTTCCAGGAGGAACTATCAGTAGTCATTGGATTGTTGATAGTGGGGCATCCAGGCACATGACAGGCGACATGAAGCTTCTCTACGACGTCAAATCTATTAGAGGAGGTTATGTTGCTTTTGCTGGAGATAAAGGCGGATATATTACGGGTGAAGGAATGATTTCCAACGGGGTTGTTAGCTTTGATAAGATCAACTTCGTACAACAACTTGATCACAATCTTCTTAGTGTTTCTCAAATTTGTGATAAGCAGTTCTCAGTACACTTTGATGCAAATGGATGTTATGTGCTGAAACCCGGCTTCAAAATTCCGAAAGAATGGATTCTCTTATCTGCTCCAAGGATAAATGACTTGTACGTCCTTGATATGAGCCAAGCTATCACAACGTCTGCACAAGCAACCTGTTTCGTTTCCAAAGCCACAGAAAAAGACTCAATCTCTTGGCACAGACGAATGGGTCACATTCACTTACGCAAAATGAATCATTTGGTGTCAAATGAATTGGTGAATGGTGTTCCTCTTAAAAACTTTCATCTTCAAGACGTCTGTGTCTCGTGCCAGAAAGGAAAACAAACGAAGAAGCGACACCCTACAAAGAAAATCAACACGGTGGCTGTTCCTCTTGAACGTTTGCACATGGATTTGTTCGGTCCTGTCAAGCACAAAAGTATTAGGAATGATCAATATTGCCTCGTGATAACTGATGATTATTCAAGATTTTCTTGGGTGGCGTTCATGGCACACAAGAGCGAAACCTTCGGTATTATCAAAAACTTGATCATTCAGATTGAGAACCTATATAAGTTGAAGGTTAGGCGGATACGTAGCGACAATGGTACTGAATTCAAAAATCATGCCATGGCGGAGTTTTGCACTTCAAAAGGTATTCTTCACGAATTTAGTGCAGCTTATACTCCTCAACAGAATGGCGTCGCTGAACGTAAGAACCGCACATTGATCGAGACTGCTAGGACTATGTTGGTAGAATCGCAGTTGCCCATTCCATTCTGGACTGAAGCTGTGTCCTCTGCATGTTATACGTTGAACCGAGTCCTTACAGTCAAAAGGCACAACAAGACCTGCTTTGAGCTTATTAACAAACGGAAACCAGATTTGGCATATCTTGAACCGTTTGGAGCTCCGTGCACATTAATCGATCCTAATGGAAAGTTTGGGGCAAAAGCAATTGAAGGATACTTTCTTGGGTATTCCACCCCGAACTTAAGAGTCTGGAATCTAGAGACTAAAAGGGTCGAGGAATGGTCTGAAGTCAGAGTACAAAGGCACACTTTGCCAGTTAGAAATCCTGGTCAGCCTTGGATGTTTGAGTACGATGACCTTTTCAATTCGATCAATGTTGAAGCCGTTGAAGAAAATGTTGCAGCAAGGATGTTTTTCGAGAGTGACAATGCAACAGATTCACCGTTGGTTCGTCCAATTATTGTCAATCAAGAACCATCTTCGGTGAACAATAATGCTCTCGACAATGAGGATTTTCATGATGCTACCGATTTGAACGAATCTTCAGAGGATGATGAATTTCTAGATGCAGATCAAGAAGCTCCAACAACAGCAGTACATGGTACTTCAGAGGGTACACCTCCAGTGGATGTCCCTAGAACAGCTGAAGCTACTGCATCATCCTCTTCGTCAATTCCGGGTATTGAATTGGTTGTTGATCTCAATCTCAACAATCTGGGTACAAATATTCCAGTTCAAGATAATCCAGAAACAAGGATTCACAATACCCATCCTCAACAAAACATCCTCGGAAATGTACAAAGTGGCGTTCAAACAAGAAACATGTTGCGAAACAACAACAATGCAGGCTTGTATGCGGCGATTAGAGAATCTGGTCAACAAAATGATTGGTCTTTCGCGTGTTATGTCTCACAGGAAGAGCCAAGAACTTGGAAAGAAGCTTTGAAAGATAACTCTTGGGTTGAAGCGATGCAGGAAGAACTGCAACAATTCCAGAAGCTTGGTGTCTGGAAACTCGTAGAGAAACCTGCTGGTTACAAGAAGATTGGTACCCGTTGGGTGTTTAAATGCAAAAAGGATGACCGTGGAGTCGTTATTCGAAACAAAGCAAGGCTAGTCGTTCAAGGTTTTCGTCAGATTGAAGGGATCGACTACAACGAAGTGTATGCACCTGTTGCACGTCTAGAAGCAATTCGGATCTTTCTGGCTTATGCCTCATTCAAAGGTTTCAAGGTATACCAGATGGACGTGAAAAGTGCATTCTTACATGGTGTGGTGGAAGAAGAGGTGTACGTCGAACAGCCTCCAGGTTTTGAAGATCCTATCCATCCCGATCGGGTTTGGTTGCTCAACAAAGCTCTCTATGGTCTACATCAAGCACCACGAGCTTGGTACGCAACCTTATCTAATTATCTGCTGGAGAATGGATTTCGCAGAGGTCTTATCGATTGTACTCTTTTCATCAAAGAACAAGATGGAGATCTTCTACTGGTTCAGGTATACGTTGATGATATTATTTTTGGTTCTACTAATGATGTTTTGTGTAGGAATTTCGAGCGCATTATGCAGCATAAATTCGAGATGAGTGCTATGGGGGAAATGACTTTCTTTTTGGGCCTACAAGTGCAACAAACTGAGTCTGGGATATTCATCCATCAGACTAAATATGTTGGTGACATCTTGAGCCGGTTCCAGATGTCTGATGCAACGCCCATCGGTACCCCATTGCCGCAAAATCACGGAATTACTCCAGACTTGAAGGGTGAAGCCGTTAGCCCCTCATACTATCGCGCGATGATCGGATCTCTTATGTACCTCACAGCATCAAGACCAGATATAATGTACCCAACGTGCCTGCTTGCCAGATATCAAGTCAACCCGAAGGCCTCACATCTTGCAGCTGTAAAAAGGATTTTTCGTTATTTGAAGGGTTACCCTGACACCGGTCTATGGTACCCTAGGGATAATAACTTTGACTTGATCGCTTTCAGTGATTCTGATTTTGGCGGATGCAAAATCGACGGCAAATCCACAACGGCTGGATGTCAGTTTTTGGGAAATCGCCTAGTCACATGGCAGTGCAAGAAGCAGACGTGCGTCGCTACATCAACATGCGAAGCTGAATACATTGCTGCCTCAAGTTGTTGCTCCCAAGTCCTATGGATCCAACAACAAATGCGCGACTACGGTTTTGAATTCCTAACTACTCCTATTTACGTTGATAATTCTGCTGCCTTACAGATCACTAGAAATCCTGTGCAGCATTCAAAGACTAAGCACATCGAAATTAAGTATCACTTCATACGTGATTGCTTTGAGAAAAGGCTAATCGATGTTGCTTACGTCCACACCGATGACCAACGTGCCGACCTTTTTACCAAAGCATTTGACAAATCAAGATTTGACTATTTATTATTGGTAAACGGCATTAAGGTCAAGCAAGAGTAAAACCAACATCGGAAAATCATTTTTGTAAATACCTTGTGTTTTAAATTTATCTTAGTTTGTTGATTTTAGGGGGAGTAAATCCAAAAATTTGAAAATCCAAAAACATCGAAAAATTTCAAAAACACAAAAACAATAGAAAAACAAAAATGAGTTTCCTGGCGAGCAAAAGAGAAAATGATAGTACATCAGTGGTCTGTCCAAACCTCTTTAAACCTAAACTGAAAAACGATAAGCAGCTCTATATAAGATGTATCGGTAGGCTCACAATCATTTTAAAGTGTGCAGGGTGATATAAACTTAAATCGACTGAAGACCAGGTGGGAACCATTCATTGGCATATGGTCTTAGTACCGAAATTTCGTTTGAGAGATTGCCGAGGTTCTGAGATATTCGGTCTTTATGCTGCTTATCATCTGGGTATCATGGTTGTTTCTTTTACCGAAAAATAACGGGGACGCAAGTCTAGATCTTCCATGATACCATAAATACGTGTACATATTGCATTCGACCTCAATAAGTGATCAACAATCACATGTCCTCAAATAAGTGATAATATATCACATTTATCCGGGAGTCAAGTTCGTCTCTTTGCTGTACGAAAGTACTGACCTGTTCACGGACTTGCTCCTGTGCCCTCATGCATATGAAAATCAAGTTCCTCATCAATAAGTGATTATATCACATAGGGCTTGTTTTCAAATCATAATAAGTGAGAATCTCACATCATATACGGTCAAACAGATGGTAATCGGTATACTCACCGGTAAGATGAACCCTCGTGCATACCTTGATACGGGAATGTGTCGTGATGTGGATGAACACCGGTCGGTAAGTATAAATCATACCTTAACGTATCCCCTCGTCATGATTACATCTGATAAGTTGAGCTTAAGTGGACAACAATACCGATAATTGTTATAGGATGCTTATCTTAATGTTAACTAAAAGAACAACAAGAACGTTTTGGCATGACCGTACACTGATATGATTCTCTTACCCTCGAAACTCGCAAAAAGAATCTTTGTAAATATTTATTTAATGCTTTCAGTTTCTGCGTCTTTGTATATATTTATTTACTGCTTTCAGTCTTTACATTTGAAATATTCAAAAATACCAAAAACATTTTAGGTGTGTTTTAATATAAACTTTCTAAAAGCCAAAAAGATTTTATTTCTATTTTATTTTCGATCGTACGATGTTGGAGCTCGAGTCTTCGTTACCTGAAACCTGATTGAAAACCAAAATCGACTAAATCTTCATAAATGGTCGAAATTTGCAAGTTTTGAAAGTTAAAAACTAAAGTTGATAAATTTGTTAAACTTTCAAACTGTCGGACGGTAGTTGATTGAACAATGGTCACATGTGTGTCGTTTACTTATGATATTCCAAGCAGTTGTTCTCATTACGCGTTTAGATTTCTTGCATGTGCAGATTCTAAAGGCAAGGAGAACATGGTCGATGACAAGCTTCGGAATGAAGACACGACGTGAAGGCACTCAAATGATGAAGATGATCGAGTTGCCGCTGGCCATCATCAACACCACAAGGATCTCAAGTTGTAAAGATCAAGACATTCACGAGCATAACTCAAGGGGGAGCTTATGTTAAGGGGGAGTTTGTCAACACACTTCCTACATGAAACGGGGAGTTTGTTGGTACACTTTCTGCTTTCAAGACGTGAAGACTTTAAAGATCCTCCGACATTGAAGTCTTGAAAGGACGTCAAAGACTTGAAGACATGAAGATCGAGACAAAGCTACAGCCAAGGGGGAGTTTGTTGGTGCACTTATGTCTGTGCTTTGTCTGTATTTTGTCATGATACAAAACGATGTCTTGTGTTAGTCTGAGTTACGTCTTAGGTTTGTTATTATGTGTGTTCGATGTAAGTTTGACCAAGTCAACCATCCTCCTGGTTTGACTTGGCCAAACAGTTAACACATTGGTTGTAAGATGTTTGTGTCGAAGGATGAGTCATCGAAGGATTGTTTATATCCTTCGATGAGCTCGAAGGATAAACCTTCGATGGATATAGATGGACCTCGAAGGATATCATCCTTCGAGGTATATGTGGATCCTTCGATAGGTTTGAGATCGATAGATGATCCTTCGATCAGGCTATCTGATCCTTCGACCAGACGAGCTGTGATGGGTATATATACTCATGTAATGTGTTCACTTCAAGTGTGTGTGAGATCTGAGTGAACTTAGTCTTGTAGAGAGCGTATTTTCAGTTTGGTCAAGGGCTGTAACTGTGTCCACTGAAATACAAGAGAAAACTTTGATATCTCGTGTGTCTACCTTTCTCTTCTCATATAAACTACCGGTTTGCATTCTAGCTTGGATTCCGCACTTGCTAGTGTGTTAAACATAACAAGGATAAGGTTTGACCTCATCCTCCGAGGGACCTACAGAAACAAGCTTCCCATCCTATGTAATAATCGAAGTAAATCCTGTGAGAATATTATCTGTTTTACCCTCGGTGGGTTACCTATCTAGAAACTAATAAATTTTTTACCTAACGAATTGTTTGCCCCGGCAAAACGCGTCCTAGTAGTGAAAGTTTCCACTCCATTATAAGGAAAGCTTTCATCCCCCTAAACTAATGTTAAGAACAGACAACAGATCTATCAAAAGGTTGAGGCAAGTAGCAAAAGTGAAAAAGAAAAGAAGATGATTTTGAAATGTAAGAAATGATTTTTATTGGGAAATCGATATACAATTGGAATAAACTAAAAGAAAATTTCTGATGAACGAAATCGAATGTGCATCTCTGATCCCTGCCCCCAACCCTATTTATAGATGGAGTGCCCAGTATCCCTACACCAACCTCACATATTTTCAAATAGACCCCAACTCTTATTCGCAAATACACTTTTGGTCAAGCCTAAGAAGTACGAATATAATTTCATGATTTTTCAATGAGAACATCCAACGTTAATATTTTTGCACTAATGCAAATATTGAATTTTTAGAGCTATATATATATAGGGGACCGCTAAAATGAAAACCACCTCTAGTTATGAGAACCATGAGAACCACTTATTAGCCCTTAGATCAACTTGATGGATAGATGAGATTAAAAGTAACAAAAATTAATATTAAATGGTTTTTGTCTTATTATGTCTTTAATATTATAATCCAAAAGGGTATTTAAGTAATTTTGTTTTTTTTGTCTTATTAAGTTTATTGTTTTTTATTACAATTTTGTCCTATTACATTAAATGTTTTTTTTTTCTTAAATCAGTTTTTTTTTATATTAAACAAACATCAGTTTTTTTTTTCTAAAATCTTTTTTTTTTTTTCTAAAATCAGTTTTTTTTTCTAAAATCTGTTTTTTTTACGCTCCGTTTTTTTACGCCGTTTTACGACCCGTTTTTTACGACCCGTCTTACGCCCGACTTTTTCACGCGTCGTTTTTTCAACGCGCCGTTTTTACGTTAACGTTTTTTACGTTTTACGCGCCGGTTTCTTACGTTAACGTTTTACGCGTCGGTTTTTTACGTTTTACGTTAAAATTTCTACGTTTTACGTTTTTACGTTTTACGTAAAACTTTTTACGTTTTACGTAAAACTTTTTACGTTTTACGTTAAACTTTTTACGTTTTACGTTACGTTATACGTAAAACTCTTTACGTTTTACTAAAAAAAATTTACGTTTTACCTAAAACTTTTTACGCTTTACAAAAAACTTTTTACGTTTTTTTACGTTAATGTTTTTTTACGTTATACGTAAAACTCTTTACGTTTTACTAAAAAAAATTACGTTTTACGTTTTACCTAAAACTTTTTACGCTTTACAAAAAACTTTTTACGTTTTACGTTTTTACGTTAAAAAAGTTTACGTTTTACATTAAACTTTTTACGTTTTACGTTAAAAAGTTTACGGTTTAACAATTTTTTTTTTACAAAAACTTTTTTACGCAACACGAACGCACCCAGAAAACGCAAACTCAGTAGGTGTCTCAGATAGATTGTTATCGTCATCGACTAGGGAAAATAATATAAAAAGCCAACAACATCAAAACAAAGCGTATCTCGAAAAAAAAGGGGTTTGGCTCAGATTTTCCGATAATAAAAAAGGCTGCAAAATGGGGTTGCAGGTTCAAAAAACCTACCCTCCGCCGTCTTTGCCGCGCCATCGTCATCAAAATCAACTTTTTTTTTTCATCATCACAGCCGATTCAAATAAAGGCACCATATTCAACCTATTTAAACATTCAAAAAGGACCAAGAACATCATTCAAACATATTCAAACAGTTTCCACAGAAATCAACCCAGATTCAACAGAATTAAAAACCCAGATTCAAAGATTAAACCCACATATCATTCAACCCACATATCAGATTCAAGATTAAACCCCCAACATACCACCATCAGATTCAAAGAACAGTAGAACACCCAAATGAAACCCCCAACATACCACCATCAGATTCAAACCAGATCATTCAAACCAGAAGGAACATGAACATGTTTCAAACCAGAAGGAACAGGAACATGTTTCACCCAGAAGGAACAGTAGCATCATTCAAACCAAATCAAAAAAATATCAACAGATCTAAACCAAAAAATATCAAAGAAATACCAACAACAAGAAATACCAACAGATCAATACCAACAAGGTGTGGCTGACCCACCAGCACCGTCGCCGTCACAGGGTGTGGGTGACCCACCGTCGCCGTCACAGGGTGTAGCTGACCCACCACCACCGCCTTCATCCACCACCGCCGACCAACCACCGGCCTCTAAGCCACTAACCCACCACCACCGTCGCCGGCAGAGAGACAAAGAGATGGGTGCGGTGGTGGTGGTGGTCTGATTTGTTTCAGGTTGTTGGCAGGCATTCACCGGAGGGGAGGGGGTGTTTGAGGTAGGTCAGAAGAGATGAAGACGGTGGTGTGTTACTGCAGAGACGGGGGGGGTTGGATGCAGGTAAAGAATCGCCGGATCCCCTTCTTTCTCTTTTGAAGATGAAGATGGTAACACAAAAATGAGGAACAAAATAACCAGAGGTGAGAGGAGAGAGAGGGTATAAATGAAGGTGGTCTGACATTAATAAATGAAGAGAGATAGTAGGAATTGACATTTGGGGTAAAAAGACCAAAATGCCCTTTTAGTTGGCAAAGTGTTATTGGTTTAGAGTGGTTCTCATGGTTCTCATAACTGGAGGTGGTTCTTATTCTAGCGGCTCCATATATATATATATATATATATGATTTTTAGCTTACTATTAAGTCTGTAAAAGCGATTGATGCTAAGGTCGTAAGTATTTTAAAACCAAGTATGCATTTCAAGTAGATTTTTTTTAGTTAAATTCAATCAAATAAGTTCCATAAAACGGTTATTGTGGTCAAATTATATTTAATTTTGATCGGGGAACTTTACTACTAAGACAATAAGGTGCAGTGTAGTATAAAAGGAGTGGGGTTTGATCCCCGATAAGCTTAGTCATTCAAAAAAAATATTATGACAATATAGTACGTAACTTACTAATTATTATGTCTATCACCAATACAATAGTGCTTGCTTGTTCGAAAAGCTAACTTGAAATGGACGTAGTTTCCTTTTGGTTGCATATGACACCCTCTTGATCCGTTTATAAGATCTCAAAATTTGCACAACTAAATTAAAACTAACTAATTGTGACAGTTTATCTTAACTTCTATATAACTCGTACTTTTTTAGAAACAATTATGACGAAACTCATTGATTTCGGTATTTTAAGTACCAGTTATGATCTTGGCACATGGACTTCACTTGAGATCTTTATATTTTAATGAGAATATCTGTGTGAAATCCAAACTCACATTCACCAAAGTAGAATAATATGAGATCTAGTAACGTTCAAAACTTGTGACAGGCATCTCTCATATTCAACAGAACATATGCAAACCACATGTCGCTTTATCCCAAATTTCACATCTCTAGTAACTCTTATGTTGTTTTTTTTTTTAATCTTTTATGTTGTTTTTTTTCTACTTTTTATTTGTAACTTTTATATGTAATATGATACATACAATACAATACCATATGATTTGATTTGATATAATATGATACATACCATTCAATACAAATGTGATATGATATGATATGATATGATATGATATGATATGATATGATATGATATGATATGATATGATATGATATGATATGATATGATATGATATGATATGATATGGTATGGTATGGTATGGTACCATACAAAATAATAGACTACAATACTAACAAACAATGATTATTGATATTATTCATTTTTGTCAAATTGTAAATAAGACTAGAATTTATAACATCATAAAATTAGAAAAATGTTAATTCCATGGCAACTCAACATAATTGTTTTTAAAACCCGCTTCAAAATGGTAACACACACTATTTGTACTAATTACAGTTAGTATGGAGGGTTTAAATGAATTTCAGAATGATAGAAAATGGCTATTTAATACAAAAGTTTTAAAAAAAAACTGCAAACTACCATCAAGCTTTAAACAAAAAGATTTTATGTATGATCAATGGTTTAAACGAATTGTACAACAAATTGTGCAAATCATAAAGGGAGTCTGAAATTAATTAACAAAATATGTTGTAAAAATATGATGTGCTCTTGTTTGATTTAATGAAAATTTATTCTTAATTAATTAAGATTTTATGTCCGGTGTTCGTTTTAAGTTTTAAATGAATAATCCGAGAAAAAAAAAACGTCACTTAAAAACATGTTTGTATACAATCATAACCAAACAATGTAGGAATCTCATAAAATACATTCTTTTGTAAACCGAGGTGCTACAGTCCAGCATAATTTGAAAAATTAGAAACAATACCATTCACAATTCACTGTTGTATTTTTCAGTACTGTCACAAACAATTCATTACACAATTAGATGCAACCTTATTTCATATCCACATAATCAAACACCCAACTAATTTTCGAACTCATCGATGTCCTTCTGAGCCTCACTCATTTTCGGGGCTATTTCTTCGAGCTTTGATTTTGCTGTAGAATACGCCTCGTCACAACTAACTTTATCAGCTCGTACAGCAACAACTTTGGCCTCGTTTTCTTCCTTGTCCTCCTCTGCCTTCTTTCTTTCATTAAGCGTATTAGACCGAAGATCACTAGACGAAGAACAGATAGCAATTTACCTTTTCTCACAAGAGGATATTTGAAGATTTCGATATCGCCGATGTGAACGGCAGAAGCTTAAGAGGTAAGCCACAAAAGAGTGCACGCATATTATTAGGCTTTATACAAAAAAAGCTCTTGTCAAGCCACAAAGGTGAAAACCAAATTATAAACAAAGAAGCCAACATCGAAGAAAACCTAGGAAGATATCTGAAAGTGAACTTGGTGCAAACTGTCACATAACAAATTCTGAAAACTGTTGGTGCACTTGTGTCTGTACTTTGTCTGTATTTCGTCATGATACAAAACGATGTCTTTAATGTAAGGTTGATGTAAGTTTGACCAAGTCAACCATCCTCCTGGTTTGACTTGACCAAACAGTTAGAAAAATGTGTAAGCTGGTTGTGTCGAAGGATGTGTCATCGAAGGATTGTTTTATATCCTTCGATGAGCTCGAAAGATGAACATTCGATAGATGAGTTCGAAACATAAACCGTCGATGGATGAACTCGAAGGATATCTCGAAGGATATCATCCTTCGAGGTATTTGTGAATCTTTCGATGGCTTTCTGGTCAACAGATGATCTTTCGATCAATCTGTCTGATCCTTCGACCAGACCTGCTGTGATGGATATAAATATCCATGTGTTGTGTTCACTTTCGGGACAGTGAGACATAGAGTTAGACGAGAGTGGAGAGCACACACACGAGAGCACTTTGAGAGTTTGCAGAATACATCTGTGAACATTGGACTTGTAACCGAACCTTTCATACGCATTAATACAAGTGGTGTTAATCGTTGAATGTTGTGTGTTGTGTTTGTGCTTGTTCTCGTATAAAGTCTCGGTTGCATGCTAGCTTGGATTCCGCACTCGCTAGTGTGTTTGATATAACAAGGATAAGGTTTTATCTCATCCTCGAGAGGGACCTACAAGTGGTATCAGAGCTTTGGCTCTTCTCCTTGTTAAAACCGAGGTGTTCTTGCTGTTTTTCGGGTTTTGAAAAGTTATATTTTTCTGAAAAACATTGTTAATCGGGTTTCGGAAGTTTGTAGTTTTACCGGAAAACCCATTGTATTCATAATATCTTCAAGTGTTCTTCAAAGTTTACATCTTTTGATCTTGTTTAGTTATTTTCGAAAGTTGTTGGTGTATTGGAGAGGGTGAACTGATTAAAATAATCAAACAAAATCTGTTTTTGCAGAAAATGATGGTCTGAACCATACTTTCTGCCGAAAGATCTCACCAACCCATCACCTTTTTCACCAACCTGTCACGCTTTGTCAACTGTGTCAGAGCAGTTCGAAAGATATCCTTCGAAGTCGAAAGACCATCTTTCGATCAGTGGAGGTTCGATAGATCATCATCCTTCGAACCAAGGAATCATTTCGAAACTTACATCTTTCGGTCTACTGCTCTCTTTCGAAAGATAAGGATCCTTCGATTGGAGAATCTTTCGAAATCTTTGTTCGAAACTCAACAGTGATCTTTCGAACACTGTTGATCCTTCGAACAAGCTTTGATCTTTCGATCCTTGTCTGTTTAAGTTTAACAGGTTGTGCTTTTCAGGTCTTTCGATTCTTGATCCTTCGGCTGATTGTTATCCTTCGAGATTTTAACATAGTTTGTGAAAATTAAACTTTTAAAAGGAGAAAACTTATTTTTCAATTTTTAAATCAATTTTCACTTAATATATTAAATTTTCATAAAATGGGAACAAACGGTCAGTGGGATCCAACCGCGTGGACTCAAATAACTTCGACTCCACAATCATCAGCTATGCAATCTACGCAATCTACGTCAGATTTCGACAAAACTGCATGGATGCGAGCTATTGCCCCACCTCAAGCTGCAATGATAACTGCAAATCAATGGGCTTTGGTCACAAATCAAAGCAACAGCATTCAATCTATGATGCAGAACGACAGTGAAACTGGTACAAGCACAAAACCGCCAAAGTTAAATCACATCAATGATTGGGGATGGTGGAAAGAAAGGCTGAGAACTTATGTTCAGGGACAAGGTCAAGATCTATGGATGTGCTTCTTCACAGCTTTTGAAAATGAGTTGGAAGTTGCAGGATCTAATCCACAAACGTACAGCACTTTGTCTGAAGAAGATAAGAAGAAGTTTGAGTTAGAAAAGAAAGCATTCATGATTCTCACACAAGCTCTTCACAAAGACATTTACCACCAGTTTTTTTATTGCACGACTACTAAAAGCTTGTGGGATATGCTCACGTTACGTTGTGAAGGAAATGCTCAATCTAGAAAGATCAAGCAAGAATTACTGAAGAAAGAGTTTGAAGGATTCACGTGCTTGGAGAATGAGACTTTGGCAGAGTTATCTACAAGATTCCATCACTTGTTGAGCGAGATGTTTGCTTTTAAAGTCACTGCCACTCCACAAGAATTGGTGAAGAGATTCGCTGATAGCTTACCAGCAAAGTGGAGCAGTTATCTTGAAATTCTCAAAGAAAATGGTGTTCTAGACACAATCACCGTTTATGAATTAATTCAAAGATTGGAGAATAAGGATGTAGAAGAAAAGCTTAAGGCAAAAAGAACACTAACTCCTCAAAATCCAGAGATGTACTTTGGGATTGCAGGAGGTATCAGTGGAGAAAAACCAGCCTCTCAACATGCGAAGCTTCAAACAGCATTCATCTCAAACACCGGACCTTCAACAACAGATCAGTTTGATCCTTCAGCTTACACGATGTTTTCAAGACCGAATGTGCAACCGACAGCTCAGCAGCAACAACCGCAACAACAAGGGTTTTATGGAAGCTCTTCAAACCTTCAAGCCACTTCCAATCCGAACACAGTCAGATTAGACACTTCCAACTTTTCCAAAGTCAGTGTCGAAGTAGCCAAGGAGCATATGGAGATGTTGAATACTTTGGTTAGTGCTTATTGTGGATTAGTCGCAGGTCAGATTGGGAATATCAATCTAACCAATGAAGATTATCAGCAAGTGGATAAAGAAGAGTTTGAAATGATGGATATCAAATGGGCTCTTGCTAGTGCAATTCGAAGAGCAAAGGAGTTTATGGAAAGGACGGGGAGAACCAACTTGGAAAACAAGAAAGACACCAAGTATGGGTTCGACAAGCAAGCTGTCAAGTGCTTTAACTGTGGAGAACGGGGTCATTTCAAAAGGGAATGCACAAGACCAGCTCAGCATGGAAATCAAAATCCGTTCAGAAATCAAGGCAACCAGCAGAACCAGAACGGGAACAATGTTCGTACGTTGATACCTGTCAACAACCAAGGCCAAGCAGGGTCATCAAATGCCAACCGGGGGCTGGTGGTTCAAATAGATGAGGGTTGTGATTGGTCGCTTCAGCTTGGAGAAGGAGGAAATGGTGGAACAGCATGTTTTGCTGAAGTCGTAAAGGATTTAAAGCACGCCAGTGGTGGAGAATCTTCCACCAATGGTGGTGACTCTTCTGAGGATGAAGATTCTTCTGGTTATAGTGGAAGCTCAGATGAAGAATCCTCCACTTCAGGCAATGATCATGTGGATGAGAGATCAAGTGCGTCAGTCGATGCAGAGATTGATGAACGTTTGGAAGAAGCTACAGCAGATGCTTATTCTTCGTCTTCTCTCCATTCAGCCTTTATGGCTAATGTCGACAGTTCATCAGGTCAGGTATGTGTCGATAAACCCATTGCTGCTCGTTGTGATAACTGTGATAGTTTGCGTGTTAAGAATGCTGATTTGGAGGCAAACATGTCTGAGTTGCAAGGCAAACATGATGCTTTACAAGCTAGTTTGTTTGACTTGCAAGACAAGCATGTTTCATTGAACGATGAGTGTTGTGAATTGCAAAGCAAACACGAGGCTTTGCAAGAGAAATATGAAATCACACACAAACACAATCAAGAATTGATTGTAGATCTGTCTAAAGCAACTGAAGCTAACTTGTGTTTAACCAGAAATGAAAAGGAATTTAAAGCTACAATTGCGTCATTAAAACATGATGTTTCAGAATTGCAAAAGGCTGTTTTGCGAAAACAACATGCTAACAATAATCTTATTGACACAATTGAAAAGCAAATGGTAGAGTTAGCAACCGCTCGATGTGAATGTGAAACAATCAAGCAGAAATTGGAAAGTTATTCCAATTCCCGCTTTGTATTGGATCACATCATTGACGTTCAAGAGAGAAAGAAAAAGGGGGATAAACCATGTATTGGATTCAAATCATGTCCTCCCCCAATGAATCACAATTACTCCAAATTGCCTGATGACGAGGATATGCCCCGTTTTGAACCTACTGTGCCACTCGGTCTAGATGACTTTGCAGCAGGCCTTGGGTTCACAACTGGTACATCATCCTCGGGTCAATCAGAATCTGAGAATGTGACAGAGTCATCATGTGTTAAGGAACAGAGTCCTCCCATTGTTGAGGATGCTGATTCTTCGGATGATGAATCTGAAGAGATTGTGAAACAACAGTCTAACTCGGTTACAACAGATATTCCAATCGAAAATCACATCCTGTGTGATCCACCAGTGAAACCGAGTAAGACTGAAACGTCAAAACCAATGGAGTCCCTTGTTTCTAGCAGTGAAGAGAATAACTTGTTGTACACGCTCAAAGGAGATGACAAAATCTACTCTAACAAAGATTTTCCAATTAAAAATGTAAATCAAGATTTAATTGAGCAAATTTTTGAAGGATGTACTGATAAGTTTTTGGGGAACAAAAGTGGCAAAGCTACCGTCACTCAATGTGATCCAATTCCGTGTGAACAAATTAGAAAACAATCCGGAAACCAAAAACCACCAACTGAGCGAAAACAACAAGTCAACTCCGGAAAGGGTAAGGTACAGGGAAAGAAGGCTCAAAGCAAGAATGTTCAAGCACCTAAGGTTCAGCAACAAAAGGTGCAAAACAAAAGAGCTCCTGTTAAGAAACGAGAACCGAGAATGAACTTTGTTGGATCCACGGGTTCAGACAAACTTGAAACATTTCAGGATAAATCTAACATTGATTTTATAAAACAAGTTAGAATTTTAAAACGAAATGATCAGAATAATTACACCCAACACACCAACGGATGTGATTTAGGTCCAAGCACATCTAGATCACAAAGTTCGTTGTCTGGTTCTCTGTCTGATCATCAACATGTTTTTCCGAGGTTTGTAGAGCGGAGAATGTGCTTTGAGTGTGGCACAATTGGGCATATTGTAAGATACTGCCCATACCTGCAAAAGTTGAAGGCAAAAACAAGTGCTCCCCAAGAAACCAATTACCAAAAACGATCATTTTCCCCGAAACAAGACCCACGTGTCTTGAAAGAAAGGGAAAAGAAGTTAAAACAAAAGAATCAAAAGGTAATTGAAAAGGCCTTAAAATCAGAGGTCAAAGAAGAAAAACCTGTTCAAGCAAAACCTAAAACTGTAAAACCAGTAAATGCTAAAACAATTAATACAAATACTGGTAAAGGACAAACAGCTTGGAAACAAAAACAGGTAATTCAGTCAGGGGGAGCACCACAGGTTCTTTTTCCTAATCATCAAGTGATTGAAATCACTTTTCTTGATGATCAAGGACGACCCAAGTCCACAAAGGCTTGGGTCCCTCTCTCCAACTAATTTTTGAGTGAGTGTGTAGGATATTCCAGGAGGAACTTTCGATAGTCGTAAGATTGTTGATAGTGGAGCATCCATGCACAAGATAGGCGACAGAAGAAATTGTTGCCTTTGATGGAGAGGAATGAGAAAAGAAAGGATAAGAAGACAAACATTCCGATGAAGAAATGATGATGAAAGAATTCTGTTGAATGAAGTTGAAAAATTCGACCAGATGAGAGATGTGCCAAAATTGGTTGTTAAGGTTTTTGATCGGGTCCTCAGGAAAGATTCAAATGAAAAGTACACGCCTGCAGCACGTCTGAAGTTCGTAATCGACAAGGTGAACGTGCAGTGTACATTTCTCCACGGTGTGTTTGAAGAAAATGTGTTTGTTGTTCAAACCAACCAAGTGTGCGGATGCTTTGGCATGGATTGA
This sequence comes from Helianthus tuberosus, assembly GCA_030545235.1. NCBI lineage: Eukaryota > Viridiplantae > Streptophyta > Magnoliopsida > Asterales > Asteraceae > Helianthus > Helianthus tuberosus. The sequence goes on along the minus strand of CM060368.1, from coordinate 19,771,215 downwards.
ACAGCCGCACACTACTTCTCAAAAAGAGTAAGACAAAGACCTTCGCTGGTGCAATGAGGAAGACCAGCCGGAACCAAAGGTTTCTGATCTTGTTGCTGTCAAGAGATTTCTAAGTAGCTACAAAGAATCGACTTTGAAGTCCACACCTGGTGGATATCCAGTTTGGGAGAGCGCTCAGATTCCTGGCAATGCACGAAGCAGTTGCAGGATACGGTTTTAAATTTCTAATCTCTCCTATACTTGTCGATATTTAAGCTGCTTTTTGATTTATTATCTCGAACAGCACTCTTTGGCCAGACAATGTTGTCATGGTCCGCACCGCTTACCGACATGCCAACTGATTTTTCCAAAATTCGCTAAATCATTTCTGATTAAAACTTATTTTGGTAAACGGCATTGAGGTAAAACATGGGTTAACCAACATCGGAAAATCATTTTTGCAAATATCTTTGTGTTTTAAATTTGTCTTAGTTTTTTGATTTTAGGGGGAGTAAATCCAAAAATTTGAAAATCCAAAAACATTGAAAAATTTCAAAAACACAAAAACAATAGAAAAACAAAAATGAGTTTCCTGGCGAGAAAAAGAGAAAATGATAGTACATCAGTGGTCTGTCTAAACCTCTTTAAACCTTAAATGAAAAACGATAAGCAGCTCTATATAAGATGTATCGGTAGGCTCACAATCATTTTAAAGTGTGCAGGGTGATATAAACTTAAATCGACTGAAGACCAGGTGGGAACCATTCATTGGCATATGGTCTTAGTACCGAAATTTCGTTTGAGAGATTGCCGAGGTTCTGAAATATTCGGTCTTTATGCTGCTTATCATCTGGGTATCATGGTTGTATCTTTTACCGAAAAATAACGGGGACGCAAGTCTAGATCTTCCATGATACTATACATACGTGTACATACTGCATTCGACCTCAATAAGTGATCAACAATCACATGTCCAAACAAATAAGTGATCAACAATCACATGTCCAAACAAAATAAGTGATAATATATCACAGATTCTTTCCGGGAGTCAAGTTCGTCTCTCTGCTGTACGAAAGTACTGACCTGTTCACGGACTTGCTCCTGTGCCCTCATGCATAGAAAATCAAGTTCCTCATCAATAAGTGATTATATCACATAGGGCTTGTTTTCAAATCAAATAAGTGAGAATCTCACATCATATACGGTCAAACAGATGATAATCGGTATACTCACCGGTAAGATGAACCCTCGTGCATACCTTGATACGGGAATGTGTCGTGATGTGGATGAACACCGGTTGGTAAGTATAAATCATACCTTAACGTATCCCCTCGCCATGATTACAAATGATAAGTTGAGCTTATGTGGACAACAATACCGATAATCGTTATAGGATGCTTATCTTAATGTTAACTAAAAGAACAACAAGAGCGTTTTGGCATGACCGTACACTGATATGATTCTCTTACCCTCGAAACTCGCAAAAAGAAATGTTTGTAAATATTTATTTACTGCTTTCGTTTCTGCATCTTTGTATATATTTATTTATTGCTTTCCGTCTTTACTTTTGAAAAATAAAAAATTACAAAAAGATTTTAGGTGTGTTTTAATATAAACTTTATAAAATCCAAAAAGATTTTGCTTCTAGTTTATTTTTGATTGACTAATGTTGGAACTCAAGTCTATCCTTTCCAAAATCCTGATCGTAAGCTGGAAAACAATTGCATCTTCATAAACAGTCGAAGTTAACGAGTTTTGAAAGTTAAAGGATTAAAATGAATATTTTTCTAAACTTTCAAACTGCTGTCGGTTGGTGTTTGATTGAGATTTGATCTCATATGTGTCGTTAGTTTAAATGTTAACTATATTCCAAGCGGTTGTTCTCATTATGCGTTTAGCTTTCTTGCATGTGCAGATGCTAAAGGCGAGGAGAACATGTTCGATGAAAAGCTTTGGAATGAAGACACGAAGTGGAGGCACTCAAAGGATAAAATGATCGAGTTGCCGCTGTCCCTTCATCAACACCACAAGGATCTGAAGAATTGACAAGTCAAAAGATTCACGAGCATGACTCAATGGAGAGTTCAATCTAAGGGGGAGTTTATTGACACACTACCTAAGTTAAATGGGGAGTTTGTTGATACACTTTCTACTTACGACGCGTGAAGACTTTGAAGATCCTCCGACATGAAAGTCACAGAAGACGAACCATCACGAGTAGCCTCCATGGGAGTTTTGTTGATACACTTTGTGTGGACGCGACTCGGCTCGGTTCGACTCGGCCTAGAAGACTTGAAGACACGAAGATCGAGACAAAGCTACAGCCAAGGGGGAGTTTGTTGGTGCACTTGTGTCTGTACTTTGTCTGTATTTCGTCATGATACAAAACGATGTCTTTAATGTAAGGTTGATGTAAGTTTGACCAAGTCAACCATCCTCCTGGTTTGACTTGACCAAACAGTTAGAAAAATGTGTAAGCTGGTTGTGTCGAAGGATGTGTCATCGAAGGATTGTTTTATATCCTTCGATGAGCTCGAAAGATGAACATTCGATAGATGAGTTCGAAACATAAACCTTCGATGGATGAACTCGAAGGATATCTCAAAGGATATCATCCTTCGAGGTATTTGTGAATCTTTCGATGGCTTTCTGGTCAACAGATGATCTTTCGATCAATCTGTCTGATCCTTCGACCAGACCTGCTGTGATGGATATAAATATCCATGTGTTGTGTTCACTTTCGGGACAGTGAGACATAGAGTTAGACGAGAGTGGAGAGCACACACACGAGAGCACTTTGAGAGTTTGCAGAATACATCTGTGAACATTGGACTTGTAACCGAACCTTTCATACGCATTAATACAAGTGGTGTTAATCGTTGAATGTTGTGTGTTGTGTTTGTGCTTGTTCTCGTATAAAGTCTCGGTTGCATGCTAGCTTGGATTCCGCACTCGCTAGTGTGTTTGATATAACAAGGATAAGGTTTTATCTCATCCTCGAGAGGGACCTACAAAAACAATAACAGAAGTTTTGTTATGGCAACAGAAGACGAGTCGGATAATGATGTGCCTTTGGAAACAATGACTCGACAGGAACCTTAACCCCGCTGTCTTGAATGGGAATCCTAAGAACTATCAACATGTTATGACCCGATCTTGACACAATGGCCAAAGATCTGGGTATCATGTTAAGAAGAGACAACAGATCTATCAAAAGGTTGAGGCAAGTAGCAAAAGTGAAAAAGAAAAGAAGATGATTTTGAAATGTACGAAACGATTTTTATTGGGAAATCGATATACAATTGGAATAAACTAAAAGAAAATTTCAGGCATTACAGTCACCTCTGTGAATGAAATCGAATGTGCATCTCTGATCTCTGCCCCCAACCCTATTTATAGATGGAGTGCCCGGTATCCCTACTCTAACCTCACATATTTTCAAATAGACCCCAACTCTTATACGCAAATACATTTTTGGTCAAGCCTAAGAAGTACGAATATAATTTCATGATTTTTCAATGACAACATCCAACTTTAATATTTTGGCACTAATGCAAATATTGAATTTTTAGAGCTATATATGATTTTTAGTTTACTATTAAGTCTGTAAAAGCTACTGATGCTAAGGTCGTAAGTATTTTAAAACCAAGTATGCATTTCAAGTAGATGTTTTTTTAGTTAAATTCAATCAAATAAGTTCCATAAAACGGTTATTGTGGTCAAATTATATTTAATTTTGATCGGAGAACTTTACTACTAAGACAATAAGGTCAGTGTAGTATAAAAGGAGTGGGGTTGATCCCCGGTAAGATTAGTCATTCAAAAAAAATATTATGACAATATGGTACGTAACTTACTAATTATTATGTCTATCACCAATACAATAGTGCTTGCTTGTTCGAAAAGTAACTTGAAATGGACGTAGTTTCCTTTTGGTTGCATATAACACCATCTTGATCCGTTTATAAGATCTCAAAATTTACACAACTAAATTAAAACTAACTAATTGTGACGGTTTATCTTAACTTCTATATAACTCGCACTTTTTTAGAAACAATTATGACGGAACTCATTGATTTCCGTATTTTAAGTACTAGTTATGATCTTGGCACATAGACTTCACTTGAGATCTTTATATTTTAGTGAGAATATCTGTGTGAAATGCAAACTCACATTCACCAAAGTAGAATAATATGAGATCTAGTAACGTTCAAAACTTGTGACAGGCATCTCTAATATTCAACAGAACATATGCAAACCACATGTCGCTTTATCCCAAATTTCACATCTCTAGTAACTTTTATGTTGTTTTTTTAAATCTTTTATGTTGTTTTTTTTTTTACTTTTTATTTGTAACTTTTATATGTAATATGATACATACAATACAATACGATATGATTTGATATAATATGATACATACCATTCAATACAAATGTGATATGATATGATATGGTACCATACAAAATAATAGACTGCAATACTAACAAACAATGATTATTGATATTATTCATTTTTGTCAAATTGTAAATAAGACTAGAATTTATAACATCATAAAATTAGAAAAATATTAATTCCATGGCAACTCAACATATATTGTATTTAAAACCCACTTCAAAATGTTAACACACACTATTTGTACTAATTACAGTTAGTACGGAGGGTTTAAAAAATGGCTATTTAATACAAAAGTTTTTAAAAAACTGCAAACTACCATCAAGCTTTAAACAAAAAGATTTTATGTATGATCAATGGTTTAAATGAATTGTACAACAAATTGTGCAAATCATAAAGGGAATCTGAAATTAATGAACAAAATATGCTGTAAAAATATGATGTGCTCTTGTTTGATTTAATGAAAAATTATTCTTAATTAATTAAGATTTTATGTCTGATGTTCGTTTTAAATGAATAATCCGAGAAAAAACGTCACTTAAAAACATGTTTGTATACAATCATAACCAAACAATGTAGGAATCTCATAAAATACATTCTTTTGTAAACCGAGGTGCTACAGTCCAGCATAATTTGAACAATTAGAAGAATACCATTCACAATTCACTGTTGTATTTTTCGGTACTGTCACAAACAATTCATTACACAATTAGATGCAACCTTATTCCATATCCACATAAACAAACACCCAACTAATTTTCGAACTCATCAATGTCCTTCTGAGCCTCACTCATTTTCGGGGCTATTTCCTCGAGCTTTGATTTTGCTGTAGAATTTACCTTTTCTCACAAGAGGATATTTGAAGATTTCGATATCTCGCCGATGTGAACGGCGGAAGCTTAAGAGGTAAGATACAAAAGAGTGCACGCATATTATTAGCTTTTATACAAAAAAAAAAAACTCTTGTCATGCGTGATACATTGCGTCAAAGGTACTTAAAACGTTGCATTAAGGACATGAAAACACACCAGAAGTCATGCTTGCATTGACATGCAACTTCTTCTACAACACCCAAATTAATTACCCTATGAACGGTCAACATGTTATGAACCGATCCCAATACACCGACCAAAGATCAAACATAGATACAACAAAAACAGATTGAAAAGACAAAATTCAGAAACTTTTGTCAATTCAGGATTTTTTTGCTTCAATAGATTAAAGATCGATCTATCAAGGTGGAGGCAAGTAGCAAAAGGGAAACCAAAAAGACTATGATTTTGAAATGTATGAAACGATTTTGATTGAGAAATCGATATACAATTGAAATGAACTAACAGAAAGATTCAGCCATTACAGCCGCCGCTGATGAATGAAATTGAGAGTGCATCCCAAACCCTATTTATAGAAAGTGGGGGTGCCTCAAAACCCTAATCTAACCTCACATATTTTCAAATAGACCCCAGTAATTACGTCCCTGAGAACATCCAGATGTTAATAATTTGGCACTGATATTAATACGTAATGTGTTTACAAGCCAAATACATATTTAGATTTTAGAGCTAATGAATTTTACTTTACTATGATAAATGTAAAACGCTACAGGGTGTTTAGGTAGCAAGCTCCTTTGGCTTGTATTCCGGTGGTTGATCGAGTGGCCCTTTTTTACTTTTGTTAAAATTAATAGGTGTTCCATTGGGCGTGGTAGTTCTTTTGGTTTCATAAATTACTCGGTAATTATTTCCATCAATGGTTGTCTGTTGGCGGTTATCACCTTGTTGGGTTGCTTCTTTGTAGTTGTTTATTGAATGAACGTTTTTCTATATAAACTCGTGCTTTACTAGAAACTATCATGATGCAACATTGTGCGTTAATTTCCGTACCAGCAACGATGATATTACGTTTAGCAACATAGACCTTCCTTTGAGATCTCCATCCACTAAACTAGAATTATATGAGGGTTTGTAACACCGTCACATGCATCTCCTCCGGTATGGCGGTATTAAATATGAAAACTTTATGTCGCTCACGTACATTCAACCTAATGTGGTGAAGCGATAAGAGGTAAGCCAACAAAGCTAATAAACCAACTTACAATCTCTGTTTTCCTATCTACTTGTAACCCAAACAAAAGAAACAAGCTTGTCATCCTAAGTAACAACCCAAGTAAATTGTGTCAGGATATTATATGCTTCCCCTATGGGTTACACATCCAAGAACTAGCGATTTTGTTTTCACTCAATTAATGGCACTCCTTAGCAAAATGTGTCCTGGTATAGAAGGTTTCCACTCCGTTATAAGGAAAGTTTATTCCCCCTAAACTGATGATGTGAGACTTGTATCTCCACCCCCTTAGGATTCCAGCGAGGAGGAACACGAACCTGACCCTTGGCTTTGGTACCATTTGTAACATCCCAAGTAAACCATGTTAGGATATTGTTCGTTTTGCCCTGGCTGGGTTGCCAAACTAGGAACTCACGTTTTGTTTTGCTTGAAAAACTGTTTGCCCAGGCAAAACACATCATAGTAGAGAAGGTTTCCACTCCTTGTATGGAAGGTTTCGTTCTCTCCCTCAACCGATGTGAGACTTGCATCCTATATTTGTGCAACTTCTTAAGACTTTCAACTGAAAGTCACCTTATTTCGGTAACACTGCCGTCTTTGAACACAACATTTTGACAGTTACGACACAACAATATCTGATGTCATTGTATTTAAGATCTCCCTTATTTCTATCTTATTCATATGGCTATTACAAATTAGTTGTAGTTTGATATTTACAAAGAATATGGAATTAGGTCTATTTTTTTAAGTACGAGCCGGTTAGATATATTAATTAATGATGCAGGTTCATCTTCATGTGCGGCTTAAGCATAACGCATGTATTTAGTGGTCAATGGGGAATCTTGAATAGTGCTTCAATTCTTGATATTAATCTCACCTTAAGGAGACTATTAAGACCAAACAGGTAAGTTACAAATCAGTTTATCATTATTGGTCATTTTGGTTATCTATGGTCAATTTAGTTAAAGCTGCTTTTTTGGTAGGCACCATGTTGCAGGAGCTAGGGTGTATATTATGCTCACGCAACATAAATGAACGTCGTCGCTTTATACATGAACCGTGACCAGCCCTAGAAAATGCAACTAACCAAGTTTATTTAGTAACACATATACACATTTTCACGGTTTCTTCTCTTACATCTAGTTTATGTTTGTGCTATTTTTATGAAATATATTCATGTAATCTCTCTAAATACAAACTTATATCCATACAGGGCCTACTTTTCTTCAACGCTATTTCCTATTGGTTATCCGCCTCATATTGCGATTCTAGCTGTATGAAGGTTTTATGAGCAAAGGTAAGTTTGCAGAATGTTTCAAACATTACAGAGCCGCTGATGAATGAAATTGCAATCAAATTGTCACGGCCCCAGCCCCGGTTTTACCCGGTCAGGAGCCGTGGGACAGGAACACGTGGTATCTATGATGCGACAGCGGAAGATTTTAACAGGATCTTTTTAAAACTCGAAATGCCCGATTATTTTATTTCATAACGCGGGATAAACCCCGGTAATTTACAATAGAGGAATTTCACAAGTAAATTCCCTGATTTATTAAAACATGTTTATTCATTTTAACTGAGCCACCTCTTCAAGCTTATTAGTGCTCCGTAGCACGTTTTCCTTGATTTACAGCAGGTCGCCTGAAACATGTTTTAAAAATATTTTATCAGCGGGGAAATGCTGGCGAGTCATTCAAGTATGTAAAACGACACATTAGTTATCAATTACAGCATAAGAGCGATTACAATGGCTTCTATCTTATTTTTATCTGGCGCCGTGTCACCTGGTGACGATGGTCATACCACTATTGGGTCTCTCCCCAAGTAGTGACGTTTATCACTGTTAGGATTTATTAGCCTAACCCGTGAGAAATTAGTAATGTGCACAATACCCCACTTGCCAGTGATTAAGATAACCACGACTTACTCCCTGTAATTATAACATTTGAAAATGGAGTATTGTAAAATACTTTTGATAAAAAGAGAATAACTCACATTGCAGATTTATACGGGCAGAGTTTAGCCTACTGATTAGCCTTGTAACCTAAATTTAAATAACATGCACACGAACTAGGTCAGTAACTAATACAGCATTTACGATAACTCACGAGATTAAACCCTCACAACGAATGACAAAGTGCGATACTTAAACATCCATCGAATTCACGACGAATGACAAAGCATAACCCTAATGTGGGCAGCACTTAAACATCCATTGGATAGTTTCAATCGATCGGACATTGAATCGTAGCAGTGATCGAGTTAATACCCTGTATCGTAGCAGTGCCTCGCTATTATAATTGTAATTTCGACTTCAGAGTAGCCAAACTTCATTTTTATGAAATGATTTCGACACCAGAGGACTGCTCGTAACCCCTCCTATTTATAGCAGATTTTTGGGTCTCACGCAGCCCGCGTGAGCCCTAAGCCCAACTTTACGCGGCCCGTGAGGCCGCCTAGTCTACTCGTAGGTTTGCTGGGTCACTAGTTAGGGTTGGCAGATGGGTTATACGTGGCCCGGATACTTATCCGGTCAAACCTAGGGTTGACGCGGCCCGCGTAAGGGTCCGCTTATCTTTACGCGGCCCGCCTGAAGACCAAAAACCTATATTTCTTTATTTTTTATATGGATTAAGGTTTCAGGGATCCAGGTTTCTATTTACAAGTCGTTTTGGGACATTTTTGGAGGTCCTTACATCCTCCCCACCTTATTTAAAATCTCATCCTCGAGATTTACTGAAATAAGTGAGGATACTTTCTTTTCATCTCTGATTCCAACTCCCAAGTGTATTCGGGTCCTCTCTTTGAATCCCATTTGACTTTGACAAGCACTAGTCGCTTGTGTTTGAGAAATTTGATCTTTCTGTCTTCTATCTGAAGAGGTTTCTCAACAAATTTTAACTTTTCGTTTACCTCTATATCTTGAAGAGGTACTACCAATGATTCGTCTGATAAACATTTCTTGAGGTTGGATACATGAAATACGTCATGTACCCCGGCTAGCTCCTCTGGTAGTTGTAAGCGATAGGCAACTGGTCCTATACGTTGGATTACTAAAAATGGTCCTACGTATCTTGGACTCAGCTTTCCTTTCTTACCAAACCGAATAACTCCTTTCCAAGGAGAAACTTTTAATAGTACTTTGTCTCCGACTTGAAATTCTAACGGCTTACGCCTATTGTCTGCATAACCCTTCTGGCGATCTCGAGCCGTTTTTAGTCTTTCCTTAATTTGAGTGATCTTGTTGGTAGTTTCTTGCACAATTTCAGGACCTGATAATTGACTTTCTCCTATTTCTGCCCAACACACTGGAGTTCTACACTTACGTCCGTATAGTGCTTCGAACGGGGCAGCTTCGATGCTTGAATGATAACTATTGTTATAGGAGAATTCAATTAAAGGTAAATGGTTGTCCCAATTTCCACCAAAATCGATCACACATGCCCTAAGCATGTCTTCTAGAGTTTGGATCGTCCTTTCACTTTGTCCGTCTGTTTGAGGATGATATGCAGTACTTAGATTTAGTCGGGTTCCCATTGCTTCTTGGAAACTTTTCCAAAAATGGGAAGTAAAACGACTATCCCTATCCGATACAATGGAGAGTGGAACTCCATGTAAGGATACAACTTCATCTACATGCAACTTGGCTAACATTCCCATGCTAAAGGTTTCTTTCATAGGTAGAAAGTGAGCTGATTTGGTTAATCGATCCACAATTACCCAAATTGCATCATTACCTTTTCTGGTTTTGGGTAACTTAGTAACAAAATCCATTGTTATGAGCTCCCATTTCCATACAGGCATTTCTAATTGTTGTAGTAGACCTGAAGGTTTCTGGTGTTCTGCTTTAACTTGTGAGCAAGTTAGACACTTAGAAACATATCTAGCTATGTCCTTTTTCATTCCTATCCACCAGAAATTGTTTCTTAAATCTTGGTACATCTTATTGTTACCAGGATGCATGGTATACCTAGATTTATGAGCTTCTTCTAAGATCTTATTCCTTAATTCTCCCTGCTTAGGTACCCAAATCCTTTTCTTGTGGAATCTCCAAATTCCATCCGCTCCTTGCTCTAATTCTTTTATCCGTCCTTTCATTCCTTCAGCAATATCTTGGATTGCTGGTTCCTGAACATCCTTTAATTGTTCCATTAAATCTAACTGTAGATTTAATCTAAGAGCACGAACTCGCTTTTGCTTTTCATGATACTTATGACTTAAGGCATCTGCAACTACGTTTGCCTTTCCTTCGTGATATTGAATATCACAGTCGTAATCACTTAGGATTTCCATCCGTCTTCTTTGTCTCATGTTCAATTCTTTTTGCCCAAATATATATCTTAAGCTCTTATGATCTGTATAGACAGTAAACTTACTACCATACAGATAATGTCTCCAAATCTTAAGGGCAAAAATTATGGCGCCTAATTCTAAATCATGAGTAGTATAATTTTCCTCGTGCTTTTTCAATTGTCTTGATGCATACGCAATTACCTTTTTGCGTTGCATTAGCACACTTCCTAATCCTAGCTTTGAAGCATCACAATATACTTCAAAATCTTATGTTCCTTCTGGTAAGGCTAGAATTGGAGCGTTTGTTAATTTCTGCTTTAAGATCTTAAAAGCTTCTTCTTGTTTAGGTCCCCATTCAAACTTAACTGCTTTACAGGTTAGCTTAGTTAATGGTACAGCTATTTTGGAAAAATCCTTAATAAACCGTCTATAATATCCGGCTAAACCTATAAAACTTCTAATTTCCATTGCTGGTTGCGGAACCTTCCATTTGGTGATTGCTTCTATCTTAGCAGGATATACGTGAATGCCTTCGTGATTCACCATGTGACCTAAAAATTGTACCTCCTGCAGCCAAAATTCACACTTAGAGAATTTGGCATAAAGCTTCTCTTTTCTTAACAAGGTTAAGAGTACATGCAGGTGTTCACAATGTTCCTCCTGACTTTTGGAATAAATGAGTATATCGTCGATGAAGACAATTACAAATTTATCCAAATATGGTTTACAGATTCTATTCATCATGTCCATAAATGTTGCTGGAGCATTTGTTAATCCAAATGGCATGACTGTAAACTCGTAATGACCATACCTAGTCCTGAAAGCAGTTTTAGGTATGTCTTCTTCCTGTACCTTCAATTGATGATATCCAGAGCATAAATCTATCTTAGAAAAGTATCTAGCTCCTTGAAGTTGATCAAAAAGATCATCAATTCTAGGTAATGGGTACCGGTTCTTAATTGTAACCTTATTCAATTCCCTATAGTCGATACACATTCGCATCAAACCATCTTTCTTTTTCACAAACAACACTGGTGCTCCCCACGGGGATGAACTAGGTTGTATGAATCATTTGCTTAGTAATTTATCTAATTGCTTTTTCAATTCTAACATTTATGTGGGTGCTAACCGATAGGGTGCCTTGGCTATCGGTGTAGTTCCAGGAATTAGATGAATTCTAAATTCGACTTCCCTATCAGGTGGTAATCCAGGTAGTTCTTCTGGGAATACCTCTGGATATTCTGATACTACTGGAATTTCTTTAAGTTCCTTAACCTTAGTGTTAATGATTACTGAAATCATGTACACTATTCCTTGCTTTCGTTCATAACTAGCAACTTTCATTACTGAAATGAACTTTAGTGGCTTACGTGGCTTATCCCCCGTAATCACCACTAATTCTCTTGTGTGTGTATGAATTTCTATGGAATTCTTATCACAAAGAATTCGAGCATGGTTGGCTACCAACCAATCCATTCCTAACACCACATCGAATCCGGCTAAATTCATAGGTAACAGGTTTGCCGAAAATTTATGACCTAAAAGTTCTATCTTTATATTTTGCAAAACCTTATCTATGTTAACGGAATTTCCATCTGCCGTTTCGACTGTAAAAATCTGCCTAAGTTTGGTTAAGGGTAAATTAAGTGCTTGGCAGAATGAAGTATTTATAAAACTTTGGTTTGCACCAGAGTCAAATAATACTTTTGCGTAAACGTCATGAACTAGGAACGTACCAGCTATCACATCTGGAATTAGCTATGCTTCCTGAGTAGTCAGTTGGAAGGCTCTTACATTCTTCTTGGTCACTCCTTCTGCAGGTTTGGCTTTGTTATCGGCTCGTTTGACCAGTTTTGGGCAGTCTGGCCTAATATGTCCAGCTTCTCCACAGCTGTAACAGACTGTGGTTTTCTTTTTCCTGCAGTCTTCTTCTTGATGCCCCGGAATTTTGCAAAAATTGCAATATCCTTTGCATCTTCCAAAATGCTTCCTTTTACAGGAATTGCAAAATGGAACAGTGGAAGATTGCCCAGTTCTCCTTCCTTTGAAATTACTACGGTTACCCATACGGAATCCCTGGGTAATCTTTTGGGCTACTTCCTTCTTCTGGTTTTCTTCTCTTGTGCGTACTAGTTCTTCAGTCAGAGTGTTAGCTAACTCTACCGCATCATCGATCGTGCAGGGTCTCGCAGCCTTGACAATATTACGGATCTCGCCAATTAATCCCCAAATGTAGCGAGATATAAGTACCGATTCTGGCGAAGCCAGGGTTGGTACCACTCTAGCGTATTCGAAAAATGTCGAAGTATACCCTCGACAATCAACGCCTACCATCTGATGATTTAGGAATTTATTGGTCATTTGCTCCTTTTCGTACTCGGGACAGAATTTTCTTTCTACAAGACTTTTAAATTCTTCCCAGTTCATAACATATTCCACCGTTCTTCCTTTAGCTTGTAAAACTGTATTCCACCATTCTAGCGCCCCTTCTTTGAAAAGATGCGACGCATACATGACCTTGTCGTCCTCAGCACATTTACTTATCATAATTACTGCCTCGGTTTTCTCTAACCAACGTAGTGCAGCAGTTGCCCCTTCGTTACCTGCAAACTCAGCCGGTTTACAGGCAAGAAACTCCTTATAAGTGCAACCAGGTATTGCAGCTTTCATTTTCTTAAGTAGTGGAGCTTGGATCCCCTCATTGTCATTATTAATATGGTTGCCTCCTCCATTTATACTATTACTGAAATTGTCACTTTGTGTGCGTTTACTAGGAATAATTTGTTGAGGTTCAACAGGTTTCTGAGCAGCTGCCAGGATTGATGGAATAGCATTGGCTATTCCCTGAGCAACGATATTTTCAATATCTTGCCTATTCAGAAATTGATCCTCATGATTGTGCTCAGATTGGTTACCCTCGTTAACTTGTTCATTACCAGCGTTTGCCATCTGGTAATAAATTTATATAAGTGATTAGTATAAAATAATTTAATAACTAAACATAACAAAATAATCGCACATAATCACATTAACACGTATAGTCAAAATTGTCGATTTTTCGACTTCCATTTTTTATATATTATATTATGCATCCATACAAACTGATTTTCTTACAAAAGTTTTATTTTTGGGTTATTACACATACTTATATTTTTATTACTATTATTATTATACAAACATAGTTTCACAACCACACTCCCCCTAGTCCGCTAGTCTTTCAGAAATGATGTTCCCTTTCATCGTATTTCCAGGAGATTTGTTCTCCTATCTCCCGAATCTTATTCCCTGTATCCATTAGTTCTTCGCCAAAATGGCGAAGTTCAGCTAAGTTTTCATTACTCATTGGTGGGTTTGGTGCAGGTTCTGGGTCGAACTGAGGGAAAAAGGTATAGGGATTATTTAGAAGGTTTTGGAATTGCCAATCATTGGTCCACCATTCGTCCATTCCTTGTGGTTGGGTGTGGATCAAAGGTTCTGGGATGGCTGGTTCCAGATTTATTGGAAGTTGGGTTTCAACAGGATAAGTAAAAAGGTTTTCATTGACAGGCTTAAGGGTATCATTGCCAGTATGAAATCTAGCTCTTCCTGTAACGTCATTTCCTTGGTTTGCTTGGAGCTTTCCCCAATTTCCATTCCTCCTTGTCTAAAATTTTCCCCGATCTCAATCCCTTTTCCTTTATCCATGGGATTTTCTATCTTGGGAATTTTCCTAGTTGCTGGTTTTCTTCTGCGCACACGTCTCCAACCCACAAATCTTCTTCTTTTCTTAGGTTTTGATTTCTCCGGAGGTGGAGCTTGAAATTCCATAGGTTCTTCCACATCGGCCAAGTAACCAGTAAAATCTCTGGAAACTTCCACTTTTACGGAATAGAGATTGAGATTTTCTAGAGCTTCCGATAATTCATTCATGCTGTTTAGCATTTATAAACTTTTAGTTTAAAATTTGGTAAATTAATTTTCACAGAATCCAAAATAGAATCATAATTTTAATATTACTTACAAATATCTAATAAACCATTTTATTGAAACAAAAGGGATAAAACCATCCACATGCAAGTCACATGCATATTCCACCATCCTTTTTAAACTCTTATAACTTTTTTATACGTGATTATTTTTTAAAAAAAATACACCATAAAATCGAGTGTTTTATTATCTTTCCAACGATTATACTATAGCTATACTTTTGAAATTAAAAAAAAAAAGAGTGAAATTGCCCGGATAGTCCCTGTGGTTTGCCATTTTTCACGTTTAGTCCTCAACTTTTCAAAATAGCATGTTTACTCCCTGTGGTTTAACAAACTGTTACTCGGATGATCCTCTCAATGGATAAAGGTTAGTTTTTTCAGTTAAGTATATGTACATTGACTAAAATACCCTTACCATAAAAATAATAACTTAAATATAAAAAGAAATTCTTCCTCATCCATCCTTCTTCTCACATACTCTACAACCCCCACCACCACTTGCACTCCATCCACTTGGAAGTTGTAACCGGTCACCATACTATCGGTAACCAATAATCCCCATCGATGCACCGACGAACCACTATAGCCGGAAACACCATCTCTGCCGCCACACACCTCAACTCCTGCTTACAATTGATTGAATCCGACACCATCCTTCCCGACACGACACGACACGACCAGATCCGAATGACCGAATCGACATCGATTGGTTACCGGATCTCTTCGTTTCAGTCACCGTCAGTTACCGACGGAATATCTGGTAATCCGGCAAGTGATTGAGCTTTCATCCCATGGTTCACTGCTGGAGACGCATCCATTCCGATACAGATTTGCTTCACTGCCGTCGTAATCTCCTTCATTGCCGTCAATTCAAACAACTCACAAAAGGTCGACATTTATTCAGTTTGTGTCTTTCTGATCAAAGCTATTTAATTTGTGTCTCCTTCACTGTCGTCGATTCAAACGACTCACAACCCACGTGAGATAAGCTTGTAGCTTTAATTAATTAATGATATAATTATATTTTCATTCTCAAGGTAAAGGCTTAGCAGGTCATGTAAAGTAAGACTCTTAGTCTCTGCAAGTTGAAAATTGTTACATGTTTCCTTAAAATCATTACAACAAAACGATGTTGAAGTCGATTGATGCGAACCAGAAAAAAAACTTACGGTGATGGTGATTGAGATCGTTTTTTAAGGTGGTTTTAGTAGCTACAATTTCTGGTCGACGTGATGATGATGGCGGAGGTGACATGCGATGGTGGAGGTGGTTATGGGTTTGGACGGGGTGGCGGGTTTGGTTGATGGCTAGGTGACCGGAAAGGTGGATGGGTGTGATGGCGTGTGGGCGGAAAGGGTGGAGGTTGGGGGGGAGGTGATCGGCCAGAAAGGGTGGAGGTTGGGGAGAGGTCACCGGAGGAAAAAGGGAGGGTGTGGAGGAGGTAGGAGATGGAGAAAAGGGACTGATGGTGAAGAACAATTGTGGGGCCCACTTATTTTTTTTTAATGACCAATCAGTTTTTTTGTTTTCTTTATTTATAATAAAAGTGAGGGTAGTTAAGTCATTTTACATATAGTTAACTGAAAAAACTAACCTTCATCCATTTAGAGGACCATCCGAGTAACAATTTGTTAAACCACAGGGAGCAAACATGCTATTTTGAAAAGGTGGGGACTAAACGTGAAAAAATGGCAAACCACAGGGACCATCTGGGCAATTAACTCTAAAAAATACATGAACTGGGTGTTCAAATAAAAACGCCATAAAACAACCAGTTCGGAAAAACGCCACGAAAATACTCAGTTGAAAACGCCATAAAACACCCAGTTCAAAAAAAAATCCATGAAAACCTAGTTGAAAACGCCATAAAAACACTCATAGCAAATGAAGGATTTTCCAGTTCAAAAAAAATCCATGAAAACCTAGTTGAAAACTCCATAAAATCCTTTGTACTGCACATGTGCATAGCTTCCACCCAAGAATTATCCTTTAAGGCTTCTTTCCAAGACCTTGGTTCTTCCTGGTAAGATGATGTGTGCTAAACAGACTATAAAAATTAACTATATTAGACTCTCTAAGCTAGACACTAAAAAACTTTAATTCTAGACTCGACCTAAATCACACAATCGGCAAGTGTACCGATCACTGTAGTATAACCCTACGAAGTCCGGATATCGAACCACGAGACTATATTTTTCACGTAAACTAAACTCTAATAGACACTGACAGACACGACTGAAACATGTTTAATTGTTTTGGGGGGGGGGGGGGGGTTACGGAAAATCTAAGGAAATCTATTTAAACTAAATATTAAACTAAAACTAGACTAATACGAAAGAAGACGAAGGCTTTTCTTATATGATGAACGAGACCACCTAGACTAGAATCCTTGATTGATTTTAAGAATTACCGATTAAGTTAGATGCATGATTTATGGAACCGGGACCTTAAAGTACTAAACCTATTAAGACACCAACTAAGCCCCTCAACCCTTCTCAAGGTGAAACTTATGGCCTACCTAGGCTGTTAATCCTACCGGTTATTAGACGTCTTTCCGGTTGTCTAATTATTGTGTAAGTACCCTAATGTTGACCTACTCTTCCAATCATAGATCTAGGGTAGTTTAGGTTCTTAATTTAACTTGATAGACTAATAAACTGAAGAAACACTAGATAAATGGTCGGAACCGAGATATCTAGGGGGTTTGAATCCGCATAAAAAGGTTAGCTCTCACTCGATTTGATTCAGTTGCAGCTGACCTTCTTCTTCGAAGCTCTGCAAAAAAGAGCACCGTTAGCCTCGCCAAGGGGAGAAGAGGGTTCTCTCCTTGACCCGACTCCGGTGTGAGAATAAGTATTGATAATGAAGAAGAAGGAGTATTTGAATAGTGTGAATAGTCTGATTTCATACCTGAACAGTTCTCGTATTTATAACCGGGAGTTTGGGAGGGAAAACCTGTTATTGAAAAGATGACGGAAGATGCTAACGCCGTGACGGTTACATTTTCTTCCGTTAAGTTCTTTGATCTGATGTCAAGTTGTCTTGATCCGATGTGAATGCACACGGATTGTGGTTAGATCAGAGGCTGGGGATTTGCCACGTGTAATGTGATCAAGTGGTGATTACCCTTTAAGTGCATGCCTTCGTTGTGATTTCAGGGGCGTCTGTGATAGTGACACGTGTCCAGACGGTTATAACCGTCTGGGTGGTGCACGATTATATTCCTTCTAGAAGATTACTGCTATAATCTGGTGTGGCACTTTATTGTGTGGAGGCAGATGAGTAAATCCCAAGTCTGGGTAAAATAATATCCAAGTCTGGATACTTGGGCGGAAGTATTGATCTCAGGATTTTTATCCTTTGCTAATGGGAGAAGGCGCAAGGATTTATGTTTTCCTTTGGGCGCGCGACTATAGATTGCTGACCGTTTTTTTTCCTTTTGTAAGACCAGTGCGCTGCTGCGCAAGGTTAGAAAGTTAGAAGCAGGGTTGTGGTATGGTCCTAAATACTTATTATGAGGTTTTTGGGACCTTACCCCTTCAAGTCCCCCCCAGTCTAGTGTTGTACTTATGCAAATAAGTGGAGCACTAGACTAATGAGAGGGGAATGCTTTTGGGCGCGAGAAATAAGGAACCTTCTCTGAGAAGCTTTAATTTGTTGAAAAAAGTGAAAAAATGTGACTTTGTAATCATGCTCTGACGTGTAATGACGTCAGCTGGCAGTAAGAGTGGGTATTTTTCTCTTTTGTCTTGAGATTTGTAGTGGCGCTTGTCAGACTTCATTAATGAGGAAATGACCCTGGTTCCTGTAGCGCCGTTTGGATGTGATATAGTTCTGACAATTAATGATGAGTGTGTTTCTCTTTTCCTGAGGTTGAGTTCTTTTATATATATGCATTGGGATGCTTGTTTATCTTTTTAATTTGGAAAAAATGAAGGGAAAACGTACCGTTCGTTCCCGACGACTCTCAGATATCCTGAAGATTCGAGAAGCTGCTGAAGCTCTCTTGCTACTTGCTGCTTCTCCGCCATTGATGGCTACCGGAGAGAACTCTATCCTTGCTGGTCTTTCTATGGTGGTTTGTTCTGATGACAAAGTTCTCTGGCAAGGAAGGGTTGCTGATAATAATATTGCTGTGCTGGATGCGGATGGTTTGACTGCTCGTTTTCCGATGATCCGGGAAGGAGGGTGTCGGTTGGTGTACCGACGCCGGAAAAAACCTCCGGGGAAAGTGGATGTTGAAGATGAACTTGCTGTTGATTAGGTTTTGGGAATTGTATTTCCCTTTCTTTGATGTTTATGTTAGTCTGTTAGTATAAACCTCTTTTTTGAAGATCACCGGTGTGATTATTGTAAATATTCTTAGTTTTTGGTACTAAAAATTTCCAAAGATCATTGTCATGATCTTTTGTTAAGAAGTGTTTTATGTTACACTGGGTAATGTATATTTTGATGCACTACCGTGCTTGTAATTTGCTTGTTTAGATTACAATATGTTGCATGTTCTTAATTGCTTTGAATAGGTAAGGCGAATGAGAGATGGTATTGTGCTCATGTGTGAACGTTTGTCCAAAAGGCCTGATTGTTTGCCTGGTTTAGACTGTTCATGAGGTGTACAATGTTTGACCATATTGTTTTCGCGTGAACCAAAGAAATTACATGCAATTTGTAATAAATAGTGACATAAGTAAAGATGATGTTTGTATTGATAAGAGCGCAAGGCTTTCAATACAAGACATAATAAAGAAATACATTGCCTATATGTTCTTTCCGCTTTTGTAGACTTGGTTTATATGTAACACCTGCACAACTGTTGTGCGTTCCAGGTGCGGGGAACTAAGGTCCCATCGATCCTTTTTAGGGTATATGCCCCTTTTCCTAGGACCTCGTTGATGATGTATGGCCCTTCCCATTTTGGCGCTAATTTGCCTGGCTTTTCAGCGTTTGAAGCTTCATTGTCGCGCAAGACGAAATCACCGGGGACAAAGGTGCATACGCGGACGCGCGCATTGTAATATTTTTCGAGTTTGGATTTGTACCTTGCTTCTGTTATGGCGGCGTTCTCGCGCCTTTCTTCCAGAAGGTCCAAATCCATTCTTCGCTCTTGTTCATTGTTCTGTTTTTCCATGGCTATCATGCGCGGTGATGGTAAGCCGATCTCAGCTGGAATGACGGCCTCAGACCCATAGACTAGACTGAACGGAGTTTCACCTGTGCTAGTTTTTGGCATTGTTCGATGTGCCCAAAGGATGTTGGGAAGTTCGTCGACCCATCCTCTGCGTGCTGTTCCTAGCCGCGCTTTTATGCCGTCGACGATCTGTTTGTTCACACTTTCTACTTGACCGTTTGCTTGGGGGTGTGCGACAGAAGCGAAATTATGTTCGATCTTCATTTCTTTGAACCATTTTTGAAGATCTTTTGAGGCGAAGTTTGTACCATTGTCGGAAATAATGCGCAATGGTAATCCAAACCTGCAAATGATATGTTCCCATATAAATTTGCGGATTACCATTGCTGTTGTTGAGGCCAAAGCTTTAGCTTCTACCCATTTGGTGAAGTAATCAACCGCCACGATGATGAATTTTACTGCTCCTGGCGCGTCAGGAAATGGGCCGACAAGATCGATGCCCCACTGTTGGAATGGCCAGGCGGAAGTAACGGGAATTAGCGGATTTTTGGGTCGGAGTGTCTTTGGGGCGTGGCGTTGACAGGCTGCGCATCTTCTTAATAAATCAACTGCGTCCATGTGCATCCCTGGCCAGTAGTATCCAGCGCTCATTATCTTTGCCACGACCATGCGCGGTCCCGCGTGTATTCCGCATAATCCTTCGTGGATTTCCCTGACTAGGTATTGGGCGTCTGTTTTATCAACACAGCGTAATAATGGGCCCATAAATGACTTTCGGTAAAGGACGTCATCCGCTATTTCATAATTTATCGCTTTGTGTTGTATTTTTCGAGCTTCTGCTTTTCCTTCCGGAAGTTTTCCGTGTTGAAGGTATAAAATAATTGGAGACATCCAGGATGGATTTCCCATTTCTATGACGCTTACTTGCTTGAGATGAATAGAAGGGTTGGATAGTACCTCTATGCGTACTTCCTTTGCTAAGTGTTTGAAGCTGGTAGCGGCTAATTTGCTCAGCGCATCTGCGTGCTTGTTCTCGCTTCTGTTTATGTGGTTAACTTTGAATGTTTGGAATTGGCTGATTAGAACTCGCGCTTGTTCAAGGTATAATGCCATAGCTTCTTTTGCATCGTAATTGCCATTAACTTGCTCGGCTACTAGTTTTGAATCGACGTTAGCTTCAAGATTTCTTGCCCCCATTTTTAGCGCTAAGCGAAGGCCAGCTAGAAACGCTTCATATTCTGCTTCGTTGTTAGTGCTTCGGAAATCTAGGCGTATGGCATATGTGAGTTCGTGATTATCTGGGCTGATTAGTCGGAGACCTGCTCCTGCTCCATCGTCATTGGAAGCGCCGTCTGTGTGTAAAGTCCAGACTCTATCGTCGAAAACGGGTATAGGGTTTTGGATTGCTTCGCACTCTTGAACTTTGTCGATGGGAACTTCGGTAGCAAAATCTGCTAGGACTTGCCCTTTGATTGCTGGTCTTGTTCTATAGAAGATATTGTATCCTCCCAGCTCAATGGCCCATTTAGCCAACCTTCCCGCGACGTCGGGTTTGGATAAAATCTGGCCCAAATGATAATTGGTGAGAACTGTGATGACGTGGCCCGAAAAATATCTGCGCAGTCGTCGTGATGCGTGTACTAGTGCAAGGACTAGTTTTTCTATCATTGAGTAACGAGTTTCCGGACCGGTGAGCATTTTGCTTATATAATAGATTGGAGTCTGAATGTTTTCGCGTTCTACCATCAGCACTACCCCGACCGCTACTTCCGCAGCAGATAGATATAATATTAGTGGTTCTTTTTCTTTTGGCGCGGTCAGCGTTGGTAGCTGGATTAAACATTCTTTCATTTGCTTGAACGCTACTTCCGCTTCAGCTGTCCATTGAAAGTCGGTTTTCTTTGCGCAATTTCGTAGCGTGCTGATGAATGGATAAGACTTTGCTGCGTGAT
Source organism: Helianthus tuberosus (assembly GCA_030545235.1). Classification (NCBI taxonomy): domain Eukaryota; kingdom Viridiplantae; phylum Streptophyta; class Magnoliopsida; order Asterales; family Asteraceae; genus Helianthus; species Helianthus tuberosus. The sequence goes on along the minus strand of CM060368.1, from coordinate 19,749,439 downwards.
TAGCCAAAAATCTGTTCAAGGCTGCCAAACGCCCGGCGAGCCTTTGCATTTCTTTGACTGTTGCTGGTGACGGCATTAGCTGAATAGCCTGCACTTTTTCTGGATTTACTTTAAAGCCATCTCTTGTGACTATGAAACCCAAAAATTTTCCTTCTTCCATGCCGAAGGAGCATTTTGTTGGGTTGAGTTTTAAATTCACACTGCGCAGAAAGTCGAATGTGCGCTGAATATTGTTGAGCATCGAATCTTCCTCATGGCTCATGATGACAAGGTCATCCATGTACACTTCAACTGTCTTGCCGATGTCGCTGTTGAAAACTGTGTCCATTAATCTCTGGTAAGTTGCGCCGGCATTGCGCAAACCAAAAGGCATTTTGGTGTAGCAGAAGATGCCTTTATCAGTGCGGAATGCGGTCTTATCTTCGTCCTCCTCTTTCATTTGGACTTGATGATAGCCTTTGTAGCAGTCGAGAAAACATTTCCATCTGAATGATGCTAGGGAGTCGACTTTTTTATCTATCTCCGGCAGTGCATAGCAATCTTTCGGACATGCTTTGTTGAGGTCTTTGAAGTCGACACACATTCTCCAGCCACCACTGTGTTTCTGTACCATTACAGGATTAGCAACCCATGTATGGTATTTGACTTCTCGTAGGATTCCTGCGTTGAGTAGTTCTGCCACTTGTTCGTCCATGGCTTTTGCTTTTTCTTCACTAAAGCTGCGCCTCCCCTGAGCAACAGGTTCCGCTGATGGTTTTATATTTAGGCAATGCTGCGCTATGTCGTGCGGGACCCCAGTCATGTCTGTTGGGCACCAGGCGAATATATCTTTGTTGTTAGACATCAATTCTTTGAGTTGTGTTCGTGTTGCTGGTGAAATGGCGTGTCCCAGCAGGATGGTCTGCTCTGGGTATTCGTTGTTCAGGACCCATTTTTCTGGTTCGTTTGATGTCGAAGGTTTGACTGCCTTTGTTGGTGGTTCATCGTCCACATACATGACTTCTTTACTTGAGTATAGAATTGCAACACCGGTTTTCGTTGGAAATCCACATGCAGCATGTGGGATAGAAGTGATCATGCTAAATTCTCTTTGTGACCTTCTTCCGAGCAGGATATCATGGCGTGATGTTGCCGGCATGACCATGAAATTGACTGTGACGGTTCGTGAATGCTCGCCATCCGATAAAGTCACAGGGAAAGCTATTTGTCCTAATGGGAATACAGCTTCGTTGCAGAATCCGGTGAGGGGAAAATCGACCGGTTCCAGGCGTGCTTTGTCTTCTGGGTCCAGCTGTTTGAAACATTGCTCATATATGATGTCCATCGAGCTTCCTGGATCTATAAACATATAATCCGTTCGGTAATGTCCGAAGATACCAGTAATAATCACTGGTCGTTCTTCCTGAGGGCCCCCAGGAACAACAGGAAACACAACTTGCTGTTCCCTCCAATGTTGATCGTAGTTTCGTTTATTTGGCCTTCGTGACGGACCTCCTTGAATCATGTTTGTTTGTTTGGTTTGTATTTCAATGGTACGATGAGATTGGATGTCCCCCTGACGTGGTGTTGGTGGGTCCAATACTGTAGTGATGATTTCTCCTCCAGATCTGACGTTTGGGGACTCAGATCTGGTGATTTGCACAATGATTGTGTTTAAAGCAGCTTGGCATCTGCTTAACCAATGTTCTGGGGATCTTTTTATGATTAGATCTAAGAAAATTCTCCCTTTCTGAGTGACTGTTGTCTCTGTTTTTTCTCATGATTTCATTGATCTGAGTATTTTGGGTTGTAGAACCTTCAGATCGAGGATCTGATAGGTGATATAATGAATTTTCTGTCATGCTAAGAACAGAGTATGAGATGAACTGAATCGAAACGAGATAAAAACTAGAAAACAGAGGAATCGGTGGGCGCCAATGAAGAAACACTAGATAAATGGTCGGAACCGAGATATCTAGGGGGTTTGAATCCGCATAAAAAGGTTAGCTCTCACTCGATTTGATTCAGTTGCAGCTGACCTTCTTCTTCAAAGCTCTGCAAAAAAGAGCACCGTTAGCCTCGCCAAGGGGAGAAGAGGGTTCTCTCCTTGACCCGACTCCGGTGTGAGAATAAGTATTGATAATGAAGAAGAAGGAGTATTTGAATAGTGTGAATAATCTGATTTCATACCTGAACAGTTCTCGTATTTATAACCGGGAGTTTGGGAGGGAAAACCTGTTATTGAAAAGATGACGGAAGATGCTAACGCCGTGACGGTTACATTTTCTTCCGTTAAGTTCTTTGATCTGATGTCAAGTTGTCTTGATCCGATGTGAATGCACACGGATTGTGGTTAGATCAGAGGTTGGGGATTTGCCACGTGTAATGTGATCAAGTGGTGATTACCCTTTAAGTGCATGCCTTCGTTGTGATTTCAGGGGCGTCTGTGATAGTGACACGTGTCCAGACGGTTATAACCATCTGGGTGGTGCACGATTATATTCCTTCTAGAAGATTACTGCTATAATCTGGTGTGGCACTTTATTGTGTGGAGGCAGATGAGTAAATCCCAAGTCTGGGTAAAATAATATCCAAGTCTGGATACTTGGGCGGAAGTATTGATCTCAGGATTTTTATCCTTTGCTAATGGGAGAAGGCGCAAGGATTTATGTTTTCCTTTGGGCGCGCGACTATAGATTGCTGACCGTTTTTTTCCTTTTGTAAGACCAGTGCGCTGCTGCGCAAGGTTAGAAAGTTAGAAGCAGGGTTGTGGTATGGTCCTAAATACTTATTATGAGGTTTTTGGGACCTTACCCCTTCATAAACCGACGGGGCAACTAAGGCACGACCCTTCCCAATGACGGTCTAAAGCAATTCGCCTGGTAAGACCTATCAATAGCCCCGCACCTTCCAGCTATTGGGACTAGTAGAACACTAAAATCTAGTAAATCACTAACAATTACTTCTAGGGTTATTTGCGCAATTTCACCCTAAAGAGTTAAGATTTCTTACGTGATATAGACACTCACCAAAATCCTAAACCCTAGCACGACTCTATTATGTGATAAAGACCGTCACCAAGAATCATACGAAGCAAGTGAAAGTAATAAACCAAATTAAAGTATGGACGCACATCAAATCAATAGACCAAACCTTTTACTAAACACAATCAATCCATAATATTCATGAAAATAACGAAAAAGGTAAAAACTTCATATCAATCCATTCATCAAAGTCTAGGTGGCTTAAAAGTTTAGCCGAGCATGTTAAATAATGAAAACAAATCAAAGATGTCTAAACAAGAATTCATGGTAACAAGTTTCGTAAGAGAAATCAAAAACAAAGAACTAGAAAACCCGTGTAGGCTTCGATCCTTCATCCCGAACTCGTACCAATGATTCGTAAGCTTCAAAATCTCCAAATCTGCTCTCTGAATGCTCCAAAGTTCGCCCCAGATGCTCTTAATTCGTAGTTAGGGTTAATGATAAGTTTCTTGGGATTTTATACATAACCCTAGCAATTAACGAATAATCGCAGTCAAATACCCCCGTCGCGTCGCACGACGGGTAATGGTCTTCTGTGTCGCGTGACGCGACCACTCCAAATTCCAGAAATTGTTATTATAATGGTGGCATTATGCGACGGTAAGGAGGATCCCTTGTGGCGTGACGCCACAGCTCAAATTCCACAGACTTGCACGAAATTTGCCCAGCTCTAACTTCTCAAAACTCTCACAAATTATTCTAACTCCTTTAAACGTGTTCCGGGACTTGGTGTTTCAGCATTTTGGCTCGTTTTCACTCCATTTTCAGCAACTTTAAGCATCAAGACCTGGAAAACTCAATCTGATCAATAGTATGCACATTCTAACAAAAACTTAAACTAAATGTAATGGAAACTATACAAACTGAACACGAATAAAAGATGCATTTTGCAATACATCATAAGACATAACACGCGAACCCGAAGGCCTCATATCTAGCGGCTGTAAAAAGGATTTTCCGCTATTTGAAGGGTTACCCGGACACCGGTCTCTGGTACCCTAGGGATGATAGCTTCGACTTGATTGCGTTCAATGATTCTGATTTTAGTGGCTGCAAAATTGACGGCAAGTCTACAACAGCTGGATGTCAGTTTTTAGAAAACCGCCTGGTCACATGGCAGTGCAAGAAGCAGACTTGTGTCGCTACGTACATCAACTTGTGAAGCCAAGTACATTGCTGCCTCAAGTTGTTGCTCCCAAGTTCTGTGGATCCAACAGCAAATGCGCGACTACGGTTTTGAATTCCTAACTTCTCCTATTTTCGTTGATAATTCTGGTACCTTACAGATCACTAGAAATCATGTACAGCATTCAAAGACTAAACACATCGAGATCAAATATCACTTCATACGTGATTGTTTTGATAAAAGACTTATCGATGTCCTTAAGGTCCACACCGATGACCAACGTGCCGACTGTAACACCCCAAAATTTTATAAAAGATTATTTGAATGTTTAAATGTTTTAAATAAATTAAATAAGGTATAAATAAACAAGGAAGTTTAAAAAAAATTAGGAAATATGCTAGAATGACAACATGGATGAAACCAAGGGACTGAATGTGTAAAATTGAAAATAAATAAGAAATTAAAAGATGAAATATGGGTGGAGTGTGGGTGTTCGACGCAGGGAACATTCAGGAAGGGGAAAACCCCCTTCAACCCTAGTTCATCAAATCTCTACGAATTAGATGTGATTCTGGGTCAAATTCGAATGCATGTGACGAAACTTCCAACCATCTAAGAGTTTCCTACATATGGTAAGTCAGATTTTGTGATTTGATGCAAGTTAGTGAAAATGGGTTTTGACCAATCAGTGAATTAGTATGAAATTATGCTTGTGGGTGCATTAGAATTATCATTAGAAGATGTTATATGCTTGAATTTGTTCATATTGAAGGATTGAAGAGAAACCCATTTGTTTAGTAGTATGATGTTCTTGAAGTAGAATAAATTTAGTAATTTTGATTGATGAATGTATGTGTATTAGGATAATTGATGAATTATTATGATATAGAATGAATATGATATGTGAATCTAGTTGATTAGAAGAGTTTGTGTGTATTGCTAATGAAATCGTGCATTGAACACATGTACATAAGGCTTAAAATGTTGTATGCACACCAAGTGTTCGTTAAAATGCCTCAATGAAAAACCATGAAATTTTGAATGGAATTGAAGGTGTTGAATTGTTGATGCACTTTGTGTGGACGCGACTCGGCTCGGTTCGACTCGGCCTTGAAGACTTGAAGACACGAAGATCGAGACAAAGCTACAGCCAAGGGGGAGTTTGTTGGTGCACTTGTGTCTGTACTTTGTCTGTATTTTGTCATGATACAAAACGATGTCTTTAATGTAAGGTTGATGTAAGTTTGACCAAGTCAACCATCCTCCTGGTTTGACTTGACCAAACAGTTAGAAAAAGGTTGTAAGATATGTGGGTCGAAGGATGTGTCATCGAAGGATTGTGTTATATCCTTCGATGATGAGCTCGAAAGATAGGCCACGAAGGATAGACCACGAAGGATATCATCCTTCGTGGTGTATGTGATCTTTCGATGGGTTTTCTGGTCGACAGATGATCTTTCGATCACTCTGTCTGATCCTTCGACCAGACCATCTGTGTCGGGTATAAATACCCATGTAGTGTGTTGTGTGAAAGGTTAGACATTGAGAGACAAGAGAGATTAGGCAGGAGAACACATAGAGTGGAGAGAGCACACACACGAGAGAACTTTGAGAGTTTGCAGAATACATCTGTGAACATTGGACTTGTAACCGAACCTTTCATACGCATTAATACAAGTGGTGTTAATCGTTGAATGTTGTGTGTTGTGTTTGTGCTTGTTCTCGCATAAAGTCTCGGTTGCATGCTAGCTTGGATTCCGCACTCGCTAGTGTGTTTGATATAACAAGGAAAAGGTTTTTATCTCATCCTCGAGAGGGACCTACAAGTCGTGGTGTATGTGATCTTTCGATGGGTTTTCTGGTCGACAGATGATCTTTCGATCACTCTGTCTGATCCTTCGACCAGACCATCTGTGTCGGGTATAAATACCCATGTAGTGTGTTGTGTGAAAGGTTAGACATTGAGAGACAAGAGAGATTAGGCAGGAGAACACATAGAGTGGAGAGAGCACACACACGAGAGAACTTTGAGAGTTTGCAGAATACATCTGTGAACATTGGACTTGTAACCGAACCTTTCATACGCATTAATACAAGTGGTGTTAATCGTTGAATGTTGTGTGTTGTGTTTGTGTTTGTTCTCGTATAAAGTCTCGGTTGCATGCTAGCTTGGATTCCGCACTCGCTAGTGTGTTTGATATAACAAGGAAAAGGTTTTTATCTCATCCTCGAGAGGGACCTACAAGTGGTATCAGAGCCAGACAGAAATCAAGGCAACCAGCAGAACCAGAACAGGAACAATGTTCGTACGATGATTCCTGTCAACAACCAAAGTCAAGCAGGACCATCTAATGCCAACCGGGGGCTGGTGGTTCAAGTAGATGAAGGTTGCGATTGGTCGCTTCAGCTTGGAGAAGGAGGAAATGGTGGAACAGCATGTTATGCTAAAGTGATTGAGAAGGTAGTAGAACCCGTGTCTGCTGGTGAATCTTCAGAAGATGAAGATAGTTCGGGTTATAGTGGGAGCATGGATGGGGAATCACTTGATGCTGGTGATTTATCAAGTGATGCTTTAGATGTGGAAGTTGATGAGATTTTAGCTGAAGCTGAAGCATTATGCAAGAGGAGATCTATTCTTTGCCAGAAATCTGCTGGAACTTCCGAGAAGCTTGCTCAGTTCTTCTCTGAAGATGGATCTTTTTCTTTCCATTCAGCCTTTATGGCGAATGTCGACACTTCACCAGGTCAGGTATGTGTCGATGAACCCATTGCTGCTAGTTGCGATAACTGTGATAGTTTAAATGTGAAATGTGCTGATTTACAGGCAAACATGTCTGAGTTGCAAGGCAAACATGATGCTTTACAAGCTAGTTTGTTTGACTTGCAAGACAAACATGTTACTTTGAATGATGAGCGTTGTGAATTGCAAAGCAAACACGAGGCTTTGCAGGAGAAATATGATATCACATGCAAACACAATCAAGAATTGATTGTAGATCTTTCTAAAGCGACTGAAGCTAACTTGTTTTTAACCAGAAATGAAAAGGAATTTAAAGCTACAATTGCGTCATTAAAACATGATGTTTCAGAATTGCAAAAGGCTGTTTTGCGAAAACAACATGCTAACAATAATCTTATTGACACAATTGAAAAGCAAATGGTAGAGTTAGCAACAGCTCGATGTGAATGTGAAACAATCAAGCAGAAATTGGAAAGTTATTCCAATTCCCGCTTTGTATTGGATCACATCATTGACGTTCAAGAGAGAAAGAAAAAGGGGGATAAACCATGTATTGGATTCAAATCATGTCCTCCCCCAATGAATCACAATTACTCCAAATCGCCTGATGACGAGGATATGCCCCGTTTTGAACCTACTGTGCCACTCGGTCTAGATGACTTTGCAGCAGGCCTTGGGTTCACAACTGGTACATCATCCTCCGGTCAATCTGAATCTGAATCTGAGAGTGTGACAGATTCATCTTGTGTTAAGGAACAGAGTCCTCCCATTGTTGAGGATGCTGATTCTTCGGATGATGAATCTGAAGAAATTGTGAAACAACAGTCTAACTCGGTTACACCAGATATTCCAATTGAGAATCACATCCTGTGTGATCCACCAGTGAAACCGAGTAAGACTGAAACGTCAAAACCAATGGAGTCCTTTGTTTCTAGCAGTGAAGAGAATAACTTGTTGTACACGCTCAAAGGAGATGACAAAATCTACTCTAACAAAGATTTTCTAATTAAAAATGTAAATCAAGATTTAATTGAGCAAATTTTTGAAGGATGTACTGATAAGTTTTTGGGGAACAAAAGTGGCAAAACTACCGTCACTCAATGCGATCCAATTCCGTGTGAACAAATTAGAAAACAATACGGAAACCAAAAACCACCAACTGAGCGAAAACAACAAGTCAACTCCGGAAAGGGAAAGGGACAGGGAAAGAAGTCTCAGAACAAGAATGTTCAAGCACCTAAGGTTCAACAACAATGGGTGCAAAACAAAAGAGCTCCTGTTAAGAAAAGAGAACCGAAAGTGAACTTTGTTGGATCCACGGGTTCAGACAAACTTGAAACATTTCAGGATAAATCTAACCTTGATTTTATAAAACAAGTTAGAATTTTAAAACGAAATGAACAGAATAATTACACCCAACACACCAACGGATGTGATTTAGGTCCAAGCACGTCTAGATCACAAAGTTCATTGTCTGGTTCTCCGTCTGATCATCAACATGTTTCTCCGAGGTTTGTAGAGCGGAGAATGTGTTTTGAGTGTGGCACAATTGGGCATATTGTAAGATACTGCCCATACCTGCAAAAGTTAAAGCCAAAAACGAGTGCTCCCCAAGAAACCAATTACCAAAAACGTTCATTTTCCCCGAAACAAGACCCACGTGTCTTGAAAGAAAGGGAAAAGAAGTTAAAACAAAAGAATCAAAAGGTAATTGAGAAGGCCTTAAATTCAGAGGTCAAAGAAGAAAAACCTGTTCAAGCAAAACCTAAAACTGTACAACCAGTAAATGCTAAAACAATTAATGCAAATACTGGTAAAGGACAAACAGCTTGGAAACAAAAACAGGTAATTCAGTCAGGGGGAGCACCACAGGTTCTTTTTCCTAATCATCAAGTGATTGAAATCACTTTTCTTGATGATCAAGGACGACCCAAGTCCACAAAGGCTTGGGTCCCTCTCTCCAACTAATTTTTGAGTGAGTGTGTAGGATATTCCAGGAGGAACTTTCGATAGTCGTAAGATTGTTGAAAGTGGAGCATCCTTGCACAAAATAGGCAACAGAAGAAATTGCTGCCTTTGATGGAGAGAAAAAGTAAAGGGAAACAGAAATGTCTGTTGAAAGAGATTGAAAAGCTTCGACAAAATGAAAATCATTTCAAAATGTGAATGTTCAAGGTTTTTTATCGGGTCCCCAGGATAGATTCAAATCAAAATGTACGCACCTGCAGCACGTGTGAAGTTCAAAATCAACAAGATGAACGTGCAGTGTACTTTGCTTCGAGGTGTGATTGAAGAAAATGTGTTTGTTGAACAAACCAACCGGGTGTGCGGATGCCTTGGCATGGGTTGAACAACCGCACACTACTTTTGAAAGAGAAAGACAAAGACCTTCGCTGGTGAAATGTGGAAGACCAGCCGGACCCAAAGGTTTATGATCTTGTTGCTGTCAACAGATTTCTCAGTAGCTACAAAGAATCGACTTTGAAATCCACACCGGATGGATATCCAGTTTGGGAGAGCTCTCAGTTTCCTTGCAATGCACGATGCAGTTGCAGGATACGGTCTTAAATTTCTAATCTCTCCTATACTTGTCGATATTTAAGCTGCTTTGTGAATTATTATCTCGTTCAGCACTCTTTGGCCAGACAATGCTGTCATGGTCCTCACCGCTTACCGACATGCCAACTGACTTTTCCAAAATTCGCTAAATCATTTCTGATTAAAACTTAATTTTGGTAAACGGCATTGAGGTAAAACATGAGTTAACCAACATCGGAAAATTTTTTTTGTAAATACCTTTGTGTCTTTTAAATTTGTTTTAGTTTTGTTGATTTTAGGGGGAGTAATCCAAACTTTGAAAAATCCAAAAACATCGAAAATTTTCAAAAACACAAAAACAATAGAAAAGCAAAAAATGAGTTTCCTGGCGAGCAAAAGAGAAAATGATAGTACATCAGTGGTCTGTCTAAACCTCTTTAAACCTTAAATGAAAAACGATAAGCAGCTCTATATAAGATGTATCGGTAGGCTCACAATCATTTTAAAGTGTGCAGGGTGATATAAATCTTATCGACTGAAGATTGGGTGGGAACCATTCATTGGCATATGGTCTTAGTACCGAAATTTCGTTTGAGAGATTGCCGAGGTTCTGAGATATTCGGTCTTTATGCTGCTTATCATCTGGGTATCATGGTTGTATCTTTTACCGAAAAATAACGGGGACGCAAGTCTAGATCTTCCATGATACTATACATACGTGTACATATTGCATACGACCTCAATAAGTGATCAACAATCACATGTCCAAACAAAATAAGTGATAATATATCACAGATTCTTTCCGGGAGTCAAGTTCGTCTCTCTGCTGTACGAAAGTACTGACCTGTTCACGGACTTGCTCCTGTGCCCTCATGCATATGAAAATCAAGTTCCTCATCAATAAGTGATTATATCACATAGGGCTTGTTTTCAAATCAAAATAAGTGAGAATCTCACATCATATACGGTCAAACAGATGATAATCGGTATACTCACCGGTAAGATGAACCCTCGTGCATACCTTGATACGGGAATGTGTCGTGATGTGGATGAACACCGGTCGGTAAGTATAAATCATACCTTGACGTATCCCCTCGCCATGATTACATCTGATAAGTTGAGCTTATGTGGACAACAATACCGATAATTGTTATAGGATGCTTATCTTAATGTTAACTAATAGAACAACAAGAGCATTTTGGCATGACCGTACACTGATATGATTCTCTTACCCTCGAAACTCGCAAAAAGAATGTCTGTAAATATTTATTTAATGTTTCCTGTTTATGCATCTTTGTACATATTTATTTATTGTTTTCCGTCTTTACATTGAAAAATGAAAATTTCAAAAAGATTTTAGGTGTGTTTTAATATAAACTTTATAAAATCCAAAAAGATTTTTCTTCTAGTTTATTTTTGATTGACCGATGTTGGAACTCGAGTCTATCCTACCCAAAAATCCCGATCGTAAGCTGGAAAACAATTGCATCTTCATAAACAGTCGAAGTTAACGAGTTTTGAAAGTTAAAGGATTAAAATGAATATTTTTTCTAAACTTTCAAACCGCTGTCGGTTGGTGTTTGATTGAGATTTGATCTCATATGTATCGCTAGTTTAAATGTTAACTATATTCCAAGCGGTTATTCTCATTATGCGTTTAGCTTTCTTGCATGTGCAGATGCTAAAGGCGAGGAGAACATGTTCGATGAAAAGCTTTGGAATGAAGACACGAAGTGGAGGCACTCAAAGGATAAAATGATCGAGTTGCCGCTGTCCCTTCATCAACACCACAAGGATCTGAAGAATTGACAAGTCAAAAGATTCACGAGCATGACTCAATGGAGAGTTCAATCTAAGGGGGAGTTTGTCAACACACTTTCTACATGAAACGGGGAGTTTGTTGATACACTTTCTACTTACGACGCGTGAAGACTTTGAAGATCCTCTGACATGAAAGTCACAGAAGACGAACCATCACGAGTAGCGTCCAAGGGGGAGTTTGTTGATGCACTTTGTGTGGACGCGACTCGGCTCGGTTCGACTCGGCCTTGAAGACTTGAAGACACGAAGATCGAGACAAAGCTACAGCCAAGGGGGAGTTTGTTGGTGCACTTGTGTCTGTACTTTGTCTGTATTTTGTCATGATACAAAACGATGTCTTTAATGTAAGGTTGATGTAAGTTTGACCAAGTCAACCATCCTCCTGGTTTGACTTGACCAAACAGTTAGAAAAAGGTTGTAAGATATGTGGGTCGAAGGATGTGTCATCGAAGGATTGTGTTATATCCTTCGATGATGAGCTCGAAAGATAGGCCACGAAGGATAGACCACGAAGGATATCATCCTTCGTGGTGTATGTGATCTTTCGATGGGTTTTCTGGTCGACAGATGATCTTTCGATCACTCTGTCTGATCCTTCGACCAGACCATCTGTGTCGGGTATAAATACCCATGTAGTGTGTTGTGTGAAAGGTTAGACATTGAGAGACAAGAGAGATTAGGCAGGAGAACACATAGAGTGGAGAGAGCACACACACGAGAGAACTTTGAGAGTTTGCAGAATACATCTGTGAACATTGGACTTGTAACCGAACCTTTCATACGCATTAATACAAGTGGTGTTAATCGTTGAATGTTGTGTGTTGTGTTTGTGCTTGTTCTCGCATAAAGTCTCGGTTGCATGCTAGCTTGGATTCCGCACTCGCTAGTGTGTTTGATATAACAAGGAAAAGGTTTTTATCTCATCCTCGAGAGGGACCTACATGAATTGCATAAATAGGATATAGTATTGATGAATTTCGAGATATGAAATGGAATGTGATTGATGCGTGAATGTGACTATTATGTAGTGGATGAAATAAACTAAATAAGAATGAATTATGTGTAGGAGTGAAAGAAGAAGGAGCTAATTCCGGTTCGCAACAAAAGGCTCAAGAACGAGGTATGTTTGCTACTTACAAGTTTGTTCAACACCATTAGTAGTTTGTTACTTTAAATATTAGTTTCTTAATGGTAGTCATTGTATTAAAATGAGAACGCGAAAGTAGAGCTCCGTAACGGTCTGTGATGAACGGGTCGGTTCGGGTTAGAATGAGAATGAATAAGTGAAGTTTTCTTAATGTTTCGTGTAAACGGGTTATGATAGAATGATTTGGAGAGAAAGATGTAACGAAGTTGGTTACATAAACAAGAAAGCCGAGTATAAGAATGACTTAGTCATGTATGGTTTAAAATTTAAATGGTGATTATTGGTTCACCAAGTTCATTAATGCATTAGTTGAAATATGAGTATTACGCTAATGTTGTTTGTTGTGATGGTTGTAGGTAAATCTCAAGTTTAAATGCTATTGCATCGCTCGGAACCGAACACACCTTGAACGCCTTTATGCGCTTCCGCAATCATTGATGTATCATCAATGGGTCAATATTTTGGTTTAATTAGGCTATGTTGGTAGTTATAAACTCTAAACTTGAAGTTGTAAATCTTTTGTTAAACACTAGTTGTAATGGTCGTTTTGAAAGTTTCTAAAGTGTTCTGAAATTTACTATGTCTTTTTAAAATGCGTTGTAGGTCAATTGTTGAATATTATTAGACAGGGAATTGCTTATTTTGCGAACGGGTCATGCTCGAATTTTATTAGACAATAGTATGAATTATTGTATTTTTAGATTTAGAACTTTGGGCGTTTCAAATTGGTATCAGAGCCTAGGTTTGAGGGATTCAAGTACCAAGTGCTTGAACTCAAACCGAAAGCTCGCGCAAGTGTGTGTTCGTTCCGAAGCGCAATGCAAGTAAGTAAATTATAAACTTTGATTATACTTATAGTTATGAGGTTTTAAAGTTTGCATTTAAGAAAAAGGTTAGAGCTGGAATGTTCATTATGTTAATAGAATGTTCATTATGTTACTGAATGTTCATTATGTTACTAAATGTTCATCATTTTACTGAATGTTCATTATGTTACTAGAATGTTCATCATATTACAGGAATGTTCATTATGTTAATAGAATGTTCATTATGTTATTGAATGTTCATTATGTTACTAGAATGTTCATCATGTTACAGGAATGTTCATTATGTTAATAGAATGTTCATTATGTTACTGAATGTTCATTATGTTACTAAATGTTCATCATTTTACTGAATGTTCATTATGTTACTAGAATGTTCATCATATTACAGGAATGTTCATTATGATAATAGAATGTTCATTATGCTACTGAATGTTCATTATGTTACTAGAATGTTCATCATGTTACAGGAATGTTCATTATGATAATATTATGTTCATTATGTTACTGAATGTTCATTATGTTACTAGAATGTTCATCATATTACAGGAATGTTCATTATGTTAATAGAATGTTCATTATGTTACTGAATGTTCGTTATGTTACTAGAATGTTCATCATGTTACAGGAATGTTCATTATGTTAATAGAATGTTCATTATGTTAATGAATGTTCATTATGTTACTAAAATGTTCATTATTTTACTGAAATGTTCATCATGATTTAAAAGATACAACATGATCGTCGGTGACGAGAATGCATGAAGTATGAATTGTAAATGGAATGTAGTATGATAATACAAGTTTATATGTGATGAAGAGATGTATGAAAGGAAACTCTAATGAATAGAATGAATGTTTTCTGTAGATGACGGACACAGGGAATGTAGATGATGCTGAAGTAGCACGACAAGAAGCATTCGATAATAAGATTATGGAAGCGGCAGAAAAGGTTATACATACTAACCTTCCACAGTTAGCTCAAGAAGTCGAAAGCCGTGTTTTAGGGGTAGTAGATGCTATGATGACTAGTAAGATTGAGGAGTTAAAGGAAATGTTTGAAGGGTCTAGAAGCAAAAGTAAGGAACGAAGGTGTACATACAAGGATTTTATGGCGTGCAATCCCTCCTCGTTCAATGGGGAGGTTGATCCGATAAAATGTCAAAGGTGGATAGCAAATATTGAAGCTGTGTTCATACGTAGCCGATGCGAGAAGGAAGATCAAGTAGTGTTTGCTACGAGTCAGCTTCAACAACAAGCTAAGGATTGGTGGGATATGCAATGTAAGGAGTTAGGGGAAGAGAAACTTCAAACGTTAACTTGGCAAGAATTCAAGGAGTCGTTCCTGAAGTATCATTGCCCGCAGTCGGCAATTGATAGATTACAAGAGGAATTCTTGCGTCTTCGCCAACAAGATGAATCTATTAATGAAATCACCAACACCTTCTTTGATAAGCTAAAGTTTTGTGACGACTTTGTCAAGTCTGAAAGAATGAAGATAAATCGGTATCACGGCATGTTGAAGGCTGAATATAGGGAATTCATCACTCCCTCGAAGTGTGAAACTTTGAATGAACTTATCAACTGGGCTCGGGATAGAGAGATAGAGCTGAAGTGACAAGTAGAAAGGGGGGAGAAAAGAGCGGCTGAAAAGCCCACAACTATGAGTCCGTCCAAGAAACATAAGCAGCATGACAATAGAAACAAAGGAGGATCTAAAAGCAGTATTCCTCCATGCAAAACTTGTGGGAAGCTTCATACTATAGAATGTATATTGGGGAAGAAGGGATGCTACAACTGTGGTCAGGAAGGGCATCCTTACTATAAGTGCCCTAGTCCCGTGAGGACGTGTTTCAATTGCTTTACTCCTGGTCACGTCAAAGCTGAATGTCCGAAGCTTAAACAAAAGGGGCAAAAAGATGGAAAGAAGGATGAAAATCAGAAGGCTCGGGGAAGGATGTTTCTGATTACCACGGAGGAAGCTAAGGTTCTACCAAATGTTGTATCAGGTATTTTCTTAGTCAACCTAATACCCGTGAATGTGTTATTTGATTCTGTTGCAAGTAGGTCTTTTGTGTCGAGTAAACTTATGTGCCATCCCTCTTTTAGAAAGGAACGAATGTTTATACCCTTAGAAGTAGAAGTAGCGGATAGCAAAAGTTATTTGCTAAGTGAAGTTTGCGGAAATTGTAAGATTACCATAGAAAATGAAGACTTCGAAATAGATCTTATTCCTATGGTTTTGGGCGAATTTAAAGTAGTAGTAGGAATGGATTGGTTATCCCGTTATCATGCGGAAATACGATGCGAGGCGAAAGTCATTCATGTGTTGTCGCCAAATGGGGCTCGAGTAAGTATTCGTGGGGGAAGAAAATTAGAGATAAAATTATGCACGATTGTTGAGGCAGTTAAGCACGCTATAAATGAGGGTAAGGCGTTTTTGGCTTACGTAGTAGACACAAGACAAAAGACGCCTGAAATTGGAGAAGTAGAAGTTGTGAATGAGTATCCGGACGTGTTTCCGGATGAATTAGCGGGATTACCACCCGAGCGGGAGGTGGAATTCCGAATTGAATTAAACCCGAGCGCCAAGCCAGTGGCCAAAGCTCCCTATAGATTAGCTCCCGCTGAAATGCGAGAGCTAATGACACAGATACAAGAATTTCTCGATAAGGGCTTCATACGCCCGAGTGTGTCACCCTGGGGAGCCCCGGTACTTTTTGTGAAAAAGAAAGATGGTTCGATGCGCATATGCATCGACTATCGAGAGTTGAACAAGTTGACAGTGAAAAATAAATATCCCCTACCTCGAATAGATGACCTTTTTGACCAATTGAAAGGAGCGAGCTGGTTTTCGAAAATTGATCTGCGTTCGGGATATCACCAGCTAAGGGTACGAGAGGAAGATGTTACGAAAACCGCGTTTAGAACCCGCTATGGACATTACGAGTTTTTGGTAATGTCATTTGGGCTAACTAATGCGCCGGCCGCATTCATGGATCTTATGAATAGAGTATGCCGGCCCATGTTGGATAAGTCTATAATAGTATTTATAGACGATATCCTAGTTTACTCTCGTAGTAGAGCCGAACATGCAAATCATTTGCGTGAAGTATTAGAAACTCTTCGGAGGGAAAAGCTTTACGCAAAGTTTTCAAAGTGTGTCTTCTGGCTTAGAGAAGTGCAATTTCTCGGCCATGTCATCAATACGGACGGTGTCTTGGTGACCCAACTAAAGTGGAGGCCGTTATGAATTGGGTTCCTCCAAAGAACCCGAGTGAAGTAAGAAGTTTTCTGGGTTTGGCTGGGTATTATCGAAGGTCTATACAGGATTTTTCCAGAATAGCATTACCCTTGACCAAACTGACAAAGAAGAATGAGAAATTCGGATGGGGGCCTGAGCAAGAGAAAGCATTCCAAACGTTAAAAAGTAGGTTGTCTGATGCACCAGTTTTAACCTTACCCGAGGGATCAGAAGACTTGGTGGTATACACCGATGCTTCACATCAGGGGTTGGGAGTTCTTCTAATGCAACGGGGCAAGGTGATAGCCTATGCTTCAAGGCAGCTTAAACCACACGAAAGCAACTACCCAACACACGATCTAGAATTTGCTGTAGTAGTATTCGCGCTGAAACTGTGGCGACATTATGTGTACGGAACGAAATGCACAATATATTCAGACCACAAAAGTCTCAAGTATTTCTTCGAACAAAAAGACTTAAATATGAGACAACGAAGGTGGTTGGAACTAATTAAGGATTATGATTGCGAAATCCTTTATCACCCAGGGAAGGCCAATATTATCGCAGATGCGTTAAGCCGGAAGGAATATCCACCACCCATACAAGTTAAATCAATGAGAATGACAGTCACCCCTAAACTCTTGGAGTCGATCAAAGAGGCCCAGACAAAGTCCTTAAATGCTAATGATCGAATGAAGGAAAGAACGAAAGGCTTAGTTGATGAACTAAAAATGAATGCTGATGGCATCATGACCAGGTATGGCCGAATCTGGGTACCTTGGTTATGTGAAGTGAAATCGTTGTTGCTAGAGGAGGACCACAAATCTCGTGATGCGGTACACCCTGGGGCAACAAAAATGTATCAAGACTTGAAGAAGGGATATTGGTGGCCCGGAATGAAACGCGACATTGTTAAGTACGTGGCTAAGTGCTTAACATGTTCCCAAGTGAAGGCAGAGCACCAAAAACCGTATGGTAAGTTACAACCTTTAGAAGTACCAGTTTGGAAATGGGAAGACATAACCATGGATCTTGTTACAAAGCTTCCCAAAACAAAACGAGGTCACGATGCTATTTGGGTTATAGTCGACTGACTTACTAAAAGTGCTCACTTTTTGCCCATACGAGAGACTGTTTCATCTGAAAAGTTGGAGGAGATTTATACGAATGAAATAATAGCTCGTCACGGAGTACCCGTGTCTATTGTGTCAGATCGTGACACAAGATTCACGTCTCGGTTTTGGCGTAGATTTCATGAAGATGTGGGCACAAACTTGCGATTAAGTACTGCATATCATCCACAGACGGATGGACAGTCAGAAAGAAATATACAAACGTTAGTAGATATGTTGAGGGCTTGCGTCATAGATTTTGGGGGTAATTGGGATGATCATTTGCCGTTGGTAGAGTTCGCGTATAATAACAGTTACCAGAGTAGTATTCAAATGGCGCCATATGAAATGTTGTACGGTAGAAAGTGTAGAACCCCTGTGTGCTGGGGAGAAATCGGACAGCGAGAGCTCGCTCCTAAAGATGTTGTGGCGATAACGAATGAAAGTACGGGCTCGTTTGAAGGCAGCGCAAGACCGACAAAAATCTTATGCGGACAAAAGAAGGCGCCCTATTGAATTTCAAAAAGGGGATCGAGTGTTCCTAAAGGTCTCGCCGTGGAAGGGTATAATACGGTTCCGTAAACGGGGGAAGTTGGGTCCTCGGTACATTGGACCGTTAAAAATTATAGCCCGTATTGGTAAAGTGGCATACCAATTAGATTTACCTCCGGCTTTAGATGGAATCCATAACACTTTTCACGTGTCACAACTAAGGAAATGTCTCGCGGATGAAACGGCGTATGTGCCACTTGATGATATCGAACTGGATGAGAAAATGAACTATGTTGAAAGGCCGGTGGCTATTAAAGATTCCAAAATAACGCATCTACGAAACAAGGCCATTCGACAAGTCTTAGTTCAATGGCAACATCGGAAAGGATCGGATCTAACATGGGAGTCGGAGAAAGAAATGCGAAGGCACTACCCGTCTTTATTTGGTACGTATTACGGTTTCGGGGATGAAACCTCTTTTAAGGGGGGTAGACTTGTAACACCCCAAAATTTTATAAAAGATTATTTGAATGTTTAAATGTTTTAAATAAATTAAATAAGGTATAAATAAACAAGGAAGTTTAAAAAAATTAGGAAATATGCTAGAATGACAACATGAATGAAACCAAGGGACTGAATGTGTAAAATTGTAAATAAATAAGAAATTAAAAGATGAAATATGGGTGGAGTGTGGGTGTTCGACGCAGGGAACATTCAGGAAGGGGAAAACCCCCTTCAACCCTAGTTCATCAAATCTCTAAGAATTGGATGTGATTCTGGGTCAAATTCGAATGCATGTGACGAAACTTCCAACCATCTAAGAGTTTCCTACATATGGTAAGTCAGATTTTGTGATTTGATGCAAGTTATTGAAAATGGGTTTTGACCAATCAGTGAATTAGTATGAAATTATGCTTGTGGGTGCATTAGAATTATCATTAGAAGATGTTATATGCTTGAATTTGTTCATATTGAAGGATTGAAGGGAAACCCATTTGTTTAGTAGTATGATGTTCTTGAAGTAGAATAAATTTAGTAATTTTGATTGATGAATGTATGTGTATTAGGATAATTGATGAATTATTATGATATAGAATGAATATGATATGTGAATCTAGTTGATTAGAAGAGTTTGTGTGTATTGCTAGTGAAATCGTGCATTGAACACATGTACATAAGGCTTAAAATGTTGTATGCACACCAAGTGTTCGTTAAAATGCCTCAATGAAAAACCATGAAATTTTGAATGGAATTGAAGGTGTTGAATTGCATAAATAGGATATAGTATTGATGAATTTCGAGATATGAAATGGAATGTGATTGATGCGTGAATGTGACTATTATGTAGTGGATGAAATAAACTAAATAAGAATGAATTATGTGTAGGAGTGAAAGAAGAAGGAGCTAATTCCGGTTCGCAACAAAAGGCTCAAGAACGAGGTAAGTTTGCTACTTACAAGTTTGTTCAACAACATTAGTAGTTTGTTACTTTAAATATTAGTTTCTTAATGGTAGTCATTGTATTAAAATGAGAACGCGAAAGTAGAGCTTCGTAACGGTCTGTGATGAACGGGTCGGTTCGGGTTAGAATGAGAATGAATAAGTGAAGTTTTCTTAATGTTTCATGTAAACGGGTTATGATAGAATGATTTGGAGAGAAAGATGTAACGAAGTTGGTTACATAAACAAGAAAGCTGAGTATAAGAATGACTTAGTCTTGTATTGTTTAAAATTTAAATGGTGATTATTGGTTCACCAAGTTCATTAATGCATTAGTTGAAATATGAGTATTACGCTAATGTTGTTTGTTGTAATGGTTGTAGGTAAATCTCAAGTTTAAATGCTATTGCATCGCTCGGAACCGAACACACCTTGAACGCCTTTATGCGCTTCCGCAATCATTGATGTATCATCAATGGGTTACTATTTTGGTTTAATTAGGCTATGTTGGTAGTTATAAACTCTAAACTTGAAGTTGTAAATCTTTTGTTAAACACTAGTTGTAATGGTCGTTTTGAAAGTTTCTAAAGTGTTATGAAATTTACTATGTCTTTTTAAAATGCGTTGTAGGTCAATTGTTGAATGTTTTTAAACAGGGAATTGCTTATTTTGCGAACGGGTCATGCCCGAATTTTATTAGACAATAGTATGAATTATTGTATTTTTGGATTTAGAACTTTGGGCGTTTCAAATTGGTATCAGAGCCTAGGTTTGAGGGATTCAAGTACCAAGTGCTTGAACTCAAACCGAAAGCTCGCGCAAGTGTGTGTTCGTTCCGAAGCGCAATGCAAGTAAGTAAATTGTAAACTTTGATTATACTTATAGTTATGAGGTTTTAAAGTTTGTATTTAAGAAAAAGGTTAGAGCTGGAATGTTCATTATGTTAATAGAATGTTCATTATGTTACTGAATGTTCATTACGTTACTAAATGTTCATCATTTTACTGAATGTTCATTATGTTACTAGAATGTTCATCATATTACAGGAATGTTCATTATGTTAATAGAATGTTCATTATGTTACTGAATGTTCATTATGTTACTAGAATGTTCATCATGTTACAGGAATGTTCATTGTGTTAATAGAATGTTCATTATGTTACTGAATGTTTATTATGTTACTGAATGTTTATTATTTTACTGAATGCAATGTTTTCAGAACCGGACCGGGCATTAAACCGGACGTATTACTGGTTCACTGGTCGGACCGGTTCAACCGGATTTAAGAACCGGATGACGTAATAAATGAAATAACTATTTAAAAAAATGTACAAAAAATATAACAAAAAATCTAAGTATTTGTAGAACTTGAAACGAAACAAGATAACCATTCAATAAAAAACAAATACAAACCAAAGATGATTTAAAATTATGTTAGTATTTTAGTAATTATTAGACACACTTGTATTTACAAAAAATTAAGACTAGTTTATTGATTAAGTATTGTTAAAAAAAAAATATGCCTAATAATTATGGAAATGAGCCATAAAGGATTCCAGCTAGCATTTATTGGAAACATAACTCTGCCACAATAGTTTACACCTTTTGAGAAGAAAAGAAAGATAATTTATTTTTCAACGAGTCTTGTTCATCTTCTTATTTAGGAAGAACCATATTTTTACTCTTCATCATTTCACCATTCATTCTCCTCTTTCGTTTTTAAAATCTGGCCGTTTAGTCTTCTCCTCTAAGAGTACACCAAGTGAGAGCGATATCATGATGCAGATGGACTTTAGAGGTATTTTGGGGTTTATCTAATTATCAGGAAAATCGAAAAAAAATAAGCATATCCGGTCCGGCCACTCAGCGAATTTCCGGCTGAACCGCCGGCCGGCGGCCGAACCTCCGGCTAACTGCAAATCCGGTCTGTTGTGGTGAACCAGCCCGGCGAAGACAGCGAATCCCGGCCCGACCGGTCGGACCGGCCGGTCCGGTCCGGTCTGAGAACATTGACTGAATGTTCATTATGTTACTAGAATGTTCATCATATTACAGGAATGTTCATTATGATAATAGAATGTTCCTTATGCTACTGAATGTTCATTATGTTACTAGAATGTTCATCATGTTACAGGAATGTTCATTATGATAATAGAATGTTCATTATGTTACTGAATGTTCATTATGTTACTAGAATGTTCATCATATTACAGGAATGTTCATTATGTTAATAGAATGTTCATTATGTTACTAGAATGTTCAGCATGTTACAGGAATGTTCATTATGTTAATAGAATGTTCATTATGTTACTGAATGTTCATTATGTTACTAAAATGTTCATTATTTTACTGAAATGTTCATCATGATTTAAAAGATACAACATGATCGTCGGTGACGAGAATGCACGAAGTATGAATTGTAAATGGAATGTAGTATGATAATACAAGTTTATATGTGATGAAGAGATGTATGAAAGGAAACTCTAATGAATAGAATGAATGTTTTCTCTAGATGACGGACACAGGGAATGTAGATGATGTTGAAGTAGCACGACAAGAAGCATTCGATAACAAGATTATGGAAGCGGCAGAAAAGGTTATACATACTAACCTTCCCCAGTTAGCTCAAGAAGTCGAAAGCCGTGTTTTAGGGGTAGTAGATGCTATGATGACTAGTAAGATTGAGGAGTTAAAGGAAATGTTTGAAGGGTCTAGAAGCAAAAGTAAGGAACAAAGGTGTACATACAAGGATTTTATGGCGTGCAATCCCTCCTCGTTCAATGGGGAGGTTGATCCGATAAAATGTCAAAGGTGGATAGCAAATATTGAAGCTGTGTTCATACGTAGCCGATGCGAGAAGGAAGATCAAGTAATGTTTGCTACGGGTCAGCTTCAACAACAAGCTAAGGATTGGTGGGATACGCAATGTAAGGAGTTAGGGGAAGAGAAACTTCAAACGTTAACTTGGCAAGAATTTAAGGAGTCGTTCCTGAAGTATCATTGCCCGCAGTCGGCAATTGATAGACTACAAGAGGAATTCTTGCGTCTTCGCAAATAAGATGAATCTATTGATGAAATCACCAACAACTTATTTGATAAGCTAAAGTTTTGTGACGACTTTGTCAGGTCTGAAAGAATGAAGATAAATCGGTATCACGGCATGTTGAAGGCTGAATATAGGGAATTCATCACTCCCTCGAAGTGTGAAACTTTGAATGAACTTATCAACTGCGCTCGGGATAGAGAGATAGAGCTGTAGCGACAAGTAGAAAGGGGGGAGAAAAGAGCGGCTGAAAAGCCCACAACTATGAGTCCGTCCAAGAAACATAAGCAGCATGACAATAGAAACAAAGGAGGATCTAAAAGCAGTATTCCTCCATGCAAAACTTGTGGGAAGCTTCATACTGGAGAATGTCTATTGGGGAAGAAGGGATGCTACAACTGTGGTCAGGAAGGGCATCCTTACTATAAGTGCCCTAGTCCCGTGAGGACGTGTTTTAATTGCTTTACTCCTGGTCACGTCAAAGCCGAATGTCCGAAGCTTAAACAAAAGGGGCAAAAAGATGGAAAGAAGGATGACAATCAGAAGGCTCGGGGAAGGATGTTTCAGATTACCACGGAGGAAGCTAAGGTTCTACCAAATGTTGTATCAGGTATTTTCTTAGTCAGCCTAATACCCGTGAATGTGTTATTTGATTCTGTTGCTAGTAGGTCTTTTGTGTCGAGTGAACTTATGTGCCATCCCTCTTTTAGAAAGGAACGAATGTCTATACCCTTAGAAGTAGAAGTAGCGGATAGCAAAAGTTATTTGCTAAGTGAAGTTTGCAGAAATTGTAAGATTACCATAGAAAATGAAGACTTCGAAATAGATCTTATTCCTATGGTTTTGGGGGAATTTAAAGTAGTAGTAGGAATGGATTGGTTATCCCGTTATCATGCGGAAATACGATGCGAGGTGAAAGTCATTCATGTGTTGTCGCCTAATGGGGCTCGAGTAAGTATTCGTGGGGGAAGAAAATTAGAGATAAAATTATGCATGATTGTTGAGGCAGTTAAGCACGCTAGAAATGAGGGTAAGGCGTTTTTGGCTTACGTAGTAGACACAAGACAATAGACGCCTGAAATTGGAGAAGTAGAAGTTGTGAACGAGTATCCGGACGTGTTTCCGGATGAATTACCGGGATTACCACCCGAGTGGGAGGTGGAATTCCGAATTGAATTAAACCCGAGCGCCAAGCCAGTGGCCAAAGCTCCCTATAGATTAGCTCCCACTGAAATGCGAGAGCTAATGACACAGATACAAGAATTGCGGATAAGGGCTTCATACGCCCGAGTGTGTCACCCTAGGGAGCCCAGTACTTTTTGTGAAAAAGAAAGATGGTTCGATGCGCATGTGCATCGACTATCGAGAGTTGAACAAGTTGACAGTGAAAAATAAATATCCCCTACCTCGAATAGATGACCTTTTTGAACAATTGCAAGGAGCGAGCTGGTTTTCGAAAATTAATCTGCGCTCGGGATATCACCAGCTAAGGGTACGAGAGGAAGATGTTGCGAAAACCGCATTTAGAACCCGCTATGGACATTACGAGTTTTTGGTAATGTCATTTGGGCTAACTAATGCGCCGGCCGCATTCATGGATCTTATGAATAGAGTATGCCGGCCCATGTTGGATAAGTCTGTAATAGTATTTATAGACGATATCCTAGTTTACTCTCGTAGTAGAGTCGAACATGCAAATCATTTGCGTGAAGTATTAGAAACTCTTCGGAGGGAAAAGCTTTACGCAAAGTTTTCAAAGTGTGTCTTCTGGCTTAGAGAAGTGCAATTTCTCGGCCATGTCATCAATACGGACGGTGTCTTGGTGGACCCAACTAAAGTGGAGGCCGTTATGAATTGGGTTCCTCCAAAGAACCCGAGTGAAGTAAGAAGTTTTCTGGGTTTGGCTGGGTATTATCGAAGGTTTATACAGGATTTTTCCAGAATAGCATTACCCTTGACCAATCTGACAAAGAAGAATGAGAAATTCGGATGGGGGCCTGAGCAAGAGAAAGCATTCCAAACGTTAAAAAGTAGGTTGTCTAATGCACCAGTTTTAACCTTACCCAAGGGATCAGAAGACTTGGTGGTATACACCGATGCTTCACATCAGGGGTTGGGAGCTGTTCTAATGCAACAGGGCAAGGTGATAGCATATGCTTCAAGGCAGCTTAAACCACACGAAAGCAACTACCCAACACACAATCTAGAATTGGCTGCAGTAGTATTCGCGCTGAAACTGTGGCGACATTATCTGTACGGAACAAAATGCACAATATATTCAGACCACAAAAGTCTCAAGTATTTCTTCGAACAAAAAGACTTAAATATGAGACAACGAAGGTGGTTGGAACTAATTAAGGATTATGATTGCGAAATCCTTTATCACCCAGGGAAGGCCAATATTGTCGCAGATGCCTTAAGCCGGAAGGAATATCCACCACCCATACAAGTTAAATCAATGAGAATGACAGTCACCCCTAAACTCTTGGGGTCGATCAAAGAGGCCCAGACAAAGTCCTTAAATGCTAATGATCCAATGAAGGAAAGAACGAAAGGCTTAGTTGATGAACTAAAAATGAATGCTGACGGCATCATGACCAGGTATGGCCGAATCTGGGTACCTTGGTTATGTGAAGTGAAATCGTTGTTGCTAGAGGAGGCCCATAAATCTCGTTATGCGGTACACCCCGGGGCAACAAAATGTATCAAGACTTAAAGAAGGGATATT
Source organism: Helianthus tuberosus (assembly GCA_030545235.1). Taxonomy (NCBI): domain Eukaryota; kingdom Viridiplantae; phylum Streptophyta; class Magnoliopsida; order Asterales; family Asteraceae; genus Helianthus; species Helianthus tuberosus. Next base: position 19,724,162 of record CM060368.1, on the reverse strand, counting down.
GGTGGCCCGGAATGAAACGCGACATTGTTAAGTACGTGGCTAAGTACTTAACATGTTCCCAAGTGAAAGCAGAGCACCAAAAACCGTATGGTAAGTTACAACCTTTAGAAGTACCAGTTTGGAAATGGGAAGACATAACCATGGATCTCGTTACAAAGCTTCCCAAAACAAAATGAGGTCATGATGCTATTTGGGTTATAGTCGACCGACTTACTAAAAGTGCTCACTTTTTGCCCATATGAAAGACAGTTTCATCTGAAAAGTTGGTGGAGATTTATACGAATGAAATAATAGCTCGTCATGGAGTACCCGTGTCTATTGTATCAGATCGTGACACAAGATTCACGTCTCGGTTTTGGCGTAGATTTCATGAAGATGTGGGCACAAACTTGCGATTGAGTACTGCATACCATCCACAGACGAATGGACAGTCAGAAAGAAATATACAAATGTTAGTAGATATGTTGAGGGCTTGCGTCATAGATTTTGGGGGTAATTGGGATGACCATTTTCCGTTGGTAGAGTTCGCGTATAATAACAGTTACCAAAGTAGTATTCAAATGGCGCCATATGAAATGTTGTACGGTAGAAAGTGTAAAACCCCTGTGTGCTGGGGAGAAATCGGACAGCGAGAGCTCGCTCCTAAAGATGTTGTGGCGATAACGAATGAAAAGATTGATCAAGTACGGGCTCATTTGAAGGCAGCGCAAGGCGGACAAAAATCTTATGCGGACAAAAGAAGGCGCCCTATTGAATTTCAAAAAGGGGATCGAGTGTTCCTAAAGGTCTCGCCGTGGAAGGGTATAATACGGTTCCATAAACGGGGGAAGTTGGGTCCTCGGTACATTGGACCGTTCAAAATTATAGCCCGTATTGGTAAAGTGGCATACCAATTAGATTTACCTCCGGCTTTAGATGGAATCCATAACACTTTTCACGTGTCACAACTAAGGAAATGTCTCGCGGATGAAACGGCGTATGTGCCACTTGATGATATCGAACTGGATGAGAAAATGAACTATGTTGAAAGGCCGGTGGCTATTAAAGATTCCAAAATAACGCATCTACGAAACAAGGCCATTCGACAAGTCTTAGTTCAATGGCAACATCGGAAAGGATCGGATCTAACATGGGACTCGGAGAAAGAAATGCGAAGGCACTACCCGTTTATTTGGTACGTATTACGGTTTCGGGGACGAAACCTATTTTAAGGGGGGTAGACTTGTAACACCCCAAAATTTTATAAAAGATTATTTGAATGTTTAAATGTTTTAAATAAATTAAATAAGGTATAAATAAACAAGGAAGTTTAAAAAAATTAGGAAATATGCTAGAATGACAACATGAATGAAACCAAGGGACTGAATGTGTAAAATTGTAAATAAATAAGAAATTAAAAGATGAAATATGGGTGGAGTGTGGGTGTTCGACGCAGGGAACATTCAGGAAGGGGAAAACCCCCTTCAACCCTAGTTCATCAAATCTCTAAGAATTGGATGTGATTCTGGGTCAAATTCGAATGCATGTGACGAAACTTCCAACCATCTAAGAGTTTCCTACATATGGTAAGTCAGATTTTGTGATTTGATGCAAGTTATTGAAAATGGGTTTTGACCAATCAGTGAATTAGTATGAAATTATGCTTGTGGGTGCATTAGAATTATCATTAGAAGATGTTATATGCTTGAATTTGTACAGGCATTCACCCTTCCAGTTTGCACGTGTTCACACTATTTAGAACCCAAAACTTTGACGAGATTTTGAAAACTTGGAAGGCACAAGGCCAAAAGAATCATTCAAAAATGGATGGTAAATTTTCAAAATCATTATGAAAAATCAAAGAGTTCAAAACCATATAATAAATCATTTAAAATCAGATGATTGATTTTCAAAAATCATTTCGGAAAATTGGGTTCTTGTTTTGGTGATCACCTAAGGATAGGTGAAGTGCATGTTTTAAAATCTAAACACAAGACAACTTGTGTTGGGATCCTAGAAAGGTTATAGTCTAGGTCAAAGCATTACTAATAACCTAATTCCCTATAACCATTGGCTCTGATACCAACTCTTCTGTCACACCCCGACCACGTAAAACATCAAATCGTTGCGGAAACATCGGGGAGTGTTGTAACAGAATTATTGTTCCACAACCATGGTAATTAAAATTACATTTTTATTCATAAACCAAGGGTGGAATACATTGTCTTAAACAAGAACCAAAGAGTACATCACATAATTTAAACTAGTTCTATCTTTATTTTAAGTCTCTAAGGCACGGGTCCGCCCTAGTGTCATGATCATCCTAAGCAATAGCTCCTGAAAACACATGTGAAAATAGGTACGTCAGCATAAAAATGCCTGTGAGATACATAGGTTTTATGAAAATAGGATTCATGACTTGAGTTTAAAGAAATGTTTAATAAAATTCAGTCATGAACCTTGTTAATTGTTTTGTTTTATAAATCATTTGAAAAACAATAGCAAAATCAGATGATATGTATATATAAGAGAATAATGTATGGTTAAATGAATAACCAAGTAAAATAAGTTTGTATAAGTTAAGTCATTTGTTAAAACAATATTTAAGTGAAAACATGTTGTAAATGTAATATGTCTAAACTGAAATGGTTTAAATAACGCTACGATATGTAATACCATACAAGCACTTATATATAGGAAGTACCAGCGGCGTATCCACCATGCTTGTATCATATTACACACGCCTCATTATTTAAGTCACTCAAACCAACCAACAATGTAAAATATCCATGTTTAATCCAATAGTCAAATGTCATAGTATAACCCAAGTTAAATATAAATCATGCAATGTGTAAACAAAAGTTATGTATGGTAAGTAAAATGAGACTACTTAAACCACAAGTAAAAAGTACAAAACAAAGTATTTTGAATATATCAAGAGTTATGTTTTGTAACATAATGCATGTTTTACTGATACAAACACTTATGTAGTAAGTTAACGCATACATTCAAGCCTTGAGACAGCAGGATAACCCTAGAGTAAAGATTATCAAAGAAAAATGTTTTCGGATTCAGTCATTCCTTACACCCAAACAAACCTAGGATGTCAAGAACGGGATTTGTCAAGTCCTATGGTACCATTACTTACTACCGAGCGGCGTAGCTAATGTTAATGAATGTAGTTTAGACCCGTTAAACAAACCAAATGTCATACCAAATGTAAACATGAAATGAAAGTAATGTACTAAGTATGCTAAGTTAACATACAAAGCAGAAAATGTAATGTAAAACAATGTGCTATCATGCCAAGTAAACATACATAGCAAAAGAAGATGTAATGTGAATCAATGTGCTAGCATGCTAAGTAAACATACATAGCAAAACAAAATAAAATCATGTACTAATAGTGTACTAATGAACATAACAAGCATATGATATAAAAACATGGAAAGCATGAAAATAACAAGTAGGCACATGTGTTTCACCCCAAAATGTTTGAAAAACAGTAAAAGAAGGGTCTATGTACTCACTTGAGATTGCTCAATAGACTTTAGATATCCACCAAGCAAAGATAGAAGATCACGGATTCAAACGGCACCTAATATAGGTAACTACATTAATAAACGGACCTATTCGGAGGATCGGGTAGCATGAGGGTTCGTAAACCAAATGAGTGTAAGAACTCATGTAATATGGTTTAACAAAGCCTACATACTAAAACGAAACTTATCCTAAGTGCTTACGACCCATTATGACCCGTTTAGGTAGCTTATGCTACTTTAACGTGTCGTTCGCGTAAAACGCGTTCGGAACGCCTAACTAGTCTTATGACAAGTAAAATATGCCTTAATATGTCTGATATTGTTGCTAAATCAGTTTAGATGTCAAAAATTAAGTTACAAATGCTTAAAATGAATTTTGGCGTAAAAAGGGCATTTTGGTAATTTACCTAAGGCATATATACTACCTATCATACAACTACTTAAACGACGTGACCATAAGGTATAACCTCGGAAGGTTATTCCCTATACAACTATGGTCACCTAAAGTGTTTGGTCGGATCCTACTGATCGACCAAACGGGTCGGGTTCGAAAGTATAAGCGGTTGTTTAGACCGCTTACCTTACGACCCTACATAAGCACTAAACCTAAAGTGACGAGTTTTTGAAAACAGGTTTGATATCAAGACAAAGGGTCTTGATACCCAAAAGTAGTTTGGTTACAAAATACGCAAGAACGCGCATTTTGGACGAAACTACGACTCGCCACTGAGCCTAGATAACGTGGTAATCAGTAGGTATAGTTACTAGGGACTATAACCATCGTGATTACGCTCACGTTATGAAGTTCAAATGAACTTCGCATTGATCATAAACTGGTCAATGCAGAAAGTCAAACGCAGTTTGACTTTTAAGTTAAAATGAATGAAAAGAACGAAAGAATACTTACAAAAGGTCCACGCAAGCAAAATCTTGACCCAAGTAGCTCAGGTATGAAGCAAAGGCTTCAACTTAGAGCATCTTAGATCAAATTTTGAGTGAGGATGAAATGAAGTGGGTGTTGCTATTTATAGAGAATCAAGAACCGTTAAGATCGTTCATCATAAAACGTGCTTTGATCTGGACCGTACACATGTGGCCCATGGTTTTGGGATACTAGGGGTGCCCCAAAACCAGCAAACGGTTTTGAAAATGTTACAAAATAGCCCCTAAACTTCAAGAGAAGTGCTGAAAATGGACCTTGTGTTGCAAAAATGGAGTTTCTGCCCAGATCACTCACTCGCGTAGCGCCACGGGGATAGGCATTTGGTGCTCGCGCGGCGCTAGCATGTGCCAGATATAGCAAAGTTTCAAAAATGACAGTTTTGGTCCCTGCACGTGTTTAAGGCCTTTTTCGATGCGTTTGAACCCCGTTAACCTCATTTCAAGGCTCTAAAATGAAGTTAAAGTATAGGGAACTCAAAAAATGCTCAAAAACAACTCGGATGTCGGCTCGTTTGGTCGTACGGTGGCGTTGTTCGGTTAATTACGACGGAAGTCGTAACGAACGCAAAAACGATCCAAATTACGCGACGAACGGAATTTTATCAAGCCGCCAATCACTAAAATAAAATATTTTAATGATTACATAAATTTTTGGATGTCAAGATATATTCAGAACGTAAGATATGCGCGAAAATCCAAACTTATGCACTTTTTGACGCTTTTAGTCCCTATTGATCATAAAGTTTATTTTAGCACACCGAACCCCTCAAAGCCTATCTCTAAGCTATGTAAAGGATATTTAGGGTGTGTTTAACTTATGGCCAAGTTCCGGAATGTCCGTTACAGTTCAAATCGGCATACTTTCGCAGTTTGTCGAATTTAGTCCCTGTAAGCGAATAGACTCGATTTTGCCATACCAAAGCCTTCAAAACATATTTCTAAGTTATGTAAAGGTTATTTAAGGTATGTTAAGCATATGTTGATGTTCTGGAGTATTTGTTGCATTAAACTGATTACGTTTATGCACCAGTTTGCATATAATTCTCCAGAAAGCGATATAGAGTTTGAAATTGAATAAAAATCAAAACATGAAAAATGTCAAACATAAACAAACAAACATTGGGATCAAATAACTTTATTTCATTGATAACTAAACTATTTACAATGATTACAAGCACAGATGTCACAGTCTCCCCTACTTGTGGAAATTTCGTCCCGAAATTTGTTTAGAGGAAACTCGTGAGAAAAGATGCGGATACTTCGCCTTCATTTGATATTCACGTTCCCAAGTAAACTCAGGTCCACATTTAGATTCCCAGTGAACTTTGACCAATGGAATGCGCTTGCGTTTAAGCCATTTGACTATACGGTCCATAATTTCCACAGGTTTTTCAACAAAATGCATCGTGTTGTCAACACGAATTTCGTCAAGTGGTATGTGGAGGTTCTCATCAGCTAAACACTTCTTGAGATTGGGCACGTGGAAGGTTGGATGAACATTACCAAGTTCAGGAGGTAACTAAAGTCTGTAGGCTACCTTACCGATTCTTTTGACGATCTTGAATGGTCCAACATATCTAGATGCAAGTTTTCCTGCCTTTCCAAATCTGATCACACCTTTCCAAGGTGAGACCTTAAGTAATACACGATCACCGACTTGAAACTCCAAGGGCTTGCGTCGTTGGTCCGCGTAACTCTTTGGACGGCTTCGAGCTGTCTGGAGGTTATCACGAACTTTCTTAACCTTATCAGTTGTCTCTAGAATGAGGTCAGGTCCAGTAAGCTGAGCCTCACCGATATCATTCCAGCAGACTGGTGAACGACATTTTCGACCATAGAGAGCCTCGAAAGGAGCCATGTTGATGCTGGAGTGATAATTATTATTGTAGGAGAATTCAATCAATGGAAGATGTGAATCCCAACTACCACCAAAATTGATCACACAAGCTCTAAGCATATCCTCCAGTTGTCTCTAGAAGATGTTTAAATGTTTTAAATAAATTAAATAAGGTATAAATAAACAAGGAAGTTTAAGAAAAAATTAGGAAATATGGTAGAATGACAACATGAATGAAACCAAGGGACTGAATGTGTAAAATTGTAAATAAATAAGAAATTAAAAGATGAAATATGGGTGGAGTGTGGGTGTTCGACGCAGGGAACATTCAGGAAGGGGAAAACCCCCTTCAACCCTAGTTCATCAAATCTCTAAGAATTGGATGTGATTCTGGGTCAAATTCGAATGCATGTGACGAAACTTCCAACCATCTAAGAGTTTCCTACATATGGTAAGCCAGATTTTGTGATTTGATGCAAGTTATTGAAAATGGGTTTTGACCAATCAGTGAATTAGTATGAAATTATGCTTGTGGGTGCATTAGAATTATCATTAGAAGATGTTATATGCTTGAATTTGTTCATATTGAAGGATTGAAGGGAAACCCATTTGTTTAGTATTATAATGTTCTTGAAGTAGAATAAATTTAGTAATTTTGATTGATGAATGTATGTGTATTAGGATAATTGATGAATTATTATGATATAGAATGAATATGATATGTGAATCTAGTTGATTAGAAGAGTTTGTGTGTATTGCTAGTGAAATCGTGCATTGAACACATGTACATGAGGCTTAAAATGTTGTATGTACACCAGGTGTTCGTTAAAATGCCTCAATGAAAAACCATGAAATTTTGAATGGAATTGAAGGTGTTGAATTGCATAAATAGGATATAGTATTGATGAATTTCGAGATATGAAATGGAATGTGATTGATGCGTGAATGTGACTATTATGTAGTGGATGAAATAAACTAAATAAGAAATGAATTAACCAACTGGGGTAGCCCAGTTGGCCAGCCTCACCCCGCCTCTTCCCCGAGGTCACCGGTTCGATTCCTGGCACGCCCAACTGGAAGTGTGTCTAGGCTCTTCGCCGTGGGTAGTAACCGCCAGGCAGCTATGGGGCTAAGCTAGCTTGTGGAGTGAGTACACTCCAGCGGTTGGGAGTACCGTGCACCTTACCCCCCCCCCTAAATAAGAATGAATTATGTGTAGGAGTGAAAGAAGAAGGAGCTAATTCCGGTTCGCAACAAAAGGCTCAAGAACGAGGTAAGTTTGCTACTTACAAGTTTGTTCAACAACATTAGTAGTTTGTTACTTTAAATATTAGTTTCTTAATGGTAGTCATTGTATTAAAATGAGAACGCGAAAGTAGAGCTCCGTAACGGTCCGTGATGAACGGGTCGGTTCGGGTTAGAATGAGAATGAATAAGTGAAGTTTTCTTAATGTTTCGTGTAAACGGGTTATGATAGAATGATTTGGAGAGAAAGATGTAACGAATTTGGTTACATAAACAAGAAAGCCGAGTATAAGAATGACTTAGTCTTGTATGGTTTAAAATTTAAATGGTGATTATTGGTTCACCAAGTTCATTAATGCATTAGTTGAAATATGAGTATTACGCTAATGTTGTTTGTTGTAATGGTTGTAGGTAAAACTCAAGTTTAAATGCTATTGCATCGCTCGGAACCGAACACACCTTAAACGCCTTTATGCGCTTCCGCAATCATTGATGTATCATCAATGGGTCAATATTTTGGTTTAATTAGGCTATGTTGGTAGTTATAAACTCTAAACTTGAAGTTGCAAATCTTTTATTAAACACTAGTTGTAATGGTCGTTTTGAAAGTTTCTAAAGTGTTATGAAATTTACTATGTCTTTTTAAAATGCGTTGTAGGTCAATTGTTGAATGTTATTAAACATGGAATTGCTTATTTTGCGAACGGGTCATGCCCGAATTTTATTAGACAATAGTATGAATTATTGTATTTTTGGATTTAGAACTTTGGGCGTTTCAAATTGGTATCAGAGCCTAGGTTTGAGGGATTCAAGTACCAAGTGCTTGAACTCAAACCGAAAGCTCGCGCAAGTGTGTTTCGTTCCGAAGCGCAATGCAAGTAAGTAAATTGTAAACTTTGATTATACTTATAGTTATGAGGTTTTAAAGTTTGTATTTAAGAAAAAGGTTAGAGCTGGAATGTTCATTATGTTAATAGAATGTTTATTATGTTACTGAATGTTCATTATGTTACTAAATGTTCATCATTTTACTGAATGTTCATTATGTTACTAGAATGTTCATCAAATTACAGGAATGTTCATTATGTTAATAGAATGTTCATTATGTTACTGAATGTTCATTATGTTACTAGAATGTTCATCATGTTACAGGAATGTTCATTATGTTAATAGAATGTTCATTATGTTACTGAATGTTCATTATGTTACTAAATGTTCATCATTTTACTGAATGTTCATTATGTTACTAGAATGTTCATCATATTACAGGAATGTTCATTATGATAATAGAATGTTCATTATGCTACTGAATGTTCATTATGTTACTAGAATGTTCATCATGTTACAGGAATGTTCATTATGATAATAGAATGTTCATTATGTTACTGAATGTTCATTATGTTACTAGAATGTTCATCATATTACAGGAATGTTCATTATGTTAATAGAATGTTCATTAGGTTACTGAATGTTCATTATGTTACTAGAATGTTCATCATGTTACAGGAATGTTCATTATGTTAATAGAATTTTCATTATGTTACTGAATGTTCATTATGTTACTAAAATGTTCATTATTTTACTGAAATGTTCACCATGATTTAAAAGATACAACATGATCGTCGGTGACGAGAATGCACGAAGTATGAATTGTAAATGGAATGTAGTATGATAATACAAGTTTATATGTGATGAAGAGATGTATGAAAGGAAACTCTAATGAATAGAATGAATGTTTTCTGTAGATAACGGACACAGGGAATGTAGATAATGCTGAAGTAGCACGACAAGAAGCATTCGATAATAAGATTATGGAAGCGGCAGAAAAGGTTATACATACTAACCTTCCCCAGTTAGCTCAAGAAGTCGAAAGCCGTGTTTTAGGGGTAGTGGATGCTATGATGACTAGTAAGATTGAGGAGTTAAAGGAAATGTTTGAAGGGTCTAGAAGCAAAACTAAGGAACGAAGGTGTACATACAAGGATTTTATGGCGTGCAATCCCTCCTCGTTCAATGGGGAGGTTGATCCGATAAAATGTCAAAGGTGGATAGCAAATATTGAAGCTGTGTTCATACGTAGCCGATGCGAGAAGGAAGATCAAGTAATGTTTGCTACGGGTCAGCTTCAACAACAAGCTAAGGATTGGTGGGATACGCAATGTAAGGAGTTAGGGGAAGAGAAACTTCAAACGTTAACTTGGCAAGAATTTAAGGAGTCGTTCCTGAAGTATCATTGCCCGCAGTCGGCAATTGATAGAATACAAGAGGAATTCTTGCGTCTTCGCAAATAAGATGAATCTATTGATGAAATCACCAACAACTTATTTGATAAGCTAAAGTTTTGTGACGACTTTGTCAGGTCTGAAAGAATGAAGATAAATCGGTATCACGGCATGTTGAAGGCTGAATATAGGGAATTCATCACTCCCTCGAAGTGTGAAACTTTGAATGAACTTATCAACTGGGCTCGGGATAGAGAGATAGAGCTGAAGTGAGAAGTAGAAAGGGGGGAGAAAAGAGCGGCTGAAAAGCCCACAACTATGAGTCCGTCCAAGAAACATAAGCAGCATGACAATAGAAACAAAGGAGGATCTAAAAGCAGTATTCCTCCATGCAAAACTTGTGGGAAGCTTCATACTGGAGAATGTCTATTGGGGAAGAAGGGATGCTACAACTGTGGTCAGGAAGGGCATCCTTACTATAAGTGCCCTAGTCCCGTGAGGACGTGTTTCAATTGCTTTACTCCTGGTCACATCAAAGCCGAATGTCCGAAGCTTAAACAAAAGGGGCAAAAAGAAGGAAAGAAGGATGAAAATCAGAAGGCTCGGGGAAGGATGTTTCAGATTACCACGGAGGAAGCTAAGGTTCTACCAAATGTTGTATCAGGTATTTTCTTAGTCAACCTAATACCCGTGAATGTGTTATTTGATTCTGTTGCTAGTAGGTCTTTTGTGTCGAGTGAACTTATGTGACATCCCTCTTTTAGAAAGGAACGAATGTCTATACCCTTAGAAGTAGAAGTAGCGGATAGCAAAAGTTATTTGCTAAGTGAAGTTTGCAGAAATTGTAAGATTACCATAGAAAATGAAGACTTCGAAATAGATCTTATTCCTATGGTTTTGGGGGAATTTAAAGTAGTAGTATTAGGAATGGATTGGTTATCCCGTTATCATGCGGAAATACGATGCGAGGCGAAAGTCATTCATGTGTTGTCGCCTAATGGGGCTCGAGTAAGTATTCGTGGGGGAAGAAAATTAGAGATAAAATTGTGCACGATTGTTGAGGCAATTAAGCACGCTAGAAATGAGGGTAAGGCGTTTTTGGCTTACGTAGTAGACACAAGACAAAAGACGCCTGAAATTGGTGAAGTAGAAGTTGTGAACGAGTATCCGGACGTGTTTCCGGATAAATTACCGGGATTACCACCCGAGCGGGAGGTGGAATTCCGAATTGAATTAAACCCGAGCGCCAAGCCAGTGGCCAAAGCTCCCTATAGATTAGCTCCCGCTGAAATGCGAGAGCTAATGACACAGATACAAGAATTTCTCAATAAGGGCTTCATACGCCCGAGTGTGTCACCCTGGGAAGCCCCGGTACTTTTTGTGAAAAAGAAAGATGGTTCGATGCGCATGTGCATCGACTATCGAGAGTTGAACAAGTTGACAGTGAAAAATAAATATCCCCTACCTCGAATAGATGACCTTTTTGACCAATTGCAAGGAGCGAGCTGGTTTTCGAAAATTGATCTGCGCTCGGGATATCACCAGCTAAGGGTACGAGAGGAAGATGTTACGAAAACCGCGTTTAGAACCCGCTATGGACATTACGAGTTTATGGTAATGTCATTTGGGCTAACTAATGCGCCGGCCGCATTCATGGATCTTATGAATAGAGTATGCCGGTGTAACACCCCGAAAAAAAAATGCAAATTTATATTTAAATAAATATAAAGTTGATAAATAAACTAGATAACTAACTAGGATTTTATTTAACCCAATTAGGAAAATTTAGTAGTAACCTACAAGTGGGTTAAAAATGCTATAATTGAATCCAAGGCAAGTCTAGGGACCATTTGTGTTTAAAATGAAACTAGAATTTATATAATCAAAAAAATAAAACACAAACATTGTCTGTGTTCTTGGTGGAGATCGACCAGGAGCGACCCCAAGTCCATTCAAACCCTAGTCAGCATAAAAACTCTAAATTGAAGGATCAAACTCAGTCCAAATCAAAATCCGAACATAGATTATTGATCCTTATCACGAGAGGATTCTAAGGTATGTAAAATCTGATGAAATTTCTCAACTTGAATCTCTCATGATTTTGGAAAATCTGAATTTAGATGTTGCATGTGTGTTATTTGGTTAGATTAGGAATGATATGGTGTCTAGAAGTGAAACCTAGACAACTACATGTGATATCATGTCCAATTTCGGGGAATTCCATGAACACCTTGAAGGTGGATTCTGGGTTTTACTATATGATGATGAACACTAGGATGTAGAATGAATATTTTAGTGTAATTTGATCTTAGAAAATGATTTCAGAAAATGCATGATGTTTAAATGATATATGAAGGCTATATTGATGATTAAGTTAGCTAACTAGCAAGCTATAAACTTGAATATGAAAGATATAAAATTCTGCCCTTAAAGTGTTTGTTGAAATGCCTCTATGAAGGCTTAAAACTGAAATTCTGAGCTTAAACGCATAATCATGATGTTTTGGTGTATTATGCGAATTATGATTTAAAGAGAGTTCTAAAACGCATCATAAATGGACTCTATAGGAACGGACGCAGGAGCGTCAAGCGGACAAGCGAGTGGCGGACCACGTTTAAAGGGCAAACTTTAAAGGTATGTAACTTAACCCGTTACATTAAGCGAAACGTTGTTAGATTATTCGTAGTTGATAAAGAGTCGTGTTGATTGGGAAGTAATCATGATTATTACTTGGAGAATAAATTTAGAGTTGTCAATAAACCATTGGTAGTCATCATAATGGAGGAATTCCGCAAGATGAGCCAATGGGTCGATTAATTTCGTAAGTTGTGACTTTGTTGATATAGGGGTAATAATGGCGATAATACTTACAAAAGCATCAAATCAAGAGAATTGGTAATGAAATGTGAGTGACAATAAGTCCCGGATGTTGAGCATAGGTCGCCATAAACATACTAGTTAAATGGGTAGTAAATTGATTAAAATCAGAATGGGTCAAATAAACGTATAAGGAATTATAGCCTTTCAGTCCGTGAATAGATTTTTCGGTATCATAATTGTAATAGGCGCGTCGGTAATGAATTTACAGACGCATAGGAAAAAGAATCACCTAAAACGGACCTACGAGTCAAAAGATATGGCTATTTAAAGTTTGAACTTGATTGCACTTGGAGCTGGGAAATATTCAGCAACATCAAACATGACATTCTGGAAAAACAAGGGCCTCGCGTAGCGCGAGACCCCGTCGCGTCGCGCGACGCCCTTGTTCCGAAATTTTATTTTTTTTCTTGAATGTTGATGCTTGGAACTTGTTTGCAACCCTTTTTACTTGATCAAAACTAACTTGTGATGTGTTTTGATCCTAGGTGTCGATATTAACAAGCCGGAAGATGGTCAAGCTAACTTTTGAAGAACCGAACACTATCTATTAGCTTCCGCATCGCTTAAAAACTTAATTAGTCTTTATGTATGGTTGTAAACAAATCTTCAACAACTTTTGTAATCTTTTAATTTAGTTGTTAGTTGACTTTGGTAGACGCTACTTATGAACGTCTTTTATGAAAGTTATGTTAATACAACTAATGTCTAGATCCATTATTCTAATTTATGATTAAAAATCAATTTTAATTAGACGGGTGTTACAAGTTGGTAATCAGAGCCTAAGGTTGTCAACAAAGTGTTCGGTTCAAGCTTGATCGATCGTCCGGTAAGAGTTAACTTATTTTGTTAATAAATTATGTATTACGTATAGAAGGAGAAATGAATAAATATGCATGAAAATGAAAAGAGTGTGTATAAGCTCACTCAAAAACAAGAAATGCATGAAACAAGAGTTATTAAATCAAGTTACGAACTTGATTGAATTGAAACAAGAGTTATTAAATCAAGTTACGAACTTGATTGAATTAAAACAAGAATGATTAAATCGAGTTATGAACTTGATTAAATCAAAACAAGTAAAGCATGTGTTATAAATGGAATGTTTAACAATCTATGTAAACATTTCAGAAATCGAGATGGCTGATGGAGGTAATGATAATGCGGTGCCAAGAGTCACCGAACAAATGAGAGAAGTGATTGCCGAAGAGGTTGGAAAGGCAATCAAAAACAGTTTGTCGGGCTTTATTGATAAAATTCAAAACACAATTTTATCAATAGTAGAAGATAGAATCAAGAAACTGGAAGATGATTCAAATGTAGCAAAGGAAAAGCGTGGAGGACGAAAGCCTTGTTCATACAAGGAATTCATGGCTTGTAAACCACCAATATATAATGGGGAGGTTGACCCAATAGTGTGCCAACGATGGCTAAGTGACATCGAAGGGGTATTCGAGAGAACCCATTGTGATGAAGAAGACTACGTAGCCTACGGTACGGGTCAACTAAGGAGTCAAGCGAAAGATTGGTGGGATAACAAAAAGAAGGAGATTGGAAGTGAAGCAGCTAAGGCCATGACATGGGAGGAGTTTAAGACACCGTTTCTTAAACACCATAGTCCCAAAGCGGTCATAAATAAAATCAAGGAAGAGTTCATGCAACTCAGACACAAAGGTGAATCCATAGACAAGATCACGGGGATGTTTATGGATAAGATGAAGTTCTGTGATGATTTGATAACGAATGAAGAGCAAAAAGTCTATTATTATCATAACATGCTAAGCGCGGAGTATAGAGAGTTCATAACCCCTTCAAAGTACGAGACCCTTACCGAGATTGTCAATGCTGCTCGGGAAAGGGAGATTGAATTGAAAAAGAGTATAGAACGGGGTGAACGAAGGGCACAAGATGTGAATCCAAGCCCTACCAAGAAAGCAAGAACGAATGAAACAGCAAAGAAATCAGATGCTAAAGGTAGTACATCAGGTTGCAAAATTTGTGGGAAAAATCATAAGGGTGAATGTCGTTACAAGGATAAGCCTTGTCCCATATGCAAGAAAACGGGACATATGGCTATGTCGTGCCCGGAGAAAGTGACGGTTTGTTACAATTGTTATCGAACGGGTCACAAAAAGTCGGAATGCCCGGAACTGGTTGGAAAGAAGGATGGGCAGGAACCGAAAGGTGAAGCCCCAAAAGCAAAAGCAAGATCTTTTCAATTAACCGCCGCAGAAGCGAAGATTGAACCTGATGTGGTCTCAGGTATATTTGCTGTAAATTCAATTCCTGCACGTGTGTTATTTGATACGGGTGCGAATAAATCCTTTGTTTCATATGGATTTATTCGACATCCTTCATTTGTTCCAACAAAATTACCTGTGCCCTTAGAAGTAGAAATAGGTAATAACAAGAGTTTTATTGTTTATGATGTATGTGAAAACTGTAAATTGAGCATTGACGATGAAGAATATTTGATAAATCTAATTCCGATGTCGATGGGAGAATTCCAAGTAGTCGTTGGGATGGATTGGCTATCTCAATACCATGCGAAGGTCGTGTGTTTTCGCAAAGAGATAAAACTAACATCTCTGAGCGGAAAACACGTCACCATTTATGGCGAAAAGGGAGGCAACCCCATAGTATGTTCGATGATGAAAGCTCACAAGCTTATGAAGCGAGGATGCAAGGCATTTATGATATACGCTAATGAGCCCGGAAAAGAATCACGAAAGATTGGAGATGTACCGGTTATACGAGATTATGAAGATGTGTTTCCGGATGATTTACCGGGGATACCACCTGAACGGGAAATAAAGTTCGGGATCGAATTGATTCCGGGCGCAAAACCCGTAGCAAAGGCCCCGTACCGACTTGCACCGTCGGAATTACAAGAGTTGATGTCCCAAATTCAAGATTTGCTTGACAAGGGATTCATAAGGCCGAGTGTGTCTCCTTGGGGCGCACCGGTGTTGTTTGTGAGAAAGAAGGACGGGAGCATGCGCATGTGTATCGATTATCGGGAGTTAAACAAACTCACGATAAAGAACCGATACCCGCTCCCGAGGATAGACGACTTATTTGACCAACTACAAGGCGCGAGTTGGTTTTCAAAAATTGACCTTAGGTCGGGGTATCACCAACTAAAGGTCAAAGAAGAAGATGTGCCGAAGACGGCTTTCCGCACAAGATACGGACATTACGAATTTCTCGTGATGTCATTTGGGCTAACAAATGCGCCCGCGGCTTTCATGGACCTCATGAACCGGGTTTGCAAGCCAATGTTGGATAAGTCGGTCATCGTGTTTATCGATGATATCTTGGTGTATTCGAGAAGTGAAGCCGAACACGCACGCCACTTACAAGAAGTGTTAGAGACACTTAGACGAGAGAAGCTTTATGCAAAATTTTCTAAATGTGCCTTTTGGTTACGAGAGGTACAATTTCTCGGTCATGTCATAAGTGCCGATGGGGTTTTGGTGGATCCGTCAAAGATAGAGGCGGTGTCAAAATGGAATCCCCCGAGAAACCCTTCCGAAATTAGAAGCTTTTTGGGGCTTGCGGGATACTATAGGAGATTCATTCAAGATTTCTCCAAGATTGCGTCACCTCTAACAAAGCTAACCCAAAAGAAAGAAAAGTTTATTTGGGGTGAAGATCAAGAAAAAGCGTTTCAAACACTAAAAGAAAGGTTAACTCAAGCTCCGGTATTGACATTGCCGGACGGCGTTGAAGACATGGTGGTTTATTCGGATGCTTCATTATCGGGGCTAGGTTGCGTGTTGATGCAACGGGGCAAGGTAATAGCCTATGCCTCGAGACAATTGAAGGTACACGAGAAGAAATATCCCACGCACGATCTCGAGTTGGCTGCAGTGGTATTCGCATTAAAGATATGGAGGCACTATTTGTATGGGGTAAAGTGCACCATATTCACCGACCACAAGAGCTTGAAATACTTTTTCGAACAGAAAGAGTTAAATATGCGACAAAGGCGATGGCTAGAAACGGTGAAAGACTATGATTGTGAAATACATTATCACCCCGGAAAGGCTAATGTGGTGGCGGATGCGTTGAGCAGAAAGGCGGATTATGTCCCAATACGAGTAAGATCGATGCAACTAGTGGTGACCTCGGGTGTACTTGAACGTATTCGAGAAGCGCAATTAGAAGCGATGAAAGAAGAGAATTGGAAGAAAGAAAGAATCATAGGCCAATTGAAAGACTTGTCGGATGGGCATAATGGGTTGAAGACTCGATCCGGTAGAATATGGGTTCCACATACTTGTGGAGTGAAGGCACTTCTACTTAATGAAGCTCACAAATCCCGTTATTCGATTCATCCGGGTGCGACCAAGATGTACAATGATTTAAAACAAAATTATTGGTGGCCCGGAATGAAGAGGGACGTGGCTAAATATGTGGAAAATGCTTGACATGTTTGCAAGTCAAGGCGGAGCACCAGAAACCATACGGAAAACTCCAACCGTTAGACATTCCGGTTTGGAAATGGGAACATATCACAATGGACCTGTTAACCAAGTTGCCTAAGACAAATCGTGGTTTTGATGCCATATGGGTAGTGGTGGATAGATTGACGAAAAGTGCTCACTTCATTCCGATTCGTGAGACTTATACGTCAGAAAAGATGTCAGAAGTTTATACCAATGAAATCATAGCACGTCATGGGGTGCCGGTGTCCATCGTGTCTGATAGGGATACCCGGTTTACCTCGAATTTCTGGCGAGATTTCCAAGAGCAAATGGGGACTAAATTGTTCATTAGCACTGCGTACCATCCTCAAACGGATGGACAAAGTGAAAGAACAATACAAACATTGGGAGACATGCTTCGGGCGTGTATAATCGACTTTGGAGGTAGTTGGGATGTTCACTTACCATTAGTCGAGTTTTCGTATAACAACAGTTACCAATCTAGTATTAAGATGGCACCATACGAAATGCTTTACGGTAGGAAGTGTCGAACCCCGGTGTGTTGGGGTGAAGTGGGTCCACGTGAACTCGCCCACCAAGATATAGTACGAGCCACGAATGAAAAGATCGATATTGTTCGGGCACACTTGAAAGCGGCTCAAGACAGGCAAAAGGCGTATGTTGACAAAAGGAAAAGACCAATTGAATTCCAAGTTGGTGACATGGTCATGTTAAAAGTTTCCCCATGGAAGGGTGTTATTAGATTCAGAAAAAGGGGGAAGCTAAGCCCAAGGTTTATTGGGCCATTTAAAATTATCGGGAAAGTTGGCAAGGTAGCTTACCGTCTTGAATTACCGGAGGAGTTAAGTGGAATCCATAGCACGTTCCACGTGTCACAACTAAGAAAGTGCTTAGCGGACGAAACAGACTATATTCATTACGACGATATCGAAGTGGATAATAGTTTGAATTATGCGGTGAGACCGGTGGAGATTTTGGACCGAAAGGTCAAACATCTACGAAATAAACAAATTGGTCAAGTCAAAGTCAAATGGGAGCATAGGAAAGGTTCGGACACTACGTGGGAGTCCGAAGAGGAGATGCGACGTCTCCACCCTACTTTATTTGGTACGTACTTCGGTTTCGGGGACGAAACCCTTTTTAAGGGGGGTGGACTTGTAACACCCCGAAAAAAAAATGCAAATTTATATTTAAATAAATATAAAGTTGATAAATAAACTAGATAACTAACTAGGATTTTATTTAACCCAATTAGGAAAATTTAGTAGTAACCTACAAGTGGGTTAAAAATGCTATAATTGAATCCAAGGCAAGTCTAGGGACCATTTGTGTTTAAAATGAAACTAGAATTTATATAATCAAAAAAATAAAACACAAACATTGTCTGTGTTCTTGGTGGAGATCGACCAGGAGCGACCCCAAGTCCATTCAAACCCTAGTCAGCATAAAAACTCTAAATTGAAGGATCAAACTCAGTCCAAATCAAAATCCGAACATAGATTATTGATCCTTATCACGAGAGGATTCTAAGGTATGTAAAATCTGATGAAATTTCTCAACTTGAATCTCTCATGATTTTGGAAAATCTGAATTTAGATGTTGCATGTGTGTTATTTGGTTAGATTAGGAATGATATGGTGTCTAGAAGTGAAACCTAGACAACTACATGTGATATCATGTCCAATTTCGGGGAATTCCATGAACACCTTGAAGGTGGATTCTGGGTTTTACTATATGATGATGAACACTAGGATGTAGAATGAATATTTTAGTGTAATTTGATCTTAGAAAATGATTTCAGAAAATGCATGATGTTTAAATGATATATGAAGGCTATATTGATGATTAAGTTAGCTAACTAGCAAGCTATAAACTTGAATATGAAAGATATAAAATTCTGCCCTTAAAGTGTTTGTTGAAATGCCTCTATGAAGGCTTAAAACTGAAATTCTGAGCTTAAACGCATAATCATGATGTTTTGGTGTATTATGCGAATTATGATTTAAAGAGAGTTCTAAAACGCATCATAAATGGACTCTATAGGAACGGACGCAGGAGCGTCAAGCGGACAAGCGAGTGGCGGACCACGTTTAAAGGGCAAACTTTAAAGGTATGTAACTTAACCCGTTACATTAAGCGAAACGTTGTTAGATTATTCGTAGTTGATAAAGAGTCGTGTTGATTGGGAAGTAATCATGATTATTACTTGGAGAATAAATTTAGAGTTGTCAATAAACCATTGGTAGTCATCATAATGGAGGAATTCCGCAAGATGAGCCAATGGGTCGATTAATTTCGTAAGTTGTGACTTTGTTGATATAGGGGTAATAATGGCGATAATACTTACAAAAGCATCAAATCAAGAGAATTGGTAATGAAATGTGAGTGACAATAAGTCCCGGATGTTGAGCATAGGTCGCCATAAACATACTAGTTAAATGGGTAGTAAATTGATTAAAATCAGAATGGGTCAAATAAACGTATAAGGAATTATAGCCTTTCAGTCCGTGAATAGATTTTTCGGTATCATAATTGTAATAGGCGCGTCGGTAATGAATTTACAGACGCATAGGAAAAAGAATCACCTAAAACGGACCTACGAGTCAAAAGATATGGCTATTTAAAGTTTGAACTTGATTGCACTTGGAGCTGGGAAATATTCAGCAACATCAAACATGACATTCTGGAAAAACAAGGGCCTCGCGTAGCGCGAGACCCCGTCGCGTCGCGCGACGCCCTTGTTCCGAAATTTTATTTTTTTTCTTGAATGTTGATGCTTGGAACTTGTTTGCAACCCTTTTTACTTGATCAAAACTAACTTGTGATGTGTTTTGATCCTAGGTGTCGATATTAACAAGCCGGAAGATGGTCAAGCTAACTTTTGAAGAACCGAACACTATCTATTAGCTTCCGCATCGCTTAAAAACTTAATTAGTCTTTATGTATGGTTGTAAACAAATCTTCAACAACTTTTGTAATCTTTTAATTTAGTTGTTAGTTGACTTTGGTAGACGCTACTTATGAACGTCTTTTATGAAAGTTATGTTAATACAACTAATGTCTAGATCCATTATTCTAATTTATGATTAAAAATCAATTTTAATTAGACGGGTGTTACAGCCGGCCCATGTTGGATAAGTCTGTAATAGTATTTATAGAGGATATCCTAGTTTACTCTCGTAGTAGAGCCGAACATGCAAATCATTTGCGTGAAGTATTAGAAACTCTTCGGAGGGAAAAGCTTTACGCAAAGTTTTCAAAGTGTGTCTTCTGGCTTAGAGAAGTGCAATTTCTCGGCCATGTCATCAATACGGACGATGTCTTGGTGGACCCAACTAAAGTGGAGGCCGTTATGAATTGGGTTCCTCCAAAGAACCCGAGTGAAGTAAGAAGTTTTATGGGTTTGGCTGGGTATTATCGAAGGTTTATACAAGATTTTTCCAGAATAGCATTACCCTTGACCAAACTGACAAAGAAGAATGAGAAATTCGGATGGGGGCCTGAGCATCCAAACGTTAAAAAGTAGGTTGTCTGATGCACCAGTTTTAACCTTACCCGAGGGATCAGAAGATTTGGTGGTATACACCGATGCTTCACGTCAGGGGTTGGGAGCTGTTCTAATGCAACGGGGCAAGGTGATAGCCTATGCTTCAAGGCAGCTTCAACCACACGAAAGCAACTACCCAACACACGATCTAGAATTGGCTGCAGTAGTATTCGCGCTGAAACTGTGGCGACGTTATCTTTACGGAACGAAATGCACAATATATTCAGACCACAAAAGTCTTAAGTATTTCTTCGAACAAAAAGACTTAAATATGAGACAACGAAGGTGGTTGGAACTAATTAAGGTTTATGATTGCGAAATCCTTTATCACCCAGGGAAGGCCAATATTGTCGCAGATGCGTTAAGCCGGAAGGAATATCCACCACCCATACAAGTTAAATCAATGAGAATGACAGTCACCCCTAAACTCTTGGAGTCGATCAAAGAGGCCCAGACAAAGTCCTTAAATTCTAATGATCCAATGAAGGAAAGAACGAAAGGCTTAGTTGATGAACTAAAAATGAATGCTGACGGCATCATGACCAGGTATGGCCGAATCTGGGTACCTTGGTTATGTGAAGTGAAATCGTTGTTGCTAGAGGAGACCCACAAATCTCGTTATGCGGTACACCCCGGGGCAACAAAAATGTATCAAGACTTGAAGAAGGGATATTGGTGGCCCAGAATGAAACGCAACATTGTTAAGTACGTGGCTAAGTGCTTAACATGTTCCCCAGTGAAGGCAGAGCACCAAAAACCGTATGGTAAGTTACAACCTTTAGAAGTACCAGTTTGGAAATGGGAAGACATAACCATGGATCTCGTTACAAAGCTTCCCAAAACAAAATGAGGTCACGATGCTATTTGGGTTATAGTCGACCGACTTACTAAAAGTGCTCACTTTTTGCCCATACGAGAGACTGTTTCATCTGAAAAGTTGGCGGAGATTTATACGAATGAAATAATAGCTCGTCACGGAGTACCCGTGTCTATTGTGTCAGATCGTGACACAAGATTCACGTCTCGGTTTTGGCGTAGATTTCATGAAGATGTGGGCACAAACTTGCGATTGAGTACTGCATACCATCCACAGACTGATGGACAGTCAGAAAGAAATATACAAACGTTAGTAGATATGTTGAGGGCTTGCGTCATAGATTTTGGGGGTAATTGGGATGACCATTTGCCGTTGGTAGAGTTCGCGTATAATAACAGTTACCAGAGTAGTATTCAAATGGTGCCATATGAAATGTTGTACGGTAGAAAGTGTAGAACCCCTGTGTGCTGGGGGGAAATCGGAGAGCGAGAGCTCGCTCCTAAAGATGTTGTGGCGATAACGAATGAAAAGATTGATCAAGTACAAATCTCGTTTGAAGGCAGCGCAAGACCGACAAAAATCTTATGCGGACAAAAGAAGGCGCCCTATTGAATTTCAAAAAGGGGATCGAGTGTTCCTAAAGGTCTCGCCGTGGAAAGGTATAATACGGTTCCGTAAACGGGGGAAGTTGGGTCCTCGGTACATTGGACCGTTCAAAATTATAGCCCATATTGGTAAAGTGGCATACCAATTAGATTTACCTCCGGCTTTAGATGGAATCCATAACACTTTTCACGTGTCACAACTAAGGAAATGTCTCGCGGATGAAACGGCGTATGTGCCACTTGATGATATCGAACTGGATGAGAAAATGAACTATGTTGAAAGGCCGGTGGCTATTAAAGATTCCAAAATAACGCATCTACGAAACAAGGCCATTCGACAAGTCTTAGTTCATTGGCAACATCGGAAAGGATCGGATCTAACATGGGAGTCGGAGAAAGAAATGCGAAGGCACTACCCGTCTTTATTTGGTACGTATTACGGTTTCGGGGACGAAACCTCTTTTAAGGGGGGTAGACTTGTAACACCCCAAAATTTTATAAAAGATTATTTGAATGTTTAAATGTTTTAAATAAATTAAATAAGGTATAAATAAACAAGGAAGTTTAAGAAAAAATTAGGAAATATGGTAGAATGACAACATGAATGAAACCAAGGGACTGAATGTATAAAATTGTAAATAAATAAGAAATTAAAAGATGAAATATGGGTGGAGTGTGGGTGTTCGACGCAGGGAACATTCAGGAAGGGGAAAACCCTCTTCAACCCTAGTTCATCAAATCTCTAAGAATTGGATGTGATTCTGGGTCAAATTCGAATGCATGTGATGAAACTTCCAACCATCTAAGAGTTTCCTACATATGGTAAGCCAGATTTTGTGATTTGAAGCAAGTTATTGAAAATGGGTTTTGACCAATCAGTGAATTAGTATGAAATTATGCTTGTGGGTGCATTAGAATTATCATTAGAAGATGTTGTATGCTTGAATTTGTTCATATTGAAGGATTGAAGGGAAACCCATTTGTTTAGTAGTATGATGTTCTTGAAGTAGAATAAATTTAGTAATTTTGATTGATGAATGTATGTGTATTAGGATAATTGATGAATTATTATGATATAGAATGAATATGATATGTGAATCTAGTTGATTAGAAGAGTTTGTGTGTATTGCTAGTGAAATCGTGCATTGAACACATGTACATAAGGCTTAAAATGTTGTATGCACACCAGGTGTTCGTTAAAATGCCTCAATGAAAAACCATGAAATTTTGAATGGAATTGAAGGTGTTGAATTGCATAAATAGGATATAGTATTGATGAATTTCGAGATATGAAATGGAATGTGATTGATGCGTGAATGTGACTATTATGTAGTGGATGAAATAAACTAAATAAGAATGAATTATGTGTAGGAGTGAAAGAAGAAGGAGCTAATTCCGGTTCGCAACAAAAGGCTCAAGAACGAGGTAAGTTTGCTACTTACAAGTTTGTTCAACAACATTAGTAGTTTGTTACTTTAAATATTAGTTTCTTAATGGTAGTCATTGTATTAAAATGAGAACGCGAAAGTAGAGCTCCGTAACGATCCGTGATGAACGGGTCGGTTCGGGTTAGAATGAGAATGAATAAGTGAAGTTTTCTTAATGTTTCGTGTAAACGGGTTATGATAGAATGATTTGGAGAGAAAGATGTAACGAAGTTGGTTACATAAACAAGAAAGCCGAGTATAAGAATGACTTAGTCATGTATGGTTTAAAATTTAAATGGTGATTATTGGTTCACCAAGTTCATTAATGCATTAGTTGAAATATGAGTATTATGCTAATGTTGGTTGTTGTAATGGTTGTAGGTAAATCTCAAGTTTAAATGCTATTGCATCGCTCGGAACCGAACACACCTTAAACACCTTTATGCGCTTCCGCAATCATTGATGTATCATCAACGGGTCAATATTTTGGTTTAATTAGGCTATGTTGGTAGTTATAAACTCTAAACTTGAAGTTGCAAATCTTTTGTTAAACACTAGTTGTAATGGTCGTTTTGAAAGTTTCTAAAGTGTTATGAAATTTACTATGTCTTTTTAAAATGCGTTGTAGGTCAATTGTTGAATGTTATTAAACAGGGAATTGCTTATTTTGCGAACGGGTCATGCCCGAATTTTATTAGACAATAGTATGAATTATTGTATTTTTGGATTTAGAACTTTGGGCGTTTCAAATTGGTATCAGAGCCTAGGTTTGAGGGATTCAAGTACCAAGTGCTTGAACTCAACCCGAAAGCTCGCGCAAGTGTGTGTTCGTTCCGAAGCGCAATGCAAGTAAGTAAATTGTAATCTTTGATTATACTTATAGTTATGAGGTTTTAAAGTTTGTATTTAAGAAAAAGGTTAGAGCTGGAATGTTCATTATGTTAATAGAATGTTCATTATGTTACTGAATGTTCATTATGTTACTAAATGTTCATCAATTTACTGAATGTTCATTATGTTACTAGAATGTTCATCATATTACATGAATGTTCATTATGTTAATAGAATGTTCATTATGTTACTGAATGTTCATTATGTTACTAGAATGTTCATCATGTTACAGGAATGTTCATTATGTTAATAGAATGTTCATTATTTTACTGAATGTTCATTATGTTACTGAATGTTCATTATGTTAATACATGATGCATACGACCATCAATAAGTGATAAAAATATCACATTCACCTCGAATAAGTGATTCTAAATCACATCTATCGTCCGAGAGTCAAGTTCGTCTCTTTATCGGTACTATGGTACTAACCTGTTCACGGACTTGCTTTCGTGCCCTGCATGCATCCGAATATCAAGTTCCTCATTAATAAGTGATTTTATCACATAGGGCTTGTATTCATCCTCAAATAAGTGAGTAGCTCACATAATATACGTTGAAAACAGATGATAAATGGTATACTCACCAGTAAGATGAACTCTTGTGCATACCTTGATACGGGAATGTGTCGTGAGTGGATGAACATCGGTCGGTAAGTATAAATCATACATTAATCGTATCCCTTAACCGCGAGTACATCTGATAAGTTGAGCTTATGTGGACAACAATACCGATAATTGTTATAGGATACTTATCTAAATGCTAACTAATCGAACAACAAGTGTGTTTTGGCATGACCGTATACTGATATGATTCTCTTCCCCTCGAAATTCACAAAAAGAATGTCTGTAAAGATTTATTTATTGTTTTCCGTCTTTTCATTTGAAAAATGAAAAAATATCAAAAATATTTTAGGTGAGTTTTAATATAAATTTTATAAAAGCCAAAAAGATTTTGCTTCTAGTTTATTTTTGATTGACCGATGTTGAAACCCGAGTCTATCCTACCTAAAATCCTGATTGTAAGCCGGAAAACAATTGCATCTTCATAAATGGTCAAAGTTGCCAAATTTTGAAAGTTAAAGGATTAAAACTGAACAATTTTAAAACTTTCAAAGTGTTGTCGGTTGGTAGTTGAATGAGAGTTGGTCTCATGTGTGTCATTTGCTAATTCTGTTTAAAGTCAATCCGTCGTGAAGTTTTCAAATGAAAATTCTCTAAGTTTGATTAAATTCCTAGCGGTTGTTCTCATTACGCGTTTAGCTTTGTAGTGTGTGCAGATGTGGCATCAAAGCAAGCTAAAGGCAAAGAGAACGAATTTAAAGAAAAGTTATAGGAGTGAAGACACAACATGAATGCAAGCCGTGGATCAAGAAGATCAATTCGCAGCTGACCACTCATCAACGCCACAAGGATCTAAAGATTTGAAGATCAACGTCTCACAAGCAACATCCAAGGGGGAGTTTGCTGATGCACCTCCTAACTGTGACAAGTGAATACATCTGAAGATCCGACAGTGTGAAGAACGAACCATCACGAGCAACATCCAAGGGGGAGCTTGTTGATGCATATTTGTGTGGATGCAGCTCGGTTCGGCTCGGTTCGGTACGGCTCAGTTCAGTTCGACTCGACTCGGTTCGAGACCGAAGTCGACGACGTTCCTCCGTCGTGCGAACCGACATTTTCGAAGTGAAGGCCAAAGTCAAGATATCCTCCTATCTTGACTCAGTACGAGATTTACTTTGTAATTGATGTTAAACACCTGCAAGTGTGCAGACTGTTAGTAGTTTGTGTTCTTGCTGTATGTTCATGTTCTGTAAAGTTCTGTGTTATTGCAGCCATCCCACGAAGAACCCACTTCTTCTTGGGAGACCCTTCACACGAAAGACTATTGTTCGTCCAATTGAGAAGGTCACGAAGAACCTTCTTCGTTATCTTAGTTGTTCGCAGGTTTGGCTCACGAAGGACCTATCCTTCGTGGGCCTGCACATCTTTCGTGGCCCATGCAACATCCTTCGTGATGTTGCTGGGTACTTGGCCTATATAAGCAGACTTATGTTCACAAGTTAGAAAAAAGAGAGCACTATGAGTATTGTATGAACATTGTGTGTATGTGTTTGTACTGGTTCTCTTCAGAATAATCAATATAGTGAATCTTTGAAGTTATATCTTTTGTTATATTGGTTGTGCTCTTGCTTTGGTTTGCATATACACTTGGATTCCGTACTCGTGTGTGTGTGTGTTAAACCACTATTGTTGACTTTTAAACCCACTTACCTCGCGATTTTAAACACCCATACCTTTTTCATATGTTAACATCAAAAAAAATTACACCATAAATACGAACATCGTATTCTTTATAACTTGAGTAGGATATTGCTATAATTTTTTAATTTTAATTTTTTTTATTTAACAAGCTACGTGCTTACGTATTTTGTTTAATGTCACATGATTTTTATATAACGTTACAAAATTATGTACCAGTGCATAATTACGTAATATGCATTTTACTTTGAAACAAGTATAACGTTACGTGATTGGTAACATTATGCGTTATGTGATTATGTAGCAGTACGTAATTACGTAACACTACTTAACTGTGACCTTTTAGCTGTAAACTGACCATTTGAAATCTCACAAAACTAATCTTTTTAGTAATTTTTGTTTACATATATATTTTGGATTAGTTTTCTAGGTATTCACATTAAGTTACTTTTGGTAACCGATACCTAACTGGTAGTATATTTTTTTTTGGAAGGAACTGGTAGTATATTTAGTTAAGATTTTCTTGTACTATCTCAATATGGTCTGGTTTGAAGCCATTTCTATCTTGTTTTCACCCATAAAACTCCCCTACTAATAACTAGGAGCGTTCATCGGTTCGGTTAACGATTTATTCAATTAATAATAAACGTTGAAAATAAAACTAGAGTAAACCTCAATTTTCGTCCATGTGGTTTGTTGGTTTTAACATTCTAAGTCCAAAAGTTTGAAAATTGCATTTATCATCCATTAGTTTGTTAATTCTAATAGTTTCAGTCCACCCCACTAACATTGTTAGTGTAGGGCTGTTAAGTCATGATAAACATAATATAATGCCCTTCGTATATTATATATAAGATAAAAAATGATTTAATCAATCATTTATATATAACTATAATATAATTTATATTATATATATCCTTTTTTACACCCACCCCTCACTCTCCCTCCTTCACACACTCTCTCTTTCCTCACTCCCCCCCCCCCTATATATACCGGAGATGGTTTGTGAATAAGTGGGTCAGTGGAGATTGGCGAAGATGGATGATGATGACAGTGTTACCAAGATGATGGAGGTGATGGTGTGTAGAGTAGGCGGTGGATAGTAAACGACGATGATGGGTGGTTGTGATGCTACGGTGGTAGTGAAGGTTGGGTTAGGGTTTCGAATATGGATTGTGGAAGGTGAAAGATTGTGGGTTTTGATTATCACACGGTGTTGGTTCCGGCAGTTGAGGACGGTGGATGGCGACTGTGGTTGAGGTGGTGTTGGTGGTTTGAGATGGTGGTGATGGTGTTGTAAGATGGTGGTGAACAGTGGCGGTTGAGGTTTAGGTTGTTAATTTGGTCAAGTTAGGGTTTCGATGAAGACCCAATCGCTCCAATCGATCTAGTATTTTCCATATCCAGTGAATCAAGGTAAGATCCAACCACCCTAGTTCCATTTTCCGGCTAAAACATCTTTCTTTGGTTGTTGTTGTATCAGAACAGTTGGTAGAACTTTGGTGGTTAGTAGTGGTTATGGATGTTGATTGTTGACCGGTGGAGTTAATGATAGCAAGAGTTCCAGTGGTGGATTATAGTGGTGGTGGAGGTGGAAGGTGGTAATAGTGGTGTTATGGTGGTGTGTGTATATATAAATATATAAAAATGTATGTATATACCAGAATATAAATATAAATGATTGAGTAAATCAAATTTTTATCTTTTATAAAATAATACCAAGGGCATTATAGTCTTGTTATCAAGACTTAACGGACCTATACTAACGGTGTTAGTGGTGTGGACTAAAACAGTTAGAATCAGCAAACTAATGGACAATGAATGCATTTTTTAGACTATTAGACTAAGAGCGTTAAAATCAGCAAACCACAAGGACGAAAATTAAGGTTTACTCATAAAACTATTTTGCCTACTTCACTAAAACTCAAAAGTATAGGGACTTAAACTGCCATAACGCGTTAAACCATAGAGAAACAACACATCACCTCAAATCACAATCGATTCCTTCACTCACAAGAACGACGATATCAAATCAAACACCATAAAATAACTCTTCTTCCCCATTTTTTTCTCAATCACCGCCATAGCTACATCTCTCTGACCTGCTGGACCTCATCTCTAATCATCCGCACTGTTTCTCACAGGTTTTCTATAACCTCTTACACTTAATTACGAAGTTATGACCTATATTGTTGACGATCTGATGTTACTGCATCTTAATTAGTTGTCAAATTGTTATGCTGTTTATGTATGATTAGTTTACTTGATTGCTGATTTGAGTTAGGAGAGTTTAGGTTTAGCGGATCCGAATTTGGCTATGAAAACCTAGATTTATACGCGAAATTAGTTGTGGAATTGTTATGTAATCGCTATCTGCGTATGTATGATTTGGTTATGTGATTGCTGATTTGAGTTAGGAGAGTTTAGGTTTAGCGGATCTGAATTTTGGCTGTCAAAACCTAGATTTGTACGGACGTGAATATCCTAGGGTTTAGGATGGAAATTGTTTCCGTTTATGTTGATTGTAGTGTTTCTGTATTGGTATATGACTGTTTGAGGAGTTTATGTTAACCAGATTTAAATTATTTTTGGTTTGATTGTGGTTCAGTTTGTTGAGGATAATTTGATTTGGCATTTGGAGGATTTGATCTGAATTGGCAAGATGGTTGGCTTTGAGATGGATGACTGGAAAAGTGAGTTTTAACTGCTTTACTCTTTTTTCTGTATTGTTTTTGTTGGCTTGTTGCTGCATAGTAATGTGATGTGTACGGGGGTGTACCTTCAATCAGTTGTATCTTTAAGTTTTATATATGTGAAGCTGAAATGGATGTTTGTCTTTATGATATTATGTCATCTAGTGGAGTTTTAGAACTTAGGTTACCTAAAAGATGTGTTTACTATCTAAGATTTGGACTAATATGTGTATCGTTTATGTATGCCACTTGAGGCGGTGATACAGTGTTTTTGGTTTGCTTATTAGAAAGTTAACTAACTTATCGACCACATAAGTATGGTACCTGATGATGATAGAATCCATGTTCTATTTTTATGTGTTTGTTAAAAAGGAAGTTATGGAGCATAGAAAATTATTGCCACAAACTGATTTCAAGCCAACTGTAAGCATATTGACTTCTAGGGTCATATATAAAGTTAGACTTGATGGTTACTGAAATCTGATTGGCGTTCAAGATCTGCGGGAATCCCCTTGTCCATTCCCCAAGAAGCATGTTATCCGTGTTTCATATCAGTTGCATATATTTAAGCTTCACATATAAACGGTTCTTCGTGTTTTACATCAGTTGCCTATACTTAGCTTCACATATAAACAATTTTCCGTGTTGTATATCAGTTGCATGTAATTACGCTTCACATGTAAACGGTTTTTTGTGTTGTATATTGGCTGCATATTATTAAGCTTCACATATAAACGGTTCTTCGTGTTGCATATAATTAAGCTTCACGTATAGACGGTTTTCAGTTATTTATAATTGCATATAATTAAGCTTCACATATTTTGATGTGTTAGCTTAAATGAAACGTATTAAAATTTCCGTTAACTTATTACTACTGTTAAACATATCTGTCTTCAATGGAACAGAGATTGGGCTGGGATTGACCGGATTTGGTGTCTTCTTCTCATTTCTGGGAATCATTTTCTTTTTCGACAAGGGACTACTCGCCATCGGAAATGTTAGTGTTGTTTCATTGCCATCTCAGTTTCTTTTGCTTATTAATTACGTTTTGTTGACAATAACTAATATATAATGATCAATCTGTTGTGGTAACGAACCAGATCTTATTCATCTCGGGAGTGATTATGACAATCGGTGTCAAGTCCTCTTTGCAGTTCTTCATGAGACGCAACAACTTTAAGGTTTTCATTGTCTTCTTACTATTTACATTTTGACCCCCTGTCTTTGTGTGTCGTCATTCTAATTAATTGTTGCTCGACGTCTTCTACAGGGTACCATTTCCTTTTGTATTGGCTTCTTCTTTGTGATAATCGGATGGCCTGTAATTGGAATGGCTGCAGAGGCTTATGGTTTCATCATACTTTTCAGGTTTATTAGATGTGATTATGACGCGATTACGTTTGTACTGCTGTACGATTTACATTCGGTTGCTTACTACGAACCTTTTTTTTTTTTGCAGCGGTTTCTGGCCCACACTTTCAGTTTTTGTGCAGAAGATACCGGTTATCGGTTGGGTGTTTCAACAGCCTTTTATTAGATCGGTATGTTTTTCCCACCCTTGTTACTATTCATAATGTAGTATTTTGGAATCTGTGAATGGATTATAATTTAATTTATTTTTCTTTCTCTTTACAGTTCTTGGACCGTTACCGCAGCAAAAGGGCACCTGTATGAAATTGAATTTGCGGTTGGACAAAATTGTTGCAAAAATTGTATGAAATTAAATTGGGGGTTTGAATGTTTGGTGTTGGTTTTATTTTTTTTCCCAGTTGGTTAAATATTAGAAATCATAGTGTAAAGATCTCAGTGGACTTGGGTTTTTGGTCATAAATTTAGTATTCTGATACGTTACCCGGTGTCATAGCTCCTACCTGTTTTTTTATGTCTTAAAAAGTCGATCTATCTATTATAAATTTGATATGGGTATAGTTTGACTTCTGAAGTCAAACATAGTGGTATTTGTCAAGCGATTGAAGGTGGCTGCCACTTGAAACATCATTTAAAGTTATATAAAAAATGGATCTAATTATCATTGAAAATTGAGCAAGAGAATTCGTCATGGATGTACTGCTCAACTGCTAGACATGGAAGCAACGGGTACCACATGATTATTAATTTCAATTATTTTTTCTCGTTTTCTTTTTCATTAAAATGTATCATCTCATAAATGTGTAACAACTAGTTTTTGCCCCGCCCGCGTTGCGGGGCAATAAGCCGAATATTTCTCTCTCATGTATGTCTGTACAGAGGGCAAAATCGTAATTATATTTTGAACTGGAGGCGAAATTATAATTTTAAACTGAGAGCAAAATCATAATTTTGAGCTAAGGGGAGAACATAAATTTATTTTGAACTGTGAGCAAAAACGTAATTTTGAGCTGATGACAGAATCGTAATTTTGAGCTAAAGGAAAAAAGCAACATTTTATTTTGAACTGGGGGCAAAAACGTAATTGTAAACGGAGGGCGAAACCGTAATTTTAAATTGGGAACAAAATTAAAAATGAGTTTTTGTTCGAATTTCAGAAAAATTTCACCGGTTGTCCCACCTTTTAATTTTTTTTTTCTCACTGGACTTTTGTTATGTTAAGTTTTTGTTCGAATTTCAGAACTAATATTTTAAGAAAGAAAGATAATACGAGTCGATTGATGTAAAACTTACCTCGAAGCGATGCTTTAAACGGTGCTTCAATTCGGGTATTTAAACTTCCAGTTAACAAAAATCAAATCGTTTAAAGCACTGTTTCAAGGTTAGTTTTACATCAACGGAGATCCAGTGATAATTTTTTTTTTAAACGGATTGCTAGTGGGGACTTTTGAAGGTGATGATTATTATTGGCCAACTACCAAAATGTGGGATTATTAAAACCCAAGTTACTACTAAAAAATATATAAAAACTATCACAAATTAAAATTATTAGACCACCTGTAATGGTGGTTTGTTTGGGCGTGGATGGGCAAAAAAATGCCCCTAGGGCCTTGACCAAAATTTGCCAAAAAAGGCCCTAGGGGACTGTGTTACCATGTGAATGGGGCATTTTTTTGCCCATCCACGCCCAAACAAACCACCATTACGGGTGGTCTAATAATTTTAATTTGTGATAGTTTTTATATATTTTTGAGTAAACTGCAATTTTACACCCTGAGGTTAGGGGTCATTGGCACTCCTACCCCCCCTAAGGAAATAATTGCAAAATTACACCCCACTGTTAACCCTTATGTCGCATGTTTACCCCCCGCCGTCAGTCAACAGTTAGTTGACTGTTATAGGCAGGGGTATTTTGGTAATCTTACCCTATATTATTATTTATTATTATTATTATATATACAGACACCATCTTCACCTCCATTCAGATCTCATCATCACCTCCCACCTCAACCGATCATCACCACCATTAACCCACCTGCCATCGCCGCCACCATCAACCCGCCACCACTCGCAACCCAGCTGCCATCAACACACCTAGCACCACCATCACCAACAACACCCACCTTACACCATCCTTACACCACAATCGTTAACCCAGCTGCCATCAACACACCTAGCACCACCATCAACCACCACCTGCAATCTAACCCCCCAACTCCCTCCGACCTGAAACCCCAACCTCCTAAATACCGTTCATCACTGTTTACATTACCGGAAGCGAAATTACACACCAGAGATGAGTGCTGATTGATGAGTTCTTTGTCGACAGGATTGATTGCGGGTTTCATCTGAGAAGATGTGTGTGCGGTTTTCTGTTTTTGATTGAATTAGGGCTTAGTATTGTCTGTTTTGCCAGAATTTGAAGGAATTGTAAACATTTAGGGCTGTAAATTGTGAGATCTGGATTTGAAATTGTTCTAGTAGGATTACTTTGATTTTATGGAATCTGTATGCGTGGTTTTCAATTTGTTAAATTTAGGGCTTAGTATTGTCTGTGATTTGCCTGAATTTTGAAGGAACTTGAAACATTTGATGTAGTTTGTGAGATTTTTATTTGAAAATTTTCTAGTAGGATTACTGTTTTAATGATCCTTTGAATATGCTCAAAATGTTTAATGAATCAGGTGCAGTTGACAGAGTGTTGCTCTGTTATATCATGTTTTTGTGGTTAACACTTGACAGAGTGTTGTTAGTGGATTTTGTGCATTATAGGGTGGTGTAAAATAGTCAGTCACTTGTTTATTTTAAGGATAGGTTAAATTCTGCAACTAGGATTGAAAATAACCTAAATTGGTTTAATAGCGAAAACCTTAACAAATTGGTTGTTTTAGATCATTTGTTGATATTGTGTAATGGTATACTGAAGAAAGAGGAGGAGCCAGGGTTCTTCAATCGTCCCGCCGTCTTCGTCTTCGTCCGGTTGAGTACAATTCATCTCTCAACCACCACCATTAACAGTCCTTCGATTTTGTGGGTCCTGTCACAGGCGAAGCTCCATCGGTTCATCTCATTAAATGGGTTTTGCTAATAGAAATTCAGTTGGGTGTGATTTGAGTTAAATGGACAGCGGCGAGAGAGAGAAGTGGTTGAGAGTGTTGGAGGGTGGTGGCTGGAGGTGGTTGACGGTGGTGGCTGGAGGTGGCAGTGGTGGTTGTGGTGGTGAATGGCGGTGGCAGTGGTTGCAGGGGGTAATTGTGCGACTTAACACGAATGTTGGGGGGTAAAATGGAAGGGTAATATAGTCATTTCAACTTAGAGTTAACAGATCTGTTATTGACTTTGACGCCAAGGGGTAAGGTTGCGACATAAGGGTTAACAGTGGGGTGTAATTTTGCAATTATTTTCTTAGGGGGGTAGGAGTGCCAATGACCCCTAACCTCAGGGTGTAAAATTGCAGTTTACTCTATATTTTTTAGTAGTAACTTGGGTTTTAATAATCCCACATTTTGGTAGTTGGCCAATAATAATCATCACCTTCAAAAGTCCCCACTAGCAATCCGTTTAAAAAAAAATTCTCACTGGATCTCCGTTGATGTAAAACTAACCTTGAAACAGTGCTTTAAACGACTTGATTTTTGTTAACCGGAAGTTTAAATACCCGAATTGAAGCACCGTTTAAAGCATCGCTTCGAGGTAAGTTTTACATCAATCGACTCGTATTATCTTTCTTTCTTAAAATATTAGTTCTGAAATTCGAACAAAAACTTAACATAACAAAAGTCCAGTGAGAAAAAAAAAATTAAAAGGTGGGACAACCGGTGAAATTTTTTTGAAGATGGGATTATTATTGACAATTATAAAAAAAAACTTATCGCATCAACCAGAATTTAGAATTTCCACAAGACACCCCTAAGTAACAATGGTATTGCATAAAACCCAGTAGATCTCATGACTACCTTTTTGCCTTGACCACATTTGTTGTTTTTGACTTGTGAATTACTCTAGATTAAAGAATTTCAGCACTTGGAAGAAGGGAAACCGAAACTAACAGTTTTTCAACGGAGATTTAAAACACTTTTTCTGATTGATAAATAAAGATTATTTCCTACCTATACAAAAACCTTCTTAGGGGAATAGTGCCACACAAGCACTGTTTCAAGGTTAGTTTTACATCAACGGAGATCCAGTGAGAATTTTTTTTTTAAACGGATTGCTAGTGGGGACTTTTGAAGGTGATGATTATTATTGGCCAACTACCAAAATGTGGGATTATTAAAACCCAAGTGACTACTAAAAAATATATAAAAACTATCACAAATTAAAATTATTAGACCACCCGTAATGGTGGTTTGTTTGGGCGTGGATGGGCAAAAAAATGCCCCGTTCACATGGTAACACAGTCCCCTAGGGCCTTTTTTGGCAAATTTTGGTTGGGCGTTTCCATGAAAATGCCGGAGTTTTGATTGTTTTCATAATAGTACTGTTAGACAACGGTCAAATAAAAAAATGGTTTTCAATTTTTTTAAATCATTTTTTTTACCTACATAAACCCCAACTCTATCCGATTTTTATACACCCTTCTTATAAATCCCTTTCTCATTCTTTATAAAAAAAAGTCATGCATCCATTCCGCCCACTTTTGGGGTAGCGGTCGAAGTGATGCGGGTATATTAACTAAAGCGTTGGAGTAGTTCAACGCAATGAGAGGGGTATTCACGTACATGAAGTGTTGGGAACTTCTACGTGGAAGTCCTAAATGCTCTAAAGTACCGACCATGACGTTTAGTAGTAGACGTAAAGTGAAACAGTCAAAAACCTCATCTTCGGTCGATCCGGAAACACCCACTTCCGACGCTCGAAACGTCTATTTAAACAATCCTAATAATATTAATGAGGATTGTCACACCCCAACCGATGGCAGTTGCTGCACATTCCCAACTCGTTCAAAATCTTTCTCTCTCTCAGACTTCTAGCACAAAAATAATAGTAATATTACCCCCTAAATCACGAAGCTCTGCCCCATTGTAAGTATTTTAACCCCCGGTCACTAATTCGATACCCTGTCCGATTGATCTAGGACCCAACAACGCATGTCAAGGGTCTGCCTGACGAAGTACGTTGGGGTTCTGTCTCAGACGTATTGATAAGTTGAATTTGGGTTATTATACTAACGTGCGTGCATTGTCTATTTTTAATAGGAATTCAAGAATATTAACATAAAATATCTCCAGGAAGCCCGTAGAAAAACCTAAGTTTACAATGTGAGTCATTCTTCTTTTCATCAACTTACTTTACAAAACCCTAAATGTTTTTCAATTATACTTACAGTGATTAAGTCTTTGTATTCTACAAAATATTGCTGGTATTATGGTTTTGTATACATTACTTGATAATCTTCACAACTGGACACGGGTAGCCAATGTGTGATATGACCATAGTCACAGATCGGTCGAGTGACAAGTACTTGGAGTTTATGGTTAGATATAAACATTGTAATCGCTCTTAATACTGTGAAGTTATAACAATGTGTTTTTATAAAATGGAATGTACTCCCCAGTATTTCTTGCTGATAAAATGTTTTCAAAACGCGTTTCAGGTAACCTAATGTGAAGCTATAAGAAGCCAGTTATGGAGCACTGAAGGCTTAAAGAAAGTGGCTTTAATTTACCTAAATAAAAGAAGAAGTTATAGTTTCAGCAAACTAGGGTTTATCCCTATAAAAATATTATAAATGAAATATGGGTTTTATCCCTTTTGTTTAATATAAAAGTTTGGTATTTTACAAACTCTGGATTTATTTCTTAACTACGATCCTGATGTCTCATTTCCGCTGCTAAATTAATAAACACCGATACCACTTGACTGTCTCGCGGCTCCCGCTCCCGGAGTGGGGTCGGGGGTTGCGACATTTGTAGATGCAACATTTATAGATTTGTTGCATCTACAAATGTAGTAACTTGTGCCATTTTTTGTCATCTCAAAGAGGGTGAGTAGATATAGTGATTGCTGATTGTAAATCCCATGGTCACATGGTTTGCGGTATGCTCTGGTACGTGAACGTAGAAGGGGGTCACAATTCGCTAAGTCCCTAAAATTTAGTACAAGGAGGGGTAGACTCATTTCAAATCACAATTCGCCAGTTAAACTTGATGCTATTTTTCTACAACACAAGTAACTTCAAGACTTTAAAGTCCAAAACTGTAGGTCCCTCTCGAGTATGAGATAAAACCTTATCCTTGTTATATCAAACACACTAGCGAGTGCGGAATCCAAGCTAGCATGCAACCGAGACTTTATACGAGAACAAGCACAAACACAACACACAACATTCAACGATTAACACCACTTGTATTAATGCGTATGAAAGGTTCGGTTACAAGTCCAATGTTCACAGATGTATTCTGCAAACTCTCAAAGTTCTCTCGTGTGTGTGCTCTCCACTCTCGTCTAACTCTATGTCTCACTTCTTTCACACAACACACTACATGGGTATATATACCCGACACAGCAGGTCTGGTCGAAGGATCAGACAGATTGATCGAAAGATCATCTGTCGACCAGAAAGCCATCGAAAGATTCACAAATACCTCGAAGGATGATATCCTTCGAGATATCCTTCGAGTTCATCCATCGGAGGTTTATGTTTCGAACTCATCTATCGAATGTTCATCTTTCGAGCTCATCGAAGGATATAAAACAATCCTTCGATGACACATCCTTCGACACAACCAGCTTGCACATTTTTCTAACTGTTTGGTCAAAGTCAAACCAGGAGGATGGTTGACTTGGTCAAACTTACATCAACCTTACATTAAAGACATCGTTTTGTATCATGACGAAATACAGACAAAGTACAGACACAAGTGCACCAACAAACTCCCCCTTGGCTGTAGCTTTGTCTCGATCTTCGTGTCTTCAAGTCTTCTAGGCCGAGTCGAACCGAGCCGAGTCGCGTCCACACAAAGTGTATCAACAAACTCCCCCTTGGACGCTACTCGTGATGGTTCGTCTTCTGTGACTTTCATGTCGGAGGATCTTCAAAGTCTTCACGCGTCGTAAGTAGAAAGTGTATCAACAAACTCCCCATTTAACTTAGGTAGTGTGTCAATAAACTCCCCCTTAGATTGAACTCTCCATTGAGTCATGCTCGTGAATCTTTTGACTTGTCAATTCTTCAGATCCTTGTGGTGTTGATGAAGGGACAGCGGCAACTCGATCATTTTATCCTTTGAGTGCCTCCACTTCGTGTCTTCATTCCAAAGCTTTTCATCGAACATGTTCTCCTTGCCTTTAGCATCTGCACATGCAAGAAAGCTAAACGCATAATGAGAACAACCGCTTGGAATATAGTTAAAATTTAAACTAACGACACATATGAGATCAAATCTCAATCAAACACCAACCGACAACAGTTTGAAAGTTTAGAAAAATATTCATTTTAATCCTTTAACTTTCAAAACTCGTTAACTTCGACTGTTTATGAAGATGCAATTGTTTTCCAGCTTACGATCAGGATTTTGGATAGGATAGACTTGAGTTCCAACATTAGTCAATCAAAAATAAACTAGAAGCAAAATCTTTTTGGATTTTATAAAGTTTATATTAAAACACACCTAAAATCTTTTTGGAATTTTTCATTTTTCAAAAGTAAAGACGGAAAGCAATAAATAAATATATACAAAGATGCAGAAACGAAAGCAGTAAATAAATATTTACAAACATTTCTTTTTGCGAGTTTCGAGGGTAAGAGAATCATATCAGTGTACGGTCATGCCAAAACGCTCTCTTTGTTCAATCAGTGAACATTAAGATAAGCATCCTATAACAATTATCGGTATTGTTGTCCACATAAGCTCAACTTATCAGATGTAATCATGGCGAGGGGATACGTTAAGGTATGATTTATACTTACCGACCGGTGTTCATCCACATCACGACACATTCCCGTATCAAGGTATGCACGAGGGTTCATCTTACCGGTGAGTATACCGATTATCAACTGTTTGACCGTATATGATGTGAGATTCTCACTTATTTGATTTGAAAACAAGCCCTATGTGATATAATCACTTATTGATGAGGAACTTGATTTTCGATGCATGAGGGCACAGGAGCAAGTCCGTGAACAGGTCAGTACTTTCGTACAGCAGAGAGACGAACTTGACTCCCGGAAAGAATCTGTGATATATTATCACTTATTTTGTTTGGACATGTGATTGTTGATCACTTATTGAAGTCGAATGCAATATGTACACGTATGTATGGTATCATGGAAGATCTAGACTTGCGTCCCCGTTATTTTTCGGTAAAAGATACAACCATGATACCCAGATGATAAGCAGCATAAAGACCGAATATTTCAGAACCTCGGCAATCTATCAAACGAAATTTCGGTACTAAGACCATATGCCAATGAATGGTTCCCACCTGGTCTTCAGTCGGATTTAAGTTTATATCACCCTGCACACTTTAAAATGATTGTGAGCCTACCGATACATCTTATATAGAGCTGCTTATCATTTTGCATTTAAGGTTTAAAGAGGTTTAGACAGACCACTGATGTACTATCATTTTCTCTTTTTCTCGCCAGGAAACTCATTTTTGTTTTTCTATTGTTTTTGAGTTTTTGAAATTTTTCAATGTTTTTGGATTTTCAAATTTTGGATTTACTCCCCCTAAAATCAACAAACTAAGATAAAATTTAAAAACACAAAGGTATATACAAAAACGATTTTCCGATGTCGGTTAACTCATGTTTTACCTCAATGCCGTTTACCAAAATTAAGTTTTAATCAGAAATGATTTAGCGAATTTTGGAAAAACCAGTTGGCATGTCGGTAAGCGGTGCGGACCATGACAACATTATCTGGCCAAAGAGTGCTGAACGAGATAATAATTCACAAAGCAGCTTAAAAATCGACAAGTATAGGAAAGATTAGAAGTTTAAAACCGTATCCTGCAACTGCTTTGTGCATTGCCAGGAATCTGAGTGCTCTCCCAAACTGGATATCCACCCGGTGTGGACTTCAAAGTCGATTTTTGTAGCTACTGAAATCCCTTCACAGCAACAAGATCAAAAACCTCCGGATCCGGCTGGTCTTCCACATTGTACCAGCGAAGATCTTTGTCTTTCTCTTTGAGAAGTAGTGTGCGGTTGTTCAACCCATGCCAAGGCATCCGCACACCCGGTTGGTTTGTTCAACAAACACATTTTCTTCCATCACACCACGAAGAAATGTACACTGCACGTTCATTTTGTCGATTGTGAACTTCAAACGTGCTGCAAGTGCGTACTTTTCATTGGAGTCTTTTCCTGAGGACCCGATCAAAAACCATAACAACCACATTTTTGGCACATTATTCAACTGGTCGAATTTTTCAACTTCATTCAACAAAATTCTTTCATCATCATTCCTTCATCGGAATGTTTGTCTTCTTATCTTTTTCCTTTCTTTTCTCATTTCTCTCCATCAAAGGCAACAATTTCTTCTGTCGCCTATCTTGTGCATGGACGCTCCACTATCAACAATCTTACGACTATCGAAAGTTCCTCCTGGAATATCCTACACACTCACTCAAAAATTAGTTGGAGAGAGGGACCCAAGCCTTTGTAGACTTGGGTCGTCCTTGATCATCAAGGAAAGTGATTTCAATCACTTGATGATTAGGAAAAAGAACCTGTGGTGCTCCCCCTGACTGAATTACCTGTTTTTGTTTCCAAGCTGTTTGTCCTTTACCAGTATTTGTATTAATTGTTTTAGCATTTACTGGTTTTACAGTTTTAGGTTTTGCTTGAACAGGTTTTTCTTCTTTGACCTCTGATTTTAAGGCCTTTTCAATTACCTTTTGATTCTTTTGTTTTAACTTCTTTTCCCTTTCTTTCAAGACACGTGGGTCTTGTTTCGGGGAAAATGATCGTTTTTGGTAATTGGTTTCTTGGGGAGCACTTGTTTTTGCCTTCAACTTTTGCAGGTATGGGCAGTATCTTACAATATGCCCAATTGTGCCACACTCAAAGCACATTCTCCGCTCTACAAACCTCGGAAAAACATGTTGATGATCAGACAGAGAACCAGACAACGAACTTTGTGATCTAGATGTGCTTGGACCTAAATCACATCCGTTGGTGTGTTGGGTGTAATTATTCTGATCATTTCGTTTTAAAATTCTAACTTGTTTTATAAAATCAATGTTAGATTTATCCTGAAATGTTTCAAGTTTGTCTGAACCCGTGGATCCAACAAAGTTCATTCTCGGTTCTCGTTTCTTAACAGGAGCTCTTTTGTTTTGCACCTTTTGTTGCTGAACCTTAGGTGCTTGAACATTCTTGCTTTGAGCCTTCTTTCCCTGTACCTTACCCTTTCCGGAGTTGACTTGTTGTTTTCGCTCAGTTGGTGGTTTTTGGTTTCCGGATTGTTTTCTAATTTGTTCACACGGAATTGGATCACATTGAGTGACGGTAGCTTTGCCACTTTTGTTCCCCAAAAACTTATCAGTACATCCTTCAAAAATTTGCTCAATTAAATCTTGATTTACATTTTTAATTGGAAAATCTTTGTTAGAGTAGATTTTGTCATCTCCTTTGAGCGTGTACAACAAGTTATTCTCTTCACTGCTAGAAACAAGGGACTCCATTGGTTTTGACGTTTCAGTCTTACTCGGTTTCACTGGTGGATCACACAGGATGTGATTTTCGATTGGAATATCTGTTGTAACCGAGTTAGACTGTTGTTTCACAATCTCTTCAGATTCATCATCCGAAGAATCAGCATCCTCAACAATGGGAGGACTCTGTTCCTTAACACATGATGACTCTGTCACATTCTCAGATTCTGATTGACCCGAGGATGATGTACCAGTTGTGAACCCAAGGCCTGCTGCAAAGTCATCTAGACCGAGTGGCACAGTAGGTTCAAAACGGGGCATATCCTCGTCATCAGGCAATTTGGAGTAATTGTGATTCATTGGGGGAGGACATGATTTGAATCCAATACATGGTTTATCCCCCTTTTTCTTTCTCTCTTGAACGTCAATGATGTGATCCAATACAAAGCGGGAATTGGAATAACTTTCCAATTTCTGCTTGATTGTTTCACATTCACATCGAGCGGTTGCTAACTCTACCATTTGCTTTTCAATTGTGTCAATAAGATTATTGTTAGCATGTTGTTTTCGCAAAACAGCCTTTTGCAATTCTGAAACATCATGTTTTAATGACGCAATTGTAGCTTTAAATTCCTTTTCATTTCTGGTTAAACACAAGTTAGCTTCAGTTGCTTTAGACAGATCTACAATCAATTCTTGATTGTGTTTGTGTGTGATTTCATATTTCTCTTGCAAAGCCTCGTGTTTGCTTTGCAATTCACAACACTCATCGTTCAATGAAACATGCTTGTCTTGCAAGTCAAACAAACTAGCTTGTAAAGCATCATGTTTGCCTTGCAACTCAGACATGTTTGCCTCCAAATCAGCATTCTTAACACGCAAACTATCACAGTTATCACAACGAGCAGCAATGGGTTTATCGACACATACCTGACCTGATGAACTGTCGACATTAGCCATAAAGGCTGAATGGAGAGAAGACGAAGAATAAGCATCTGCTGTAGCTTCTTCCAAACGTTCATCAATCTCTGCATCGACTGACGCACTTGATCTCTCATCCACATGATCATTGCCTGAAGTGGAGGATTCTTCATCTGAGCTTCCACTATAACCAGAAGAATCTTCATCCTCAGAAGAGTCACCACCATTGGTGGAAGATTCTCCACCACTGGCGTGCTTTAAATCCTTTACGACTTCAGCAAAACATGCTGTTCCACCATTTCCTCCTTCTCCAAGCTGAAGCGACCAATCACAACCCTCATCTATTTGAACCACCAGCCCCCGGTTGGCATTTGATGACCCTGCTTGGCCTTGGTTGTTGACAGGTATCAACGTACGAACATTGTTCCCGTGCTGGTTCTGCTGGTTGCCTTGATTTCTGAACGGATTTTGATTTCCATGCTGAGCTGGTCTTGTGCATTCCCTTTTGAAATGACCCCGTTCTCCACAGTTAAAGCACTTGACAGCTTGCTTGTCGAACCCATACTTGGTGTCTTTCTTGTTTTCCAAGTTGGTTCTCCCCGTCCTTTCCATAAACTCCTTTGCTCTTCGAATTGCACTAGCAAGAGCCCATTTGATATCCATCATTTCAAACTCTTCTTTATCCACTTGCTGATAATCTTCATTGGTTAGATTGATATTCCCAATCTGACCTGCGACTAATCCACAATAAGCACTAACCAAGGTGTTCAACATCTCCATATGCTCCTTGGCTACTTCGACACTGACTTTGGAAAAGTTGGAAGTGTCTAATCTGACTGTGTTCGGATTGGAAGTGGCTTGAAGGTTTGAAGAGCTTCC
Source organism: Helianthus tuberosus (assembly GCA_030545235.1). Classification (NCBI taxonomy): domain Eukaryota; kingdom Viridiplantae; phylum Streptophyta; class Magnoliopsida; order Asterales; family Asteraceae; genus Helianthus; species Helianthus tuberosus. The sequence goes on along the minus strand of CM060368.1, from coordinate 19,681,050 downwards.
ATAAAACCCTTGCTGTTGTGGTTGTTGCTGCTGAGCTGTCGGTTGCACATTCGGTCTTGAAAACATCGTGTAAGCTGAAGGATCAAACTGATCTGTTGTTGAAGGTCCGGTGTTAGAGACGAAGGCTGTTTGAAGCTTCGCATGTTGAGAGGCTGGTTTTTCTCCACTGATACCTCCTGCAATCCCAAAGTACATTTCTGGATTTTGAGGAGTTTGTGTTCTTTTTGCTTTAAGCTTTTCTTCTACATCCTTATTCTCCAATCTTTGAATTAATTCATAAACGGTGATTGTGTCTAGAACACCATTTTCTTTGAGAATTTCAAGATAACTGCTCCACTTTGCTGGTAAGCTATCAGCGAATCTCTTCACCAATTCTTGTGGAGTGGCAGTGACTTTAAAAGCAAACATCTCGCTCAACAAGTGATGGAATCTTGTAGATAACTCTGCCAAAGTCTCATTCTCCAAGCACGTGAATCCTTCAAACTCTTTCTTCAGTAATTCTTGCTTGATCTTTCTAGATTGAGCATTTCCTTCACAACGTAACGTGAGCATATCCCACAAGCTTTTAGTAGTCGTGCAATAAACAAACTGGTGGTAAATGTCTTTGTGAAGAGCTTGTGTGAGAATCATGAATGCTTTCTTTTCTAACTCAAACTTCTTCTTATCTTCTTCAGACAAAGTGCTGTACGTTTGTGGATTAGATCCTGCAACTTCCAACTCATTTTCAAAAGCTGTGAAGAAGCACATCCATAGATCTTGACCTTGTCCCTGAACATAAGTTCTCAGCCTTTCTTTCCACCATCCCCAATCATTGATGTGATTTAACTTTGGCGGTTTTGTGCTTGTACCAGTTTCACTGTCGTTCTGCATCATAGATTGAATGCTGTTGCTTTGATTTGTGACCAAAGCCCATTGATTTGCAGTTATCATTGCAGCTTGAGGTGGGGCAATAGCTCGCATCCATGCAGTTTTGTCGAAATCTGACGTAGATTGCGTAGATTGCATAGCTGATGATTGTGGAGTCGAAGTTATTTGAGTCCACGCGGTTGGATCCCACTGACCGTTTGTTCCCATTTTATGAAAATTTAATATATTAAGTGAAAATTGATTTAAAATTTGAAAAATAAGTTTTCTCCTTTTAAAAGTTTAATTTTCACAAACTATGTTAAAATCTCGAAGGATAACAATCAGCCGAAGGATCAAGAATCGAAAGACCTGAAAAGCACAACCTGTTAAACTTAAACAGACAAGGATCGAAAGATCAAAGCTTGTTCGAAGGATCAACAGTGTTCGAAAGATCACTGTTGAGTTTCGAACAAAGATTTCGAAAGATTCTCCAATCGAAGGATCCTTATCTTTCGAAAGAGAGCAGTAGACCGAAAGATGTAAGTTTCGAAATGATTCCTTGGTTCGAAGGATGATGATCTATCGAACCTCCACTGATCGAAAGATGGTCTTTCGACTTCGAAGGATATCTTTCGAACTGCTCTGACACAGTTGACAAAGCGTGACAGGTTGGTGAAAAAGGTGATGGGTTGGTGAGATCTTTCGGCAGAAAGTATGGTTCAGACCATCATTTTCTGCAAAAACAGATTTTGTTTGATTATTTTAATCAGTTCACCCTCTCCAATACACCAACAACTTTCGAAAATAACTAAACAAGATCAAAAGATGTAAACTTTGAAGAACACTTGAAGATATTATGAACACAATGGGTTTTCTGGTAAAACTACAAACTTCCGAAACCCGATTAACAATGTTTTTCAGAAAAATATAACTTTTCAAAACCCGAAAAACAGCAAGAACACCTCGGTTTTAACAAGGAGAAGAGCCAAAGCTCTGATACCACTTGTAGGTCCCTCTCGAGTATGAGATAAAACCTTATCCTTGTTATATCAAACACACTAGCGAGTGCGGAATCCAAGCTAGCATGCAACCGAGACTTTATACGAGAACAAGCACAAACACAACACACAACATTCAACGATTAACACCACTTGTATTAATGCGTATGAAAGGTTCGGTTACAAGTCCAATGTTCACAGATGTATTCTGCAAACTCTCAAAGTTCTCTCGTGTGTGTGCTCTCCACTCTCGTCTAACTCTATGTCTCACTTCTTTCACACAACACACTACATGGGTATATATACCCGACACAGCAGGTCTGGTCGAAGGATCAGACAGATTGATCGAAAGATCATCTGTCGACCAGAAAGCCATCGAAAGATTCACAAATACCTCGAAGGATGATATCCTTCGAGATATCCTTCGAGTTCATCCATCGGAGGTTTATGTTTCGAACTCATCTATCGAATGTTCATCTTTCGAGCTCATCGAAGGATATACAACAATCCTTCGATGACACATCCTTCGACACAACCAGCTTGCACATTTTTCTAACTGTTTGGTCAAAGTCAAACCAGGAGGATGGTTGACTTGGTCAAACTTACATCAACCTTACATTAAAGACATCGTTTTGTATCATGACGAAATACAGACAAAGTACAGACACAAGTGCACCAACAAAAACAATTACTTCAAAAGTCAAAACATACTGCATAACTTAAAACTCTAAAAGACATAAACGATAAAACTTGAAAGTACTAAAAAAACAAGACATGATAAAACTCAAAACATTAGTCCACTCTTTGTTTTTTTCCTTTGCCATTAGCATTGTCTTCATCTCTAGATCTTCCCATACCATGTCTTCTAGTCTTAATTTTTCCAAGTCTATAAAATCGAGATCCATATCCCACTTCTTGTATGGTCCTCCTTCAAATGCTTCAAAAAAACCTTTAACTCAAGCGGATATTAGAATGAACATAAACAAGTTTGTCTACCCTTTTACAGTTGAGCCGATTCCTCTTCACAAATTGAAGAACTACATATAGGTTGCTGGAAGATCTTTTTCATCGTCACTTAAGCTAATTCTGGTGTTTATGCACCATAAGTAGATCACGAGTCAACTATGTCCATTGTAACCACATCCAATTGAGAGTAGGTAATGAATAAAGACCAATCTTATTGTGAAACATAGTAAATTGTTGGATAAATTACACTTTTCGTCCTTTATGTTTGTAGCTAGTTGCAATGGATGACCTTTACCTTTAATAATTACAGCCATAGTCCTTTATTTTGAAAACTCATTACACCATTCGTCCTTTAGTGCTAACCAGGTTAAAATTTTAAGTTAAATCTAGTCATATGAGGGTATTATGGTCATTTCATGTTTTTATTTAATAATAAAACTAAAACATAACATATATACATAATACAGCTTATTTAATCTACTCAAAGATCGTGTATCTATATCTGTACATCTGAATCTCTCTTGTATCTACTCAACCACCGCCTAAGTCCACCACCGCCACCGCCTGTAACATCACCACCACCATCATCGGAGCTATTTAAAACCCAGAAAAACCCTCTGTATATAGATCGATGCACACCCCTATTTAAAACCCAGAAAAACCCCCAAACAACATCCCACAATCCATGGTTTCTTTCAAAGAACAAAGCAACATGATCAAAGATCTTTCACATCTGGAAAAACTTCACTCAATGAGCTCAAACTCATGGTTCAAGAAGCAATAATCAATAAAGATTCAACCTTTACACCTAATCCAGAACAACCCACTTAAGAAATCTCAATTTGGGGGATACCTGTAAGGACTCTCAAAAATATCCTAATTTGACCCATAAATGAAAACCCGGACCCCTGAAACCTTACCCTACATCAAAAATCAAGAAAAACAAAACTTATAGGTTTCAGGCGGGCCGCGTAAGAAACAAGCTTATCTTACGCGGGCCGCGTCAAGATATGGTTTGACCGGATAAGTGTTCCGAGCCACGTGGTGTCCAGCTGGCTAACCTACTCGTGACTGGTCAAGGCTACTCGTAGACTGGGCGGCCACGCGGGCCTCGTAAGGTTAAGCTGAAGGCTTACGCGGGCCGCGTGAGGTCTCAATTTCAGCTATAAATAGCCCGTCACTTGCACAGTCCACTGGTGTCGATCAAAACTTTCAAAAACGAATTGATATTACTCTGAAGTCAAAATTTCATATATTATTAGTGAGGCGCTGCTCCGATACCGGGTATTAACTCGATCGCTGATACGATTCAATGTCCGATCGATTAAACTATCCAATGGATGTTTAAGTGCTGCCCACATTAGGGTTTATGCTTTGTCATTCGTCGTTAAATCGATGGATGTTTAAGTATCGCACTTTGTCATTCATTGTGAAGGTTTTAATCTCGTGAGTTATCGTAAATGCTGTATTAGTTACTAACCAAGTTTGTGTGCATGTTATTAAATTTAGGTTAAAAGGCTAATCAGTAGGCTAAGCTCTGATCGTGTTAAATCTGCAAAGTGAGTCATTCTCTTTTTATCAAATTACTTTCAAAATCATGTTTATTTTCAAAGTTATAATTACAGGGATTAAGTCTTTGTAATCACCAAATTACAGCCGGTATGTGGGGTTTTGTATACATTACTTATTTTCCCGTCACCATTGGACAACGAGTTAGCCAATGGGTGATCTGACCATAGTCACAGAAACAAGTCGAGTGACAAATACTGTGGGTAATTGGTTGATATATAGAAACAATGTAATCACCCTTAATACTGTAAATTATAACAAACGAGTCGTTTTCATAACAAGAATGATTCACCAGTATTTCCCGCTGACAAAACCTTTTTCAAACATGTTTCAGGTGATCTGTTGTGATCAAGGAAAAGTGCCGCGAAGCACTACAAGCTTAAGGAAGTGGCTCAATATAAAATAAAGAAATATGTTTTTGTAAAAAGAAGATTTCTCTAAGAAATCATATGATTGTAAATTACCGGGGTTTTAATCCCGAATTGTGAAATAAAATAATCGGGAAATTACAGTTTTAAAAAGATCCTGAAGAAAACTTCCGCTGTTAAATAAATACCACGGGATTTTCTGTCCCGCGGCTCCTGAAACGGGTCAAACCGGGTCGGGGGCCGTGACAGAAAAAGGTGGTATCAGAGCCACTGATTTAAGCCAATTAAGTATTTAGAAAATACTTAATTTTACTAATTGCTATTTTGTGATTATGTGTTTTATTAATTGAATATTTATATACAGTATGGGTAAGCAAAAGCTTTCAAACATCTATCTTAAATTAGATAGGTCATCAAACGAGAAGGGAAGTTCATCCCAAACAATTTCCTCAAAACCCTATGCAAATCCTGAAGAAGGAATATTTGTCCGAAAGGCACAATATGAGGAACCACTTTCTCCTAATAAAAGAAGTTTGATTATTAGAAAAAGTCAGGAGAAATTAAAGAAATCCAAAGAAAAGAAAGTTAATCAGAAAACCCAAGAACTAAGCAGTAACCCACCATGGGAAGACAAGTTAGATGAAAAATGGGCAGATCTCTATATGCTAGCTACTGTAGCAGTAAATGCAAATCTTTAAATACTCTAACTCAAGTTTTAGCACCCTTATCAACCGACAATCTAGAAACCTTATCCAGTAAATAAATAAGTTTACAGTAAACCCTAGTGTGTTTTAATTTTCAGTTGTTGTTGTATTAGGCACACGGTATGCAATAATATTTAAAGGTTATTTATGAAATTTTGTTATAAAATTTTAACTTAGTAATTTTTGTATTTTATGTGCTAAACAGCATGAGTGACTTGTCTGAAGCCCTTCAGAATTTAAATCTCTATCCGGTAAAAATAGAGGTTTCCAGAGATTTCAATAGGTATATACCTGATATAGAAGAACCTATGGAATTCAATGCTCCACCTCCGGAGAAACCCAAGCCCAAGAAAAGGAGAAGATTCGTAGGATGGAGGCGTGTGCGCAGAAGGAAACCCGCCACTAGAAAGATTCCCAAAATAGAAAATCCCTTAGACAAAGGGAAGGAGATTGAAGTCGGGGAAGATTCTAGGCAAATGGAAATACAGTTTGGGGAATATTCTAGGCAAATGGAAATGGAGTATGGGGAAGGTTCTAGACAAACCAAGAGGGAAATTGGGGAAAGCTCTAAGCAAACCCAGGAAATGACATTGCAGGAGGAGTTAGATTTTATATTGGCAAGCTGTGATACTATTAAGCCTGTCAATGAAAATGTTTTTACTCATCCTATTAAAACTCAACTTCCAATAAATTTGGAACCAGCAATCTCAGAACCTATAATCCACACCCAACCTCTAGGAATGGACGAGTGGTGGACGAATGATTGGCAGTTCCAAAACCTGCTCAACAGTCCTTATTCCTTTCTCCCTCAATTCGACCCAGAACCTATACCTAACCCACCTATGAGCAATGAGAATTTAGCTGAACTCCGCCACTTTGGGGAGGAGTTAGTGGATGCGGGAAATAGGATCAGAGAAGTAGGAGAACAGATCTCCTGGAAATACGACGAGAGGGAACGTCGTTACTAAAATATCAACTGATGAGGGATAGTGGGTTTATGAGACTATGATTGTATAATAGCAATAAACTATAAATCTTGTAAAAATAACCTAAAATAAAACTTTGTAAGATAAAGGTGTGTATGGACGCATATTATATATAAAAATGGGACTCGAGAAATCGATAGTTTTAGTTATATGTGTTTTGTGAACTTTGTATGATTGTTTTATGTATAATTGTTATTTATTCGCTACTAATAAATTATACATATTAAATTATCAGATGGAAAACGCTAATAATGAACCAGTTAACGAGGTTAATCAATCTGAGCAACATCCGGAGGATCAATTTATGACTAGGCAGGATATAGAAAATATCGTTGCTCAAGGGATAGCCAATGCTATTCCAGCAATACTTGCTGCTGCTCAGAAACCTGTTGAACCTCAACAAATAATTCCTAGCAAACGTATTTCTGAAGATAACTTCAGTAATAGTATAAACGGAGGCGGTGATCATACCAATCATGATAATGTTTCACGGCAAGCTCCGCTTCATAAGAAAATGAAAGCTGCAACGCCTGGTTGCACTTACAAAGAATTTCTTACTTGTAAACCTGCCGAGTTTGCAGGCAATGAAGGAGCGACGGCGGCACTGCGTTGGTTAGAGAAAACCGAGGCAGTAATTACAATAAGTAAATGTGCCAAGGACGATCAGGTCATGTACGCATCAAATCTTTTTAAGGAAGGGGCGCTCGAGTGGTGGAACACAGTGTTACAAGCAAAAGGAAGGATGATGGCGTATGCTATGAACTGGGAAGAATTTAAAAGTCTTGTAGAAAGAAAATTATGTCCCGAATATGAAAAAGATCAAATGGCAAATAAATTCCTAAATCATCGAATGACGGGTGTAGATTGTCGTGGTTATATTTCGACATTCTTCGAATATGCTAGAGTGGTACCAACACTGGCTTCGCCAGAACCGGTACTCATTTCTCGCTATATTTGGGGACTGATTAGTGAAATCCGTAACATCGTTACAGCTGCGAGACCTCGTACTATTGACGATGCGGTGGAACTAGCTAACACCCTAACGGACGAACTGGTACGCACAAGAGATGAAAACAGGAAAAAGGAACTGGCTCAGAAAATTACCCAAGGATTTCGTACGGGTAATAATAGTAACTTCAGGAGAATAGGAACAGGGCAATCTTCAACTTCGCCATTCTGCAAGAATTGCAGAAAGAAACATTATGGAAGATGTAATGTGACCTGCAACTTTTGCAAAGCCATAGGACATCGTGAAAAAGACTGCAGAAGGAAAACAAGGATCTGCTATAACTGTGGAGAAGCTGGGCATTTTAAACCAGAATGCCCTAAATTAGTTAAACCAGCAGACAACAAAGCCAAGCCAGCCGACGGAGCTACCAAGAAGAATGTTCGAGCTTTTCAGTTAACTACTCAGGAAGCCGAGCTAATTCCTGATGTGATAGCTGGTACGTTCTTAGTTCACAATGTATATGCAAAAGTATTATTTGACTCTGGTGCAAACCAAAGTTTTATTAATACTTCATTCTGCCAAGCTCTTAATTTACCCTTAACCAACCTTAGGCAGATTTTTACAGTTGAAACAGCAGATGGGAATTCAGTTAAAATAGATAAGGTTTTGCAAAATGTAGAAATAGAACTTTCAGAGCATAAATTCTTTGCAAAACTATGACCTATGAAATTAGCCGAATTTGATGTGGTATTAGGAATGGATTGGTTAGTAGCCAACCATGCTCGAATTCTTTGTGATCAGAATTCCATAGAAATTCGTGCACCTGCCGGAGAAGTCATTATAGTTAAAGGGGACAGGCCACGAAAACCCATGAAGTTCATTTCAGTAATGAAAGTTGCTAGTTATGAACGAAAACAAGGAATAGTGTATATAATTTCGGTAGTCATTAGTACTAAGGGTAAAGAACTTAAGGAAATTCCTGTAGCCTCAGAATATCCGGAAGTATTCCCAGAAGAATTATCAGGATTACCACCAGATAGGGAAGTAGAATTTAGAATTCATCTAATTCCCGGAACTATACCGATAGCTAAGGCACCTTATCGGTTAGCACCCACATAAATGTTAGAACTGAAAAAGCAATTAGATGAATTACTAAGTAAAGGTTTCATACAACCTAGTTCATCCCCTTGGGGAGCACCAGTGTTGTTTGTGAAGAAGATGGATGGTTCAATGAGAATGTGTATTGATTATAGAGAATTGAATAAGGTTACAATTAAGAATCGATACCCATTACCTAGGATTGATGATCTATTCGATCAACTTCAAGGAGCTATATATTTTTCTAAGATCGACTTACGTTCCGGATATCATCAATTGAAAGTACAAGAAGAAGACATACCTAAAACTGCTTTCAGAACTAGGTATGGTCATTACGACTTTACAGTCATGCCCTATGGATTAACGAATGCACCTGCAGCATTCATGCACATGATGAATAGAATCTGTAAACCGTATTTGGATAAATTTGTAATTGTCTTCATTTACGATATACTGATTTATTCCAAGAATCAGGAAGAACATTGTCAGCACTTGCATGCACTCTTAACTTTGTTAAGAAAAGAAAAGCTTTATGCCAAATTCTCGAAATGTGAATTTTGGTTGCAAGAAGTGCAATTCCTAGGACACATGGTGAATCACGATGGTATTCACGTAGATTCTGCTAAAATAGAAGCAATTACCAAATGGAAGGTTCCGCAATCTGCAATGGAAATTAGGAGTTTTATAGGTTTAGCTGGATACTATAGACGATTTATTAAGGATTTTTCCAAGATAGTTGTACCATTAACTAAGCTAACCTGTAAAGCAGTTAAGTTTGAATGGGGACCTAAGCAAGAAGAAGCTTTTAGGATTCTAAAGCAAAAGTTAACGAATGCTCCAATTTTAGCCTTACCGGAAGGAAATGAAGATTTTGAAGTATATTGTGATGCTTCAAAACTAGGATTTGGATGTGTGTTAATGCAACGCAAGAAGGTAATTGCGTATGCATCAAGACAATTGAAAAAGCATGAAGAAAACTATACGACTCATGACTTAGAATTAGGAGCCGTAATTTTTGCCCTGAAGATCTGGAGACATTATCTGTACGGAAGTAAATTTACTATCTATACAGACCATAAAAGTTTAAGATATATATTTGGGCAAAAAGAGTTAAACATGAGGCAACGGAGATGGATGGAAATCCTAAGTGACTACGATTGTGATATTCAGTATCACGAAGGAAAGGCAAATGTAGTTGCAGATGCTTTAAGTCGTAAGTACCAAGAGAAACAAAGACGAGTTCGTGCTCTTAGATTAGATCTACAATTAGATTTAATGGAACAACTAAAGCATTTTCAAGAAACAACAATCAAGGATGATGCTGAAGGAATGAAGGGACGCATAAAAGAATTAGAACAAGGAGCTGATGGAATTTGGAGATTCCACAAAAGAAGAATTTGGGTACCTAAGCAGGGAGAATTAAGAAATAAAATTTTAGAAGAAGCCCATAAATCTAGGTATACCATGCCCCCTGGAAACAATAAAATGTACCAAGATTTAAGAAATAACTTTTGGTGGATAGGAATGAAAAAGGACATAGCTCGATATGTTTCTAAGTGTCTTACTTGTTCACAAGTAAAAGCCGAACATCAAAAACCTTCAGGTCTACTACAACAATTAGAAATGCCTGTATGGAAATGGGAACTCATAACAATGGATTTTGTTACTAAGTTACCCAAGACCAGAAAAGGTAATGATGCGATTTGGGTAATTGTGGATCGATTAACCAAATCAGCTCATTTTCTACCTATGAAATAAACCTTTAGTATGGAAAGGTTGGCAAGGTTGTATGTAGATGAAGTAGTATCCTTACATGGAGTTCCACTCTCCATTGTATCGGATAGGGATAGTCGTTTCACTTCTCATTTCTGGACTAGTTTCCAAGAAGCAATGGGAAGACGACTAAATTTAAGTACTGCATATCATCCTCAAACCGACGGACAAAGCGAACGAACAATCCAAACTCTAGAAGACATGCTCCGAGCATGTGTGATAGATTTTGGTGGAAATTGGGACGATCACTTACCTCTAATTGAATTCTCCTATAACAATAGTTATCATTCAAGCATCGAAACTGCTCCATTCGAAGCACTATACGGACGTAAGTGTAGAACTCCAGTTTGTTGGGCAGAAATAGGAGAAAGTCAATTATCAGGTCCTGAAATAGTGCAAGAGACGACCAACAAAATTTCTCAAATCAAGGAAAGACTAAAGACTGCTCGAGATCGTCAAAAGAGTTATGCCGATAATCGACGCAAGCCACTGGAATTTCAAGTCGGAGATAAAGTACTTTTGAAAGTTTCTCCTTGGAAAGGAGTAGTTCGATTCGGTAAGAAAGGAAAACTGAGTCCAAGGTACGTAGGACCATTTCCAGTAATCCAACGTATAGGACCAGTTGCTTATCGTTTACAACTACCAGAAGAGTTAGTTGGAGTACATGACATATTTCATGTATCCAATATCAAGAAATGCTTATCAGACGAATCTTTGGTAGTACCTCTCCAAGATATAGAGGTAAACGAAAAGTTGAAATTTGTTGAGAAACCTCTTCAAATAGAAGACAGAAAAGTAAAGTTTCTCAAACACAAATGGTTAGTACTTGTCAAGGTCAAGTGGGATTCAAAAAGAGGAGCTGAATACACTTGGGAGTTGGAATCAGAGATGAAGCGAAAGTATCCTCACTTATTCCAATAAATCTCGAGGACGAGATTTTAAATAAGGTGGGGAGGATGTAAGGACTCTCAAAAATATCCTAATTTGACCCATAAATGAAAACCCGGACCCCTGAAACCTTACCCTACATCAAAAATCAAGAAAAACAAAACTTATAGGTTTCAGGCGGGCCGCGTAAGAAACAAGCTTATCTTACGCGGGCCGCGTCAAGATATGGTTTGACCGGATAAGTGTTCCGAGCCACGTGGTGTCCAGCTGGCTAACCTACTCGTGACTGGTCAAGGCTACTCGTAGACTGGGCGGCCACGCGGGCCGCGTAAGGTTAAGCTGAAGGCTTACGCGGGCCGCGTGAGGTCTCAATTTCAGCTATAAATAGCCCATCACTTGCACAGTCCACTGGTGTCGATCAAAACTTTCAAAAACGAATTGATATTACTCTGAAGTCGAAATTTCATATATTATTAGTGAGGCGCTGCTCCGATACCGGGTATTAACTCGATCGCTGATACGATTCAATGTCCGATCGATTAAACTATCCAATGGATGTTTAAGTGCTGCCCACATTAGGGTTTATGCTTTGTCATTCGTCGTTAAATCGATGGATGTTTATGTATCGCACTTTGTCATTCATTGTGAAGGTTTTAATCTCGTGAGTTATCGTAAATGCTGTATTAGTTACTAACTGAGTTCGTGTGCATGTTATTAAATTTAGGTTAAAAGGCTAATCAGTAGGCTAAGCTCTGATCGTGTTAAATCTGCAAAGTGAGTCATTCTCTTTTTATCAAATTACTTTCAAAATCATGTTTATTTTCAAAGTTATAATTACAGGGATTAAGTCTTTGTAATCACCAAATTACAGCCGGTATGTGGGGTTTTGTATACATTACTTATTTTCCCGTCACCATTGGACAACGAGTTAGCCAATGGGTGATCTGACCATAGTCACAGAAACAAGTCGAGTGACAAATACTGTGGGTAATTGGTTGATATATAGAAACAATGTAATCACCCTTAATACTGTAAATTATAACAAACGAGTCGTTTTCATAACAAGAATGATTCACCAGTATTTCCCGCTGACAAAACATTTTTCAAACATGTTTCAGGTGATCTGTTGTGATCAAGGAAAAGTGCCGCGAAGCACTACAAGCTTAAGGAAGTGGCTCAATATAAAATAAAGAAATATGTTTTTGTAAAAAGAAGATTTCTCTGAGAAATCATATGATTGTAAATTACCGGGGTTTTAATCCCGAATTGTGAAATAAAATAATCGGGAAATTGCAGTTTTAAAAAGATCCTGAAGAAAACTTTCGCTGTTAAATAAATACCACGGGATTTTCTGTCCCGCGGCTCCTGAAACAGGTCAAACCGGGTCGGGGGCCGTGACAATACCCCTGTTCAAAGATGAAAGAACTGATGTCATCTTGCTTAAGTTGTTGCATGCTGTGGCGGATCTGAATCCACTGTGGTGCGGTTGGACCAGAGAGCTTCGATTCCGGGCCAAGAACCATCAGATCTGTGAGTCTTCACAACCGGAGAGCTTCAATTCCAAGCCAAGAACCATCGATTCTAGTCTACCATCTGAAATCACTTTAGTTTCTTTGCAGGAATCGAAATCCACCAGATTTGTGTTTAGGGTTGGACAAAATCCCACCAGATCTGCGGCTGTGATGTTATGAGATAATGAGTTTAGAGATAGATAGAGAGAGAGAGTGTGTGTGTGTGTGGCGACGGTGTAGCTCCAATGATGATGGTGGTAGTGATGTATCAGGTGGCGGTGGCGGTGGTGGTGATGTATCAGGTGGCGGTGGTGGTGGGCTTATGCTGCTATCTTAGAGAGAGGAAGTTAAATGGGGATGAGTGAGAGTTTAATGGGGGATGAAATTATATATCTGATGAACTTTTGGTTTTATTTATTAAAAATAATTAAAATAAAAGCGTGAAATGACCATAATACCCTCCTGTGACTAGACTTAACTCAAAATTTTAACCTGGTTAGTGGTAAAGGACGAAAGATGTAATGAGTTTTCAAAATAAAGGACTGTGGCTGTAATTATTAAAGGTAAAGGTCATCCATTACAACTAGCTACAAACATAAAGGACGAAAAATGTAATTTATCCTAAATTGTTCTCGTAACATCCACTCCTCATATAAAATTGAGTTTTGCGTGATAATGTACGAGATAACAAAGCACAAGTGTACAAGTCAATAAAAAGAAAAAAAATTAAAATGCTTTTTCTTTCTTTTTTTTACACCTATACTTTACTTTTAATAAATGTGTTTTTCTTCTTCATTGTCGGTAGCAGACCAAACATTGTGGTGGGGTTGTTATAAGTAACATGTGGGTTTATGTATATTACACCTTATAGCTATAATTCAACATTATGGACCTGAAAAGTTTTACATTCTAATCGCCTCTTTAAATTACTTAAAACACATTACTCCCCTGCACACCTACACGTTTATTTGTTATGGGTGTGGTTTTTCTTCTTATTTGTCAACATAGACTAACATTGTGGTAAGGTTGACTTTGATTTGGGCTTCTATGTAGCTGTTATGATTACACCGTCTATCCGCCCTCTTTAGACTACTTAATAAGTGCATTACACCTTCGTAAACAATAATCGAAACTTGTTGCACAAGCCAAACAAACACCATTCCCAGTGACCTCCAACTCCAACCCTCACGTGCATCTCACGTGCAAACTCAACCGAACCCAACCCAAACGAGTCAACTCAACACGCCCTCTCTCACTCACCTATACATACACAACTCTGTAACAAAAATCGCCCCTCTTTTCTTTCATCCTTCATACTCCAAAACCGCTTTCTTCCATCCCATAGAACCCTAATTAACCACCATCCTCACATCTCCTCCTTCACAAACCCTAATTCTCCATCAATTCTCATCAGAAACAATGGATTCACAACCGAATAACCTCTACGACACCGCATCGCAACCGGACACCGGCCACGACGACGCCTACACATTCCTCGAATTCAACACACAAGGCGACGAAGACTTTGATTATCCAGAGTTCCAAGAGCTTTCTCAACCTAACGCCGTTAGATCTTCTCCGTCTTCCTCCGTCTGGCCTACGCCGTTAGACTCCGTCTCCGTTGACGCCGTCGATCATCATTCCGACACCAACGCCTCACCTGTAAGTTCCGGCAAAGGCGCCGGTGGCGCTAGGTTAAACAACAACAACAGCAATAACAATAATAATAATAATCATAATAATATTAATAATAGCAGTAGTAGTAATAATAATAATCAGGCATCGGCTGTTGATGCCCTAGCTGCGGGTATGAGCGGGTTGAATTTCGAAGAAACAGGGGATGATGAAGGTTATGAGTATTCAAAGGGGGATTTTATGGAGCATGCCTGTAGGTATTGTGGTGTGCAGAATCCTGCGTGTGTTGTTCGGTGTAACGTGCCGTCATGTCGGAAATGGTTTTGTAATTCGAGAGGGAATACGTCCGGTTCGCACATTGTTAATCATTTGGTATGGTTTAACTAGCTATAACTAATTGATTTGTTAATGTGTGTTTGAAATTGATATTGTAAGTTATGTATTGGTGTGTTTGTGGTTAGGTTCGGGCGAAGCATAAGGAAGTATGTCTGCATAAGGATAGTCCGTTGGGAGAGACGATTCTTGAGTGTTATAATTGTGGATGTCGAAATGTGTTTATTTTGGGGTTTATATCTGCGAAGACGGAGAGTGTGGTTGTGCTGCTTTGTAGGGAGCCTTGTCTTAATTTGAATTCGTTGAAAGATATGAATTGGGATTTGAGTCAGTGGTGTCCGCTTATTGATGATAGATGCTTTCTGCAGTGGCTTGTTAAGGTTGCTATATTGTTATGGTTATTTTATATGTTTGTGTTTATGTAACGGAAATACGAAGTTTAGTATGTTTCGTGTAGGTTCCATCTGAAACAGAGCAGCTGCGGGCTCGCCAGATTAGTGCTCAGCAAATTAATAAGGTAGAAGAACTTTGGAAGACGAACCCGGATGCAACTTTGGAAGATCTTGAGAAGCCTGGTGTGGATGATGAACCTCAGCCTGTAGCCATAAAGTATGAAGATGCTTATCAGGTTCTAATTTTCTAGACTTTGAATTGATTCCTGATATTGATTTCAAAAAACAATTTAAAGCATTCATCTTTAGAGTTGATCAAATAGTAATGGTGCATTTTGATGTTCTTGTATTGCAGTATCAAAATGTTTTCGCCCCACTTATCAAGCTTGAAGCCGACTATGATAAAGTAAGCTGTACTTTTAATTGTTTTCTCGGTGGTACAACTTTGTTAACTTAAATTTGAAATGTATGATATTGTACTTGACAGATGATGAAAGAATCTCAAAGTAAAGACAATCTCACGATTCGGTGGGATATTGGTCTTAACAAGAAGCGCGTTGCATATTTTGTGTTCCCAAAGGTGCTTCATTATTTTTATTATTTACAACCACATCAAGCCTTTTATATTCTGTGTAAGTTTATTAGCTTACTAACCTTCAGTTTGATAAAAATCCAAGTATTGTTAACACTGTAGGAGGACAATGAGTTACGTCTTGTACCTGGTGATGAGTTAAGACTTAGATACTCGGGGGACCCAGCACATCCAGCCTGGCAGTCTGTTGGACATGTGGTATGTGCTTGCTGCCATTTAGTTGGACACGTGGAATGCATTTTCTATGAAACTTTATGATATTGTGGGTTTTGTTGTTTCAGATAAAGCTAACTGCACAAGAGGAAGTAGCACTCGAGCTTCGTGCAAGTCAGGTAGGTAGTTGTATATTGGTATTAACGTGTCATGATCTGTGATATGCTATAACCGTTTTTTTAGTAGCATTACTTATTATGAAAAAAAAAGGTTAAGGAAGGAACCCTGTCCCTGGTACCCCATAGGATACCCATCATCCCACCCCACAAGGGTTATGATGCCGGCAAATTACCTCTGCACACCATCCACATGATCTGGGCACCACAAGGGTCGAACCCGTGCCACTACAGCTTCACATGTGGGCAATGAACTTCATTGGTAGTGGGTACCACTGAGCTATAAGCTCATTGGTAGCATTGACTTTGTATGGAAAAGCACAAGTTTTGACTTTGTAGCGTTGACTTGGTAGCGTTACTTATTATGGTTTTATATGTAGGGTGTTCCTGTTGACCTGAATCATGGTTTCAGCGTTGACTTTGTATGGAAAAGCACAAGTTTTGACCGGATGCAGGGGGCTATGAAGAACTTTGCTGTTGATGAGACAAGTGTCAGTGGGTAGGTTATATACCATTGGCTTGTATATGAATTTTTACATGCGTATATTGATGCCTTTTTGAGTACTTTCTTTTTAAAATATGGAAAATACGTTATGCAGATATATATACCATCATCTGTTAGGCCATGAGGTTGAGATGCAAATGGTTCGTAATGCATTACCACGTCGTTTTGGTGCACCTGGTCTTCCCGAGCTTAATGCATCTCAAGTATGGTTTCTTTATTGCGTACATACACATACATTAATTGTGTTATATGTATATAGTTGTTGACTAGCCTGCATAACTGCATTATTGGTAGGTTTTTGCTGTAAAAAGTGTTCTTCAGAGGCCAATAAGTTTGATTCAAGGGCCACCTGGCACTGGTAAAACAGTTACTTCTGCTGCACTTGTTTACCATATGGCCAAACAAGGCCAAGGACAGGTATTATCCCTTGCATGATGATATTATGATGATGAATAATGAATTATGATAACTGTGATGATGATTGATTATTATTCAACTTAACTTAGGTTTTGGTATGTGCTCCGAGCAATGTGGCTGTAGACCAACTTGCAGAGAAGATAAGTGCTACTGGCTTAAAGGTAACTTATTCACTTATTTTTGGTTCTTTGAAATTTTAGTAATAAAGCTCAATATATATATAATCAGGTTGTAAGGCTGTGTGCAAAATCAAGGGAAGCTGTGAGTTCACCTGTCGAGCATTTGACACTTCATTATCAGGTTAGTTTATCTTATAATGCTTCAACATATGTGCATTTATGACCTTTACATACTTCCTGTTTTTTTAATAGTTTGAATTCATTTTTATTATTTAAGGTTCGGCATCTTGATACATCTGAAAAGAGTGAGCTTCACAAGCTGCAGCAACTGAAAGATGAACAAGGTGATGGTCAAATACTCAAGCTATTCATCTTTTAAGCATGTACACTAGCAAGTTATATTATGCATTCCTCATTATATATGTATATGTGTGTGTGTGTGAGTGATAATTATAACATGTTATTTCTTTTTATTGAAAATTTATACAGGGGAGTTATCAAGCAGTGATGAGAAGAAATATAAAGCATTAAAACGGGCTACAGAACGGGAGATTTCTCAGAGTGCTGATGTCATCTGTTGCACATGTGTTGGTGCTGGAGATCCTCGGCTGGCAAATTTTAGATTTCGTCAGGTTGACTTGTTATGATGTCATAACAAATATGATTCTAATTACTTTCGTTTTTTTGGTGATTAACACATTCTGTAAAACCATATGTAGGTGCTTATCGATGAATCTACTCAATCAACCGAGCCTGAGTGCCTTATCCCTCTTGTTCTTGGGGCAAAACAGGTACATATTTAGTTATTTACAAAAGTTATACAATGAAGCTCTTTGTGGTGATTATGTGCTGTAATGGATATTGCTTGTACTAGGTTGTTCTTGTTGGTGATCATTGTCAGCTTGGTCCAGTCATCATGTGCAAGAAAGCAGCACGAGCTGGTTTAGCTCAGTCTTTATTTGAGCGGCTTGTGCTTCTTGGTGTAAAACCAATTAGATTACAGGTTCAGTACCGTATGCATCCGTCACTTTCGGAATTCCCTTCTAACAATTTTTATGAAGGCACCCTTCAAAACGGAGTGACCATAAACGAAAGGCAGTCAACGGGCATTGACTTTCCTTGGCCCGTGCCAAACCGGCCCATGTTCTTTTATGTTCAGGTATGCCCATTTAATCGATTTTTCTATTAACATAAAATATAACCGTATATCGTATAATGTCACTTCTGTTGTAGATGGGGCAAGAAGAAATCAGTGCTAGTGGGACGTCATATCTTAATAGGACTGAGGCTGCAAATGTTGAAAAAATAGTGACCACTTTCCTAAGAAGTGGTGTAGTTCCAAGTCAGGTATATACGTTTGACCATATTTTTCTTTGACTTTCTGACTTTTACAGACATACATATTAAATTAAATAAATACAATGTAGATTGGGGTTATAACACCATATGAAGGTCAACGTGCATACATTGTTAACTACATGTCAAGAAATGGTGCACTTAGACAACAACTTTACAAGGACATTGAGGTAAATTCACATTTCGTTATATATTTTATGGTAGATTCAGATTTTTTAACTAGTTCTTTTCAGGTTGCGAGTGTGGATTCGTTTCAAGGGAGGGAAAAAGATTACATTATTTTGTCATGTGTGAGAAGTAATGAACATCAGGTTCGTTAATGTTATCGGTCAATTTTTTTTGTTATTAGTTTAAGTTTACAAAATGACAATGATTTGTGTTTGTGTTTGGTTAGGGTATTGGATTTTTAAATGATCCACGCAGGCTTAATGTCGCACTTACTCGTGCTCGTTATGGTATTGTAATTCTTGGTAACCCTAAAGTTCTTAGCAAACAACCATTGTGGAATGGGTTACTCACACACTATAAGGTATTCTATACATGCTGTCTCTCTTACTTGCGCTGCCGTATAATTTCTTTTTCAATTTTATTCAGATATGTCATATATATATAACTCCTTATGTTTTGATAGGAGCATGAGTGTTTGGTTGAAGGACCTTTGAACAACCTGAAGCAGAGTATGGTTCAGTTTCAGAAGCCAAAAAAGGTATCGTTTTTTTTCTGTCTATTATACAGTCAACTGGTCAAGAAATGTCAACAGTGTAATATTTAGTGATGTCTGTGTTCGTTTTGACACAGATGTACAATGACCGAAGGTTTTTCTTTGGTGGCGGGCCCGGTATCGTACCTAACGACAACTTTGGATCAACAAATCCCGGTGCCGATAGAAGAAACAGTCGTTCTAGGGGTATATTAAATTCTGAACAACTGATCTTCAAAATTCAAATATTAATCTATCACAGCATATATTTACAAAGTTTTTTACGCATCATTGCTTTATTTATACAGGTTCGTACATGCCACCTGGCCCACCTAATGGGGCTCACAAACCCGGTCTGCATCCTGCTGGGTACCCAATGCCACGTGTGCCTATTCCATCTTATCATGGTGGTCCTCAGCCTTACGCCATTCCAACTCGCGGTGCAATACACGGACCCTTTGGCGGTGTTCCGCATGTCCCACCACCCGGAAATCGCGGTTTTGGTAGTGGCAGGGGGAGTGCTGGTCATATTCCGCACCAACAAGGTTCACAGCAACCGATAGGTGCAGGCATGGGCTCGAGTTTTAACTTCCCTATGGAAAATCCAAATAGCCAGCCGTCCCCTGGCGGGCCGTTATCTCAGCCTGGATATGTATCTAATGTTAGTACTTTTACCATTTTGCCCTTTGATTTCTTTAGAGTTCTGGATTTGTTTTTGAAACTTCTGTTGCGTGTTGACAGATGACTCAAGGCCCTAGTCAAGCCTTTCGTGATGGGTTTTCTGTTGGCGGCATGTCACAGGTATTAGTATCATCATTATTAACTGAACTATTACTTCCACAAGTTTAAATTAGAGGTGGCAAAATGGGTGGGTTAAACGGGTCGCAACTTTTAATATCGAGAAAAAGGCCGTTTTCGTCTCTGTGGTTTGGCCAGTTTTATGATTTTCGCCCAAAGGTTTGTTTTTTTTTTTTCCGCATTTGAAAATCTTGCCATTTTCATCCAGCTCGTTAACTCCATCCATTTTTCTCCGTTAATCAAGGGTATTTTTGTTTTTTTGTTAACTTGGCAAAACGGTCATAACGGATTCGATCAGGGGTATTTTTAATGCTTGTACATAAAGTGAAAAAGACCGAATTGCCCTTGTAAGTTAACAAAAATGACCAAAATACACCTGCCATAACGGAGAAAAATGGATGGAGTTAACGAGCCGGATGAAAATGGCAAGATTTCAAACCTTTTGGATCCAGATGCGGAAAAACAAACCTTTGGACGAAAGTCGCAAAACTAGTCTCAGGGACGAAAATGGAATAGAATGATATAAACCTGTTTTATGCAATAAAAAAGTATTAGGACTCGTACAACCTGTATCCTTTCAACCTGCTCTGTTGTTTTTACATATTATATATAGAATGCAAACTGAATCAACCTATTCATGTTGGGCAAAAATCAAAATTTCTATATCTATTTGTGTGCCACTTTCTATAATCTTGTTTTTTATTGACAAAGCAGGATTTCTTGGGTGATGATTTTAAAAGCCAAGGATCACATGTTCCATATAACGTTGCTGATCTTTCCACACAGGTAACTGTTATCAGTAGCTCTCTTTGCTACCTTAGATACTTTTGTCTTTATTACAACAAAATTGACAAACACAAATTTATGAAACTATTGCATTTGTTTCAGGCTTCTCAAGGTGGATATGGTGTGGACTATGCTGCTCCGGCGACCCAAGCGGGTTTTCCGGGTAGCTTCCTGAATCAGAATTCTCAAGCGGGATTTTCTCGTTACGGTATCGGAAATGATTTCATGTCTCAGGTTAGCACGCTGATTTATAATAATATAATGTCTAATTGTCTACTTTACTGTATTAAACACGTTGGGTTTTATTATAGGACTACATGGGTCATGGTTCACAAGGTTTGTTTACGCAAGCTGGTTTTAAAGATCCATCACAAGATGATTCTTCACAGCCCCACTTCAGTGCGGATCCCACCTCTTCCCTTCAGACACAGGTCCCATTTCTGAATATTTAATTTGTAATAGGGAAGAGCAGAAAACCAAAAAAATACTGAATTGAAACCGAAAAAACGGAACCGAAGTTTGCAGTTCGGTTACGGTTTTGCATTTTATAAAAACCCAACCGAACCCAATAACCTAAAAATCATTTTTTCTTAATTTATGTTATATATTGATTTAGGAATTATTAATTTTACACTTAAGTGTATGAGTATTTATAATAAGAACATTAACATATTTATTTATCATTCAGATGATTTATCTATTCTCTGCAATAAATAACAAAAATTAACATAAAAGTTAAATAATTTTTAAAGTATTATAAAAGAAAACATGTTAATAAAAACTTTTGAGAACATTAAAATAGCTTAGAAGGGTAGATTTATGTGAACAATATTAATTAAAAAGATTAAATATATTAAGTTAAATGTAAACATCTAAGAAAAAATTTTAAACTTCAAATTATATTTTTAATTTTAAATCTTACGTAATTTGTTTCAAAAACCGAATCGAATCATTGCTAAAACCGAAAAAACTGAAACCGAAAGGTTTTCAAAAACTGAAAACCGAACCATGCACACCCCTAATTTGTAATAGGGAATAAAGATAACTATTGTTTCTTTATACTTAAATTGATTTCACATACAGGGTGTGATGAATCCTCTATACTCCCAGCCGTTTACGCATTACAACTCCCAACCGTTAAACATGCCAACTCAGCAACAGCAGCAGCAGCAAACACAACAGGGACACGCTTCCCACTACAAGGGTTAAGAGGTGATTTCAATCTTGTGAAGGGTTATACAATCAGCAACTTGATTTTCATCACTATATCTATCTACTTCCCTTAAGATGACAGAAAAGATCAAAATAATGGACATGGGATCAGATTGAACATATGGTGAATCAAGGGCTGAGATTGTCTCATAACCCCATCAGAGATTTTGTAAGGAGGCACAATACATGGATTTAGTTTTGTTGGTGATTGGTTGGGAGAAGATACATTGAACGAGTGATGTGCAAGGGATGCTTGCTTTCGGGCTATATATAACCGTTAGTAGGGGGTGTTAGCGTGTGATTCTAGTTATTGAATGGAATTTTAAATAAATAATATGATGTTTGTGTAGAGGTTAAGAAGTGTGGATTTGAAATTGGATTTGGTTAATATATTTATCAATTGTGTGATTTTAGGATTTGATACCATCATTTGTGACCGAAAGATCCATGTTTTACAATACTACGTTTGGATGTGTTTTTAGTTGTTACTTAAATTTTTGTTCGAAAATATCTTCCTCGTTTGTTCATGTAAAAGCAATTTTAGATGTAAGGTGGAAATATTAACATACCAAAAAATGTACGCCTAAGCTTGCGAGGTATACATTTACACATGCTATGCAGTTAAAATCGGTGATATATCAGTTATTGGTCCCCAATTGACCGATATATCAGTGAATTGTTAGTGTTAAATTGCTATATATATAAATTCTGCATGATATTACCGATATCTCAAATATCGGTCCTTGACCGATATCCGATTTTTACCGCATCAACAGCATAGTACACATCTAACACATAAAACTGAGTATCATTCAAGAGTTTCAGCACTGGAAAAAAGAAAATCCGAACAGCTTTTCAACCGAGATTTAAACACTTTCTGATTAAAAAGAAAAGTTATCGTTACACATTCAGAAAATGATACACTTTGTTGAAAAAGAAAACACAGAAAATAATTAATAATCGTCATGTTGCGTGTGATGAGCTTGAGGAGAGTTCAAGGATACATTTTGCCGAAAAAGAAAACGTGGAATAACTGTCATGTGGGACCGTGGCTTCCGAGTCTAGGAGTTAACCAGTCCGAAGATAATAAATTTGCTCGCTCAATTTGTATGTTAGATCAGTTTCTATAACTTTGAATGATGTTTCAAGGGGCAGCCACCTTCAAAAGCTTGTTCAAGTACATCCTCCATTCTCTTGGCAGGTAGTATCTGTAAATATCAAAACAATCCAAATACCATTATGTTTTGATTTAAGAAGTCAAACTTTACCAATATTGAGTTTATAATAGACACATTAACTTTTCAAGACACCATAACGTTTTGTTTTGACCCAAGAAGTCAAACTGTTGACGTATTGAATTTTTAATAAAGTGCCTGACTTTTCAAAGCATCACTGCACTATGTTTGACCTCATAAGTCAAACTATACTTACATCAAGTGTGCAATAGAGTAACTGAAGTGGTTTAAATAGTCAAACTGTACCTATATAACGCTTTGTTTGACCCAAGTCTATAAGAAGATTAAAGTGCAGATTCTTACGGAATAAAAAAATCATAATATTTGCGGATTGTATTTACCTCCAAACTTGCAAGAACAGCTGAAGGAACTTCTGCCAAATCTTTCAAATTTCTCTCTGGTAGGATAACTCTCTTAAGCCCGTACCGGTGCGCAGCCAGCACCTGTTAAAAAAGAACAAAACCGGAATCGATTCGCTTATATAACTGTAGAAAACGCGCAAGTTGGTAATCACGCAGTTAAAAAGCAGTTGCTAACCTTATCTTTGATACCCCCAACGGGTAAAACTAAACCGCGCAACGTCATCTCTCCTGTCATTGCTGTATCTGATCTGACCCTTCTGCGACTGAAAAGAGAAACAAGCGACGTGACAAGTGTCACACCCGCTGACGGTCCATCTTTCGGCACCGCCCCTGCTGGAAAATGTATATGAACATCCCTTCCTTCTAGAAGATTACTTTCTTCCACAACCGCCAAATTAAGTTCACTTGCCCTAGCTCTTACCTAATAATAAGAGTTGAACGCATTAGCGGTATTCGACTTTAACTGCCACTTAAGGCGTATAAAATGTTAAAAACTAATGAAGATAAGATACCCATGTGAGTGCTATCTGGGCTGATTCTTTGATGACATCACCCAGTTGCCCGGTGAGGTGTAGATCCCCTTTTCCCGGTGTTGCCGTAGCCTCCACAAACTGGACTTCTCCGCCAAACATGGTCCAAACGAGCCCAACAGAAACTCCGGGAGTCACTACCCGCTCAGCCGCTTCATTATCGTCAAACTTTGGAGGCTGCACCCAAATTAAGAAATCAAGAAAATGAGTAAACATACACTTAGACCATAGTTATTGATAGCAAATAGCGGACGATAGCGACAAGCTACCTATACGCTACGTAGCGATAGCGAGATGAAAAGGCGGGCCCTGTTTTATGTTTTAGCAACACACTAGGAGAACGTTTTAGAAATATTTTATATGTATATTATATCCAAATAAGCTGTTTTATATGTATGCTTAACAAAAAAACCTAAAATCCTGCTATTTTGTTCTATAAAATCTCGCTATTTACATTAAAGCAGAAAAGAAAAACTAAAATCCCGCTATTTGCCCGCTATGGAGGCGCCATAATCAAATAGCGACACATGAGTGCTACACTACGCTGTGAGCACTATTAATAACTATGGCTTAGACCTGTACAGTCTGTCAAGATTAGAGGTGGTAAGATGGGCATGTTAAAACGGTACATTTTTTAACTTACCCCTAGTACTTTATCGAGCATTTCTTCATCAACAATCAATGGAGACATAATCCTGAATACATTGGACATTTCATGATTGTTAACACCCATCGGTATGACTTCCATCTCTACTTCACCTCCTCCTCCCCCTGTAGCGGAAATTCTACTTTCCAATAACGGTGAAGAAATCGGGTGGTTAAGCGGAAGACCACTATGCTCTTGCTCCGCCACTGCTACAGCTGCTGCACGAGCTAAAGCCGCTAGCTTTCTCTCCAGATTCCTCACACCAGCTTCTCTCGTGTATTGCTCAATAACAAGTTTCACCATTGCCTATCATAATATATAATCATATATAAACTGGTGTTTAAAGCGCAGTTTGGGTGGGTCGGGTAATGTTGAAAATGGGTCAAAGTATGTATATTTATTCGAAAATAAATTACTAAATTAAATATGTTTGCATAATTTATAATTTTGCCTACATCACCTATTAGCAATGTTTTGAGGACCTGACCTGTAAGGAGACCGGACGTCGAACCAGTCTCCTTACAAGTCCGGATCGGATGTAAAAACAGGTTATGCAGTAAATATTATAATACGGTAAAATTGAAAAAATTAATCAAAATCCGGTTCGACCACCCGGTTTTCAGGTTAGAACGCCGGTTCCCGGTTCCGGTCCGGTTTTCAAAACATTGACTGCTAGCCACATTCCCGAAATTGACCCATTTTCACATAATGGGTTGAAAATAGGACCGTTGCTGACATGAACATATAAATCAGTTGAATAAAAAACAAAAATGAAAATCACTGCATACCTCGGGAAATTGAAGGAAATCAGAATTTAAGCCATGCTGATTAAGGACTCGTGGAATTAGATGGCGCATCGCGATTCTAAGCTTCTCTTCAGACGTATACCCCGGAAGCTCGATGACTTCCATTCGATCTAAGAGCGGTGGCGGAATTGGTTGTGCCCTATTTGCAGTGGCCACAAATATCACTTTTGATAGATCAAACGGAACATTTAAATAGCTTTAAAGTACAAATTAAGGAATTACGTATCGGAATAGAACGTTATAGCTATTTGAAACCTATTTGACTAGGCCCATTTTGCCACATCTACAAAGATATAAGTCAAGCCAAAAGGAAACCGTTACGTATATAACATTTTGACACAATCAGTGACGACGCTAGTTAAAAGAATCAGATATAAGGATACTGATCATTAAATGTTTTGTTTTGTTCGGGGTCGAGAACCTCAAGCAGTGCTGACGCAGGGTCACCGCGAACATCAGATCCCGTCTTATCAATCTCGTCCAGCAACATAACGGGGTTGCAAACAGCTACTTTCTAAAAGTCAAAACAATGTTAAAAAGTCAAAGTAATAAAGAAATAGATCACTAATATCATTTAACTCACTAACTCACTGAATATGCTTGGAAG
This sequence comes from Helianthus tuberosus, assembly GCA_030545235.1. NCBI lineage: Eukaryota > Viridiplantae > Streptophyta > Magnoliopsida > Asterales > Asteraceae > Helianthus > Helianthus tuberosus. The sequence continues at coordinate 19,655,034 of CM060368.1, read as the reverse complement.
AAAGACGGCAGGTTATAATATAATACTATGCAGTCAACCTCATTTATATCAACCACATATAAATATACCATATGCACACCAACTAACTCATGGTAGCATGAACTTCTGTAAATTAATATATTCTACCTCATATCAGTGTTGTAAGAATCGCTAGGCGCTAGTTGGCTGGTGGGGAACCGACTAGCGATTAATCGGATTGGGATTTTATATGTAATTTTCAGTTTTATAATATATACACATTTTTATATGTAATTTTTTTAAGTAGACATGTTTTAACACCTTTTTCGACCCGTATTTTCAAGTAGATAGGATTAGCTACCGGAATTTACATGTTTTGGTCAAGAATCTGGCCAGAATTTGGCCGAAATCCCTAGACTGCCACCGATTTTTGGCCAATTAGGTCTGGATTTGACCATTGACCACTGTTGACCTCCTACTGATTAATTGGCAGACTAGATAAAAATTACCCGGTGAACCTCTGACTAGCGACTAATCGAAGGCTAGTCGGGATTTTTACAACCATGCCTCATGTAGCATGTCAAAGTAAATAGTTAAAATTGAAAAAAGAAAACGATATTCAAAATTCAATTTCACCTTTAGTCCATCAATAAGGCGCCCGGGCATACTTCCAATGTATGTCCTCCGATGCCCTCTAATGTCAGCCTCATCCTTCACACCACCAAGGGATATCCGTATGAACTTTCTACCCAGTGCGGCAGCTATAGACGACGCCAAAGATGTTTTCCCGACACCGGGCGGACCCACAAAGCATAATACAGGGCTTCTGGCATCTGGTTTCAGCTGCATTTGGATGATTAAGTTAGTTACTTCCAATCAAGTTCGGTCAAATAAGTTTTAAGCAGTGTTGTAAGAATTGCTAGGCTACTGAATATCCATTAGTTGGGATTCATCAGATTGGGATTTTATATGTAATTTTCTGTTTTACATGTATACACACATTTTTATATTTAATTTTGTATGTAGACATGTTTTAACACCTTCTTCGACCTATATGTTCAAGTAGATAGGATTAATTGCCGCCAGGTTTTGGTCAAGAATCTGGTAGGAATCGCTAGACATCCACCGATTTTTGGCCAATTAGGACTGGATTTGAACACTGATGACCGCCTACTGATTAATTGGCCGATTAGATAAATATTACTTGGTGAACCTCTGACTAGCGATTATTCGGCGACTAATCGGAGGCTAGTCGGGATTTTTACAAGCATGGTTTTAAGGCTAGTTAAATAAGTTTGGTTGGACTGGGCCGATCCGTCAAACTTAAAAGTCAATTTCTTTGACTATACAAAAGGATAACGTATGAAATAAGATTATAATAACTATACTGTGAAATAAATAAATAAATAAATAAAGTAGATAGATGGTCAACCTTGCGGACGGCTAAATATTCAATAATCCTTTGTTTGACTTTGACTAAGCCATAGTGATCACTGTCAAGCCGCTCTTTCGCGGCTTTTAGGTCTAACTCAACTTCTTCACTGGTTGTCTGCCATGGCAAATCGGCAAGAAGTTCAAGGTAAACACGAGAGCTATTATAACCAGGTTGCTGCGGTTGCATTTTTTTCAGTCTCCTGATAAAATAAAACATGTTAAGGTTTAAAAAATAGCTCGAGAACTTTGATCACTGCTACTGGATGTAATAATAAATAAAAGCATGTAAATAACATAATTCATCAAAAAAAAAAAAGAGTAAAATGCCATGTTCGTCCCTGAGGTTTGGCTACTTTTGCGACTTTCTTCAAAGGTCTGTTTTTCCGCATCTGGATCCAAAAGGTTTAAAATCTTTCCATTCCATCCATTTTTAACGTTAAGACAGGGGTATTTTCATCTTTTTAGACATTTTTTGTGATGATTAAAGGGTTTGGGTGGGGAGAAAGTCAACAGAGGTGATCTTTATTTCTTATAGTGTACGCCCCTCATTTAACGGAGAAAAATGAATGGAGTTAACGAGAAAATGGCAAGATTTCAAAACTTTTGGATCCAGATGCGGAAAAACAAACCTTTGGACAAAAGTCGCAAAAGTGGCCAAACCTCAGGGACAAAAATGGCATTTTACTCCAAAAAAAAAAAAAAAACTAACAAGAAATATTAACTGTCAAGATTAAAGAAAACTACCTTAATTCCCTCTGTGCATGCTTCCAGATATTTGGAGGCATTCCGGCATCTTGCATCTTTCTTTCAAGGGCTGCCACATCATCATCTTCATCATCGTTGTCACCAAGCTCTTCTTTAATAGCCCTCATCTGATTCAAATTCGATAATTACAAAAACAACTTTAAATACTAAAACCGGTTTATAAAAAAATTACCTGCTGGCGTAGAAGATATTCCTTTTGTGATTTAGACAGCTGCCCTTCCACCTTTTGCGTAATTTTTTCTGCCACACGAATAGACTGACACAAGTAATAAAAACGTCATCGTAGGACTAGTAACTACAATTTACAAAAACTAAAAAATGAATATATCAAATATACCTGTAAATGCCGATCAACTAATTCCGTGGCTTTCGAAAGCCGTACTTTTAAATCAACAGAATCTAGCATAGACAGTTGCTCTTCAAAGCTAATCTCGAAACTAGCGACAAATATATCAGCCAGTTTGTGCACAGGAACGGTCTCGAGAAGAACTTTAGTTCTACCCCCGGTTTTTTGTTTCTACAACAAAAGTCACGCAGTTTGTATAACATTATTTTCAAATAAAAAAAATATAAAAAATTTAAAATACCATTTATTAATTATACCTGCTCAAGAACGGTAATAAGCTCCATGGCGGTTAGTTTAAACTGACGCGACAACGCGATGTAGTCTGCATCTTGTTCTATTTGCTCCATCTCTAATCAAGATTAGAAAACTGTTCACAAACCCATTTTGACGCTTAATTTGAAAGTTAAAGTTAAATCCCTCAGTTACGAGTGACATAAACTTAAGCGCTTAGATTGCATAACATTCCATGATTTAATAATGTGGTTGTATAGAATACCGGATTTGGTCATGTCGATAGGGGAAATTCTTGCAGTAGTGTATGTGCCTCTTGTGTTGAGCTCCTGAACGTTAAATCTGCTCAAACCTTCTAGAACAACTATGTATGTTACTCTCCCGCTCGGTTTCTCAACTCCTCGTGATAAATGTAATGCGCGCGCAGCAACTCCTCTTAAGAACAAATATTAACATTAGACATAACAATAAAAGCATTTTATCATAAATTATAGTCATAAAATATAAAAATAGCCAAATTTTCATACATACCTTGTATGCCAATACAAGGGCTCTTGATGACTTTTGCCATCAACTTTGTTAGATTCCGATGCTTGATTCTTGGAGGTTTTATCACCTGAATCAGCCCCTACATTCAATAGGACTAAAAGTTAGTTATGATGAGGAGTTGATCGAAAAGTTGGAAGAATCTTATTTGGACCAACTAGATAAAGGGAAACAAGATAGAAAGGGCCCAAAATTTAAACAGGCATAACTTGGGCTACGATTGGAGTTACGGGGTCCATTACCAGTGGATGGAAAGGTCTCGACAAGACCGGTCATCTGGCCCAATTGTCGGACCCAAATTTCACCAATTAGGGTTCCGATTTCGCCAATAATGAACTTTCCCCAAATTTTGCAATCTTCAATCCTTTACTTATTTAGCGTTAACGCGCTATTCACTGATTAGCCTAATTTACGTCTTTATTTATAATCTTAATATCAATAACTATGTGGTAATCTGTAATTTCGAAAACCTGGCAAACCTGCCAAATTTATCATATATCATTCCCGATAAAAGGCACCTTATGTGTCGTTAAACGCATTCGGTTATCAACCACTTTTCTCGATTACCAATGGGGCGGTGGTCCATTGGCAAAGACAAAGCCTTTAAACACCTTGAGAAGGGAGGTTTCGCTCAGCGTCAAGTAACTACGCCACTAACTCCCAAACAAAAACACAAAATTCATAACAATTCACCTTGTGTCATCACAGAACCAACTGCCATTGCTTCTGCAGCATCTCGAACCGGCAAAATACCAATCAATCCTTTCTCCTCCCTCTGCCACAGTTCTTGTTCCACCAATTTCACACTAAACCAACCAAACCAAACCAAACCAAAACACCAACTAATTAAACAACCAAATCATAAACAACTAAAACCACTAACTCAACTAACTCCCACCAATCAAATAGTTACAACAAGATTTAAAAAAAAAAACAGTAAAACTGAGCTAGAAATGATCAAGATACCTGCTTGGAGAAGTGCATTGAATCCGAATAATTGCTCCAGGTAACAACACTTTGTTCCTGAATGGAAGAATCCCAATTCGGGTCGGAAGCTCCATGGGTTCCACCATCAAAAAGATTACCTTTTTATTGAAGTGGGTTTGTGTGATCTTGATTCTTGAGAGTGTGGCTGTGGGGGTGTGTATGTATATATATATATAATATGTATGTATGTATGTACAGGATTGAGAGGGGGGGGGGGGGGGGGGGGGGGGGGGGGGGAATCAAAGATCAGTCAGAATTTTCTTCAATTTCAATTATTGTAATTAACGCTTTATATATATATATTTATTACATTTAAATGATTAAATCCTTGTTTTGTTGTTCGTAAGTCAAGCTAGGGGGTTAGAATCGATTATTAACCATCTAATAATTATTTGCTCCCCAAAAGGGATAGTTTTTTTTTCTTCAACGTGTTACAATAGAGTATTCTTTATACTTTAAGCTATAAAAAGTGTTGGTAACAGGACCGATATTGGCTGAACAACGTTGGTATCGTTATTTGAATTTTTGGTATTTGATTGAGGTAAAACGCGTGTCAATATTCTCTTGAACATATCTCTTTCGGTCGCTATATCGAGTGATAGAATCGTACCGGTACTAACAAACTGAACTGATACTGAGCGAAAGTCTGTTGTGAAGCACAAAAAATCCCACTAGTTAGACACAACAATGGTGAAGTAAGTTCTGATTAGGGTTGTTCATGAGCCGAGCCGAGCTAGGGCAAGCTCGGGCTCGACTTGATTATAAACCGAGCTGGCTTGGCTCGGCTCGGATTTGAAACCGAGCTGAATCTAAGCTAGGCTCACTTTCTAACCGAGCCGAGGCGAGCCGGCTCACTTTCAAACCGAGCCATATCGAGCGAGCTTTTTCCGAACTAAATCCGAGCGAGCTCCAAGCCACAAGCTTTTTGAACAGTCCTGGTTCTGATATGAATCGAGTCGATTTGCTCAAATGTGTCAATGATAACTAAAAGAGAGTTTGAGGTAAAAAAATGTTACAATGTCATCAAACACTATTTCCAATGCATTCGTTGGTCCTGTTAGAAAATTTAGATTCTTATTGTCACAAATTGTTTTTTTAATTTTTTTATAAATATGAAGATGTGGAAATATCCCACATAGAAGCTATTTTTTTATAAATATGAAGATGTGTGTACTCTTCTTTTTCCCTCTTAGTGTTGGTAAACTACTTCTGGCACAATAAATTATATAAAATTGTAAATTAACATACATGCCCTTACAACAATAACACTAAATAAACATATTAAATGAAACATTTGTTCTCTTCTTTTTCCCTCTTAGACCACCCGTAGTGGTTGCAAATTTGGGCGTTTTTGGGGCTCAATCACGCCCATATCGCCCCCATCCCCACTACGCATGGGCGTGTTTGGTAGTTTTGTTGTATGGGCGTTTTTTAAATCACGCCTAAGGGGGCTTTTGTTGTCCAATCACATTTCAGCTTCTATTATTTGGCCAATAAGATTTTTTGCATGTTTTTATTTTATTTTATTTTATTACAAACATAATGCCTCACAATCCCCACATCCCCACTACACCCATTTTAGAAAACACTCAATAATGCCCCAGTGCTGACTGGGCTGCCATATGGCGCAAAACGCCCAAGGGTGAATATTGCCCACTACGCATGGTCTTAGTGTTGGTAAACTACTTCTTTTTGGCACAATATATTAATTAAAATTATAAATTGACATACATGCCCTTACAACAATAACACTAAATAAACATATTAAATGAAACATTTCTATTGTTTTAAAACTTATTCTTTATATTCTTACAAAAAAAAATCTCATTTGAACCATCCACTATGTGTGTGTGTGTGTGTCAGGAGTCGGCTACAAAGTCCAAAACCCCTAAAAGTGTTAAAAGTGATGAAGCCTTTGGACTCGAATAATTTATGGACTCTTAAGGTTCGAATATGATGTTTAAGTAATTTTTACTATGTGATATGTGGGTTTATTTAATGATATGGCTCTGATCATCGAATATCTGATACTATGGTGTTTTATGTTTAATATAATGTGGTCTTTTATATTCATATATAGTTGTATGATGATATGTTTGAAGTTTTTATGGACTACTAAGGTTCGAATATGGTGTTTTAATAATATTCACTTTATAATGTGTTGGTTTTGGGTGTTTTACCACACTCTTATATTTTTTTTACAGTTTTTAAGAGTTTTAGTTGTTATAGTTGAACCCTACCCAATATATATGTAAGGATAATAAGAACTATCCTTTGTGAGAAAACTAAAAAAAACTACATATTAGGCATGTGCAATATATAATGCATGTATGTAATATGTTGTATATGTTATACTCCACATATGAGGTATATACGGCATATATATAATACTACATATTTGCATTATATATTGCATATGCCCAATATTGAGTAAAGGACTGAAGATTGTAAAGTTTGTCACATATTGTAAACTAATAGATTGTTAAATAACACAAAATAATAATATACATGTATAAACATAGTCACATGGATTATTTCCTAACATGATTAATAAAAATCTTGGTGTCAGCGAAACACCTCTGTGGCTTAAATCAGTGGCTCTATCTCTGATACCACCTCCTGTCGCAACCCCCGACCCCTTGCCCCTAGGGGCGGCGGCCGCGAGCTGCACAGAGCCGGTGGTATCGATGTTTATTAATTTGGCAGCGGAAATTAAACATTAGAACCGTAGTTAGGAAATATTTTATCAAAATTTAAACACCAAACTTTTATAAATAATAAATACATGGGGAAAAACCCAAGTTTCCATTATAATATGTTTATAGGGATAAACCCTAATTTATTGAAACAAAACTTCTTTTTATTTGGGTAACTTTTATAGCCACTTTTCCAAGTCTTCAGTGCTCTCCAGCTGGCTTCTATTAGCTTCACATTAAGTTACTTGAAACGCGTTTTAAAAAGGTTTTATCAGCAAGAAATACTGGCGAGTACATCCCAGTTTAATTAAAACAAACTTTTATATCTTTACAGTATTGAGAGCAATTACAATGTTTATATCCACCCAATTACCACCCATGGTACTGTCAAACCTGACTTGTGGTCATGCTACCATTCACCATAGTAACAAGTAATGTATACAAAACCCCAACATACCGACAGTAATTGTAGAATAGATAGACTCAATCACTGTTATCATAATTTAACATAGTTTGAGGTTTTGGTAAAACAGTGTGGTAGAAAAAGAGAATGACTCACATTGCTGACTTAGATAATACTACTGCTTCCTGGTGACTTTCCTGGTTATAATCTATTAAAATTAAACAATGCACACGTGTTAGTAAGATAACCCAATTTACATTAGCCATACCACCGAGACGGAACTCCAACGAACTGAGTCAGGCAGAGCCTTGACATGCGTTACGGAGCCCTAGATCAACCGGGTAGAGTAACCAATACGTAACCGGTGGTTATAATACTTACAACGAGGCAGAGCTTCGCTTTTTAGGGGTATAATACCCGAGTATTTTGCCTATTCAGAGATTTTGAGAGAAAGAAAAAGAATTGAAAGAGTTGAACTGAGGTCGAGGCCTCCTTTTATAGGTCTGGTGATAGGCGGCTCGCAGCTCGCGAGACCCATCTCTGTCTTCTTCGCGGCCCGCGAGAGAAGTAGGTTAGATTCTAGCTTAGGTGAATCAACGGTGTAGGTTTAACACGCAAGGGACACGTGGCAGCTTAAGATGTCGCCTGGTATCACCTTGTCGCGGCCCGTGACTCTTATTCCTAAGGGGGTCGCGCCCCGCGAGGACCCTATATTTTTTGTTTTTATTTGATTTTTAATAATATAAAAGTATTTCAGGCCCGTTTTTCGTATACGTGGTATATTTTAGGACGTTAGAGGTTAGATTAAGGGTTGTTATATGTTACACTTTTTTTTGCAGACGTGTCACGTGTAACAACTAGAGGCTGCTATGTGTTACGTAACAACTTTTACTTTTTCAGAAAAAGCTAAAAGTCTACATAAGCTGTTACATGTAACACGTGGCAGCCTCTGGTTGTTACACGTAACACAGTCTACAAAAAGATGTAACACATGGCAAAAGGGGGTCCATTCATTTAGGTTTCTTAGTTTTCTTAACTAATGTGGGTTTTCTTTCTATCCCTCCCCTATATATATACACACACGATATTATAATGCATATGAGGAGGACAAAAACGTAATTTTATATATTTCTAAGACTTTAAGCAATACAACTTAAAACAAATGGTACAAATGTACAGTTCTTAAAAATACATTGTTGACTTTTAAACCAACTACTCTTATGATTTTTGAAACATCATAACCTTTTCATATGTTTATAAATATATTTTAAATTACAACATAAAAACGAGCATTTTATTCTCTTTAATTTGAGTATGATACTGCTATAGTTTTGTTTTTTTAATAACATGTTACGTAATTACCAGTGTTTGTGTTCCCTACCACATCACGTGGGCACCCCTCTAATACTATATATAAGGTGCTAAACATAAAAAGCGAATGAATTTTTTTTCCATTTACTTGGTCGTGATCTTTACTTGAACTTTTTTTATAGCTACTCACTTACGAATTCACTCACTTACTCTAGTACTCTACTAGAGTAATTATATAAAAAAATTTAGATTTTATGACCAAAAATATTTAGCACGTTTAACACATTAAGACCTAGATATAACATTACCCTATATACACACACATGTTTATTATGTAATTATATATTTATTATACAAAATTCATATTATTATAATTATACAAAAGTTTAGGCTCGTGAAATAGTTCATGAGCCGCACACTCAGGCTCATTTAATCTCAGTATAATCATAGTATCAAGTAGCTTACAAGCGGTTAAACTCGTTAACATTCCTATAACGGTAAGATGAATATTAGTTGCAGTTGGCACCCATTACGAAAGAGAGTTTTGTTTTCTTGAATTTTGCGTGAACTATATTCCTGTTATAACGGCCATATGTGTTTACAAATTAAGACTTAACTAGTGTGCTTGCTCCACGCTACGCGGCGGAAAGTTGGCCGGTAGCTATTCGGTTTGTTATGGTACCAACATTCAGTATAATAACTAAAAAATAAAATCCAAAAAATAAAGGCGTCATAGGCCCAAAGGGATACCGATACGTCTTTTTAATCAATCGAAAACCATAAAGACAAAAAACCATACCGGTTCCGGTAAAATCGGCACCAGTATCGATATTGTTTGGTATTGTATCAGCACTCGGTATAGCTTACGACTCAAAAAGTACTCTATTTTGAATAGAATTCATGGAAAAACTAAAATTTTGTTATAAATAAACTATATTATAGTGACTATCCACATTCTAACTCCCGTCTCTTCGTGTCCTTTGTATTAATGTAAGAACACTATATATAGAGGTTCTTTGTATTGTATGTTACAACTCAATGAATAAGAATTCACATTCTCCATATTCTCTTTTTCTACCTGATCTCTATAGTCTTGTTCTCATGTTGCTAATAGACCTTTGTTTTACAACACGTTATCAGCAAGAGTTCGCTCGTTTTTCTCTGCTCATGGAGTAATACCATCGCAAGTCCATTGACATTGTAGACACCAGAATAAGAAGCGATTGTCTTGACCATAGGCGAATCAGAAAGGAGGAACGACTGAATCGATCTCTATTCACAAATCAGGTAATAAATACTCATAGTTTTTCCTATCGTTATATTTGACTTACACTTGGATTCTTTTGTCACACCCCAACCAATGGCGGAATCATCGGAGTGGGACTTGTTCAAGATTGTAAGAGACTTCATAACACTAATTGTGACAATATTTAATTTAACCGATTTCATTTCATAAACAAATTGTCAAAACATTACAAGAAATTCAAATAACAACATTGTTCAAACATAACATAACAAAATTGATACAACACTTTAAACCTAAACGTCTAAGTGAGTATCTAGGCATCTTTTCTAGTCTATTTTCATAGCATCATCAATCCTCAACCTGTAACATGTTTAAAATACAATTCAATGCAAAAGCAAAGGCGAGTATACAAGTTTATGAATAAGTATAAGTATAAAAGTTTAAAAACGAATCCACATGGCAACTTAGTTTATACAAGATCAACCTAACATGGCATGCAATATTTCTAGTCAACCATCTGTTTACGCAAAACGATATAATTCAACATGACCACTAGTCTACGGGCGGTGCGTTACTCCTATAGCGCTATACATGTCAAATGGAGGCTCGTGAAAGCTAATGACTAAAACATATCACATAAGTATGGTCCACGTATAAGCATCAAGTATCATAACATAGTATTCATGTATAAGGATTGTTTTCGTGCATTGCATAAAGAATAAGTTTAAGTGTAGTTTAATAGTTAAACATGTTACACCCCAAAAGAGGTAAACATAAAAAGGGGGTTGCGAGTATACTCACGGTTTTGCAAGTCTTCTACTTGAATCCGCAAGTGAGTTGGTTGATTAGGAGGTTGGAACACCAAGTCCTTCTACACAAAGGAAACATAGGTGTGTGAGTTTGGGAATTCAGAAGATTTAGGGATTTAGGAAGTTAAAAACACAAGAATATATGTATTCAAAAGTAATCATCCTTTAACACCAAGTACTTGTTCTTGACACTATGAAACCTCAAGGGTTAATGTTTTCATGAGTAATATACTCATTAGAATCGTAACAAGTCTTATGCCTTAGATGATGTTATTCTAATATCTTGACGATTGAACACAAGTCCACCATCAAGAGTTCGAATAGTATGTATATGTATAAGTATTATATGTATTATTTAGTCCATTAGTCAAGCATGAGGTAGAAGATTATTCTTCATTTAGGCACCTCTAGTATCATGGAAGTCATGTAGGAGGTAGGAAGAACAAGCTTCCATTTAGGTACCTCTTATGGTTCACCACTACACTTGATGTAAAAACATACAAGGAGGGTCATGAACTAATATCAATACAAGAATAAGAAACAACTACACTATGAGAAATCATCAAGTAATGTGGGGATTCTATGTTGGACAACCCAAGTTAGTCCATAATCACACCTTCATCAAGCTTGAAGCTTAAACATCACTTGTGGGTTAAAAAACCCTAAACAAAACAGAATATATGTGAGGTTTAACCTCTGATTTCATATGTTTCAGCCCCTTTTTTAAGCTTAACTAACCATAGAAGTGGTTATAAGCATAAGGACGTGGGTTTGAGTGAGTTATACTCAAGTTTGCACAAGTATAAACAAGGTTTGATTCAAAACAAAATGAACAGTGAACTTTGGAGCCTATTTACCGGAGTTCCAGGGACTTATTCACTATGAAATACCCATGGAATCGAAGCTAAGGTCGACCCAAGTGTTCTGGAAAAAGAATGAGCTCAAACGGACAAGAAATGGAGAAGTTATGCTCACTTTAGTGGAGCTTGATGTTTCTGTCCGAACTTGAACTTGCAGCTACGAATTTGAGAGTTTGAGAGTGTTGTGAGGGTGATTGTAAAGTGCAAATGGCTTGGGAGGCACTTGTTACTTATAGGGAAGTGATTAGGGTTGGGTTAGATGAGTATTTAATGCCAAAAGCCCGGTTTAAACTCAAAAACAACCAAATCCCGCTCAAAATCGTGAAGGAGAACAAGGCTGCTGATCTGGGACTTGGCTCACGGCCCGTGTAGCCCCAGGGCTTAGCTTACGCGGCCTGTATGAAGGGTGGAGCTGAACTTTCATTAAATTGCAATTAGGCCCCTATAGTTTGTTATTTAGTGCATTTAGGGTGTTTTAGGGACTAATTTCGCCATAAAAGCATAGTTTAAGATAAATTTAAGTATGAGGAACATAAACCAAGTATAATTAAGTGTATGAAGGTCGTATTTAAGTTTCGTTTATGATCAAAACACGTTTTATGCATAAGTTTCACATATTTGCAAGTTTAGCACATAGTTTCCAAGAATTACGAATAAGCATCAATTGTTTCACAAAATTGAATGTATGAGCATGTATAAAGTATGTATAACATGTATTTAACAAAACACGAGTTTCATTTATGATCCAAGTCTCGGATTTTACAACAGTTACAAAGAAAGAACGATTACAAGAACACAAGACTTCCAAAAATAGAAATACAAACAAGACTTTCTATTTATGGAAAGTATGAAGTAGTAGGGCGTTACAGCTTTGATCCTGGTTCTAAAAATAATTCCAGCCGCGAAAGAAAAAGGATTTGTATATGATGAAGGTAAACCAAAATACCATAATTTTGTGAAACTAATTTTTTTTTGAAAAAAGTAATCCAAATTAAAATTTATATGGCAAAGCTTTTAATATTCTAAAAAGAATTCCACCACCACATTCAGTAGGTTGTAAATTGATCTTTACTTTAATTAGAGGTGAATAAAAGGTTTAATTAGAGTAAATGGTAAATGGGGTGATATATTAAATCCTCACTTATCTTGGTTCTCATTCATTGGTTAAGAAAATGAAATGTGCTGGTGGGTTACCTAAACCTCCCCATTAATTACTTAAACTAAAATAAATGAAAACTCAATTAGCATCTGCTTGACGCTTTGACTTTCACTCCTACATATGATTCTAGAGTTTTTTGTTTACAAGCCCTTCACCTTTAGTAATTTACAAATTTGATCTTAGCATTTGATTTGACTTTTCTTAAATTTTAGACCATACAATAAATCAGTTGATTACATCATTTTATGAGAAATTGTTGTTTTATGTAAGATAAACTAAGTTTTAGCGAATAACTGAACTTTAAGTTTATTGTCGAATTATAATATGGTTATTTGAGTTTGCTATATCCCTAAATGAATTACAAAATACTATATTATTTCATCATACACTTTGGTGCTTTAGATAATCCATGTCCTTTTAAACAATTTATATGAATTTTGATGCTCCATTTTGTTTGGTTTTTCTTTATGCTATTCTTTCGATCAAATATGTTTAAATCATCATGTTTTAAAATTATATAATATGAAATAAAATCATATTATTTGTCCTAGGTTATTTATTTGATGCAATTAGTAGAAAATAATGCAGCCAGTGACATGTAGCTTATACAAACTTCTCTAAAACTTGTTAAGAAAATACAAGGGAAGCAAGTCACGTATATTTTGTATTTAATTTTTAAGAGGACACAGTTACATCACTGAGGAAAAACACATCTTGTTTCTAATTAAAAGCAAATTATTTATCTTATTAATATAAATTAATTTAGTCATCAAACGCAAGTTTGTTTTTCAATTTAGTTTTATAATCCTTAAAAATGGGTTTGAAATGTTAGTAAATGATTTTCAAGAAAGTTGTATTTCTTAAATGGTAATTATTGTTTTCACATCATTTTAAAGATTTATAAGTCTTGATAAATAATGGAATTGAAATTCAAATGCTATTTAAGGGATCATGAAATAGTAATCGTTACCGTGAAATTTTTAGTTGTTTAATGTAGTGCTAAAATACTTTTTATGTTTCTACTTGAATTATAAAAATATACATTTATGTTCCAAAGAATACGATGAAGTATCTTAGATACGTGCTCCAACGTGTGGTTTGTATGATTATAAATACTACACAAAATTTAAGAAATACAAAAGGTTTTTACGGTGTAGTGCTTTAAAAATACGGTATTACTACAAGTTCAAGATTAACAAGTAATGTTATTAATATTTTGATTCAACATATGAAATTGTATTTCATACAAATACTATTTTGTACAAACGTTTCTGGTCTTGTGGTCGATTTCGATGGAGATGATTGAACCATGGATACAATAGAATTAATGAATTTTCTATCTTAAATGATGTTATCAAAAGTGAAAATATTAATTGGTTACAGGTAATACATATGATTTAAATATTTGCTTTTAAGTGTGATGAAAACGCATATTTCATAAAGTTTTCATACCAACTTTTTATGTGGTCACATATTGTGATAATAATAAATTGTTTTATGTGATCGCATATTATATTATGATGCCATGTATTATATAATTCGACTTTATTTTATATTGTGTATTTCATATGTTATCATATACTCATTTGTAGTATTCAATCGATCATCTAAAATGATTTAATATCTCTCATGAGAGAATCAAAAGTTTAGACATGACACCCGAGATGTCATACTCCCTAAATCTCATATTGAGTTTGTAGAAGGTCATAAGATGTTAGACCTTATATGATTCAGACATGTAATTACTTCTCTATGGTGTTATGCAAAGAGAAGATTATTTACAAGGTAAAATCGGATAAAACAATTTTCATTTGTCGATCTCAAATATGCTAAAGTAGCAATATTATGGAACAAGGATAACAACTTTGAAATGATTTCATATCCGTTTGTCCGAACCATGAAACTTGGTTGGTTTACATCATTCCTTGAAGTGAATATGATTATAAGATCTTTGAAAAAGTCAGGATGATGGATGTAATTGAGAAACTTATAATGCTGATCATGTTTGTAACACCCCTAATTATTAAACTATATATGTTTGTGTACATGTGTAGGTTATAAAATTTATAATAAAATGATAAGAATCAAACTAGGAATAATTAACCTAGTTAAAATCTTAATAGAAAAGATAGGAAAATCAAAGAATTCTAACCATTGTATTAACTTAGAAACTAGAGGGATCAATTGTGCCAACTTGGAAAGATGTTTAAAAAAAAAACACTGGATAAATATGAAACTACACACTTGTGTGTGTGGTTCTGTTCAATTAAGACACCAGGAGCGAACTCCATCTCTTCCAAAACCCTAATCTCACGATTTCACTCAAAATCAAAGAATCAAAACCAAATTGAAGGTGATTCAAGGCTAAATAAGTGATCCTCATACTTAGTATATCAAAAGTTATGCTTAATTTTGATATATGAAGATGTTTTGATGATTCTTGAATTCTAGTAACAGAAATTTATGGAGAATTGATGAAGGTTATGGCTAAATTATGATGAATACAAGTCTAGGAATTAGTATTAGACTATGAATTGATTCATTCATGTCATAATTCATGAGTTTCATTAATTGTCATATAAGGGTATATGGGTTTTTGTGAAGAATTCATGTAGTCTTGTGATATTGGATGTTGATTGATGGTTATGATGCAAATTCTAGTGTGATTATTGTGTTCTTGATATATGAATCGAATAACTATGCTTCTACATGGTTAAAGTTATTAATCATGAACATGATAGTGTTAGAATGCTAAGTATGCACACTAGATGTTTGATAAAATGCTTGAATGAATTGAAATACTTGAAAAATATGAAATAATCGCTTAATTGACTAAACAAGAGTATGAAATATCGAATATTGAACCATGAGTTCTAAACAATATATTCGAATCAAACCATATATAGGTGATTTGGGTGGATCATCAAGTGGGCAAGGCGGAACGGATACCCGCTTAAAAGGAAAGCTCTAAAGGTACGTGGCTATTCGCTTCGTAATATCTTGTTTTATCTCTTTTATGCTAAGTTATTTAATGATAATCAAATCATTATAATGTTGAATAATACTAAAACGAAGGATTTCGTTTGTAGTATCCAACAAGAAAAAGTAGAAATTTTGAGAATATAGAAATGATGAAAGTGGTGGATTCCACTTAAAAGTTCAAACGGGTCAAATTGACTCGGATACTACATGTTTGATTCAAAAAGGGCGATGGATTTCGCTAGTGAAATCAAACGGGTCAAAATCACCAAAGTATTAAACTTTGGTAAGATAAAGTGATAAATGTTACTAATTAAGTTAAACCGGAAAATTAGGACATATGTACCTTATTATCGGCACTTGAGTTTTAGTTTAATGTGTCATAATGTAAAAGGATGATGAGATGTAGTTCTTAAGGGAGTTTTGAGCTTATAAGTACATTTTATACCTCATTAATGTAAACGGGTCGAATAATTAGGAAAATTCCTATAAACTAAGTGTTCAAAGTAAGAAAAATTTTTAATCATATGTTGGATTTTTATTCCATGTTATAGATGGTCTGATTACGGTCGCATAGAAAGAAACGGGACCTAATTATGATTAGAAATGAATAAGTTATGATCAATTTTGTAAAATGGAACCTAGCTGGGAAAATGCAGGTTTGTAAAACAAACCTGCTGTAAAAAGTGAAGTGTCGCGTTACGCGACGGTAAACCATGAAGGCGTCGCGGCCCGCGACGGACCTCGCGGCCCGCGAAGGCTAGCCCTTCATCTGTCGCGCCCCGCGACCGAGACACAGAGCTGGAAAAATGTTGTTCTTTTATGTGTTTTGACTTTAGGACTTGTTAATTCACATTATAAACATCAATGACTAATGTTTTGAAAAATTTCTGGATTATAGGTGATGGTAGCAACTTGCGGATGATGATCAAGTATACTAAAGGATCGAACACACAAATGTCAAAGCTTTCGAAATTATAATAGTCCTTTTGGAACGAAACTTATGTGTAATAAGTAGAAGTAGTTTTGTTGGAAATATTAAAAATCCATGTAAATTATCGTTTTGTGGATATTTGGTAAAAGATACTTAAAACATGATATATGTATCAAGTAAATTATCAAATGTTTTTAAAGGTCTAACAAGTTGGTATCAGAGCCTCGTTAAGACAAAGTGTGTTCGGTTCAAAGCTTGATCAAGACATCCGGTAAGAGTTACTTATAAATGAATCTAGACTTATAGATTTAGATGATGTAAATGATACAAAAGTGTATGGGAGGAGTGTACTATTATGCTCGAACCCGGGAAATACACTAAGTGAGAAAGGTGAGGCAAGATATGTACTTGACCAAACCTAAAAAGAAACAAAACATTACTTGTGCTTAAGTATGTGTAACATAAATTTCCATGTAACAAGATGGAAATGAATTAAATAGTTATTGATTAACTATTGTGAACATTTCAGTTAAAGAAATGGCCAGTGAAACCAAAAAAGAATCAACATCTCGTGTAACTGAGGAGATGAAAGCTATTATTTCCGAGGAAGTCGGAAAAGGCTTAGAAGCTAGTCTACCGCAGTTCATCGATAGACTACAAACTACGCTCTTATCGGTAATAGACGATAAGATGAATGAAAAGAAAGATGCGGGTAAATCGAAAGCATGTCCATATAATAAATTTATGGCATGCAAACCCCCGTTTTATCATGGTAAAGTTGATCCGATCATTTGTAAATGATGGATTAGCGACATTGAAGGGGTATTCGAAAGGACCCATTGTGATGAGACTGATTTCATGGCATACGGAACCGGTCAACTGAGAGTTCAAGCTAAGGATTGGTGGGATAATCTGAAGAAGGAACAGGGAATTGAGGCCACGAGAACTATGATGTAGGAAGAATTCAAAACTCTGTTCCTTAGACACCATAGCCCGAAAGCTGTAATCAATAGGATTAAAAAAGAGTTTATTCAGCTAAGGCATAGTGGTGAGTCGATAGAGAAGATTACGGGAATCTTTCTAGATAAGCTCAGGTTTTGTGATGAGCTGGTTCAGAATGAAGAACAGAAAATCTGTTATTACTACAACATGTTGAGTGCGGAGTATAGGGAGTTCATGACTCCTTCAAAATATGTGCATCTTACCGAAATAGTGAATGCCGCACGTGAAAGAGAGATTGAGTTGAAAAAGCATATTGATAGGGGTGAGAGGAGAGCATTTGAGAAAAATCCAAACCCCGTAAAGAAACAAAAGCTGAATGAAGCTCCTAAGAAAGGCGCTGAAAAAGGGGGAACACCTCAATGCAAAATTTGTGGAAAGAATCACAAGGGCGAATGTTATTTTAAAAACAAACCATGTCCTACTTGCGGCAAAGTGGGACATGTGGTTGCAAATTGCCTAGGGAAGGTGTCGGTATGCTATAAATGTTACAAACCGGGACACAAAAAGTCTGAGGGCCGGAGTTAGTTAGAACCAAAGACGCCACTGATGCAAAGCCTGATGCCCAGAAAGCAAAGGCTAGATCTTTCCACATGACGACCACTGAAGCTAAAACTGAACCTGATGTTGTTTCAGGTATATTTCTTGTAAATTCGATTCCAGCACGAATTTTATTTGATACGGGTGCAAATAGATCTTTTATATCACATCGATTTATTCAACACCCTACATTCACATTAACAAAATTACCTATACCACTAGAAGTAAAAATAGGTGATAATAAAAGTTTTATTGTTTGTGATATGTGTTGGAATTGCAAACTGAGCATTGACGATGAAGAATATTTCGTCGACTTAATTCCCATGTCAATGGGAGAATGTCAGGTGGTAATCGGGATGGATTGGCTAGCTCGATATCACGCGAAAGTAATATGTAACCGTAAAGAGGTACAATTAATGTCTCAAAGTGGAAAACATGTTACTATTTATGAGGAAAAAAGCTGCAGCCCCATAATCTGTTCTTTCATGAAAGCTTACAAGCTGGTTCGACATGTATGTAAAACGTATATGGTTTACATACATGATTCGACTAAAGAGGCTCCAGAAATCAAAGATGTACCAGTGGTACGGGATTTTGAAGATGTTTTTCCGGAAAATCTACCGGGGTTACCACCGGAACGTGAGGTGGAGTTTGGCATCGAATTAGTCCCGGGCGCGAAACCGGTAGCCAAGGCTCCTTATCGATTAGCGCCATCGGAACTACAAGAATTGTTGTCGCAATTACAAGACCTTTTAGACAAAGGATTTATTCGACTGAGTGTTTCTCCGTGGGGAGCGCCAGTATTATTTGTGAAGAAGAAAGACGGAAGTATAAGGATGTGTATTGATTACCGGGAGTTAAATAAACTCATGGTAAAGAATCGATATCCGCTTCCTAGGATCGACGACTTGTTCGATCAACTACAAGGCGCGAGTTGGTTTTCGAAGATCGACTTAAGATCGGGTTATCATCCGTTGAAGGTAAAAGAAGAAGATATACCGAAAACAGCATTCCGAGCGCATTATGGACATTACGAGTTTCTAGTAATGTATTTCGGATTAACCAATGCGTCTGCGGCTTTCATGGATCTTATGAACCACGTCTGTAAGCCAATGCTAGACAAATCGGTGATTGTTTTCATCGACGATATTCTTGTATATTCAAAGAACGAAGCGGATCATGAATGTCACTTGCGTGAAGTACTTGAAACGCTTAGGCGTGAGAGACTTTACGCAAAGTTTTCAAAATGTGCCTTTTGGCTGCGTGAGGTACAGTTTCTAGGACATATTATTAGTTCCGATGGAGTGTCGGTAGATCCGCCCAAAATAGAAGGTGTGACTAAATGGAAACCTCCAAAGAATCCATCAGAGATTAGGAGTTTTCTAGGTCTTTCGGGTTATTACTGGAGATTTATACAAGATTTCTCCAAGATTGCAACGCCATTAACTAAGTTGACCCGTAAAGATGAAAAGTTAGTATGGGGTAGTGCACAAGAAGATGCCTTCCGTACCCATAAAGAAAAATTAACCAGTGCCCCTTTATTAACGTTACCAGAGGGGATTGAAGACATGGTCATTTATTTTGACGCATCCCAGCTTGGTCTCGGGTGTGTACTTATGCAGAGAGGAAAGGTGATCGCGTATGCTTCAAGACAATTAAAGATTCATGAAAGGAAGTATCCGACACATGATCTAGAATTGGCGGCAGTAGTCTTTGCCTGAAAAATATGGAGGCATTACTTATATGGTGTGAAATGTACTATTTCCACTAACCATAAAAGTCTCAAGTACTTCTTTGATCAAAAGGAGTTAAATATGAGACAATGGCATTGGTTAGAGACGGTGAAGGATTATGATTGTGAAATTCATTATCATCCTGGACAAGCCAACATAGTTGCAGATGCACTGAGTAGGAAAGAAGAATATTCACCTATTCGGGTGCAGTCGATGCAGTTAGTAGTGACCTCAGGTTTACTTGAACGAATCAAAGAGGCGCAAACTGAAGCTGTAAAAGAAGAAAATTTGAAAAAGGAAAGAATAGTGGGTCAGCTTAAAGACTTACAGATAATAGTAATGGATTGAAAACCCGCTTCGATCGAATTTGGGTTCCAAACACTTGCAATGTTAAAACTCTTCTTCTTGACGAAGCCCACAAGTCCTGCTATTCTATTCATCCGGGAGCTACCAAGATGTACAAAGACTTGAAACAAAATTATTGGTGGCCCGGAATAAAGCGAGACATCACGAAGTATGTGGAAAAATGCTTAACTTTCTTAAAAGTAAAAGCAGAACACCAGAAGCCTTACGGTAAACTTCAGCCGTTAGACATTCCGGTGTGGAAGTGGGAGCACATTACTATGGATTTGTTAACTAAGCTACCAAGAACATCACGTGGGTTTGATGCTATATGGGTAGTAGTTGACAGATTGACCAAGAGTGCTCATTTTATTCCAATTCGGGAAACATACACTTCCGAGAAGATGTCGGAAGTATACACGAATGAAATTATCTCTCGCCATGGAGTACCGGTGTCTATCGTATCGGATAGAGATACGCGCTTTACTTCAAGATTTTGGCGCGATTTTGAGATGGGTACTAAGTTATTCATTAGTACCGCATATCATCCGCAGACCTATGGGCAGAGTGAAAGAACTATTCAGACACTCGAAGATATGCTACGAGCATGCATTATCGATTTTGGCGGTAGCTGGGATATCTATCTACCACTAGCTGAATTTTCATATAATAACAACTACCATTCCAGTATTTGAATGGCCCCGTATGAAATGCTTTATGGCAGAAAGTGTCGAACCCCGACGTGTTGGGGCGAAGTGGGTCCGCGAGAATTAGCTCACAAAGACGTAGTCAGGATCACTAATGAAAATATTGAAATGATTCGGGCTCATTTATAAGCGGCTCAAGATCTGCAGAAGTCCTACGCGGATAAAAGACGAAGACCGATTGAATTTCAGGTGGGTGATATGGTTATGCTTAAAGTATCTCCGTGGAAAGGGGTTATTCGATTCCGAAAACGGGGAAAACTGAGTCCGAGATTTATTGGGCCATTTAAAATCTTAGAGCGTGTGGGTAAGGTAGCTTACCGACTTGAATTGCCAGAAGAGTTGCGTAGTATACATAGCACTTTCCATGTTTCCTATCTACGAAAGTGCTTAGCTGATGAAACGGCTTATATAAGCTATGACGACATTAAAGTTGAGAATAAACTGAATTATGTCGTAAAGCCTATCGAAATTCTTGATCGAAAGGTTAAAAGCTTAAGGAATAAAGAAATCAATCAAGTTAAAGTTAAATGGGAACACCGAAAGGGATCGGACACCACTTGGGAGTCCGAAGAAGAAATGAAATGCTTATACCCTTCCTTATTCGGTACGTATTCCGATTTCGAGGACGAAATCCTTTTAAGGGGGATAGACTTGTAACACCCCTAATTATTAAACTATATATGTTTGTGTACATGTGTAGGTTATAAAATTTATAATAAAACGATAAGAATCGAACTAGGAATAATTAACCTAGTTAAAATCTTAATAGAAAAGATAGGAAAATCAAAGAATTCTAACCATTGTATTAACTTAGAAACTAGAGGGATCAATTGTGCCAACTTGGAAAGATGTTTTAAAAAAAAGACAAAATGACAGTGCACGTCCTTTAGGTTTACCTAAAAGTACAGTGCACGTCCTTAACGTTTAAAAGTTGCACTGCAAATCCTTTACCTTTAATTTTGTTGCATTGCAAGTCCTTTATGGCTAACGGTGTTAACTTTTATCATTAAATCCCCCACGTGCCTCCCACGTGAGGGGTATATCCGTCCATTCCCTGCATTTTTATGAGTTGTCATATATAATTTAATTAATTCTAATTAAACTAATATAACAGATCCCCTCTCTCTCCATTTTTGATTTCGACAATCCCCAACCTTCAACCAGATCTGCAACAACCCACCATCTACCACCTCCGGCCACCACCCTCCAACCACCTTCGGCCACCACCCTCCAACCAAGAACCACAACCACCCTCGAATAACCCACCAACAACCACCTCTGCTCACTTGGTTTGTAGAAAAGAGTCAAAGGACCTGAGTAACACCGGCGACTCCGCCCACAATTCCTTAGCCCAGAACCCGGTAAACTATTCTAGTTCTAGATCACTGTTCCATGATCAATTAACATAAACATTTACCAAATGTATCTTGCTGCCTTCATTTCCAACTCGAAGCAATTCCTTAGCAGACTCCAAATCCTCCATTAACGAAAGAAAAGCTTGATGAGAATCATCAGGAATCGGCTTCTTAACATCTTCAAACAACAACGTTAACAACTTCAAGCGTTGAACTAGATTCGAGAACAGTTTCTTCATCGTGCACCGGTAGTCGGAGATTGCAGATATTTCAGTAACTGTATCGATAAGTTTCTGGATTAGCCCAGCTTCCGCCATGATGAGATTCGTGAGCTGTTGAAAAAGAAGTTGAGTTTCTGTTAATTGACGGAGACGGTAACTGAAATGTGAAGGGGGAGGGGGTTCAGCTTTCTGTTACAATAATACTTTTTTTAATTTTTTTTCTTAAATTTGGTGGTGGTGGGCGGAGACGGTGGCGACGGGAAAGCTGGTAGTGGTGGTTTGGGGAAGTGGCGGTGGTGTGTGGCTTTAAAGGGTGGAGTGGAGAAAAAGAAGGGTAGGATGGGTGGGGTCCATTTGTTTTTATTTGTAGAATGGACCCCACCCATCCTACCCTTCTTTTTCTCCACTCCACCCTTTAAAGCCACACACCACCGCCACTTCCCCAAACCACCACTACCAGCTTTCCCGTCGCCACCGTCTCCGCCCACCACCACCAAATTTAAGAAAAAAAATTAAAAAAAGTATTATTGTAACAGAAAGCTGAACCCCCTCCCCCTTCACATTTCAGTTACCGTCTCCGTCAATTAACAGAAACTCAACTTCTTTTTCAACAGCTCACGAATCTCATCATGGCGGAAGCTGAGCTAATCCAGAAACTTATCGATACAGTTACTGAAATATCTGCAATCTCCGACTACCGGTGCACGATGAAGAAACTGTTCTCGAATCTAGTTCAACGCTTGAAGTTGTTAACGTTGTTGTTTGAAGATGTTAAGAAGCCGATTCCTGATGATTCTCATCAAGCTTTTCTTTCGTTAATGGAGGATTTGGAGTCTGCTAAGGAATTGCTTCGAGTTGGAAATGAAGGCAGCAAGATACATTTGGTAAATGTTTATGTTAATTGATCATGGAACAGTGATCTAGAACTAGAATAGTTTACCGGGTTCTGGGCTAAGGAATTATGGGCGGAGTCGCCGGTGTTACTCAGGTCCTTTGACTCTTTTCTACAAACCAAGTGAGCAGAGGTGGTTGTTGGTGGGTTATTCGAGGGTGGTTGTGGTTCTTGGTTGGAGGGTGGTGGCCGAAGGTGGTTGGAGGGTGGTGGCCGGAGGTGGTAGATGGTGGGTTGTTGCAGATCTGGTTGAAGGTTGGGGATTGTCGAAATAAAAAATGGAGAGAGAGGGGATCTGTTATATTAGTTTAATTAGAATTAATTAAATTATATATGACAACTCATAAAAATGCAGGGAATGGACGGATATACCCCTCACGTGGGAGGCACGTGGGGGATTTATTGGTAAAAGTTAACACCGTTAGCCATAAAGGACTTGCAACGCAACAAAATTAAAGGTAAAGGATTTGCAGTGCAACTTTTAAACGTTAAGGATGTGCACTGTACTTTTAGGTAAACCTAAAGGACGTGCACTGTCATTTTGTCTAAAAAAAAACACTGGATAAATATGAAACCACACACTTGTGTGTGTGGTTCTGTTCGATTAAGACACCAGGAGCGAACTCCATCTCTTCCAAAACCCTAATCTCACGATTTCACTCAAAATCAAAGAATCAAAACCAAATTGAAGGTGATTCAAGGCTAAATAAGTGATCCTCATACTTAGTATATCAAAAGGTATGCTTAATTTTGATATGTGAAGATGTTTTGATGATTATTGAATTCTAGTAACAGAAATTTATGGAGAATTGATGAAGGTTATGGCTAAATTATGATGAATACAAGTCTAGGAATTAGTATTAGACTATGAATTGATTCATTCATGTCATAATTCATGAGTTTCATTAATTGTCATATAAGGGTATATGGGTTTTTGTGAAGAATTCATGTAGTCTTGTGATATTGGATGTTGATTGATGGTTATGATGCAAATTCTAGTGTGATTATAGTGTTCTTGATATATGAATCGAATAACTATGCTTCTACATGGTTAAAGTTATTAATCATGAACATGATAGTGTTAGAATGCTAAGTATGCACACTAGATGTTTGATAAAATGCTTGAATGAATTGAAATACTTGAAAAATATGAAATAATCGCTTAATTGACTAAACAAGAGTATGAAATATCGAATATTGAACCATGAGTTCTAAACAATATATTCGAATCAAACCATATATAGGTGATTTGGGTGGATCATCAAGTGGGCAAGGCGGAACGGATACTCTCTTAAAAGGAAAGCTCTAAAGGTACGTGGCTATTCGCTTCGTAATATCTTGTTTTATCTCTTTTATGCTAAGTTGTTTAATGATAATCAAATCATTATAATGTTGGATAATACTAAAATGAAGGATTTCGTTTGTAGTATCCAACAAGAAAAAGTAGAAATTTTGAGAATATAGAAATGATGTAAGTGGTGGATTCCACTTAAAAGTTCAAACGGGTCAAATTGACTCGGATACTACATGTATGATTCAAAAAGGGCGATGGATTTCGCTAGTGAAATCAAACGGGTCAAAATCACCAAAGTATTAAACTTTGGTAAGATAAAGTGATAAATGTTGCTAATTAAGTTAAACCGGAAAATTAGGACATATGTACCTTATTATTGGCACTTGAGTTTTAGTTTAATGTGTCATAATGTAAAAGGATGATGAGATGTAGTTCTTATGGGAGTTTTGAGCTTATAAGTACATTTTATACCTCATTAATGTAAACGGGTCGAATAATTAGGAAAATTCCTATAAACTAAGTGTTCAAAGTAAGAAAAATTGTTTAATCATATGTTGGATTTTTATTCCATGTTATAGATGGTCCGATTACGGCCGCGTAGAAAGAAACGGGACCTAATTCGGATTAGAAATGAAGAAGTTATGATCAATTTTGTAAAATGGAACCTAGCTGGGAAAATGCAGGTTTGTAAAACAAACCTGCTGTAAAAAGTGAAGTGTCGCGTTACGCGACGGTAAACCATGAAGGCGTCGCGGTACGTGACGGCCCTCGCGGCCCGCGAAGGCTAGCCCTTCATCTGCCGCGCCCTGCGACCGAGACACAGAGCTGGAAAAATGTTGTTCTTTTATGTGTTTTGACTTTAGGACTTGTTAATTCACATTATAAACATCAATGACTAATGTTTTGAAAAATTTCTGGATTATAGGCGATGGTAGCAACTTGCGAATGATGATCAAGTATACTAAAGGATCGAACACACAAATGTCAAAGCTTCCGAAATTATAATAGTCCTTTTGGAACGAAACTTATGTGTAATAAGTAGAAGTAGTTTTTTTGGAAATATTAAAAATCCATGTAAATTATCGTTTTGTGGATATTTGGTAAAAGATACTTAAAACGTGATATATGTATCAAGTAAATTATCAAATGTTTTTAAAGGTCTTACAAGTTGGTATCAGAGCCTCGTTAAGACAAAGTGTGTTCGGTTCAAAGCTTGATCAAGACATCCGGTAAGAGTTACTTATAAATGAATCTAGACTTATAGATTTAGATGATGTAAATGATACAAAAGTGTATGGGAGGAGTGTACTATTATGCTCGAACCCAGGAAATACACTAAGTGAGAAAGGTGAGGCAAGATATGTACTTGACCAAACCTAAAAAGAAACAAAACATTACTTTTGATTAAGTATGTGTAACATAAATTTCCATGTAACAAGATGGAAATGAATTAAATAGTTATTGATTAACTATTGTGAACATTTCAGTTAAAGAAATGCCGGTGAAACCAAAAAAGAATCAACAACCGTGTAACTGAGGAGATGAAAGCTATTATTTTCGAGGAAGTCGGAAAAGCCTTAGAAGCTAGTCTACCGCAGTTCATCGATAGACTACAAACTACGCTCTTATCGGTAATAGACGATAAGATGAATGAAAAGAAAGATGCGGGTAAATCGAAAGCATGTCCATATAATAAATTTATGGCATGCAAACCCCCGTTTTATCATGGTGAAGTTGATCCGATCATTTGTCAACAATGGATTAGCGACATTGAAGGGGTATTCGAAAGGACCCATTGTGATGAGACTGATTTCGTGGCACATGGAACCGGTCAACTGAGAGTTCAAGCTAAGGATTGGTGGGATAATCTGAAGAAGGAACAGGGAATTGAGGCCACGAGAACTATGATGTGGGAAGAATTCAAAACTCCATTCCTTAGACACCATAGCCCGAAAGCTGTAATCAATAGGATTAAAGAAGAGTTTATTCAACTAAGGCATAGTGGTGAGTCGATAGAGAAGATTACGGGAATCTTTCTAGATAAGTTCAGGTTTTGTGATGAGCTGGTTCAGAATGAAGAACAGAAAATCTATTATTACTACAACATGTTGAGTGCGGAGTATAGGGAGTTCATGACTCCTTCAAAATATGTGCATCTTACCGAAATAGTGAATGCCGCATGTGAAAGAGAGATTGAGTTGAAAAAGCAGATTGATAGGGGTGAGAGGAGAGCATTTGAGAAAAATCCAATCCCCGCAAAGAAACAAAAGCTGAATGAAGCTCCTAAGAAAGGCGCTGAAAAAGGGGGAACACCTCAATGCAAAATTTGTGGAAAGAATCACAAGGGCGAATGCTATTTTAAAAACAAACCATGTCCTACTTGCGGCAAAGTGAGACATGTGGTTGCAAGTTGCCCAAGGAAGGTGTCGGTATGCTATAAATGTTACAAACCGGGACAAAAAAAGTCTGAGGGCCGGAGTTTGTTGGAATCAAAGACGCCACTGATGCAAAGCCTGATGCCCAGAAAGCAAAGGCTAGATCTTTCCACATGACGGCCGCTGAAGCTAAAACTGAACCTGATGTTGTTTCAGGTATATTTCTTGTAAATTCGATTCCAGCACGAATTTTATTTGATACGGGTGTAAATAGATCTTTTATATCACATCGATTTATTCAACACCCTACATTCACATTAACAAAATTACCTATACCACTAGAAGTAGAAATATGTGATAATAAAAGTTTTATTGTTTGTGATATGTGTTGGAATTGCAAACTGAGCATTGACGATGAAGAATTTCGTCGACTTAATTCCCATGTCAATGGGAGAATTTCAGGTGGTAATCGGGATGGATTGGCTAGCTGGATATCACGCGAAAGTAATATGTAACCGTAAAGAGGTACAATTATTGTCTCCAAGCGGAAAACATGTTACTATTTATGGTGAAAAAAGCTGCAGCCCCATAATCTGTTCTTTCATGAAAGCTTGCAAGCTGGTTCGACATGGATGTAAAGCGTATATGGCTTACATACATGATTCGACTAAAGAGGCTCCAGAAATCAAAGATGTACCAGTGGTACGGGATTTTGAAGATGTTTTTCCGGAAAATCTACCAGGGTTACCACCAGAATGTGAGGTGGAGTTTGGCATCGAATTAGTTCCGGGTGCGAAACCGGTAGCCAAGGATCGTTATCGATTAGCGCCATCGGAACTACAGGAATTGCTGTCGCAATTACAAGACCTTTTAGAAAAAGGATTTATTCGACCGAGCGTTTCTCCGTGGGAAGCGCCAGTATTATTTGTGAAGAAGAAAGACGGAAGTATGAGGATGTGTATTGATTACCGGGAGTTAAATAAACTCATGGTAAAGAATCGATATCCGCTTCCTAGGATCGACGACTTGTTCGATCAACTACAAGGCGCGAGTTGGTTTTTGAACATCGACTTAAGATCGGGTTATCATCAGTTGAAGGTAAAAGAAGAAGATATACCGAAAACAGCATTCCGAGCGCGTTATGGACATTACGAGTTTCTAGTAATGTATTTCAGATTAACCAATGCGCCTGCGGCTTTCATGGATCTTATGAACCGGGTCTGTAAGCCAATGCTAGACAAATCGGTGATTGTTTTCATCGACGATATTCTTGTATATTCAAAGAACGAAGTGGATCATGAATGTCACTTGCGTGAAGTACTTGAAACGCTTAGGCGTGAGAGACTTTACGCAAAGTTTTCAAAATGTCCCTTTTGGCTGCGTGAGGTACAGTTTCTAGGACATATTATTAGTGCCGATGGAGTGTCGGTAGATCCGTCCAAAATAGAAGCTGTGACTAAATGGAAACCTCCAAAGAATCCATCAGAGATTAGGAGTTTTCTAGGTCTTACGGGTTATTACCGGAGATTTATACAAGATTTCTCCAAGATTGCAACGCCATTAACTAAGTTGACCCGTAAAGATGAAAAATTTGTATGGGGTAGTGCACAAGAAGATGCCTTCCGTATCCTTAAAGAAAAATTAACCAGTGCCCCTGTATTAATGTTACCAGAGGGGATTGAAGACATGGTCATTTATTCTGACGCATCCCAGCTTGGTCTCGGGTGTGTACTTATGCAGAGAGGAAAGGTGATCGCGTATGCTTCAAGACAATTAAAGATTCATGAAAAGAAGTATCCGACACATAATCTGGAATTGGCGGCAATAGTCTTTGCCTTAAAAATATGGAGGCATTACTTATATGGTGTGAAATGTACTATTTTCACTGACCATAAAAGTCTCAAGTACTTCTTTGATCAAAAGGAGTTAAATATGAGACAACGATGTTGGTTAGAGAAGGTGAAGGATTATGATTGTGAAATTCATTATCATCCTGGAAAAGCCAACATCGTTGCAGATGCACTGAGTAGGAAAGAAGAATATTCACCTATTCGGGTGCAGTCGATGCAGTTAGTAGTGACCTCAGGTTCACTTGAACGAATCAAAGAGGCGCAAACTGAAGCTGTAAAAGAAGAAAATTTGAAAAAGGAAAGAATAGTGGGTCAGCTTAAAGACTTACAGGATAATAGTAATGGATTGAAAACCCGCTTCGATCGAATTTGGGTTCCAAACACTTGCAATGTTAAAACTCTTCTTCTTGACGAATCCCACAAGTCCCGCTATTCTATTCATCCGGGAGCTACCAAGATGTACAAAGACTTGAAACAAAATTATTGGTGGCCCGGAATGAAGCGAGACATCACGAAATATGTGGAAAAATGCTTAACTTGCTTAAAAGTAAAAGCAGAACACCAGAAGCCTTACGGTAAAGTTCAGCCGTTAGACATTCCGGTGTGGAAGTGGGAACACATTACTATGGATTTGTTAACTAAGCTACCAAGAATATCACGTGGGTTTGATGCTATATGGGTAAACCCAAGTTTTATTATTACAATAGGGATAAACCCTGTATTATTGTGGGAGTGGGAGCACATTACTGTGGTGGTATCAGTTATTAATTTGGCAGCGGAAATTACATCAGGACCGTAGTTAGGAAATGTTTATCAGAGTAAAACCACCATATTTTATATTAGTAAACACATGGGTAAACCCAAGTTTTATTATTACAATAGGGATAAACCCTATATTATTGAATTTAAAACATCGTCTTTTAGATAACTTTTATAGCCACATTTTTCCAAGCCGTCAGTGCTCTGCAGCTGGCTTTTTCCTAATTGGCTGTCACATTGTGTTACCTGAAATGCGTTTTAAAAACATTTGTCAGTGGAAATACTGGTGAGGAATCCCAGTTTAATCAAGAAGAGTTTTATCAATTAACACAGTATTGAGAGCGATCACATTGTTTATTTCTACACAATTACTCATTCACTACTGTCAATCCTGACTGGTGGGTCATATTACACATTGGCTAACTCGTCGTCCAATGGTAACGTGTTCCACATTTTGTATACAAAACCCCAACATACCGGCCGTAATTGAAGAACTACAAAGACTCAATCACTGCTTAATCATATTGTAAAGCATTTAAGGTTTTGTAAAACAGTTCACAAAAAGGTTTACAAAAAGCGGATAAACTCACATTGCTGTTTTAGACTTCTTCTACGGTTTCCTGGTATTAATCTATAATTTACACAAATGTATATATGTTAGTATAATAACCCTTTATTTATATTAACGATACCCTCCCCGAGACGGTATTCCAATAACTACGTCGGGCAGAACCACGACAGTTGTTACGGAACCCTGGATCAATCGGGCAACGTATCTAATACGTAACTGGGGTTATAATACTTACAACGGAGCAGAACCTCGCTAATTAGGGGGTATTATACTCTGAAATTTTGTCTATTATGTGAGAATTCATTTAGAAAGAAATGAATTGAGCGACGGAAAACGAAATCCCGAGGCCTTCTTATATAGGGCTGAAAATTGAAGTACTCGCGGCCCGCGTAAGGTTCAGGCCAAGGCCTACGTGGCCCGCGTACTAGGGGGGTTAGGCTGTAGCTGATCCGGGTCATGAACTAGGTTCAACACGCGTTATGACACGTGTCATCACAGGGGTTCGCCTGACCTTTAAGCTGTCGCGGCCCGCGTAAGCTCAAGAGAAGGCTTACGCGCCCCGCGTAAACTTAAATTTTCTTGTTTTTAATTATTTTTAATGATATTTTATATTTTGGGCTCGGTTTTCACATACGGGGTGTATTTTAAAATATATTAGGGTATCAGAAAATTTTTAGGAGGGTTGTTATATTCTCCCCACCTTGTTTTAGAACTCACCCTCGAGGTCTACTAGAATAAATGTGGATATTTCCTTTGCATTTCTGATTCAAGCTCCCATGTGTATTCCGGTCCTCTTTTGGAGTCCCACTTCACTTTGACCAGAACTAATCTCTTGTGCTTGAGGTTAAGCTCCCATGTGTATTCCGGTCCTCTTTTGGAGTCCCACTTCACTTTGACCAGAACTAGTCTCTTGTGCTTGAGGTTCTTGACTTTCCTGTCCTCAATCTGTAGAGGCCTCTCTATAAATTTTAACTGTTCATTTACCTCTATATCCTTAAGAGGTACTATTAGTGATTCATCAGCTAAGCATTTCTTGAGATTAGATACATGAAATACATCATGTATCCCTGCCATTTCCTCTGGCAGTTGTAGTTGATAGGCTACAAGTCCTATTCCTCTAATAATCTTAAAAGGTCCAACATACATGGGGCTTAGCTTTCCCCTTTTTATGAATCTTACCACTCCTTTCCAAGGAGAGACTTTTAATAACACTTTATCTCCTACTTGAAATTCCAATGGTTTTCGTCTGTTATCAGTATAACTCTTCTGTCGATCACGTGCTGCTTTCAGTCGTTCCTTGACTTGAATGATTTTGTCTGTTGTTTCTTGTACTATCTCAGGCCCAGATAGTTGCTTTTCCCCAATTTCTGCCCAACAGACTGGAGTTCGGCACTTTCGTCCATAAAGTGCTTCCAAGGGTGCAGCATTGATACTTGTGTGATAACTGTTATTATAAGAAAATTCTATCAACGGTAAGTGATCGTCCCAATTACATCCGAAATCAATTACACCCGAAATCAATTACACAAGCTCTAAGCATGTCCTCCATTGTCTGAATTGTCCTTTCGCTTTGTCCGTCTGTTTGAGGATGATAAGCTGTGCTTAGATTTAACTTGGTTCCCATTGCTTTTTGGAAACTTGTCCAAAAATGAGAGGTAAAACGACTATCTCTGTCAGAAACAATTGATAGAGGAATTCCATGTAAAGAAACTATTTCATTTACATACAATTTAGCTAATTGTTCCATACTGAAAGTTTCCTTCATTGATAGGAAATGAGCTGAATTGGTTAGTCTATCTACAATCACCCAGTTTGTATCATTGCCTTTCCTTGTTTTGGGTAATTTAGTAACAAAATCCATTGTTATCAATTCCCATTTCCAAACAGGCATTTCTAATTGTTGCAATAAACCTGAAGGTTTCTGATGTTCAGCTTTGACTTTTGAACAGGTTAAACACTTTGCAACGTATGCTGCTATATCCTTTTTCATTCCTATCCACCAGAAATTCTTTCTTAAATCCTGGTACATTTTATCGCTTCCTGGATGCATTGTATACTTAGACTTATGGGCTTCTTCTAATATACGATGACGTAGGTTTCCTAATTTAGGTATCCATATTCTTTTCTTATGGAATCTCCAAATTCCATCTGTTCCTTGTTCTAATTCTTTAATCATTCCTTTTAGTTTTTCAGTATCATCATTGATTACTGATTCTTGTACTTTTCTAATCTGTTCATTTAAATCTATTTGTAGATTTAATTGAAGAGAACGTACTCTTTTTGGCTGTTCGTGATACTTTCGGCTTAAAGCATCAGCAACTACATTTGCTTTTCCTGAATGGTACTGGATATCACAATCATAATGACTAAGAAATTCCATCCAGCGTCTTTGTCTCATATTTAATTCCTTTTGCCCGAATACATACCTTAAACTTTTATGATCGGTGAAAACAGTAAACTTACTACCGTACAGGTAATGTCTCCAAATCTTAAGAGCGAAAATTATAGCTCCTAATTCTAAATCATGAGTGGAATAATTTTCTTCATGATTCTTAAGTTGTCTGGATGCATAAGCTATAACCTTTTGACGTTGCATCAATACACATCCATAACCTAATTTAGAAGCATCACAATAAATTACAAAATCTTCAGTTCCTTCTGGTAACGCTAGTATGGGTGCATGGGTTAATCTTTGCTTAAGGATTCTGAAGGCTTCTTCTTGTTTTTGTTCCCATTTAAACTTAACAGATTTACAAGTTAGCTTAGTTAAGGGAATGACTATTCTAGAAAAATCTTGAATAAATCTTCTATAATAACCGGCTAGTCCTAAGAAACTTCTTACTTTAGTTGGTGACTCAGGGGTTTTCCACTTGGTTATTGCCTCGATCTTGGTGGGATCCACATGAATTCCTTCATGATTAACTAGATGTCCGAGAAATTGTACCTGTTCTAACCAAAACTCGCACTTTGAAAACTTAGCATAAAGCTTTTCTTTTCTTAATAAACTTAAAAGTGCGTGCAAATGCATTGCATGTTCCTCTTTACTCTTAGAGTAAATGAGAATATGATCTATAAAGACAATTATGAATTTATCCAAATATGGCTTACATATTCGGTTCATCATGTCCATGAATGCAACTGGGGCATTGGTTAAACCAAATGGCATGCCAGTAAATTCATAATGGCCATACCTTGTTCTGAAGGCGGTTTTAGGAATGTCCTATTCCTGTACTTTTAATTGATGATATCCTGACCTTAAATCGATTTTTGAGAAAAATCGTGCTCCTTGTAACTGATCAAACAGATCATCAATTCTTAGTAATGGATACCGATTCTTAATCGTGATCTTGTTTAATTCATGGTAATCAATGCACATACGCATTGATCTGTCCTTCTTTTTGACGAATAAAATTGGCGCTCCCCATGGGGATGAACTTGGTTGTATGAATCCTTTTTCTAACAATTCGTCTAATTGTTTCTTTAGTTCTTGCATTTCTGCAGGTGCCAAAGGGTAAGGTGCTTTGGCAATTGGTGATGTTCCTGGTATTAAATGGATTCTGAATTCAACTTCTCTATCTGGAGGTTGCCCTGGTAATTCTTCTGGAAATACGTCTGAAAACTCGGATACTACTGGAATATCCTTTAATTCTTTTCCTTTAGTGTTAGTGATTATAGAAATCAAATACACTAATGACCTTTTTCTTATGTAACTTGCTGTTTTCATCACAAATATGAATTTAGTGGATCTAGAGGTTTTATATCCTTTAATTGTGATCTTTTCACTCTTTGGTGAATTTACTTGTATTGACTTTTGATCACACAAAATACTGGCTTTATTGTCTATTAACCAATCCATTCCTAATACGACATCAAATCCTGCCAAATTCATGGGGTAAAGGTTTGCAATAAATTTCTGATTTAGAATTTCTATTCTTGCTCCCTGCAAGATTTCAGAAATTTTACTGGTTTCCCCATTTGCTGTCTCTACTAGACATTCTTGTGGAAGTTTAGTTAATGATTGATTGAGAAGTTTGCAAAATGAAGTATTAATAAAACTTTGGTTTGCACCAGAGTCAAATAATACTTTAGCAAAAATATCATTAACTAAAAACGTACCAGTGATCACATCCGGGATCATCTTTGCTTCTTCTACAGTCAGAACAAATGCTCTAGCATTTTTGGTATACTTGTTATTCGTAGCTGGAGCTAACTTTGGACAGTTTGGCTTGATATGACCTTGTTCTCCGCAGTTGTAGCATATTCTGTTGTTAGCTTTCTTCCTGCAGTCTTCTTCCTTATGTCCTGATATTTTGCAGAAGTTACAGTATATGGAGCATATTCCTGAATGCTTCCTTTTGCAATTCTTACAGTAGGGTGCAGAGGTAGAGCCTATATTTTTCCCACGGTTAGAATTTCTGGAACGAAATTCTTGTGTAAGCTTCTGGGTTAGGTTTCTTCTTTGATCCTCTTCTCGCGTATGGACTAATTCATCTGTCAAGGTGTTGGCTAGTTCTACAGCTTCTTCTATGGCTTGAGGTCTAGCTGCCTTGACTACATGCCTTATCTCCCCGATTAATCCCCAGATGTAACAGGAGATTAACACTGGTTCAGGTGAAGCAAGGGTTGGCACTATTCTAGCATATTCAAAAAATAACTTAGTGTACCCCTTACTATCCACTCCAGTCATTCTAAGGTTTAAGAATTTGTTTGCTATCTGTTCTTTTTCATTAGGAGGGTAGAATTTCCTTTCTACCATGTTTTTAAACTCCTCCCATTCCATATTGTAAGTTCTATCACTTCCTTTAGTCTGGAGAATAGTGTTCCACCATTCTAGTGCTGAATTCTTAAACAAATTGGAAGCAAACATTATCTTATCTTCTTCTGCGCACTTGCTTATTCTTAAGACTGCCTCAGTCTTTTCTATCCGATGTAGAGTTGCAATGGCCCCTTCATTGCCCGAGAATTCCATTGGTTTACAAGACCATAATTCTTTGTAAGAACACCCGTAAGACACGGTTCTTCTTCGTTTGGGGATGGGTATTTGAAGTACGGGTCCATTGTTCACGCTGTTTTCAGGTTCAGAGAGTCGCTTGCTATCATGTTTACTTTTATTTTCTGCTTCTCTAACTGTTTGAAGAATATATGGCATTGCATCTATTATTCCTTGTGCTACTATGTGTTGAATGGCACTGTTATCCACTTGGTTTCCATTATTGTTATTTGGATTTTCGTTACCCGGGTTATTGTTACTCTGGTTATCGTTATTCAGATTTTCCTGATTCACTTCGTCGGCCATCTGAATTTAAACATTTGCCAATTATTAATATCACAGAATAATTAATAGTTTAAGTAACAACCACATAATACACATATTGGTCAAAAACGTCGAGCATTGCGACTTTACTCTTTTTTATATCGTATGCGTCAAATACACACTAAAACAGTAATTTATAAATTACAACACTATTATGCATCACTAATCACAAAGTGGTCTACACTACAATATATTATTATATATATATATATATATAGATTATATTTTTTTTCATACAAACATATTATATATATATTATATTATTATTATTACCAACTCTACTATCATCTTCAAGGGTATGGATTTCTCCCGAAATCCATCTGATGCTCGTCATATTTCCAGACGAGTTGTTCTCCTACATACCTCATCCTCTCACTACTCTCTAAGATTTCTTCTCTGAAAGTTCAGAGTTCTTGCAAATTCTCTGCACTCATTGGGGGTGCAAGTGCTGGTACTGGATCTGGGTACTGTGGCATGGAATTCTCCTGAGGGTACGGATTCACTAAAATCTCCCTAATGTATTCATCGTTGTCATAATAGGGATCCAGAGGGTCCAGACCTGGATACGCTGCTATGTTTGGCAAGGTTTCGTTGTTTAGATGGTAGCGTGGCACATAAACCCTAAGATCATCAAACCATGGATCATAATTTGGGTCTAAGGGATTAGGGGCTGGTATCCTAGGTATCTCCTCAGGGTTGAAATCATGCATTTCTACCTCCATCGGCTAAGTGGGAATTAAAGGTAAGGGTTGTGGGGCTACTAGTTGTTCCAGACTTGGGTCGGCAGCAGTTGTGGCTAGGATATGGAAATTCGCTAAGCTTCTACTAAGCATATCCTGTGTATGGGCATCTGACTCTCGCTTAGCGGCTGCTAGGACTCTTTGCTGTTGCAACTTTCGCATTCTTTTTCTACGCTCAAATGCTCCCTTACTAAACCATCCTCTCTTTTTCTGAGGGAATGGCTCTTCAGACTGAGCTTTAAAGGCAAACATTCCTTCTTCCTGATCAGTGGAATACCCAGAGAGGGTAGGCTGGGAAGAGGTACCTTCACTCCTAGGTGAATCGGACAATTGATGATACACGTCTGAGGGTCCTTGATCACTCATACTGTAAACTAACAAATAGTCAAATAACACATAACAATAAAATACACATATTCACGTATTTTTAAAAATTTTATTTCCTAACAATTTAGATAATATATTGTTGTTAGCAGAACACTCCCATGGCTGAATCAGTGGCTAGGCTCTGATACCACCTTCTGTCGCAACCCCCGCCCCCTTATCTGTCCCGGGAACGGGCGGCCACGAACATTCGCTTGTGGTGGTTGTTATGGGTCATTTTCTGCGTATATATTCTGACTTTGATTGTTTATTTGTGATCAGGATACCGGATCAGGATATTGGTAACATCCTGGTACGATATCCTGGTATTAACTGAATTAATCACGTGCAGATTAGGAGGTGCAAGTCTCCAACGGTCAGGAGGACCTCTTCCCCTCAAGACTCGGGCAAATTAGTTAGCTTGTAGACGTTGAACCCGGAAGAAGTGGATTGCAACATTCACTTGTGGAATATTCGAAGCATCCCGGTTTATTAGGATAGTTAGTTATTTTCGCTTTACTATAAATAGAGTGATCGGATCAGATTAAGGCACACACCATTACGCACACTTTTGCTCTCCAATTGCAAACAATCACTACACACAAACACTTGTACTCAAATTTCATTGTAACACCTAGTTGATCCGCATCATATCCTGCATTGTATCCTGATATTTGAAGTAACAGAAGAACAAGGCAGCTGCGATTGTCAGCTCCCGAGGTTTTATGCCGGTGATCTAGATTGATCAAGGGATTTCCTCGTATATCCTGTGTCATCTTTTACATTTTTGCTCATTGTTTGATCATAGATACAGCTCTATATCCTGAGCCGTATCCTGAAACTGTTTTTTGAAAATAATTTAACTAGCATATTTTCAACACACATTTCTAGCACACTACCTCACTTAACTAATTTGATCACTTAATTGCTTCGGTAATTTTTGACCAAAACAATTTGGCGCCCACCGTGGGGCAAGTGGTGCTATTTCTACTAAAAGCTTTTGCAAAATCATTACTTGGTTTTCTATTTTCAAAACTTTTTGCTACACTATTTTCAATGGCCTCAAGATCAAACATGAGCTCTTCCACCGTGTCTGCTACAACCTCTGCAACAATTGGTTCGGTGCTTCCACCACCTCCTCCAAGAATGCAAGCCTCTTCACAGGGAACTGAAAGTCATGTGGCTCGGGATATTATCCCTGCTCGCAATGTCCAGGGATCCGGTCCTGTTTTGGCTTCTAACGAAGAAATTCTGAATTTGTTTGGTAGTGTACAGGAACAGATGAGGCAGCAGCAGGAAACTAATCAGATGCTGATAAGAGAGATACAACTCTTGAAATCTGGCCCGAGTAGGCCTGCTGAAGATACTGTCACTCCCTTGCAACCCAGGGCTTTGAACTTTAGTTCTGCAGTTTATACTGAGGATAACCGAGGGAATATTGTACCTAGCCATTCCCAGAATTATACTCCTGAGATACCTTCTTCAGTAAGAGTATCAACTGTGAGAAGCTCAGGATATGCTTCAGGATATGGCCAGAACCCCCAAGCTGGTAATGTATCTAATAATAATAATACTCTTGCTACTAATGGTGTTGGATCTTTGCAGGATGCAGGTATGACATCAGCATTTTCCAGGGAGCTTCAAAAACTGAAGGACATGATATCCAGTGTACCTGGGGTGGTTCAGCCAATTCCTGAAGTATCCCAGGACAGCCACAGGATATCCCGGTTTGCATATCCTATTTGTGATGCTGAAATCCCAAAAAGATTTCAAACCCCCAACATGAAGCTCTATGACGGAACTACGGATCCTGAGGAGCATATTGCCCAGTATAGGGAAAGGATGGAAATCAACCCTATCCCTCCAGACCTCAAAGAAACATGCTTGTGCAAGGGTTTCGGTTCTACCTTAACAGGATCAACCTTAAAATGGCTGTTAAACGTTCCTCCTCACTCGATCACTTCTTTTGCTCATTTAGTTAATTTATTTAATAGTCAATTTTCTTGCAGCCGAAGTTTTGAGAAATTAACTAGTGACCTTTACAGGATAACTCAAGGACCTCAGGAATCCTTGAGGGATTATGTGAACAAGTTTAGTCAGGAATCCTTGGATATCCCACATCTTGATGTTGCAACGGCCGTACAAGCCTTCAAGATGGGGTTGCAAAAAGATTCTCAATTTTACCAGGATCTTGTAATGAATCCCTGCAGGAATCTAGATGAAGCTCGTAACAGGGCTTTAAGATACATTCGGTTGGAGGATGATAAAAAGATGCAAGAAAGAATGAATTCGTCCACAACCTATGAGTCATCCAACAGGAAATCAGAATCCTCGTATAAATCATATCGCTCAAAGCCATATGGCAGAAATGATAGCAAAAAAGTGAACGCTGTTGAAGACGAGGATCCTGAGGAGTATCCTGAGTTGTCTGAATATTGTTTTTCTGTTAACATACCTGAACTAATGTATGCTATGCAGGATTTAGGAGACAAAGCAAGATGGCCCCGAATGAATGAACAAAAGGCTGATTGGAAGGACAAGTCCAAATGGTGTGCATTCCATGAGGACTTCGGACATGTTACTGAGGATTGCATCGCTTTAAGAAAAGAAATAAGCTATCTCTTGAGTAAGGGATATCTGAAGGACCTCTTGGGAAGAAAGAAGAATAAGGGTGGTCAGGATCCTGAACGGGCAGCATCACCTCCTGCGGATGCAAAAATAATTAACTTTATTTCAGGTGGATCCGGCATCTGCGGCACATCCTATTCTGCGGCAAAAAGACACGCGAAGGAAGCCAAAACAGAGAGGGGAGATAAGCCGACGAGGATGTCAACCCTCACAACTGACAAAGTCATCACGTTCGATAATGATGACAGGGATACTGTCCAGGATCCCCATCATGATGCCTTAGTGATAACATTATATGTTGCTAACCATTTTGTACGCAGGATATTAGTGGATAATGGCAGCTCAGTCAACATAATTCAGCTGGAAACATTGAAGAGGATGAATGTATCTCCGATGGACATTACTTCGAAGTCCACTGTGCTCGTTGGTTTCAGTGGAGAAGCTAGGAATACCGTAGGAGAGATAAAGTTGCCCGTGTATATTCAAGGGGTCAACTCAATGCAGCGCTTTTGTGTCATGGACTCTTTATCCTGCTATAATATTATACTAGGTAGGCTTTGGATCCATGATATGAAAGTTGTTCCGTCAACCTACCATCAATGCATCAAGATTCCTACTCCTTGGGGAGTTGTCAAGGTGGAAAGTGATCAACAGGAAGCAAAGGAGTGTTATTCTTCTTCGATGAAATCCTCAACAAAGCCTAGTGCAGTATAGCAATTAAAGATTCGAGGCCAGGATATCATGGAGGCTTCAGAGCCGGATGTAAAGAAAGTGATTCTGGATCAGAATAATCCGGATATCTCGGTGCTCGTGGGAACCAATATCCCTCAGGATATTGAAGATCAATTGACTAATTTTTTGAAATGCAGGATGTCAACATTCGCGTGGAAGCACGAGGATATGACAGGTATTTCCAAGGATATTATAACACATAAGCTCGGTATTGATAGATCATTCAAGCCTGTCCAACAAAAGAGAAGTAAGTTTGCTCTGGAGCGAAATGTGATCATCCAAGAGGAAGTTGAAAGACTACTAAGGAGCAAGATGATTAGGGAAGTGAAGTTTCCTAAATGGCTGGCGAATGTAGTTGTGGTGCAAAAGAAAAATGGGAAATGGAGAGTTTGTGTAGATTACACAGACTTAAACAAAGATTGTCCCAAAGACCCATTTCCTCTTCCTCATATTGACTCAATGGTGGATGCTACTGCCGGCCATGAGATGTTAACCTTCATGGATGCATCTTCAGGATTCCAGCAGATCCAAATGGAACATTCAGACCAGGAGGATACTGCCTTCATGACACCAACAGGTATTTATTGCTACACTGCTATGCCCTTTGGTTTGAAAAATGCAGGTGCAACATATCAAAGATTGGTGAACATAATGTTCAAAGACAAGCTGGGGGACACTATGGAGGTGTACATCGATGACATGGTAGTAAAATCTAAAAAGGCTGAGGATCACCTCCAGGATATCAAGGGAGCATTTAATATCCTGGATCAGTATAACATGAAGCTAAATCCTGCTAGAGTGGGGGCAGGAAAGTTTCTAGGATGTATGGTGACTAAAAGAGGGATAGAGGCAAGCCCGGAGCAGATTAGAGCTATCTTGGATATCAAATCACCTTCAAATATGAAGGATGTTCAACGGTTAACAGGGCGAGTAGCAGCATTGAATAGATTTATTTCAAGATCCTCAGAAAAGTGCAAGGAATTTTATGATATCCTGAAGAAGAAGAATAAGAAGTTTGAATGGGGAGCAAAGCATGAAGCAGCCTTGCAGGATTTGAAGCAGTATCTTTCAACTACACCCCTATTGATGAAGCCTGAGGATGGTGAACCATTATCCCTGTATCTTGCGGTATCAGGGAATGCAGTAAGTGATGTCCTTGTAAAGGATCATGAAGGTCAGCAGTATCCTGTTTATTATGTTAGCAAAAGTTTATTAGATGCTGAAACTAGGTATTCCCACTTAGAGAAACTGATTTTAGCCCTAGTTATTGTTAGGGGAGGATTTCTTAATGACCCGTGATCCTCAATTATTATCCTGCTTGGTGATCCTTACTTCTGTGTCAGTTAGTGATCCTCAGAAGTGCTTCAGGATCAGGATCATGGATCATCCTAAGGATCCTTATACTAATGATTGTCTGCTATGATTTCGGTATTGTTTTGCAGGAGTACCAGCTTGGACTTAGTCTTGGTAACGTTCCTGGAGAATATTCCACGTTTATTCCGCACGTGCTTGACCATGGTGAACGTTATGGAGATCGTGGGGGAGAAGGCATGAATTACGGATAGTTAGTTATTTAGATATTTTACTAAATTTAAAAGGGGTAGCGAGCTAATTAGACAACACTTGGCTATTTTTTGGCTACACACACTCGTACAACTGCGCTCACCAGCTCTCGGCAA
This sequence comes from Helianthus tuberosus, assembly GCA_030545235.1. NCBI lineage: Eukaryota > Viridiplantae > Streptophyta > Magnoliopsida > Asterales > Asteraceae > Helianthus > Helianthus tuberosus. The sequence goes on along the minus strand of CM060368.1, from coordinate 19,613,276 downwards.
AACACTTAGCATTTTTCATACGTTTCTACACGATACACTATAGTGATCCTTGTACTTAGCTCGCTATCATCCGAAGTTGTAAAAGGATTATTGTTTAATTTGAGTTGGTGATCGGTAGTTTCCATCACCCGAGGTTTTTTATGCCGGAGATCATACATTGATCAAGGGCTTTTTCCTCGTATAAATCTTTGTGTCCCCTGTGCAATTCATTTCATAGTGATCCTCATTGTTGTTTACCAATTCAAGCATCATACCCCGTAACAGAGAGTTTGGTTGCATTATCCTCGTCTGATTTTTGGCCAAAACAGTTTGGCGCCCACCGTGGGGCAATTGGTGCTTCATTCCTAAGAAATTCTCATTTTTGTGATCATTTCGGTTCGTTACATCCAAACAGATGGCTTCATCATCAAAGAACACCTCCAGTGCGATGTCTGCGGTCAATTCATCCCAGGGCATTCCACCTTTGCCTCCACCACCTTCTGGACCTCAGAAAAATGCCGAGAAGAAACCAACTCCCATTTTCTCAAAACCTCCAACTTCTTCTGCTTCTTATACTCCCACTACTAGTGACTTGTTTACTCTGATTTTGCAGATGAAGGAGCATATACAGCAGCAGGATAAGACCAATGAAAGGATTCTTAGAGAAATTGGAGACATCAAGAAACAGAAGAGATCGGCAGAGGATCATTCCCCACTGATGCCCAGATCTTTGAATTTCGATACTCCGGTTATAACTTCTCAGCCTTCAGTGGTTCCAGACGTTCAATATGTGGGAGGACCAAAAGGAGTGCATTACGGATCATCAGCAATGACTCAGGCTTCAGGGTTACACTTCCAACCAGCAGGATCCCATCCTCAGCATATAGGATCCTTCGCAAGCTCAGGAGGATACTCAGGAGCGCAACAAATTCAAGGATTCTGGCCGTTTCAAGGATCCTCCCAGGTTCAAGGATCCTCTCAGTTTCAAGGATCCTCCCAGGTTCAAGGATCCTCCCAGATTCAAGGATCCTCCTATGTTCCAGGATCCTCCCAGGTTCAAGGATCCTCCCAAATTCAAGGATCCTCCTATGTTCCAGGATCCTCCAAGGTTCAAGGATCCTCTTAGTTTCATGGATCCTTCCAGATTCCGGGATCCTTAAGGAGTTTGCAATCAGGGAGTTCCGATATCCATCAGGGAGATTTTATTCCAATGCAGACCATTGCTTCTACTGGTCCATCGGTCATTCCAGAGCCCCAACAATATGGATTCACATCCGCTCTTCCTAATTTGAATCCAATGGGAGGTAACACTTTCAATAATTCTTATACCACTAACCATGGCCTTATGCAGGATACAGGTATCAATCATGCCATGGCCAGAGAATTGCAAAAGTTAAAGGATATGATATCAAGTGTCCCAGGAGTGGTCAAGCCTATCCCGGAGATTGCAGATGGGAGCCACAAGATATCTCGTTTTGCACCACCAATCTGTGACGCTGAGATACCCAAGAGGTTCCACGTCCCTACCATGAAGTTGTATGACGGTTCAACAGATCCTGAAGAACACATAGCACAGTACAGGGAAAGGATGGAGATCAATCCCATCCCAGAAAGGTTAAAGGAAGCATGTCTGTGCAAGGGATTTGGATCCACTCTTACTGGATCGGCTCTTAAATGGCTGCTAAGTCTTCCCCCTTACTCTATTACCTCGTTTGCTAATCTAGTTAACCTATTTAATAACCAGTTTTCTTGTAGTAGAAAATTTGAGCGTTTAACTAGTGATCTGTATAGGATAACCCAAGGTCATAATGAATCATTGAGGGATTATATCACTAAATTTAGTAAAGAATCCTTAGATATCCCTAACCTGGATATAGCTACGGCTGTTGAAGCCTTTAAAATGGGATTGCTTAGGGATTCATTATTCTATGATGATCTTGTTATGACACCATGCAGGAATCTAGATGAGGTAAGAACCCGGGCCCTTAGGTTCATCCGGCTAGAGGATGACAAAAGGATCCAGGAGAGGTTAGCAGGATCCTCAAAGCAAGAGAAGCAAGGATCCTCATTCAAGAACAACAAGTTCAGATCCTATAACAAATCTGATAACCAGAATGTGCATGCTGTTGAACAAGAAGAGGATGATGAGGATTATCCTCCAATTTCCGAATATTGCTTTTCTGTTGATAACAATGAACTAATCCTTGCGATGCAGAATTTAGGTGATAAAGCTAGATGGCCCAGGAAAAATGACAGACCAGCTGCAACTAAAGATAAGTCAAAGTGGTGTGCATATCATGAAGATTTTGGGCATCTCACAGAAGAATGCATCGCACTGAGAAAAGAAATTGGATACTTGTTGAGCAAGGGGCACTTGAAAGAATTATTGGGGAGAAAGAAGTTAAGGACTCAGGATCCTGAAAGGATCCCAGAAAAAGCTCCAGCCCCTCCAGCAGATGCACAAGTTATAAACTTTATTTCTGGAGGATCAGACATTTGTGGAACATCCTTCTCTGCAGCTAAAAGACATGCAAAGGAAACCAAGATGGATAATGGAGATAGACCCATTCGAACATCCAGTGTCTCCGAAGGGAAAGTCATAACTTTTGATGAGGATGATCGTGTTGACATTCAGGATCCTCATCACGATGGTTTGGTTATCACTCTTTTTATTTCTAACCATTTTGTTCGCAGGATCCTTATAGATGGAGGAAGCTCTGTGAACATTATCCAGCTTGATGTCCTCAAGAAGATGAATATTCCCGAATCCGATATCATTCCAAGATCCTCTGTGCTCGTGGGATTCAGTGGCGAGACTAAGAATACTCTGGGGGACATTAAACTCCCAATCTATATCGAAGGCCTACATTCTTACCAAAAATTTTGTGTTATTGACTGTTTATCTTGTTGTAATGTTATCCTTGGCAGGCCTTGGATACATGAAATGAAGGCAGTCCCATCCACTTATCATCAATGTGTGAAGCTTCCTAGTCCTTGGGGAATAGTGAAGATTGATAGTGATCAGCAAGAAGCTAAGAACTGCTACACCTCATCAATGAAACCAGCCTCAAAGTCAAGGGAGCAATAGCAATTAAAGCATCCTCCAAGGGATGTCTTGGAGGCAAGAGAACAGGATGTAGTAGAAATCCTTATGGATCCTGATGATCCTGAATCTAAAATTTATATAGGATCAGGGATCCTTGGCGAAATGAAGGAAGACTTCATATCCTTCCTCAAAAGGAGAAAGACTACCTTTGCATGGAAACACAAAGACATGACAGGTATATCTAAAGATATAATCACTCACAAACTTGGCATTGATAGGTCCTTCAAACCAATCCATCAAAAGAGGAGGAAATTTGCACCAGAAAGAAATGCCATTATCCAGGAGGAGGTAGAGAAATTACTCCGAGCAGGTATGATTAGAGAGGTCAAGTATCCAAGATGGTTAGCCAATGTGGTTGTTGTTCAAAAGAAAAATGGAAAGTGGAGGGTATGTGTCGATTTCACTGATTTAAATAAGGCATGTCCCAAGGATCCTTTCCCATTACCCCACATTGACTCCATGGTGGATGCAACTGCGGGTCATGAACTGTTAACTTTTATGGATGCTTCATCTGGATTTCAACAAATTCAGATGGAACCATCCGATCAAGAGGATACAGCCTTTATGACTCCAACTGGTATATACTGTTATATTGCTATGCCATTTGGACTAAGAAATGCAGGTGCAACTTATCAAAGGCTAGTGAATATGATGTTCAAGGATCAGATTGGACAAACTATGGAGGTTTACATAGACGATATGGTGGTAAAATCAAAAAAGGCTGAGGATCACCTAAGAGACTTGGAGGAAGCATTCAATATCCTTGACAAATATAACATGAAACTTAATCCTTCAAAATGTCACTTTGGTGTTAAAGCAGGTAAATTCTTAGGATATATGGTGACAAAGAGAGGCATTGAAGCCAGTCCAGAACAAATCAAAGCTATAGTGAACATCAAGTCCCCTGCCAATGCTAAGGATGTTCAGAGGTTAACAGGCAGGATTGCAACTTTAAACAGATTCATATCCAAATCCTCAGAAAAGTGCAAGGAATTCTACGATATCCTAAGGAAGAACAAGAAATTCGAGTGGACTGAGAAGCATGAAAGTGCCCTAAGAGCTCTTAAGGATTACCTATCCTCGGCCCCGGCCTTGATGAAACCAGAAAAAGGAGATGTGTTATCCTTATATCTTGCGGTATCCTCAAAAGCAGTAAGTGCCGTCCTTGTTAAGGATCACGAAGGTACACAACATCCTGTCTATTATGTAAGTAAGAGTTTACTTGATGCTGAATCCAGGTATTCACACTTAGAAAAACTTATCCTTGCATTAATTATGGCATCTACTAAATTGAGACATTATTTTGAAACTCATGCCATTATTGTCAAAACTAATTTTCCAATTAAGAATGTCCTCAGGAAACCTGAAATGTCAGGAAGGATGGCTAAATGGGCAGTGAAACTTAGTGCATATGATATAAGATATGAGCCCAGGACAGCCATTAAATCCCAAGCATTAGCTGACTTTGTGGCAGATTTCAGTAGTGATTTGCAAAAGGAAGCTGAATTAGAAGTCCAACAGCTAGAAGAGACCAAGGATCCTTGGATACTTTATACTGATGGATCCTCAAATGTCAAAGGAACAGGGCTTGGAATACTACTAAAATCGCCACAGGGGGACATAATACCCCACTCTATAGCTTGTGAGTTCCAAACTACTAACAATGAGGCTGAATATGAAGCCTTGATAGCTGGTTTGCAAATTGCTAAGCATATGAGGATCAGGTATCTTGAGGTACATGTAGATTCTTTGTTAATCACTAATCACTTTAATGGATCCTATGCTGTTAAAGGTGAAAAGCTAACCAAATAATTGGAGATAGTCAAAGAATTGGCACTCTCTTTTGTTTCCTTTAGTTTGACACAGGTACCAAGGGAAGAAAATGCAGAAGCTGATGCATTGGCTAATCTAGGATCATCTTTGAAGATCCCGGAGGATATAAGTATCCCCATTATCCACATCCTGGCTCCTGCCATCGAGGATCATGTGGCTATGGAAATATGAGAGGATTCTACAATTATCCCTAGTGAGGATACTCAATCTTATTCAGGATCATGGATCCTCCCAATCATGAGATACTTACAACATGGAGAGATTCCTACAGGAGAAAACCCTAGGGCTTTCAAAATTAAGGTATCTCAATTCACAATTTTAAATAATATGTTGTATAAACGATCTCTTGCAGGACCATATTTAAGATGCATTGAGGATCCTGAAATCCAAGAAGTTTTAAAAGACTTCCATGAAGGAGATTGTGGAAACCACACTGGGGGCAGGGCATTATTCTCAAGGATCCTGAGGACAGGATACTATTGGCTAACTATGAAGAGAGATGCTGTGGAGTATGCTAAGAAATGTGATCCTTGTCAGAGACACAGCAATATCCTTCATCAACCAGCTGAATTTTTGCATCCTATATCCTCCTCTTGGCCATTTATGAGATGGGGTATGGATATAGTTGGTAAGCTCCCTACGGCACCTGGTGGAAAAGTGTTCATGCTTGCTATGACTGATTACTTCTCCAAGTGGATAGAGGCTGAAGCTTTTGCCCAAGTCAGAGAAAAGGAAGTTATATCCTTCATTAAAAGAAATATTATAACTATATTTGGTATTCCTTCTGAAATTATATGTGATAATGGTTCCCAATTCATTGGGGGCAGAACTACTAACTTTTGTGACAGCTGGGGGATTAAGATGATAACATCAACACCAGTCCACCCACAAGCTAATGGTCAGGCAGAATCCTCCAATAAGATCATCATCAACAATTTGAAGAAGAAGCTTGGATCCAAGAAAGGGAAATGGGCAGAAGAACTACCTTATGTGCTTTGGGCTGATAGGACAACTCCTAAGAATGCTACAGGCCAAACTCCATTCTCTTTGGTATTTGGGGCAGAATCAGTGATCCCTACTGAAATGGTGGTTCCAACTGCTAGAACAAGTATTCGTGATCCTGAGGAAAATGATGAGAACTTGGTTCAAGACCTGGATACTATAGAAGAAATCAGGGATTTGGCAAGGATAAGGATGGCCAGTTATCAGCAAAGGATGGATGGTGCTTACAACAAAAATGTCAGGATCAGGAAGTTCCAAATTGGTGATATGGTGTTGAGAAAAGCATTTCAAAATACCACCAATCCTGCTGATGGAAAGTTGGCACCAAAATGGGAAGGCCCTTACTTGGTTGAAGCTGAGGCAGGAAAGGGGGCATATCGATTGCTAACAATGGAAGGTGATTTGATACCTAGAGCCTGGAATGCTGTCCATTTGAAGAAATACTTCATGTGATAAGGATCCATGATCCTCACATGATAAATATCCTTAAAGGATCCTTAAAGCACAGATGATCCTCACTTTGGTAACATTCTAATCTTAAACTATTTCATTTCCTTACTTTCTCACATAAGGATAAGGATCCTGCATCCTTTATTCCCCCTTTCACGTGATTTTGAGTTTTGAAGGTTCAGGTACTCTTAGCAAAAGGATGGTTATCCACAAAAGCAACCAGTTACTTGGGTTTGACCCCAGTTATTTGGGCTTGACCCCAGTTCCGCCAGTAGCGCATGATGATCCTGGTATAGTTCATGGCAGTGGGACCAGTACTCGTTTTAGGGGCTGATAATTCCATTGTACTGGCTATACCTAGGATCCTACGTATAATGGTAGACGTACCATACATCCGTTCTTAAGGTTTCTAACGTTTTCACGTTAGCTAAGGTTTTGGCATTTTCATGCCACTAAGTTTGGATAGTCGCCAGTTAGGGCCATACTCCAGTTCACACACGATCCTTGGGCTTGTCCCCAGTTATCCTTGGGCTTGTCCCCAGTTATCCTTGGGCTTGTCCCCAGTTATCCATTGGGCTTGTCCCCAGTTGCTAACTTTTATCTTATAATGGCTTAGTCCCAAGTTATGTTCTATTTCAGGTCTTCGAAGTTAAATAACCAAGGATCCTTGATCCTTACTTCTTACTAAGGTTTGTCCTATGGTTATCCTGGTTATAGTATTAAGGGTTAGGATCCTAACTTGGATCCCCAGGTATGATCCTTAACTATTTTGATTTTATTCATTGATTATTTGAATAACCCTTATACTTTGACAACTGAACTCATGATCCTTAAAATATACCACTTTTTGGAATTTTTCAACTATAGGATATTTGATCCTGGATCATATCCTAAATTCTTTTTATCTAATTTGTTCAACTTTTCTTACTCAGACAAGTGTACATCAAAACAATTGAAAATTAAAAGGACAAACAAGGATAACAACACAAGATAAGCCAAAAAAGATTAAAGTTATTTTATTAACAAAGGTTTAACCGTCGGAGGTTGTCAAAATTGCCAACCCACGTTTCTACCAGCAAAACGTGGCCCGTCCGCATGGGTTGGCAACGGGTGTCCATTGTTTATGCGGTTATAGCAAGTGCAGGAAATCAAAGGCGGCAGGATCACAATGGCTTCATCCCCCAAACAGAGGATCCCTCCACCATTAGTAATCCTACCTATTATGCAAAGGATCCTAGATCCTTAATCCTAAAACTATTGTTCAAATACAGACCATCATTGTTTTAAAACAGCACAACCACAAAAAAAACTACTACCGAATTTAAAAAATTGGGCTCCGGCTACGTCTAGAAATGTCCATCATTGCCCAATCATGCAGCCTACACCTTCGCTGCATCTTCATCCCCTCCAGCTTCGGTATCCTTCACCTGATCCTTCGCACTGCCTCCAGCCTCGATCGCCAAAACCTCCTCAGCCTCCTCATCATCTTCCAGATCAGCTAACCTCGCCTTCCAGCCCTCAACATCCCAGCTGCTTCTGTCGAAGTCAGGATCTTGAGCTTCCTGGGCCATCTTCAGTTTTGTCTTGTACATTGTGATGGCAGCGGAGACCTTTGCACCTTCTATGAGATCATGCTTCTCGTAGTCAATGTCGATCAAGATTTTAGCTGTCTGAGTCTTGGCGACTTGAAGGGCTTTTTCGAGATCAGCAATCTTAAGATCCTTAAGCACTGCAACTTGTTGGAGGTCAGCAATCTTCTTATCCAGCTCCTCAACGCTCCCCACGTAGTCTTCAATCTCAGCAAATTTATGGAAAAAAGACAAAGCAGTTCAAGATCAGGTGATCCTCAAATAAGTAGGATACCTAGGCAGAATTGGTGATCCTCACGTCATTGAAGTATTCAAGGAACTGGTGGCGGATCAGTGGCAGGCCTTGTAGATCCTCTATCTCAGAGTTTTTCCTCTTCTTGCCACCCCTTCCTTTAGTGGGTGCCTTGGGGATGGAGACACTAGGGCTGGCAGTGGCCTTCTTCTTTCTGGATCGAACAGTGTCAAGGTCGGCAATGTTGAACTGGGAGGCAGGCTTGGAAGCTTTTCCGGCACCTACACATTCAAAACAGACAAGTATCCTTATCCTATTTCTATTTAACTATTTATTTAAGTCTTTAACTATACAAAGAACAGGATACTTACTTGACATGGTGATAGAACCTGAGGATACTTCTTGTGAATCCTGGGTGTCTGTCTTGAATGATCTGGTTACAGGTTCAAGCCTTCTAAAAGCAGCAAGCTTTTCCTTGGTGGTAGGTGATGGTATGAGGTGCGAAACAGAGACAGCTATATAACATAAAACAAAAGGGTGTTAGTGATCCTTATACAAAAACAAGACTATCTAGTGATCCTTCTCAGGATCCTCTGTCCTACCATGGGTGGACCACTTCCTTGGTAGATCCTTTCCGTTTGGAATAGAATCCCTTCTGACAAAGAAAAAACGTCGTTTCCAGTTTGTATCGTTCTTGGTGGCTTTAAAAATGGGGTGTTCTTCACCGGGTTTTCGCTTAAACAGATATCGGTGGGATCCAAACGTCGTGAGATCATACATCTCTGCCAGTTCCGACATTCCTAAATCAATCCCTTCCTGCTCTATGATCCTTTCAAGGGTATATAAGACCCTCCAGATCATCGGCATAGCTTGGATGTAGGAGATGCCGGTAAGGGAGAAAAAGGATTGGGTAAAGGCTGGAAAAGGATAGGTGTATCCTATGGTGAATGGGGTAACAGGAAAAGCTACCCATGTCTCAGAAATATAGTCGCTCAGAACAGTGGGATCGAAGGGTTTGAAAAAGGTGTTCGCCGGAAAGCAGTACCGGATCTTATCTACTTGTGGATCAGTAAAGCAACACCTCTCATTCGCTGAATCTTTGATGATCCCTTGACTCTTCAAGGGGCTATCCTTCTGGTGATCCTTGGTGGGGGAGGACCGGAGCATCATTCTTAACGTGATGTTGGTAAAGAAAGAAAAACAGAGTAAGAGAAGGAGAAATAGGAAAAGAGATACCTGATTGATCTTCGGATGAGAATTTAAAGGGAGTTTCTCTTGGATTTAAATGCAAATTGATCCTATCTCTAACTCCTATTTATAATGATGATTTGCAGGATAGTCACTTCAGTGACGTCAGGTTTGCAACGGCTAGTTCGATCTTAACGGCTATTTATCCGTTAGTTTGTTGCGGATAAGATCAACAAAATACAACTCGTTTATTTACAATATTACTCCTTATATTTTGGGGGCAATTGTTAGGGGAGGATTTCTTAATGACCCGTGATCCTCAATTATTATCCTGCTTGGTGATCCTTACTTCTGTGTCAGTTAGTGATCCTCAGAAGTGCTTCAGGATCAGGATCATGGATCATCCTAAGGATCCTTATACTAATGATTGTCTGCTATGATTTCGGTATTGTTTTGCAGGAGTACCAGCTTGGACTTAGTCTTGGTAACATTCCTGGAGAATATTCCACGTTTATTCCGCACGTGCTTGACCATGGTGAACGTTATGGAGATCGTGGGGGAGAAGGCATGAATTACGGATAGTTAGTTATTTAGATATTTTACTAAATTTAAAAGGGGTAGCGAGCTAATTAGACAACACTTGGCTATTTTTTGGCTACACACACTCGTACAACTGCACTCACCAGCTCTCGGCAAAACACTTAGCATTTTTCATACGTTTCTACACGATACACTATAGTGATCCTTGTACTTAGCTTGCTATCATCCGAAGTTGTAAAAGGATTATTGTTTAATTTGAGTTGGTGATCGGTAGTTTCCATCACCCGAGGTTTTTTATGCCGGAGATCATACATTGATCAAGGGCTTTTTCCTCGTATAAATCTTTGTGTCCCCTGTGCAATTCATTTCATAGTGATCCTCATTGTTGTTTACCAATTCAAGCATCATACCCCGTAACAGAGAGTTTGGTTGCATTATCCTCGTCTGATTTTTGACCAAAACAGTTATGGCGACAACAAAACTTAGACATTATTTTGAAACACATAGGATTCACGTTAAAACAAACTATCCTGTTAAAAATGTGCTTAGGAAACCCGATATGTCAGGTAGGATGGCTAAATGGTCAGTGAAATTAAGTGCCTTTGATCTAGTATATGAACCTATAAATGCCATAAAGTCTTAGGCTTTAGCTGACTTTGTGGCTGATTTCAGTAGTGATATTCAAAATGAAGTAGACCTAGAAGTACAACAGCTAGGAGAAAACTTAGAATCCTGGACGTTATATACTGATGGTGCATCTAATGTAAGAGGTGTAGGTTTGGGTATACTACTAAAATCGCCACAGGGGGACATATTACCCCAGGCTATTAGATGTGAGTTTCCTGCCACTAATAATGAGGCAGAATATGAAGCTTTAATTGCAGGATTAGAATTGGCTAAAAGTATGAATATCAGGAGTTTGCAAGTATATGTTGATTCTTTGTTAATCATTAATCATTTTAATGGAACCTATGCAGTTAAAGGTGAGAAGTTAATCGAGTATCTCGAAATTCTCAAAAAATTAGCAAGGATATTTCGATATTTTTACACTTGAACAGGTACCAAGAGAGGATAATGCTGAAGCTGATGCCTTGGCAAATCTAGGATCATCTGTCAGGATACCGGAAGGAACCCGAATACCAATATTACATATCCTATATCCTGCGACGGATCCTCAGGATAAGGAAGTACTAAGTGTTCAGGATCCTGATGAGTATCCTGAGAAGGATCCTAAGTCTTGGATGGCTCCAATCATAAGATATCTCAAGGAAGGACACATCCCAAAGGATGAGAATCCTAAGGCCTTTAGAATGAAGGTATCACGATTCACTATTATAAATAATGTCTTGTATAAGAAATCTCTTGCAGGACCATATCTGAGGTGCTTAGAGGATCCCAAAACCAAGGAAGTGCTTCAGGATATACACGAATGGGATTGTGGTAACCATACTGGGGGCAGGTCGTTGTTCTCAAAGGCATTAAGAACAGGATATTATTGGCCGACGATGAGAAAAGATGCTGCAAAATATGCTCGAAGATGTGATGCATGTCAAAGACACAGTAATATATTACATTAGCCGGCCGAGCCACTTTATCCTATAGCTTCCCCTTGGCCATTCATGAAGTGGGGAATGGATATAGTAGGAAAATTGCCAAAGGCTCCAGGAGGAAAGGTCTTCATGCTGGCAATGACCGATTATTTCTCTAAGTGGGTCGAAGCTGAAGCATTCGTTCAAGTTAGAGATCAGGAAGTGGTATCCTTCATAAAAAGGAATATCGTGACTAGGTTTGGAGTACCAGCTGAGATAATTTGTGACAATGGATCTCAGTTTATAAGTAACAGGACTACTGACTTTTGCAAGAGTTGGGGAATCAAAATGATTACATCCACACCGGTACATCCTCAAGCGAATGGACAAGCAGAATCCTCAAACAAGATAATTGTCAACAACCTGAAAAAGAGACTAGGGGCTAAAAAAGGAAGATGGGCAGAAGAACTACCCTTTGTTTTGTGGGCTGATAGGATGACGGTGAAAAGTGCAACTGGCCAAACCCCGTTTTCCTTGGTATTTGGAGCAGAAGCGATGATCCCGACAGAAATGGTAATACCTACAGCGAGATCCAACCTCCGGGATCCTGAGCAGAATCCTGAAGTCCTATGCCAGGAATTGGATACTATTGATGAAACAAGAGACGCAGCAAGACTAAGGATGGCGGCATATCAACAGAGGATATCTAAAGCATATAACAAGAATATAAGGACTAGAAGGTTCCAGGTTGGAGATTGGGTATTGAGGAAGGCTTTTCAGAATACTACTTGTTTTGGTCAAAAATTACCTAAGCAATTAAGTGATCAAATTAGTTTTGTGAGGTAGTGTGCTAGTAATACTTTGTGAAAAATATGTTGGTTTGTTAGTTTGCAAAAACAGTTAACAGGATACGGCTCAGGATATCGAGCTGTATCTATAATCAAACAATGAGCAAAAATGTAAAGGTTGACACGTGATGTACGAGGAAAGCCCTTGATCAATCTAGATCTCCGGCATAAAACCTCGGGAGCTGACAATCGTAGGCTGCCTTGTTCTTCTTATTGCTTGAATAACCAGGATACAGTGCAGGATAATGCTCAGATCGCTACTAAGTGTTACAATGATTGCAAGTGATGAGTGTTAATGTGTGATTGTTGCTGGAAAGAAGAGTGTGAGAGTTAGAGAACTCGAATTGTGTCACCTATGGATCTGGCATCCCCTTTATATAGTTTCTAAGTTTAACTAACTATGCTAAAAATCCGGGATATTATGCTAAAATTCCGGGATCCTGCGAATATTCCCTTTGACCGTTGTAAACCCCTTCTCCAAGCTTCCAACGTCTTTCTTGTAACCACCTTGACCTATTCTTCAGGGAGACCAAGCCTCATGACCGTTTGTACCTTGCAGCCAAAGCAAATTGTTAACAGCACGCAGGATACCCTCACAGGATGTTACCAATATCCTGGCAGCGAAAATAGACATATAAAGTCAGGATATAATTTCAGGATATAGGTTAGAAAATTCCACCCACAACAATTGTCCCAAAAAATATAGCTGTTGTGATCCTTTGATCTTAACAGATGTATTTTTCTGACGTTATCTGAAGTCTTAATGGATAGAGATCTGATGTGACCTGATGCAGCTTTCAAGGCTAGTATTTCTCATAGTTAGCTATCTTCGCCCTATATCTTCTACTTTCTTCTTGTTAATTATCACATTGTACCGGACCATTCAGGTATTCCCTCTCTCTCTATTCTTTCTTTGTGCATCTTTTCCGTCGTCACCGATCTCATGGAAAAACACACTCGTTCATGCTCCGGCGACTCCAAGCCAACCTCCATGGCACACAATCTGCTTGGCAAGCCCGAGAAAGAGGTTTGCAATTTTGATAATGCCGACATGGCCTCTCTACGTGCCTCTGGAGCCTTCCCTGATGGTACGTCATCCGGCCATTTGATTGGAACATCCGGTCAGATTTTTCTTCAGCTGAGTGGGTTTGTTTTTTGGCTTAGTCACTCAAGTTCAAGTCAACATTCATCCTCCAATACGTCGGGTAAGGATGTATGTTCTAAAATCATTTCTGCACATGTTTGGTTAGTTGATGTATTAACATATAAAAATTGAAATTACTTCCCTTTTATGTAGATTCCAGCAAACTTGTTCCAATTTTCGATCCGGAAGAGCTTGACAATTTCCCAGCAACCGTTCCAGTAAAGAAAGAGCCTAGCTCCAAGCCTTCCATAGCATCCAAGCCTTCAACTAGTTCTGAACCTGCAGCCATGCCCAAGCCTTCCTCAGCAGCGAAGCTCCGTGCTTCTAGTTCCCGTAAGAGGAAAGAATCTGATTCTCTCGTCATCGCTGAAGTCTTTTCCTACGAGAACCTTGGTTTCATGGAATCTAGCCATTTCATGACTTCTTTCCTTAACCAGGTAAATATCCTTATCCTACATCCTGCACACATATGCTGAATCGATACCCTGGTTAGATTATATTAACAATACCTGAGTTCTGTTTTGTAGGGTCTTGAGCGTCTGACGCATCTCTACACCGAAGCTTGTGAAACAGTGAAGATCTCGGAGGCCAAGTTGAAGAAAGCTAAGATCACTATCGTGGATCAGGGGAAGATCGTCGCAGCCAGGTCACAACATTATGAAGATAAGTTAAAAAAGGTGACTCTGGATGCCGAAGCTGCAGTGAAGAAGGCCACTCAGAATGCTGAGATCGAGCTGGTTGTCGCCGAGGTCCAACGTAAGCAAGATATGGTTCATTCAGGGATGGCCTCAAGGGTTCCGTCGTAGTTTCCCTCCTTCAGGCCAGGCTTAAGATGGCTTATGAAGCCAGGATAGCGGGTTTTAAATGCCCAACCTGGACCGTTGATGCCTGGGAGAAGAAACTGAAGGATCTTGGTTGCAGTCCTGTGACGTATCCTGCCAAGCCGGAGATTGGCGAATCTTCCAAGGCGGGTGAGACGGCGGAAGAAGATGGTGATGGTGGAGCTGGTACTACCCCGTGAGCGGGTGGCAAAGTGAGCGATGATGGATATTTATGCCTACGCCAGAGCCCGTTTTTTTAAGTTCAATGGTTGTTGGTTGTTGAACACTTTTCTTTTTCTTGCATGTTGAACGATTTACTTTCCTGCACTTTAGACATTAGTACAATATGATGACCAAGGGTAGAGGGATCCTGAGTTTCAGGATGAAGCCCTTGGTCGTTGATGTGAATATTATAACAGTTGAAGGTGGAGGGATTTTGAGTTTCAAGACGAAGCCTTCGACTGTTATCTTTAATATGCTTTAGACTTTGTTGTACCCTTGGTGGATGGGTTTTGGTTTAAAACAAAACCAAGGGTGCAACCTTTTGAATCGTTAATATAAATCTAACTTTTGACCTTATCTTTGTGTTGTTCTTTCATCTTATTATTTTTATATTATGTGTTATTTGCAAAAATCCTTAAAAATATTTTTCTTTTATAACTTGAAAAACACTTAGCGAATATAAAAATTTGGTATAACACAAACTCCCATAGTTAACAAGTTCCGTTTTTTTAGATAAGGGTCTTATACTCAGAGCAAATTTAAACAAGAATCCATACCAGAGAGATTTAGGCAAACACTTTGTAATAGACCTTTGGACCATTGACAATGTCCCCAGTGGGATATAATGTTGGCATAGGTTTCCTTCTTGCTCCAGCATAAATGTCCCCAGTAGGATATAGTATCAGCATATGTCATGTTCCATCACGGATGTCCCCTGTCTGTGAAGGATATTGCATCAATATATGACACACTTGAGTATCTCTTCACTTAGTGATTAAACTCCGTAACTTTTCACCAACAGAAGAACGTGTGTAAACACAATCGTAGTTCGTCTTTTCTTTGGAACTTGTTAAAAAGTTTAGTTTCACTGGGGATAAACCCTTAATATTATGGGGATAAACCCTTAGTATCCTGGAGATAGATCCATAATATTCTAGGGATAAACCCTTAAGTATTCTCGGGAAAATCCCAAATTTTCGTGCGCTACAGGCGGGAGTGTATAAACCCCAAGACTTAGAAAGGTGAAAACCTTTAAACCTTAGAGAGTATGAAAATACCCTTTCGTGAGAGAGGGTGATCAATCCTCATATACCTTGAGGATCCAGGGTATAGCCAACAGTAACGAAATTGTCAGCCACTTTTACATGAACTGGTCCCGCCACCTTGAACTATCACTGGATAACTTGCGCTCCAGTCGGGGTGTTTAAACCCAATTCGTGAGAAAGGTGAATAACTTTAAACCTTTGAAGGGATCAGGATCCCTTAAACGTGAGAGAGGGGGCCAATCCTCTAATCTTTCGAAGTATCCTGAGTGTGTATCCTGGAGCTATATCCCGAAGCATATTCTGCAAAACACCTTTAAACTAAGGTGGGTGTTAGCTTGGCTAACACCCCTCCGATGCTTAAGTCAGTATTGGGTTCAAAAAGAGTAAATAAAATTAGATGAATTTAAGAGAGATAGAATTCATACCATCCTGAGTTAGAAATTAAATTCTAAACTCACTTGAAGTAAGCTTTAAGGTGTATAGCATTCCAGGATCTTGGCAACATATCCCCTTCCATATTCTTGAGTCGGTATGCTCCTTTCCCAGATTCTGACTCAATTTCATAGGGTCCTTCCCATTTTGGAGCTGATTTTCCATCGGCAGGGTTGGTTGTATTCTGAAAAGCTTTTCTTAACACCCAATCTCTAACTTTGAATCTCCTTGTCCTTATATTCTTGTTATAAGACTTGGCTATCCTCTACTGGTACGCTGCCATTCTTAGTTTTGCGGCATCCCTCATCTCATCGACGGTGTCTAAGTCTTGAGACAAAGCTTCAGGATTTGTTAGTATCAATCTTGTTGTCGGTATCACCATCTTTGTCGGAATCACTGCTTTGGCCCCGAATACCAGTGAGAAAGGAGTCTGGCCAGTAGCATTCTTCACAGTTGTCCTATCTGCCCATTTTCCTTTCTTTGCTCCTAGTCTTTTCTTCAAGTTGTTGACGATTATCTTGTTCGAAGATTCTGCCTGCCCATTAGCTTGAGGATGTATTGGTGTTGATGTGATCATTTTTATGCCCCAACTCTTACAAAAGTCTGTGGTTTATTTGCTGATGAACACTTCTTGATCCCTGACTTGAACAAAGGCTTCTACTTCAACCCATTTAGAAAAGTAATATGTCATTGCTAACATGAAGACTTTTCCTCCTGGAGCTACAGGGAGTTTTTCTACTATATCCATTCCCCATTTCATGAACGGCCAAGGGGATACAATAGGATATAATGGCTCTGCAGGCTGATGTAGTATGTTGCTATGTCTTTGGCATGCATCACACTTCTGAGAATACTCCATAGCGTCCTTCCTCATGGTTAGCCAGTAATAACCTGTTCTTAACACCTTTGAAAATAAAGCTCTGCCCCCAGTATGGTTGCCACAGTCTCCTTCGTGTATGTCTTGGATAACTTCTTTAGTTTCAGGATCCTCCAAGCATCTTAAGTATGGACCTGCAAGAGATTTCTTATACAAGATGTCATTTATCAAAGTAAAACGAGATACCTTCATCCTGAATGTTCTAGGATTTTTTTTCTTAGGGATATCTCCCTCTTGTAGGTACTTGATAATTGGTGTCATCCAGGATTCAGGATATCCATTAGGATATTCTACATCAGGATCACTGATACTTGATACTTGCTTATCCTGGGACTTAAAATGTTCCGTCGCAGGGTGTAGGATATGGATTATCAGTATCTGTGTTCCTTCTGGTATCCTGACAGCAGATCCTAAGTTTGCTAATGCATCTGCTTCATCATTCTCTTCCCTTGGTACCTGTTCAAGTGAAAATATTTCGAAATATCCTGCTAATTTTTTAACAATTTCAAAATATCCAGCTAACTTTTCGCATTTTACTGCATAGGATCCATTGAAATGGTTAGTAATTAACAAGGAATCAACAAATATTTGTAAACATTTAATATGCATATCCTTGGCTAGTTGTAGTCCTGCTATCAAAGCTTCATACTCAGCTTCATTATTCGTAGCAGTGAATTCACATCTAATAGCCTGGGGTAGTATGTCCCCCTGTGGTGATTTTAGTAATATTCCCAAGCCTATCCCTCTGACATTGGATGCACCATCAGTATATAGTGTCCAAATATCTGAGTTTTCACCTAGCTGTTGCACTTCTAGGTCGGCTTCTTCTTGTAAATCATTACTAAAATCAGCCACAAAGTCCGCTAGAGCCTGTGACTTTATAGCATTTCTAGGTTCGTAAACTAAGACATAAGCACTTAATTTAACAGACCACTTAGCCACCCTACCAGACATCTAAGGTTTCCTAAGCACATTTTTAATAGGATAATTAGATTTAATAGGAATTCTATGTGTTTCAAAGTAATGTCTAAGTTTAGTCGATGCCATAACTAAAGCTAATATTATTTTTTCTAAGTGTGAATATCTAGTCTCAGCATCTAGTAAACTTTTACTAACATAATAGACAGGATACTGCTGACCTTCGTGACCCTTTACCAAGTAATAACTTTATCATCCGTAAGCATGGTCATCCTTGTGGGCTTATCTCCTATTTCCTCCTTAGCCTTCCTGGCATGCCTCTTAGCTGTAGAGTAAGAAGTTCCACATATGTCAGATCCCCCGGAGATAAAGTTAATTATCTTGGCATCTGGTGGTGGAGATGCAGCTCTCTCAGGATCCTGGTCAGTATCCTGAGCTTTCTTCTTTCTACCGAGGAATTCTTTCAAGTATCCTTTGCTCAGCAAGTAGCTTATCTCCTTTCTCAAGGCTATGCAATCATCTGTCATGTGCCCAAAGTCTTCATGGAAGGCACATCATTTAGATTTATCCTTCCAATCTGTATTCCTTGAATTCTTTTTCGGCCACCTAGCTTTGTCCCCCAGTCCCTGCATAGCATACATTAACTCAGGAACATTTACAGAAAAACAATACTCTGAGATTTCAGGATATTCTTCATCGTCCTCATCTTCAACAACATTCACTCTCTTATTATCGTTCTTAGCATATGGCTTTGAACGATACTGTTTGTAGGAAGATTCTGACTTCCTATTTGTCAA
Organism: Helianthus tuberosus; assembly: GCA_030545235.1. Classification (NCBI taxonomy): domain Eukaryota; kingdom Viridiplantae; phylum Streptophyta; class Magnoliopsida; order Asterales; family Asteraceae; genus Helianthus; species Helianthus tuberosus. Next base: position 19,594,723 of record CM060368.1, on the reverse strand, counting down.
TTCATATGTTGAAGATGTGTTCATCCTCTCATGCATTTTCTTGTCATCTTCAAGCCTTATGTATCTCAAAGCCCTATTCCGAGCTTCATCTAAATTCCTGCAAGGATTCCTTACAAGATCCTGATAAAATTGACAATCCTTCCGTAACCCCATTTTGAATGCTTGTACTGCCGTAGCAACATCAAGATTCGGGATATCCAGGGATTCTCTACTAAATTTGTTAACATAATCCCTTAGGGATTCTTGTGATCCTTGTGTTATCCTAAAAAGATCACTTGTTAGTTTCTCAAAGCTCCTGCTACAAGAAAATTGACTGATAAACAAATTAACTAAATGAGAAAATGATGTAATAGAATAAGGTGGAACATTTAAAAGTCATTTTAAGGCCGATCATGTTAAAGTTGAACCGAAGCCTTTGCATAAGCATGCTTCCTTAAGTTCTGGTGGGATTGGATTTATTTCCATCCTTTCCCTATACAGGGAAATATGCTCCTCAGGATCTGTCGTCCCATCATACAACTTCATGCTGGGAGTCTGGAATCTTTTTGGAATTTCAGCATCACAAATTGGATGAGCAAATCGGGATATCCTGTGACTAACCTGGGATACTTCCGGTATAGGCTGCACTACTCCAGGAAAACTTGATATCATATCCTTCAATTTTTGAAGTTCCCTGGTCAATACTGGTGTTACACCTATATCCTGCAAAGAATCAGAATTATTAGTAGCAGGGATATTGATATTGGCAAACATGTTACCAGCCTGTTGACTTTTGCCATATCCTGGACCATATCCTGGGCCATATCCTGGATCCCTCACGCTCGATATCCTGGCGGATGATGGTATCTCCAGTATGTTGCTCCGGGACTGACTCGGTATCATGTTGCCTTGATTATCCTCGGTAAATGTTGCTGAACTAAAGTTCAGCATCCTGGGCTGTAGAGGAGTAGTTGTATCCTCCACAGGTTTCCTGGAGTTTGACTTCAAGAGTTGTATATCCTTCATGATCGTCAGGTTAGTTTCTTGCTGCCTCTTCATTTGTTCCTGTATACTACCAAACAAAGACATAATTTCGTCATTAGAAGCAAGGATATGGGTTCTCCCTGAATTTCCGGATCTAGAAAAGAAGATTGAAGATATTCCGATTGTACGTAACTTTCCTGAGGTATTCCCTGAGGAATTACCTGGGCTACCGCCTCATCGCCAGGTCGAATTCCAAATCGAGCTAGCTCCTGGAGCAACGCCCATAGCTCGAGCACCTTATCGCTTAGCTCCAACCAAACTGGAAGAACTGTCCAAACAATTGCAAGAACTCTTGGAGAAGGGTTTCATACGTCCTAGCTCTTTGCCTTGGGGAGCTCCAGTATTATTTGTGAAGAAGAAAGACGGTACCTTCCGAATGTGTATTGACTACCGCGAACTCAACAAGGTGACCGTAAAGAATCGCTATCCACTCCCCCGTATTGATGACTTGTTCGATCAGCTGCAAGGGTCGAGCTACTATTCGAAGATTGACCTGAGGTCAGGTTACCATCAACTGAGAGTCCGGGACGAGGACATCTCCAAAACTGCATTCAGAACTCGCTACGGCCACTACGAGTTTCTGGTCATGCCATTCGGGTTAACAAACGCACCTGCGGTTTTCATGGACCTTATGAACAGAGTGTGCAAGCCTTACCTGGATAAGTTTGTTATTGTATTCATCGACGACATTCTAATCTACTCTAAGATTCAGGAGGAACACGAGCATCATCTACGGCTTATTTTAGAACTCCTTCGAACAGAACAATTGTACGCCAAGTTTTCGAAATGCGACTTTTGGCTTCGTGAAGTCCACTTTCTAGGCCATGTGGTAAACAAGGATGGGATTCATGTTGATCCATCCAAGGTAGACTCGATCAAGAACTGGCCTGCACCCCGCACACCAACAGAAATCCGCCAATTCTTGGGTTTGGCGGGCTACTACCGAAGGTTCATCAAGGATTTTTCCAAGATTGCGCAGCCGCTTACTTTGCTGACTCAGAAAGGTGTCACCTATCGTTGGGGTAATGCATAGGAATCAACATTTCAGCACTTAAAGGATAGACTTTGTAGCGCACCTATTCTTTCATTGCCAGAGGGCACAGACGATTTTGTGGTTTTTTGCGACGCATCAATTCAGGGTCTGGGTTGCGTGTTGATGCAACGGGATAAAGTTATTGCTTATGCATCGCGCCAACTTAAAGTTCACGAAAGGAATTACACTACACACGATCTGGAGCTGGGAGCTGTTGTCTTCGCACTTAAGATATGGAGACATTACCTGTACGGTACCAAGTGCACCATTTACACCGATCACAGGAGTCTCGAGCATATCTTCAAACAGAAGGAATTGAACATGCGACAACGCCGATGGGTCGAACTCTTAAACGATTACGAATGCGCGATCAAGTACCATCCGGGCAAAGCCAATGTTGTGGCCGATGCCCTCAATCGAAAGGACACTACGCCTAAGCACGTGCGAGCATTGCAACTTACCATCCAATCTAGTCTTCCTACTCAGATACGGGATGCTCAGGTTGAAGCATTGAAAGCAGAGAACGTCAGGGCGGAGTCTCTACGTGGGTCAAGGAAACGATTAGAACAAAAGGAAGACGGCGCTTACTGCGTTACAGGGCGCATTTGGGTCCCACACTATGGAAACTTACGCGAGCTGGTGATGGACGAAGGACATAAGTCACGTTATTCGGTACATCCTGGTTCGGATAAGATGTACCACGACTTGAAGACTACGTACTGGTGGCCTAGCATGAAAGCACACATAGCAACTTACGTTAGCAAATGTTTGACTTGTGCGAGAGTCAAGACTGAATATCAGAAACCATCGGGCCTACTCCAACAACCAGAGATACCACAATGGAAATGGGAACAAATTTCCATGGATTTTGTTACTGGCCTGCCTAGATCTCAACGTGGAAATGATACTATTTGGGTGATAGTGGACCGATTAACTAAGTCTGCACACATCTTGGCTATCAAGGAAACAGACAAGTTCTCCACCTTAGTAGATGTTTACCTTAAGGAAGTTGTCTCGAGGCACGGGGTGCCAATCTCCATTATTTCTGATCGTGATGCGCGTTTTACTTCTGAACTGTGGCAAGCTATGCATAAATCCTTTGGCTCACGTTTAGACATGAGCACCGCTTATCATCCACAAACGGATGGGCAGTCTGAGCGCACCATCCAAACCCTTGAAGACATGCTTAGGGCATGTGTGATCGATTTTGGCAACGGCTGGGAAAAACATCTGCCGTTAGTGGAATTTTCGTATAATAATAGTTACCACACTAGTATTCAGGCCGCTCCATTTGAGGCATTATACGGGCGTAAATGCCGATCACCTCTTTGCTGGGCAGAAGTTGGTGACAGCCAGATCACAGGTCCAGAACTTGTAGTAGACACAACGGAAAGGATTGCACAAATACAACAATGAATGGCGGCAGCTCGTGATCGTCAGAAAAGCTACGCTGATAAGCGCAGGAAACCACTCGAGTTCCAGGTTGGGGATCGAGTGCTACTCAAAGTCTCACCTTGGAAAGGTGTAGTCCGTTTTGGCAAACGAGGCAAACTTAACCCGCGATACGTTGGACCTTTCGAAATCATATAGAAAATAGGCAAAGTGGCCTACAAACTGAACCTACCAGCAGAACTCGGTGGAGTTCACAACGTTTTTCACGTGTCAAATCTGAAGAAGTGTCTGTCAGATGAGACCCTCATAGTTCCTTTGAAGGAGCTCACTATCGACGATCAGTTGCGATTCGTCGAGGAACCAGTTGAAATCACAGACCGAGATGTTAAGGTCCTCAAGCACACCAGAATACCTCTTGTTCGAGTTCGTTGGAACTCCCGTCGTGGCCCAGAGTTCACCTGGGAACGAGAAGACCAAATGAAACTCAAGTATCCCCAGTTGTTCGGCAACAATGCAACTACTACTGAGGCTGAAGCTACTGCGGAATTTCGGGATGAAATTCCAAATCAACGGGGGGATGATGTGACACCCCGGGAAAACCAGTAAACCACACAACTTAACTAGCTTCCTCAGTAACCGCATGCCAAATTTCGGGACGAAATTTCTTTCAAGTTGGGGATAATGTGACAACCCGAGTTTCCAAGATTCCACCATTTCATTAATTGCACGTTAATTGTTAAGTTGTTTGTTTACACGACTTGTTTGTTTTGTAACCATACACGTTTGTAATATGTTAAATCGTATTGTGATTATTATGTTATATGTTTAGTGATTTAAACTGGTAACTTGTTAACCTGTGGAGAAGTTGAAATTTTAAAATGTTGCATCCTGAACAACCTCGACGAAACATGAGTTTCGCCGCTAACCACCTCGACGAAACCAAGGGTGTGTTTCATCACACACACCTCGACGAAACAGGTGTTTTGCCGGCCCAAGTTTTCCCGAAGGCCAGTTAGGGCCCAACGCGTTACAACTACATATTTAACGAGGTAGGGTTACGTAAAAGTCTGAGTGATCAGTTTTAAACCCTAGAGTTCCCCTCTGTACGACGGCAACCATCATATCTCACCATCCTTCCTCTCGAATTCTTGTTGGATCACCTAGTAACCGGTTAGTGCATAAATAAAATTGTCTGATTCAACTTTACATCATTCTAGGTTGCATGATACTTTGATAGGATCCGTTGATTGTCACTGAACAATGATTGATAAATATGATTTCATGGCTTGTGTTGATGATTGATGATCTAGAAGGGTATAAATGAGTAGATGGTTATGACGGTTTCGTAGGTCGAGATTTGATTGCTTGTTGATGAATTGGTTGATTGTTAGGGTTTGATGTTCTGTCATAATACCTATGAAACTAGATCTGATAATTGTGATTTTATTCGCTTATGTCCACTGCTTATATTCTGATGGTATCATTTGTTAATTATGTGTGATAGTGTTGGTACGTATCAATGATCTGGCAAGATATGATCTGCGGTTAGGACTATTGATGATGATTAACTGTTATATTGCAATTAGGGTTTTCTGTGTTTGTTGAAACTGATAATATGGTCGACGAAACTCTTGGGAGTTTCTCCACCTGGATGTCGACGAAACAGGTGGGGTTTCGTCATGATCTAGCCGACGAAACAAGTGGGAGTTTCGTCGCTTTGGGTATTTCGCCGTAGGACTTGAGCTTGTAAACTGTTCACAATTTAGAACGTGCATGCTACTGAATGGCCATGGATGGATTTTTATTAATGATGTAATTAAGACTAAGGAAGTATGAAATTTCCTACAGAACTTACAAGTGAACTGTGGATATATGTGAGCCTGATTAACTGATTAAGTGCTATGTGGTTTAATGAGATTGTACAACTGTTATGTGAGTATTGTTCTAAATGCACAGTGTGACTGTAAACTGAATCGTGTACGATGTGAATCTAAACTGAATGCATATGCATGTTCACCATAGGCTTTGACTGACTTAATTTGGAAACGAGTAATTTATTCAAACCGAACAAACCAAGGTGAGTTCACACTCTTTCCAAGGCATGGGATTCCCGGTGGGTTGGGAATGGGATTGAATGACTACTCGTAGTTCCATCACTACTAGACTACTTACCACCGTCCTCGGATTGGGAAGGACGCCTGTGCTAAAACCTACGTAAAACCTACGTACCATTGTCCTCGGATTGGGAAGGACACCAGTGTTAAAACCTACGTAAAACCTACGTACCACTGTCCTCGGATTGGGAAGGACGCCTGCGCAAACACCTACGTATTCTCATACGTACCTCTGTCCTCGGATGGGGAAGGGCACTTACGTAAAACCTACGTAATCTCATACTTATCACTGTCCTCGGATTGGGAAGGACACCTATAGATACCACTAGTCTAGTAATATACAACATGGGAAGCCCCCACTAAATATCGTAAAGGTTTGGGAAACAAGGATACTGGGTAACACATGATTCTGAAACAACTTACAATTTCTGAAATGAACTCAATAACTGAACAATCAACTGTGAACTCGCTCAACTTTGTTGTTGACTCGTTGTTACATGCCTTGCAGGACGATAGGTACTCATGGAGCTTGCACAGGGAGGCGCGGTCGTTGTGGGACATGGACAGTGGGTGCCATGTTAAAAACATTATAACATTTCGAACTTAATACTTATGTTGGGTTTTCACATTTATGGTTCCGCTAAACACTTAACTATGTTTTGATTTGAACACCTTTTGTATTGATGGGTGATGGGTTGAACTTTATTTATTACTTACAATGTTCAATATGATTGGTGGCTTGATCCTGGTCAGTCACGCCTCCAGGCGGTGATACTCCGCGTGTGGATTTTGGGGGTGTGACAGATTGGTATCAGAGCCATTGGTTATAGTGAACTTGGTTTTAATAAGGGGAAAAAGTTTTTGTTAAAACCAGACTATAACCTGTACAGTGCTCAACGATCCACAACGACGCTTCGCTCCACGTGCAAGACTCAACACTATAGGTGATATGATTTATGTTTATATTGCCTACTTGCTAGTTACATAGAACTTTGCTCGTGGTATGTTTAGATAAACGTAACAACTATTGATTGGAAACACTTGTGTGCTTACTCTCTTCTGTCATCGCATTTTTGCGAACCTTTCTCACCCATGTTTCCTTTGATATGAAGATCATGAGTGGACGCGTTAACCTAACTCAAGCCCAGTTGACGGCTTTGATTAACCAACAAGTTGCTGCGGCACTTGCAGCCGCTCAAGCAGGAGGTCAGAACGCTCAGCCACCTGTATGCACATTCAAGACGTTCATGGACTGTCGCCCTAGTACTTTCAGTGGCACTGAAGGAGCCGTAGGACTCCTCCACTGGTTTGAGAAGCTCGAATCGGTCTTCGAGATGTGTGAATGCCCTGAAGATCGTAGGGTGAAGTATGCTACTGGAACACTTGAGGGCATTGCGTTAACTTGGTAGAAAGCGCAAGTTCAAATGTTAGGGTTGGCAGTTGCTAACGCCACCCCATGGAACGATTTCAAGGAACTGATCAAGGAAGAATACTGCAGTCGTGATGACATCCACAAGTTGGAGGTCGAGTTCTTCAACCTAAAGATGACAGGGTCAGAAATTGAAGCGTATACGAATAGGTCGAATGAGCTGGCAATATTGTGTCCTACTATGGTAGATCCTCCCATCAAGCGCATTGAGTTGTACCTTAAAGGTTTGGTGCCAGAAATTCAAAGTCACGTGACCTCAGCCAATCTTGGCACCATTCAGCAAGTCATCAAGTTGGCCCATCGCCTCACTGATCAGGCGGTGGAGCAGAACAGGTTACCAAAGCGTAGTAGTGCTACTACCACTACATCTGATGCCCCCAACGACAACAAGCGTAAATGGGATGGGATCTCAAGCAAGGGTTCAACCTCTGTTCAGTCACAGGCTCAACAACGAAAGACAGACGACTTCAAGAGTCCCAGTCAGCAAACTTCAGGGGGTCAAGATCAGGGTCAGGGTGGATACAGGGGAAATCACCCAAAGTGCAACAAATGCAACAGATACCACAGTGGTCAGTGCAACAAGGGATGTTGTCAGAGGTGTCTCAAGATGGGTCATGAAACCAAGGATTGCAGGAGCTCACGGCCTGCAAATCAGAATCATCAGCAGCAACAGCAAGCACCGCAGAATCAGCAACAGCAACAGGGAAACAGGGGATGCTTTCAGTGTGGCGCTGAAGGTCACTTCAAGAGACACTGCCCACAGTTGAACCAGAATCAAAATAACAACAATAATCAAGGGAACAGGAACAACAATGGGAATAACAACGGGGGAAACAATGGAAACAATGGCGCCCGGGGCCGTGCATTCGTGATTGGTCAGGGTGATGCAAGGAATGATCCCAACATTGTAATGGGTAAGTTAATTCTGGACGACTTTAATGTTAATGTTTTATTTGATTCGGGTGCCGATACCAGTTATGTGTCTCTAAAAGTTAGTCAAATGCTTAAGCATGTCCCAATACTTTTGAACACCAAGCACATGGTAGAGCTAGCAAATGGTAAAAGTTTAGAGGCCACACATGTAGTTAAGGGTTGTAATCTCATCTTAGCTGGCCAGACCTTCTCTATTGACCTCATTCCTATTGTTTTGGGTAGTTTCGACATTGTTATTGGTATGGATTGGTTATCGCAACATCGAGCAGAGATCCTTTGCAAGGAGAAGATCGTCCGCATTCCTCGTTCAGATGGAGAACCTTTAGTGATTCATGGCGACAAGAGTGGTGCCGTGGTGGGCATCATTTCTTTTCTTAAGGCCCAGAAGTGTTTGCGAAAGGTCCACACTGCTATCCTAGCCCTCGTTTCTGATGCATCCTCGAAAGAAAAGAAGATTGAAGATATTCCGATTGTACGTAACTTTCCTGAGGTATTCCCAGAGGAATTACCTGGGCTACCGCCTCATCGCCAGGTCGAATTCCAAATCGAGCTAGCTCCTGGAGCAACGCCCATAGCTCGAGCACCTTATCGCTTAGCTCCAACCAAACTGGAAGAACTGTCCAAACAATTGCAAGAACTCCTGGAGAAGGGTTTCACACGTCCTAGCTCTTTGCCTTGGGGAGCTCCAGTATTATTTGTGAAGAAGAAAGACGGTACCTTCCGAATGTGTATTGACTACCGCGAACTCAACAAGGTGACCGTAAAGAATCGCTATCCACTCCCCCGCATTGATGACTTGTTCGATCAGCTGCAAGGGTCGAGCTACTATTCGAAGATTGACCTGAGGTCAGGTTACCATCAACTGAGAGTCCGGGACGAGGACATCTCCAAAACTGCATTCAGAACTCACTACGGCCACTACGAGTTTCTGGTCATGCCATTCGGGTTAACAAACGCACCTGCGGTTTTCATGGACCTTATGAACAGAGTGTGCAAGCCTTACCTGGATAAGTTTATTATTGTATTCATCGACGACATTCTAATCTACTCTAAGATTCAGGAGGAACACGAGCATCATCTACGGCTTATTTTAGAACTCCTTCGAACAAAACAATTGTACGCCAAGTTTTCGAAATGCGACTTTTGGCTTCGTGAAGTCCACTTTCTAGGCCATGTGGTAAACAAGGATGGGATTCATGTTGATCCATCCAAGGTAGACTCGATCAAGAACTGGCCTGCACCCCGCACACCAACAGAAATCCGCCAATTCTTGGGTTTGGCGGGCTACTACCGAAGGTTCATCAAGGTTTTTTCCAAGATTGCGCAGCCGCTTACTTTGCTGACTCAGAAAGGTGTCACCTATCGTTGGGGTAATGCATAGGAATCAGCATTTCAGCACTTAAAGGATAGACTTTGTAGCGCACCTATTCTTTCATTGCCAGAGGGCACGGACGATTTTGTGGTTTTTTGCGACGCATCCATTCAGGGTCTGGGTTGCGTGTTGATGCAACGGGATAAAGTTATTGCTTATGCATCGCGCCAACTTAAAGTTCATGAAAGGAATTACACTACACACGATCTGGAGCTGGGAGCTGTTGTCTTCGCACTTAAGATATGGAGACATTACCTGTATGATACCAAGTGCACCATTTACACCGATCACAGGTATCTCGAGCATATCTTCAAACAGAAGGAATTGAACATGCGACAACGCCGATGGGTCGAACTCTTAAACGATTATGAATGCGCGATCAAGTACCATCCGGGCAAAGCCAATGTTGTGGCCGATGCCCTCAGTCGAAAGGACACTACGCCTAAGCACGTGCGAGCATTGCAACTTACCATCCAATCTAGTCTTCCTACTCAGATACGGGATGCTCAGGTTGAAGCATTGAAAGCAGAGAACGTCAGGGCGGAGTCTCTACGTGGGTCAAGGAAACGATTAGAACAAAAGGAAGACGGCGCTTACTACGTTACAGGGCGCATTTGGGTCCCACACTATGGAAACTTACGCGAGCTGGTGATGGACGAAGGACATAAGTCACGTTATTCGGTACATCCTGGTTCGGATAAGATGTACCACGACTTGAAGACTACGTACTGGTGGCCTAGCATGAAAGCACACATAGCAACTTACGTTAGCAAATGTTTGACTTGTGCGAGAGTCAAGACTGAATATCAGAAACCATCGGGCCTACTCCAACAACCAGAGATACCACAATGGAAATGGGAACAAATTTCCATGGATTTTGTTACTGGCCTGCCTAGATCTCAACGTGGAAATGATACTATTTGGGTGATAGTGGACCGATTAACTAAGTCTGCACACTTCTTGGCTATCAAGGAAACAGACAAGTTCTCCACCTTAGCAGATGTTTACCTTAAGGAAGTTGTCTAGAGGCACGGGGTGCCAATCTCCATTATTTCTGATCGTGATGCGCGTTTTACTTCTGAACTGTGGCAAGCTATGCACAAATCCTTTGGCTCACGTTTAGACATGAGCACCGCTTATCATCCACAAACGGATGGGCAGTCTGAGCGCACCATCCAAACCCTTGAAGACATGCTTAGGGCATGTGTGATCGATTTTGGCAACGGCTGGGAAAAACATCTGCCGTTAGTGGAATTTTCGTATAATAACAGTTACCACACTAGTATTCAGGCTGCTCCATTTGAGGCATTATACGGGCGTAAATGCCGATCACCTCTTTGCTGGGCAGAAGTTGGTGACAGCCAGATCACAGGTCTAGAACTTGTAGTAGACACAACGGAAAGGATTGCACAAATACGACAATGAATGGCGGCAGCTCGTGATCGTCAGAAAAGCTACGCTGATAAGCGCAGGAAACCACTCGAGTTCCAGGTTGGGGATCGAGTGCTACTCAAAGTCTCACCTTGGAAAGGTGTAGTCCGTTTTGGCAAACAAGGCAAACTTAACCCGCGATACGTTGGACCTTTCGAAATCATAGAGAAAATAGGCAAAGTGGCCTACAAACTGAACCTACCAGCAGAACTCGGTGGAGTTCACAACGTTTTTCACGTGTCAAATCTGAAGAAGTGTCTGTCAGATGAGACCCTCATAGTTCCTTTGAAGGAGCTCACTATCGACGATCAGTTGCGATTCGTCGAGGAACCAGTTGAAATCACGGACCGAGATGTTAAGGTCCTCAAGCACACCAGAATACCTCTTGTTCGAGTTCGTTGGAACTCCCGTCGTGGCCCAGAGTTCACCTGGGAACGAGAAGACCAAATGAAACTCAAGTATCCCCAGTTGTTCGGCAACAATGCAACTACTACTGAGGCTGAAGCTACTGCGGAATTTCGGGATGAAATTCCAAATCAACGGGGGGATGACGTGACACCCCGGGAAAACCAGTAAACCACACAACTTAACTAGCTTCCTCAGTAACCGCATGCCAAATTTCGGGACGAAATTTCTTTCAAGTTGGGGATAATGTGACAACCCGAGTTTCCAAGATTCCACCATTTCATTAATTGCACGTTAATTGTTAAGTTGTTTGTTTACACGACTTGTTTGTTTTGTAACCATACACGTTTGTAATATGTTAAATCGTATTGTGATTATTATGTTATATGTTTAGTGATTTAAACTGGTAACTTGTTAACCTGTGGAGAAGTTGAAATTTTAAAATGTTGCATCCTGAACAACCTCGACGAAACATGAGTTTCGCCGCTAACCAACTCGACGAAACCAAGGGTGTGTTTCGTCACACACACCTCGACGAAACAGGTGTTTCACCGGCCCAAGTTTTCCCGAAGCCCAGTTAGGGCCCAACGCGTTACAACTACATATTTAACGAGGTAGGGTTACGTAAAAGTCTGAGTGATCAGTTTTAAACCCTAGAGTTCCCCTCTGTACGATGGCAACCATCATATCTCACCATCCTTCCTCTCGAATTCTTGTTGGATCACCTAGTAACCGGTTAGTGCATAAATAAAATTGTCTGATTCAACTTTACAGCATTCTAGGTTGCATGATACTCTGATAGGATCCGTTGATTGTCACTGAACAATGATTGATAAATATGATTTCATGGCTTGTGTTGATGATTGATGATCTAGAAGGGTATAAATGAGTAGATGGTTATGACGGTTTCGTAGGTCGAGATTTGATTGCTTGTTGATGAATTGGTTGATAGTTAGGGTTTGATGTTCTGTCATAATACCTATGAAACTAGATCTGATAATTGTGATTTTATTCGCTTATGTCCACTGCTTATATTCTGATGGTATCATTTGTTAATTATGTGTTATAGTGTTGGTACGTATCAATGATCTGGCAAGATATGATCTGCGGTTAGGACTATTGATGATGATTAACTGTTATGTTGCAATTAGGGTTTTCTGTGTTTGTTGAAACTGATAATATGGTCGACGAAACTCTTGGGAGTTTCTCCACCTGGATGTCGACGAAACAGGTGGGGTTTCGTCATGATCTAGCCGACGAAACAAGTGGGAGTTTCGTCGCTTTGGGTATTTCGCCGTAGGACTTGAGCTTGTAAACTGTTCACAATTTAGAACGTGCATGCTACTGAATGGCCATGGATGGATTTTTATTAATGATGTAATTAAGACTAAGGAAGTATGAAATTTCCTACAAAACTTACTAGTGAACTGTGGATATAGGTGAGCCTGATTAACTGATTAAGTGCTATGTGGTTTAATGAGATTGTACAACTGTTATGTGAGTATTGTTCTAAATGCACAGTGTGACTGTAAACTGAATCGTGTACGATGTGAATCTAAACTGAATGCATATGCATGTTCACCATAGGCTTTGACTGACTTAATTTGGAAACGAGTAATTTATTCAAACCGAACAAACCAAGGTGAGTTCACACTCTTTCCAAGGCATGGGATTCCCGGTGGGTTGGGAATGGGATTGAATGACTACTCGTACTTCCATCACTACTAGACTACTTACCACCATCCTCAGATTGGGAAGGACGCCTGTGCTAAAACCTACGTAAAACCTACGTACCATTGTCCTCGGATTGGGAAGGACACCAGTGTTAAAACCTACGTAAAACCTACGTACCACTGTCCTCGGATTGGGAAGGACGCCTGCGCAAACACCTACGTATTCTCATACGTACCTCTGTCCTCGGATGGGGAAGGGCACTTACGTAAAACCTACGTAATCTCATACTTATCACTGTCCTCGGATTGGGAAGGACACCTATAGATACCACTAGTCTAGTAATATACAACATGGGAAGCCCCCACTAAATATCATAAAGGTTTGGGAAACAAGGATACTGGGTAACACATGATTCTGAAACAACTTACAATTTCTGAAATGAACTAAATAACTGAACAATCAACTGTGAACTCGCTCAACTTTGTTGTTGACTCGTTGTTACATGCCTTGCAGGACGATAGGTACTCATGGAGCTTGCACAGGGAGGCGCGGTCGTTGTGGGACATGGACAGTGGGTGCCATGTTAAAAACATTATAACATTTCGAACTTAATACTTATGTTGGGTTTTCACATTTATGCTTCCGCTAAACACTTAACTATGTTTTGATTTGAACACCTTTTGTATTGATGGGTTAAACTTTATTTATTACTTACAATGTTCAATATGATTGGTGGCTTGATCCTGGTCAGTCACGCCTCCAGGCGGTGATACTCCGCGTGTGGATTTTGGGGGTGTGACATTCTTATTGCTTGAATAACCCGGATACAGTGCAGGATAATGCTCAGATCGCTACTAAGTGTTACAATGATTGCAAGTGATGAGTGTTAATGTGTGATTGTTGCTGGAAAGAAGAGTGTGGGAGTTAGAGAAATCGAATTGTGTCACCTATGGATCTGGCATCCCCTTTATATAGTTTCTAAGTTTAACTAACTATGCTAAAAATCCAGGATATTATGCTAAAATTCCGGGATCCTGCGAATATTCCCTTTTGACCGTTGTAAACCCCTTCTCCAAGCTTCCAACGTCTTTCTTGTAACCACCTTGACCTATTCTTCAGGGAGACCAAGCCTCATGACCTTTTGTACCTTGCAGCCAAAGCAAATTGTTAACAGCACGCAGGATACCCTTGCAGGATGTTACCAATATCCTGGTCCAGTATCCTGGCAGCGAAAATAGACATATAAAGTCAGGATATAATTTCGAGATATAGGTTAGAAAATTCCACCCACAACACTACTAATCCTGCTGATGGAAAGTTGGCTCCAAAATGGGAAGGACCCTATGAGATTGAATCAGAATCAGGAAAATGAGCATACCGACTCAAGAATATGGAGGGGGATATGCTACCAAGATCCTGGAATGCTATACATCTAAAGCTCTATTTCAAGTGAGTTTGGAATTTAAATTCTAACTCAGGATGGTATGGATTCTATCTCTTTTATTAAATTTTAATATTATTTATTGTTTTGAACCCATTACTGACTTAAGCATCGGAGGGGTGTTAGCCAGGCTAACACCCACCTTAGCTTACAGTTGTTTTGCAGTATATGCTTCGGGATATAGCTCCAGGATATACATTCAGGATACTTCAAAAGATTAGAGGATTGGCCCCCTCTCTCACGTTTAAGGGATCCTGATCGCTTCACAGGTTTAAAGGTATTCACCTTTCTCTCGAATTGGGTTTAAACACCCCGCCTGGAGCGCAAGTTATCCAGGGATAGTTCAAGGTGGCGGGACCAGTTCATGTAAAAGTGGCTGATAATTTCGTCACTGTTGGCTATATCCTGGATTCTCAAGGTATATGAGGATTGATCACCCTCTTTCACGGAAGGGTATTTTCATACTCTCTAAGGTTTAAAGGTTATCACCTTTCTAAGTCTTGGAGTTTATACACTCCCGCCTGTAGCGCATGAAAATTTGGGATTTTCCCCAGGATACCTATGGGATTTTCCCCAAGATACTAAGGATTTATCTCCAGTATGTTTTTGGGTTTTACCCCAGTAACACAAGAACTGTCCAAACATTTAGAACTTGAATTTAAAAAATTTTCTAAGTGTTCGAAGACTTTATGCACAGGGGACATTCCTCCTAAGGCGATTGTGTAAGGCTCAAACAGTCAAACTCAAACCTAATGTACTAAGTATCTTGGACTGGGGACATCTTAGTTGAAGAAGTTGCAAAAGGATTGAAGTTCGATACTAGGGTTACACCCTATTCCTGGTATGATCTTTCCTTTATAAACCTTACATAAGTTGTTTAAACTTTTAAAACTGTGTTTAAGGCTCAAATATCCTGATAAGGACATATCTTTGGGATATGTTCTCAAAATGTGTTTTCGGGATACGCTTCAGGATATTTGATTGGAATATTTGGGAAATAATACTTGGGTTGAAAATTAGTACTCCGGTCAAACAAGTGTTATCGAAACGGATTTTGAAAAATAAACTATCTTTAGAGACTTGGTCTAAATTGTTTGGGTTTTGAGAAGTCCTATTTGACGAAAGTCTTCGTAGGATACCACTGAGTATATTGATCAGGATATTTTCAAAAAATAATTGCACTGATTTTGCAAGGCTAAAATCTAAATTAAGTAATGCATGACAAAAAATTAAAAAGAACAGCAAATAGGTCAAAAGGTGGTACTATTTAAAATAGACGATACTAGCCGATAACCAAAGGCTTCGTCCTAAAACCTAGGACCCATCCACCTTTGGTTATCAAATTGTTTTAATTCAAGGAAATACAATTGTTTAAAGGACAAAAAATAAAGTTGTTCAAACAAACGTAACTCTTAAATTTAAGGGAAATAAGTTTTAGGAGGCAACACCTTCTTCGTTCATGGCATTTTCGACAGCACCCGTCTCAAGATCAACCTGAACATCCCTCTCAGCACCAGTTGGTTTTTAAACCGCCTTTGAAGATCCTTCAGCTGTGGGTTTAACAGGATTGCTGCCGAGACTCCTTAGCTTTGCCTCCCAGGCATTGACATCCCAAGAAGGGCATTCGAAGCCCAATGCCTTGGCTTCGTGGGCCATCTTTAGCCTGGCCTGGAGAAGGGAAGTAACGACGGAACTTTTAAGGCCTTCCCGGTAGCTGATCATATCCCGTTCGTGTTGAGCATGGGCAGCGTCAAGATCGGCTTGGGCCTCAATAGCGGCTTTGTTGAGGGCGGCCTGGTGTTCTTGGGTCATAGCCTTGAACTTGTCCTCATAATGCCTAGATTTGGCGGCTGCAAGCATGCCCTGATCAGAGATGGTGACTTCGGCTTTCTTCAACTTGGACTCGAGCGTCTTGTTGAGCCCACAGGATTCTTGATATAAATGAACCAGACGTTCGAGACCCTGCAAAGTAAGAGAACAGGTATTGGTAAACACTTATAACCAGCATGAGGTGTAGGATATAGCTCAAGGATACTAACCTGGTTGAGAAAAGAAGTCATGAATCCGCTTGCCTCAATGAATCCATGATTCTCATAGGGGAACGTATCAGAGATGGCAGGTGAGTCAGGCTCTTTCCATTTGCGAGAACTTGAACTCCGGGGCTTAGTAGCTGGCGAAGGCTTGGGAATGATGATGGCCTTGGAGCTGCTGGGCTTGGATGAGGCTGTGGCCTTGGGACTGGGCTCCTTCTTGACCTGAACGTGATCGGAATAACTGTCCAGCTCATCAAGGTCGAAAACCTCAGGGATCTTGGCTGGTGCTGCATAAAGGGAAAAGTCCTACATCCTTATTACTCTTCATTATATTATATTACACTAATCAGTCATTTCCAAAGTAACTCTTACCAGACATTTCAGATGATGAATATTGACTGGAACTTGGGATGTGTGTGGTAAAACTCCTGTCACTTGCCGGTAACTGGTAAACTGCTTCGATTCTTTTTTCTGATTCCGCAGTAGGGGGAGCTACTTCCTTAAAGTTCACTTCAAAAAGATCAAATAAGAAGATATTAGCACAGGATAAAAGTCTAGAAGTACTTGGGGATATTCATGATCCTACCGGTGGTTAACCACTCCACCGGAAGACTAGCACCCTCATAGATGGAGTCTCGTTTGACGAAGAAGAACTTGCGTTGCCATCCATCCTCGTTTTTGGTGGCCTTAAGTATAAGGGGTTTGCTGGAAGTTGAAAAGAGCAAGAACCGACTGGAACCGTGTGATCGGAGGTGGTAAGCAATCGGCATATCCTCGATGCAGAGGTCGGGATAGTGAAGGTTTTTTATTTGGTTGAGCACGATCAATACTCTCCAAACCATGGGCATGATTTGGGCGAAGGAAATACCAGTAGTTCAAAAGAATTGCATTATGAACTCAGGAAATGGATACCAAAGACCTAGCGAGAAAGGGTATGCCGGAAAACAGACCCAATCGGCAGAAGAAACATCTGATCGAATTGATCGATCGAATGGTCTAAAAATCATGCCATCGGGGAACGCGCCGGAGGCTCTCAACGCCGCAATGTCTGCGTTATCAAAAGCGCAGATCTCCTTCTCGGAATTTTTGAGAAGATTTTGCTGAACGAAGGAGTCCGACGATTCACCGGTTTCAGAGCGGACCCTAGTGGCCATTGGAGAAAAAATAAAATTAACAGGAAATGAGGAAGGGATGAGTGATTACCTGGAGATTCTGTTGATGATATCTGGTTATCAAACAAGAAGAGAGAAGATATAGGGGCGTAATGGATATCCATCGAGTGAAAAGCGCGTTGGAAGTTACATAGTGTTATCTTGACCGTCGTTTCAATTTAATAACCTCGATTCGCGAGATAAAGTTTTAAAATATATCCGTTGGATTGGTATACCAACAGATATATTTGGTGACAATTGTTATGGGTCATTTTCTGCGTATATATCCTGACTAATATTCTGACTTTGATTGTTTATTTGTGATCAGGATACCGGATCAGGATATTGGTAACATCTTGGTACGATATCCTGGTGTTAACTGAATTAATCACGTGCAGATTAGGAGGTGCAAGTCTCCAACGGTCAGGAGGACCTCTTCCCCTCAAGACTCGGGCAAATTAGTTAGCTTGTAGACGTTGAACTCGGAAGAAGTGGATTGCAACGTTCACTTGTGTAATATTCAAAGCATCCCGGTTTATTAGGATAGTTAGTTATTTTCGCTTTACTATAAATAGAGTGATTGGATCAGATTAAGGCACACACCATTACGCACACTTTTGCTCTCCAATTGCAAACAATCACTACACACAAACACTTGTACTCAAATTTCATTGTAACACCTAGGTGATCCGCATCATATCCTGCATTGTATCCTGATATTTGAAGTAATAGAAGAACAAGGCAGCTGCGATTGTCAGCTCCCGAGGTTTTGTGCCGGCGATCTAGATTGATCAAGGGCTTTCCTCGTATATCCTGTGTCATCTTTTACATTTTTGCTCATTGTTTAATCATAGATACAGCTCTATATCCTGAGCCGTATCCTGAAACTGTTTTTTGCAAATAATTTAACTAGCATATTTTCAACGCACATTTCTAGCACACTACCTTACTTAACTAATTTGATCACTTAATTTCTTCGGTAATTTTTGACCAAAACAGTGGTATCAGTTATTAATTTGGCAGCGGAAATTACATCAGGACCGTAGTTAGGAAATGTTTATCAGAGTAAAACCACCATATTTTATATTAATAAACACATGGGTAAACCCAGGTTTTATTATTACAATAGGGATAAACCCTATATTATTGAATTTAAAACATCGTCTTTTAGATAACTTTTATAGCCACATTTTTCCAAGCCGTCAGTGCTCTCCAGCTGGCTTTTTCCTAATTGGATGTCACATTGTGTTACCTGAAACACGTTTTAAAAACATTTATCAGTGGAAATACTGGTGAGTGAATCCCAGTTTAATCAAGAAGAGTTTTATCAATTAACACAGTATTGAGAGCGATCACATTGTTTATTTCTACACAATTACTCATTCAGTACTGTCAATCCTGACTGGTGGGTCATATTACACATTGGCTAACTCGTCGTCCAATGGTAACGTGTTCCACATTTTGTATACAAAACCCCAATATACCCGCAGTAATTGAAGAACTACAAAGACTCAATCACTGCTTAATCATATTGTAAAGCATTTAAGGTTTTGTAAAACAGTTCATAAAAAGGTTTACAAAAAGCGGATAAACTCACATTGCTGTTTTAGACTTCTTCTAGGGTTTCCTGGTATTAATCTATAATTTACACAAATGTATATATGTTAGTATAATAACCCTTTTATTTATATTAACGATACCCTCCCCAAGACGGTATTCCAACAACTACGTCGGGCAGAACCACGACAGTTGTTACGGAACCTTGGATCAATCGGGCAGCGTATCTAATATGTAACTGGGGTTATAATACTTACAACGGAGCAGAACCTCTCTAATTAGGGGGTATTATACTCGGAAATTTTGCCTATTATGTGAGAATTCATTTAGAAAGAAATGAATTGAGCGACGGAAAACGAAATCCCGAGGCCTTCTTATATAGGGCTGAAAATTGAAGTCCTCGCGGCCCGCGTAAGGTTTAGGCCAAGGCCTACGCGGCCCGCGTACTAGGGGGGTTAGGCTGTAGCTGATCCGGGTCACGAACTAGGTTCAACACGCGTTATGACACGTGTCATCACAGGGGTTCGCCTGACCTTTAAGCTGTCGCGGCCCGCGTAAGCTCAAGAGAAGGCTTACGCGCCGCGCGTAAACTTAAATTTTCTTGTTTTTTAATTATTTTTAATGATATTTTATATTTTGAGCTCGGTTTTCACATACGGGGTGTATTTTAAAATATATTAGGGTATCAGAAAAATTTTAGGAGGGTTGTTATACACTTGACATTTAGTTTAATGTGTCATAATGTAAAAGGATGATGAGATGTAGTTCTTATGGGAGTTTTGAGCTTATAAGTACATTTTATACCTCATTAATGTAAACGGGTCGAATAATTAGGAAAATTCCTATAAACTATTTGTTCAAAGTAAGAAAAAATGTTTAATCATATGTTGGATTTTTTTATTCCATGTTATAGATGGTCCGATTACGGTCGCGTAGAAAGAAACGGGACCTAATTCGGATTAGAAATGAACAAGTTATGATCAATTTTGTAAAATGGAACCTAGCTGGGAAAATGCAGGTTTGTAAAACAAACCCGCTGTAAAAAGTGAAGTGTCGCGTTACGCGATGGTAAACCATGAAGGCGTCGCGGTACGCGACGGCCCTCGCGGCCCGCGAATGTCACACCCCGACCACGTTAAAACAACAAACCGTGGCGGAAACATCGGGGAGTGTTGTAACAGAATCATCGTTTCACAACCATGGTAATTAAAAGTTTCGTTTTATTGATTTATCAAGTAATGTACATTGTCTTTAAACCAAAACAAACAAACTACACATTGTTTATAACTGCTTTTAAGTTACTAAGGCCTCGTCCAGGTCCTATGTGACACAAGCTTCTTAGCAAGCAACATCAAGCAATACCACCTGAAACATATGTTAAAATAAAGTCAGCAAAGAAATGCTGGCGAGCACATAGGTTTTATAAGAGTATCGGAATCATGGCTCGTTTATATATATTGCAATACCTCGAAAACCTTGTTTTGAAAAGTATATAATATTGCAACATGATTAACCAACTCAAATCAAGATGGTTATAATTTATAAAATCTCGTAGCCATGATTCTTAACTCAAAGACTTTTGTTTTAGTAAACCAATTCGTAAAACATCTCGTTAAAACTCGTTAATAAAACTCGTATGGTTTATATCATTTCGAAAACCTCGTTATGTGACATCGTTTCAAATCGTTTCCCAAGTGAACTAAATAATGACATGAAATGTAATATGATAAAAGCACTTATATATAAGATGCACCAGCGGCGTATCTACCATGCTTCTATCATGTTTCACCCGTCCCATTATCTAATCACTACTCAAAACCAATCGTTTATCCAAATCGTTTATCTTGTTTAAGTCGTCCCAAATCGTTTTAACTCGTCCCAAAATCGTATTCGTTTTAATTGTGAAACTACTTATGGTCGTCTCGCTCATAACATTCAAACCTTCGTGACTAGACTATCTCGTTTCTCGTATTAACAAACCACCAAAGGGTAAGTTAACAATCACAGATTCGGTCGTTACCTACATAACCCCCACACATAACCATGGGTGTAGTCTGATAACGGGATTTGTCAGATCCTATGGTACCATAACCTAATACTGGTCAGCTCGGCCAAAGCTAATGAATGCCATTCGTTATGTAATTACAACCAACGGTTCGTTCACATTATCGAAATCGTTATTAGTTTAATATAAACCATCTTAATCGTTTTTGAAACCATCGTTAAAATATCGAAATCGTTTTGATACATATGAATCACCCCAAAACAATTGAAAACAGTAAAATAGGGGACTATGTACTCACATTGAATGAAAGGGTATCCTTTATCTAAAGAATTTAGCGAAGCTCAGACAAACCAAGGAAATTCAAGTAGTACCTAGTAATCGGATCACTAGTAAATAAATCGACACCTAAATCGGAAGATCGGACAGAATGAGGTCTTGTAAACCAAATGAGTGTTGGAACTCATGTGATATGGTTTAACAAAGCCTACATTCTAAATCAGAACCTAACCGAAGTGCTTTCGACCCGTTACGACCCATTAAGGTAGCTTATGCTACTTTAACGCGTCGTTCACGTAAAACGCGTTCGAGACGTCTTACTAGTCCTATGACAAGTATTATATGCCTAAACATGTTTAAATAGGTTGCATAATCAGTTAGGTGACAAATGTTTAGGTTACATATGCTTAAAATCCAATTATGCATGAAAAGGGCATTTTGGTCATTTACCTAAGGCATATAATCTACCTATCATACAACTACTTAAACTAGGTGACCATAAGGTATAACCTCGGAAGGTTATTCCCTATGTAACTATGGTCACTAAACATGCTTGGTCGGATCCTAATGATCGACCAAACGGGTCGAGTTCAGAAGTCTAAGCGGTGGTTTAGACCGCTTGACTTACGACTCTAGACAAGCACTAAACTAAAAGTGACGAGCTAAGCATGTTAAAACATGCTTAACTAATTTAGAAAACAAGTTTTGATATCAAAACAAAGTGTTTTGATACCAAGAGTAGTTTGGTTGCAAAATACGCTTAAATGCGCATTTTGACCGAAACTACGACTCGTCATTACGCCTAGTCAACGTGGTAATGAGTAGGTATAGTCACTAGGGACTATAACCATCGTGATTACGCTCACGTTGCGAAGTTCAAACGAACTTCTCGTTGACCGTTGACTGGTCAAAGCTGAAAGTCAAACACTGTTTGACTTTTAAGCTAAGAAAGCAATAAAAGAATGAAAGAGGACTTACAAAGGGTCCAAATAGATTTGATTCTAAGTATTCTCAGGTAGGTAGTGAATAATCACAACCACTTAGAGAAAATCTCAGATCAAATGTGAGGAAAGTGGAATGGGATGGCTTGCTATTTATAGTAATACATGAAGAACAAGATCATGACACTTGTTTGTGTGGTCTCCAAGCAATAATCATGGCCATACATTTGTTAGGAGCTGATTAGTAACCTTGGTGATCACTTAAACTTGCCCATCACACAAAAGAATTACCATAACAGCCCCTGAAGTTGCAACAGAATGCTGAAAACAAGTTTCTGGTCGCTGGCATGCTCACACGGCCCGCGTAAAGGTAGGGGGATACCTTACACGGCCCGCCTGGCCTTCACATATTAGCAACAGTTTCAAGTAATTACAGTTCAGGTCCCTGCACTTTTTTAAGCCCATTTCAAGCACTTTTGACACCCGTTAAGCCATTTTCAAGGCTCTACAAGGTCATTAAAGTTTAGAGGACTCAAAATATGCTTGGAAAATTCTCGGATGCCGGCTCGTTTGGTCGTACGGTCGCGTTGTTCGTCAAATTACGACGAAACTCAAACGGATGCGAAAACGATCCAAATTAAGCGACGAACGGTATTTTTGCATGCCGATCACTAAAATAAAAATATTTTAGTGTCTACAAAAATTTTGGGTGTCCAGATGTGGTCAGAACGTAAGATATGCACGAAAATGCAAACTTACGTCGTTTTTGACACTTTTAGTCCCTGTAAGATCAAATAAGCATGTTTTCGCATACCGAACCCCTCATAGCTTATTTCTAAGCTATGTTTAGGTTATTTATGGTATGTTTAGCTTATGATCAAGTTCCGGACTGTTCGATATCATACGAATCGGTATAGTTTCACAGTTTGACACAAATAGTCCCTGCGGTCGAATAGACTTGTTTTCATCACACCAAACCATCGAAAACTTATTTCTAATTTATGTGAAGGTTATTTAATGTATGTTAACCCTATTTCGCTATCCCGGAGTGTTTTTCGCATTAAACTGACTGCGTTTACGCACCAGTTTGCGTATAACTTTCCAGAAAGCGATTTAAAGCTTGAAATCGAATCGAATCAAATTGTAAAATCACCAAACACAAATAATAACACCACAACACATTGTTTTATTAATAATTGTCATTGTTTTACATTGTACATCGATTACAGAGCACAATTGTCACAGTCTCCCCTACTTTAGGAAATTTCATCCCGAAATTTTATTTAGAGGAAACTTGTGAGAACAATAGCGGATATTTCGCCTTCATTTGGTCCTCACGTTCTCAAGTAAACTCTGGGCCACGTTTGTATTCCCAGCGAACCTTGACCAATCGAATCCGTTTGTTCTTCAACTGTTTGAATGTACGGTCCACTATCTCCACAGGTTTCTCGACAAAGTGCATCGTTTCATCGATTTGAATTTCGTCTAGTGGAATGTGAAGATCAGCGTCAGCTAAACACTTTCGCAAATTGGACACGTGAAAAGTCGGATGAATATTTCCAAGCTCTAGAGGTAGCTCTAGTCGATAGGCAACCTTTCCAATTCTTTCAACAATCTTAAATGGTCCAACATATCGAGGTGCAAGTTTTCCTTTCTTTCCAAGTCTCACCACTCCCTTCCAATGTGACACCTTGAGTAGGATATGGTCTCCGACTTGAAATTCTAAGGGCTTGCGTCGTAAATCCGCATAACTCTTTTGACGGCATCTAGCTGTCACCAGATTGTCGTGAATTTTCTTGATTTTGTCTGTTGTTTCTAGAATGAGCTCAGGTCCAGTAAGCTGAGCTTCACCGATCTCATTCCAACAGACAGGTGAACGAAATTTTCGACCGTAGAGAGCTTCGAATGGTGCCATATTGAAACTAGCATGATAACTATTGTTGTAAGAGAACTCGATCAATGGCAGATGAGAATCCCAATTACCACCAAAGTCTATCACGCATGCTCTAAGCATATCCTCCAAAGTTTGAATCGTTCTCTCAGATTGTCCATCTGTTTGGGGATGATAAGCAGTGCTTAGATTTAGTTGGGTTCCCATAGCAGATTGCATGGTCTTCCAGAAATGAGATGAAAATCGAGCATCACGATCGGAAATGATATCCAAAGGAACACCATGTCGTGATACAATCTCATCAACATAAATCTTTGCAAGTTTATCAGCAGATAGATCCTCGCGAATCGGAATAAAATGAGCTGACTTCGTTAATCGATCGATAACAACCCATATAGCATCATGACCTTTAGATGTACGCGGTAACTTAGTGATGAGATCCATCGCAATGTTCTCCCACTTCCAAACCGGTATCTCTGGTTGTACAAGCAAACCAGATGGTCGTTGATGTTCAGCCTTGACTTTGAGACAAGTTAGGCATTTTGATACATACAAGGCAATATCCTTCTTCATACCAGGCCACCAATACTGAGTACGAAGATCCTTGTACATTTTGTCAGCACCAGGATGGATAGAATATCGAGACTTGTGAGATTCGTCCATCACTAAAGTGCGGAGATCGTCTTGTTTCGGAATCCACAAACGATCCTTGAAATAGAGCAGACTGATGCGTGTGAAGTGTTATATATATTAGGTGTAT
Organism: Helianthus tuberosus; assembly: GCA_030545235.1. Taxonomy (NCBI): domain Eukaryota; kingdom Viridiplantae; phylum Streptophyta; class Magnoliopsida; order Asterales; family Asteraceae; genus Helianthus; species Helianthus tuberosus. The sequence continues at coordinate 19,569,862 of CM060368.1, read as the reverse complement.
ATTTTAAGCCCCTTTAACACTTATTTTAGCCAAGTTTTAAATTTATAAAACACGATATTTCACTAACACTAAACACACATATGGGCAAGTGCACCCATCGTGAGCGTAGTATAGTGTTGGTAAGATACCGAGGTCGTCCAAGGACACAAGAGCTTTTAGTACCGGTTTATCCTCAACGTCTAATCAAAATAAAAAGTTTAGAAAAAGGTTTTTAACTAAGAAAAATAAAAACTAACTAAAATGCTGAAAATAAAAATAAAAGAAAAAACAGATAGACAAGATGAATCACTTGGTTCCGACTCGTATCTAGTGTAACCTTTGATTATTTCCGCACTTTTGCACATAATTAAGAGATTATCTTAGTTATTGTAGTAGGCCCCTCTTTTGAAGGTGACGTTACCCTCACCCCAGTAGTTTGAGTCAGTAAGGATACAATCCTAAAATGGTGGATTATTGGAAGATAATGAATTAAGTTATTAATGCAATATTATGGTAGGCCCCGCTTTTGGCGGTGACGTTACCCTCGGCTAAGTAGTCTGAGTCAGCAGGGATACAGTCCTAAATAGCCGGGTTATAGTATTAATAGTAGTTAACTTATGAGGGGGTCAAAGAGTTTGGACCCCCGCCATCCAATACCGTGAAGTATTGAAGGAGGTCCTACTAAATTTGACCCAGGTCCATTGCAGGACCTCTAAACGCTGAACAATGGCAAGACCTTTGCCAAACCGTTCCCTTAACCCCCGACCAGGTAGCCAACATACCTCCATATAGACCGTGGAGATATGAATGGTGAAAATCTTTTATTTTATATAGACAGTAAAATAATTTCAAGACACCACGGACAAACGATAAAGAAAGATCACCTTCAACATAAGCAACTAGTTATTAAAGTCATTAATACGAAACCAAATAAAAAGTGCAAAAGATTAGAAATAAAAAGTATTACACTAGACACTTTGTCTTCACCAAGTGATGTAAGAGACTTAGGCAAACATGGCCATGATTGTCAAGAACTCTTACGATCAATCTTGGATCCCAAGATGACTCACACACTCTACGATGGACAATGGATGATGGTGGTGGATGATGGTGTTATGGTGGTGGTGGGTGGTGGGTGAAGTGTGAGAGAGGTGGTGTGCCAAGGGATGGTTTGAGCTTGAGCCAAGCACATCTATTTATAGGCTGAACAGAAGCTCGGGCACGACCCCGTGTCCAGTGGGCACGGCCCCGTGTCCACATCCTCTCTTTCTTCATTAAATGCAGCTTTGTCTTATTAGTTTACCACGCCCCCGTGTCCGCTGAGCACGACCCCGTGGTGCAGAAGAATCTTTGTACTATGCAGATTTGCTGGATTGTGCGAATCTTATAGTTGACCACGGCCCCGTGTCCGCTGAGCACGGCCCCGTGGTGGGCAATAGAAGCTTCTACCACTTTGTCTTTTCTGCTGACACTTGGGCACGCCCCCGTGCTGGCTGAGCACGGGGCGTGTTCAGTCTTCTGTCTTCTTGTTTTGCTTGGGAAGATGCTGTTGTGGGGTCGGGCATGTCACATCTTGTTCCTTTTCTTGTATTTATGTCAGATTTTGATGTCTTTTTGCTTCTTTTGTTAATTTAAGCTCATTTAATCCTGAAAATACAAAAGGAAGACAAAAGCACACTTTTTCCAACATTAGTACTAAAAAGGGGTTAGTTTTATGCCTCATTTGATGAAATTTATATGTTAATATTTGAACACATCACAGACCATCGTCTTTCCTTTCGAGTTTAAGCTCGAGTTGAAGCGGTAGCTCATATTTTAATAAGCCTTTGATCACACAAGACCGTTGAGCTTGAAGAACATGAGATTGAAGATCAGATAGAGTTCGAACATAATGAAGCTTGACTCGCTCTTTTCGACTAAGCGCATCGGCTACGACATTCTCCTTACCAGGATGGTAGCGAATTTCACAATCGTAATCGTTTAAGAGTTCAACCCAAGGTCGTTGCCTCATATTCAACTCCTTCTGATTAAGAATATGCTGGAGACTTTTGTGGTCTGTGAAAACCACACATTTCGTACCATAGAGGTAGTGTCTCCAGATTTTAAGCACGAAAACTACAGCTCCCAACTCAAGATCATGAGTTGTGTAGTTCTTCTCGTGAACTTTCAATTGTCTAGACGCATATGCTATAACTTTTCCTCGTTACATGAGGACACAACTAAGGCCTAAGTTGGATGCATCACAATAAACAACGAAATCATCGTTTCCCTCGGGTAGGGATAGAACAGGAGCATCACATAGCTTCTGTTTCAGTGTTTGAAACGCTTCTTCTTGCTTGGGTCCCCACTCAAAAGGCTTATTCTTTTGAGTCAAAGCAGTGAGTGGAACCGCAATCTTCGAGAAGTTTGAAATAAAACGACGATAATATCCAGCGAGACCAAGGAAAGAACGAATTTCTGTAGGTGTCGTTGGTGTATTCCAATCCTTGATTGCAACAATCTTGGATGGATCCACATGAATACCTTACTTGTTGACAATATGTCCCAAAAACTGAACTTCTTTAAGCCAAAATTCACACTTGGAGAATTTAGCAAAAAGTTGTTCCTTCTTCAGGAGTTCCAAAGTCAAACGAAGGTGTTGCTCGTGATCGGTTCGATACTTCGAATAAATGAGAATATCGTCGATGAACACAATGATGAACTTGTCTAAATAAGGTTTACAGACCCTATTCATTAAGTCCATGAAGATAGCTGGAGCATTCGTCAAACCAAAAGGCATGACAGTAAACTCGTAGTGCCCATATCTCGTGCGGAAAGCAGTTTTGGGAATATCATCTTCGAATACACGAAGTTGATGATACCCAGAACGCAGATTGATCTTGGAAAAACAGGTAGCACCTGGCAGCTGATCAAAGAGATCATCGATTCGAGGTAGGGGATATCGATTCTTGATGGTAAGCTTATTAAGCTCACGATAATCGATACACATTCGAAAAGATCCATCCTTCTTTTTCACAAAGAGGACAGGAGCACCCCAAGGTGAATAACTCGGACGGATGAATCCTTTATCCGATAATTCTTGAAGCTGTTTCGATAACTCTTGCATCTCAGACGGTGCAAGACGATAAGGTGCTTTCGCAATCGGGTTGGCATTGGGTACAAGGTCAATATGAAACTCGACTTGATGAACTGGAGGCAAACCAGGCAGTTCATCAGGAAACACCTCTGGATAATCCCGGACAATTGGAATATCCTGAATACTCTTGCTCTTGCTTTTCTCCTCGGTGACATGTGCCAGAAAAGCAATATATCCTTTTCGTAGATAACTTTGGGCTTTCGTGCACGACATGAGTTTCAATCCACCAGATGGTTTCTCGCCACGAACCTCTAGGACATCACCAGACGAAAGAGGGATACGAATGATCTTATCGAAACAAACCACCTCAGCATGGTGTTTGGTTAACCAATCCATCCCCACTATAATGTCGAAACTCCCCAGTTGCATTGGCGTCAGGTCGATAGGAAAAAGATGGTTATCAAGGTTCAATTGGCAACCATAAAGAACAGAATCGAGTACAAGGGGTTTACCAGTAGCAACTTCGACATATAAGGGTTTCCTCAGTTTAGTTCTAGGTATCGCAAGTAAAGGCTCAAATGATAACGAAACGAAACTCCTATCGGCACCAGAATCGAAAAGAACAGATGCAAGTTGATTGTTAACAAGGAACGTACCGTTAACAACCTCGTTGTCCGCCCTCGCCTCGTTCGCGTTCAGATTGAATGCTCGTCCACGAGCGGGATTAACATTCGCGACCGCGTTACCATTCAGATTCGCATTTACCAATCTCGGGCAGTTGTTGCGGAAATGACCCATTTCTCCGCAATTAAAACACGAACCAGGTGGGAATCTCGCAGCATTCCCTTGAGCTGGAACCTGGGCAGCCTGATTTTGGCCAAAACGACAAATGTTGGCCAAATGCCCAAGTCTACCACACGTAGTGCACTGTTTACAGGCCTGTTGGGCAACATGGTGACCATTGCATCGAGTACAGTGAGGTGCAGTACCAGCATATGCTTTCTTTGCAGGAGGTTGAGTCGGTGGGTTCTGAGGAGTTTGTGTTGTAACAGCAAAATTCTGAGCACCCTTTCGCTTCCTCGACTTCTTCGACGACTCACCATTCTTACCCTTACCCTTTTCCTTGTCAGAATTGGTCGACTTCTTTTTATCACCCTTGCGGGTAAGTTTACCTTTCCTGACTTGAGACTCAGTCAGGGTAGCAGACAACTCGATTGCATGACGGACGGTAGTAGGATTAACACCGGTCACAATATCCTGAATGGTATCGGGTAAACCATCGATATACCTCTCGATTGCTTTCTCAAGTGGGGTAACCCTAGTGGGACACAACAAACTAAGCTCCTCAAATCGATCCGTATAAGCACGGTGTTCTCCCCCGTCTTGTTTCAAATCATCGAATTCTCGTTCCAAAGCTCGAATCTCGTGATGGGGACAGAACTCTCTCATCATGAGAGCTCGGAGCTCTTCCCAAGTTTGTGCTAATGCCACATCGGCACCCCTATCACGCATCACTCCGTTCCACCATGTAAGAGCTCGCTTCTCAAACACGCTTGAAGCAAATTCAACTTTACGCGCATTCGGACACTGTACATGTCTGAATGTGCTCTCGATACTCTTGAACCACTGCAGGAGCGCAGTTGCTCCTTGTGACCCAGAAAACTTAAGCGGCTTCGCAGAATTTAAATTCTTGAAATTACACGGTGCATTATTGTTGTTATTATTGTTGTTGTATAACTCATGGATTTGGGTCACAACGCCTGGAAGTACAGCAGCCATTTGCTGAGAGACAAGGGCTGCGACTTCTTCAGCAGTAAAAGTTCGAGCTTCGCGTCGAGGAGGCATTGTCTAACAAGGAAAGATGAGAAACGAGTAAGGTTGACAATTGGAAAAACAAAAGAGGTATTGAAAACATCGAAAACACACAAGGGAGGCGATCATTCGTTCGTTACCTCGAACAAACAAACGATACGCAGTGACTAATCAAAGTAAATAGGTCATAATAATGTATCACCGAAGACATGCTCGCCTATAAGTGAACACTCACCCCAAGAGTTCCCAGGTAAGAGTGACTGGTCCGATACTGCGGATTTGTACGAACACTCTAGCCTTAGACAGAAAACTCAGGGTACAGGCATTCACTCTTCCAGTTTGCACGTGTTCACATTATTTAGACCCAAACTTTGACGAGATTTTGAAAATTCAGAGGGCATAACACCGAAAATGAATCAAACTGGAAGGGTTCAAAACCTTACAATCAATCATCCAAGAATAGATGATTAATTGTCGAAGCGGATTTGTTATTGTATTCTCATTGTGGTTATCACCTAAGGATAGGTGACGGTATTGTTTTAAAATCTAAACGCAAGATAGTTCGCGTTAGGGTCCTAAAAAGTTATAGTCTAGGTCAAAGCATCACTAATAACCTAATTCCCTATAACCATTGGCTCTGATACCAACTCTTCTGTCACACCCCGACCACGTTAAAACAACAAACCGTGGCGGAAACGTCGGGGAGTGTTGTAACAGAATCAGCATTTCACAACCATGGTAATTAAAAGTTTCGTTTTATTGATTTATCAAGTAATGTACATTGTCTTTAAACCAAAACAAACAAACTACACATTGTTTATAACTTCTTTTAAGTCACTAAGGCCTCGTCCAGGTCCTATGTGACACAAGCTTCTTAGCAAGCAACATTGTAGGATCGTGTACTGACCCGAACGAGTCGTTCAGAGGAGTTTAACTTCGTTTCAGAGGCGGAGACTAAGAAACAAAGGTAGAAACAGCTTTATCTTCACCTTAAGACACTGATTGTATTGAATAAACGTTGTGTACAATCGATCTTCACACCGGCAGCACTTCAGTATGGAATACAAGGGACTGATATTGATTTCGCTCATAATGACACCTATATATAGGCTTGTTGATTTCGCTTATGTGTACATGAACACAAAAGCGAAACCTCTACATGACCAAAAGAGCGAAATCACCTTTACATGACCCTATGAGCGAAAACACCTCCTAAAACACATACAATCAATTTTGTCATCTAGTGAGAACATGCAAACTGATTTCATCTTCTTATGATATTCACGTGAGTTGTTGTTGATGATGCAAGCATTTAGTCACTTGGATGATGTCATCATCAAGAATGATGACATCATTCTTGTTCCGAACCGCAACGAACCCAAGACTCGATGTAAGACGAAGACGACAGATGTGTGCACCAACAGACTCCCCCTCAGATGTTGACGAGTCTCACATGTCGAGTCTTTGCATCTTCAGTCTTGATCAGTCTTTGAGCTTTATTCTTTCTCTCAAAATTAACAGACTCCCCCTTGCAATGTGCTGGCATTCCGTTAGTTCGTCAGCATCATCTGCTTCAGGATCGTAATCTGGCTGGCTCTTTCTGAGGTTGTTCTAAGATCGTAACCTGGCTATCATCCAGCTCAGGATCATCAATCCAACTCATACTTAAACCTGCACAAACTCACTCTACCTAAAAGTAAATTTTACGCATTTAACAATTCAATGTATGCACTAATACTGACTCTTCCTCAAAAATAACTCAATAAACTTGATGAATCATTTTAAAATTTGATCATTTTTCTTTTCAAAACACATTTTCCCAAACCATTTGTTCATCATGTCTAGCACTTTGGAATTTTGACAATCAGCTCTCCAACATCAGTTGTCGAAAATCTTTTTGGATTTTACAAAATTTATGCTAAAACACACCGAAAATCTTTTTGTATTTTTGAATGTAAAGAAATGCAGTAAAGAAATATTTACAGATTTTGTGAGTTTTGTGTAAGAGGATCATATCAGATTTTGACAAGTCACAAGTACCGTTGAGCTTAGTTACACATTAAGAATTAAACAATTCACTTAGATTGCCAATATACTGATCCACTTAAATTTTCACACAAATTTCAACTGATTCAGGATATGAGTTAGGTGTTTTAAGAACTTAAACTCATTCATGTGTCCCACCTCTTGAATATACTCCCGTATCCAGATCCCAATATTCAGTCTTACAAGTGAGTATACCACAGATGATATCTGTAAGGGGTTAAATTGCGAGGGCCGTGAGAACTCAGGTCGATCTTTCGATACGCAGAGAGATGACGGCTTCGACTTTTGGTGGGTCCCCTTTAGAGGATCTTTTGAATTTCAACAGCAATGACTATCAATTTTATTGTTTCATCAATTTGCTGAGGGCTGCGCTATATTTCAAGCATGCGGAAAGTATTCTCCGGGGACTAGGCCATTGCTTCCGCAAAATCAGAAGTCCCGGGATAATACCCCAGATATCACTGAGCATAAAGACCTAGTATCTCAGAAAGAGGGACCTTTCAAACGAGATTTCAGGGGTTACCTATATATCCAAGTAGTGTTCCCCATGAAACAAGCAAGTTTGAATTTTAGTTTATATCCCGAAAAAGTTTACTAAATGTGTAAAAACCTATCGGCATATCATCAGTGAGACTGTTTAACGCTATTTAAACAATACAATTCTTTAGCATACTGTAACTGTCTACTGATGTACTATCATTTCCTCTTCTTTGACACAAAAACTCATTTTTGATTTTATCATGTTTTTGACATTTTCAAATTTTCTAATGTTTTTGGATTTTCTGAAATTTTCTTACTCCCCCTAAAATGCAAACACATTAAAGTAAAATTTGAAAACAACTTGACTCTTGACCCACTTGAAACATAAAATGAACTGTACAAAAACTTGACAACCGATATCGAATTGCTTCAAATCGCCATCCACTTGGCATAAACAATCAGAACTCCCCCTTTCACAAAACTATTTTCTCATAATGATTTCAAAACACTTAAGTTTGTTTTAATCAGAATGATTTTTCCGGAAAATAAGTTTTGTTGATTTTACCACTTGTAAAGTTAGGGGTTTGGTTCATCATTTTGTCCATTCAATCTCTTGAATCTGGATTACATCAAGTTCAACCTAATGACCTTGAGTAATCACTTTGTCAGAATCAACCTCTTACCACTGGTAAGAATATCCAAAACATTTAATCAAATGTAGGAATAAAACATCTACACAAACCATTTTACCAAACAAGATGCCGATTCCTGCTTCGCACTTACCAACCTGGAAGCTCCGGCAAATCACACTTATCCTGTAAAATTTAACTTTTATAAGATTCAATCACACAATCAATTACTAAGAAAAATGCCGATTCCTGATCCACGATTACAAACTTGGGATCTCCGGCGTAGTCCTAAGACTCTACGGGAAACAAACTTCCATCCAAGTCTTCTCAGACTTGATGGCTTTCAGTTCTTGCGCAGTAGGGTTGTAAGTTGCCTTTTTAGTTGCATAAAAATCTTTAACCCCCTTAACTTTCCCATTCAACATTTTCCCAAAAATTTTCTTAACACTTCCATTGAATGTTTTCTCGACATCAAATTCATTTTTCTCTTTGTAAAACTGATTCGAGATATCAACCTTACCAACTTTCTGTTTAACTTCTTCAAATTTCAGTGATGGAAACTCATCATCATTCACTGAAATTTTCATCTCAACCTGTGGCTCTTCTGGCTTTGTGGAACCAGATTCATCACCGACATTCACAATAACTTTCTTAACAACCCACACTTGGTTGTCATTCTCTTTCTTTTTATAAAAATTCTTTTTAGAACACTCACCAACCTCATAAGTTGAATTTTCAAAAATTTTAAGTATGTCGGTTGGTGGTTCAATATCAACAACCTTTTCTTTCAATTTCTTAGAAACTCCCTGTTTTGTTTTAGCATTTTTCTGGCAATTCCATGCAATGTGACCAGCTTCATTGCATTTGTAACAGGTTCTAGTTTCTTTTGAGTAACAAAATTCAGTTCCATTCTTCTTCTTTTCAGCAAGAAACTCTTGATTTGACTGTCTCCAGAATGGTTTCTTCTGTTCCTCTTCTGCACTTCCACCTGACACAAATTCTGTTTTTGTTTTAGAATTTTTCAAATTTTTATGATTTTCTGGTGGAATAAATCCAAGACCTTTCTTTTTGTAGCTACGATTTTGGTTTTGTTTCTTTTGAAAACCAGAACCAGAATTGTAACCCTTTTTCTAGTTTAGACGTTGTTGAACTCTTGAAGTGCATTTTTTAGGTTTTTCAATAAGATTTAAATCTTTTATTTCAGAAATATTAATTTCTATCATTTTGAAAACCTTTTTGATCATGTCAAAACTGTAGGATCGGTTTGTGACCCAAACGAGTCGTTCAGAAGAGATTAAATCCGTTTCAGAGGCGGAAACTAAGAAACGGACTTTGAAACAGCTTGCGTATCACTTTAAACACTGATTATATTGATTTACTATTGATTACAATCAGTCTTCACACCGGCAGCACCTCGGTATGGAATCTAGTCTCTCTATCTTGCTACCTTCAAATGACAAATGACAAATGACAATCCTATATATAGTGCTAGCTTGATAGCTTGAAATGACACATACACATTCAAGCTACCAGACATCTCAAGCTATCAGACATGTTCAAGCTACCAGACATCTCAAGCTATCAGACATGTTCAAGCTACCAGACATCTCAAGCTATCAGACATGTTCAAATCTGCAACGAGCTCGAGACTCGACATAAGACGAAGACGACAAATGAATGCACTAACAGACTCCCCCTCAGATGTTGACGAGTCTTAAGTGTCGAGTCTTCGCATCCTCAGTCTTTATCAGTCTCTTTTCTTTCTTAGCATATACCAGGATCTTCTCTTTGGCTCTAACCTCATCAGACTCCCCCTCTCATCATGATGGGATCGCCGTCTGGAATTAGCTATCACCTTGAGATCAATCCCTGGCTTTATCTCTGTTTAAGCTCATTTCCTGCACAAATTTTCTCACCACCACATAAGTTTTTACTTAAAACAATAAGAAAAACTTACTAGTAATAGTTACATCAAGTTCAAATTAATGACCTTGATTAACTAATCTAACTTTCTTTCTCAAAATAAATTTCTTCTGTTAAACTCACACTCCCAAACCTGTTCATCATGTTCAGCACTTGAAATTTTGAATATCAGCTTTCCAACATCAGTTGTCGAAAATATTTTTGGATTTTTCAAAATTTATGCTAAAACACACTTAAAATCTTTTTTTTTGGATTTTTTTAATAACAAAGGAATGTAGTAAAGAAATATTTACAAACAATATTTTTTGTGAGTTTGTGTAAGAGGATCATATCAGTTTATAAGACAAATCACCAACACCGTTAAGCTTTAAACATTTTAAGCTCTAAACGATTCACATGGATTGACGATATTGTTGTCCACTTAAACTCAATCTAAAAACTTTCGACATGCTTACCGATACGTTTAAAGTATATTAATTTTGCACTAAGTTCTTATGGACCCCACGATCTCAGCATATCCCCTCATCATGCAATACACTGACTCAAGTAATGCCTTTAAACTTTTATCAACTGTGATTTGTGCAAAAACAAAGCAGAATGTTTAAACATTAACAATCAGGTCGATACTTCCGTATACGCAGAGAAAGTCCAATGTTTAAACAAAATAAGAAAATAAAAATAAGTTGAAGTTGTTTAGGCTTTAACCACCAGGTCGATACTCCCGTATACGCAGAGGTGATCCAAAGCTTAAACGAAACACCAAAGAAAATAAAGCAGAACGTTTAGGCAACAACATCCAGGTCGATACTCACGTATACGCAGAGGATGTCCGATGCTTAAACAAAATAAAGAAATAAAACAAGTTTAAATCTTTGCAAAATGAAATGCACAATCACAGCGACTTTTTAGCAAAGTTGTGAAAGTTCACAAACTTAACCAGTTTTATGTCTTTCGACAATCAGCGATTACCGAGCAGGCACACAGTCAAGAAGGACAAAACTAAGTACTATGCTTTCGACCATGTTTCCCACTAGAACTAGGCTATTTCATTTATGTTTGTATCGTTATCGCAAATCTACTAGTCTAGCTGAGCCTATCGTCACATCTTTAGTGATACCGTTTATCACATTTAGACTTTTCATTTCTTTAGCATGCTGTGACAGTCCAACTGATCTACTATCATTTCCTCTTTTTGACAACAAAACTCATTTTTGCATTTTTCAATGTTTTTGACATTTTCAAATTTTCTAATTTTTTTTAAAATTTATACTCCCCCTAAAATCAAAATATGTCTCAATTTTGATTTTCTGGGAAAATTTGAAACAAACTGTACAAACTTGACAACATGATGAGAATCACTTCAATTCTCCATTCACTTGGCTTGAACAATCAGAACTCCCCCTGACAACAAAACATTTTCCCATGGTGATTTCAAAACACTTAAGTTTGTTTTAATCAAAATGGTTTTTCCGGAAAATTAGTTTTGTGTGCCCTTTCTCAAACATGGGGTTTCATCACCTTGTTTTCTTTAACCACTTGTAAAAATTTAACATTTATAAGATCAATCCACAAACATCACTTGTAGAAAATCAAGTACAACTTAATGTCCCTGATTTACCACTTGTAAGACGAAATATCACTTTCGTGAATTTCTCAAGAAATGTGCCGATACCTGTTCCACGCTTAACAACCTGGGAACTCCGGCAAGTCAGGTTTTTCATTTGAATAGATTCACCCAAGCCTGGCGGTCCTTGGGTGATTTTGAATTCTTGTTCAACAATGGTGGAAAATTTGCATCATCCATTGTTAGACCAGAATTCTCAACTTTTACCTCAACAAATGGCTCTTCTGGTTTTACCATACCAGATTCATTGCCTGAATGTGGCTTGTCTGACTTTGATGAGCCAGATTTATCGCCAACATGTGGCTCCTTTGTTTCCACAGAAACAGATTCATCGCCAGAAAGTGAAAATTTTACTTTCTTTGTTTTGTTAATCTCTTGATTAACCACTTTCTCTTTCTTCAAAATCCCTTTGGTCCTCAGATTTATATCTAACGAATGCATTTTGCTTGATTTGTTGTTCTTTGATGAGCAAGACGATTTATCAGAACTTTTATCTGATTTTCCTGATGTATCCGAGGACAAAATCTTCTCCAGATACTCTCTGGCCTTCTTCCTCTTCTTTCTCAGTCTGTCTTTTTGTCCCTGAGAAAGCTTCACTTTCGTTTCTTGAACTTTAGGTTCTTGAACCTTCTGTTCTTTGGGCTTGACATTGACTGATTTCATCACCTGCTTCTGAGATTCAGCCCTCGATCTTCTCATTGATCTCATTGAGCAATCTCTAGCAATATGGCCAATGATGTTGCAGTTAAAGCATCTCCTCGTCTCATAACTCCAACTCTGGCAGTTAACAGCAATGTGTCCTTGATAACCGCATCGGTAACACACTCTGTTATCGTACCAATCACCATTTTCAGTCCAAACATTCAAATCATAACACTGTTTGGCTTGGTGATAATCTTTGCTCCTCTTGTTTGCTAGATTTGACTTTTGAGTACTGTGGTCCGACCTGCACCACTTATTATCAACAATTTTTGAGTTTTCATTTTTTACTTTTTGTGGTTTTTGATTGCGATTGGATGATCGATCTGATGAGCTGTTATTTTCTTTTTTAACATTTTTCAAAATTTTCTCTTTTTGTTTTTGTTCCACTTTCTTCTTCAAAGGTTTTTGCTTAGAGCATTCTCCCTTTTTAGTTGAATGTGGAACAGTTTCTTGAAACTTTTCTTTTAATTTCAAAAATAATTTTTGTTTTTCACTTTTATCTTTTTCATCATCATATTTCTCATCACAATCTTCAACTTTGACATTGTCAAAGTTTGTGACATTGTCACTTATTGGAACAGAATTAACTGGTTTTGGGCAAGGAATAGCTGAAGTATTCACAAACACCTTCAACTTTTCTTCCCATTCCTTGATTTTCTTTTGAGCACACTCTGCTTCCTTTTCAAGTCGAATAATCTTTTCAAGATGAGAATTAATTGCAATTTGTTTTTCAAGATTGTTTTTACCAAACAAATCTCTCTCATCTTCTAAAATTTTTATTTGACTTTGAAAATCTTTTTCAATCTTTACTTTTTCATTTTCTAAATGTTGTATTTGATTTTTCAAAACATTTTCTGATTTTTTAAGATTTTTGTTTTCTAATGACAAACTCTCAACATCCTTCAAGAGTTTGTCATTAACAAATGTCAACATCTCACAATTTTTTAGCAAAACAAGAATATGTTTATCATCAGCTTTTGTCTCAACCTTTAAAGCTGAAATATTTTCAACCTGTTTCTTTTCCTCATGAACACTTTCATCCTTACTCTCTTCTTCTGGTGAATGATCAAAGATAGGTGCGTCTTCTGCAACCTCTTTCTTTGACTCTAATTCAGGATTCACAGATACAGGTTTTTCAGATTCTTCTTTCTCAATCTTGACCGATAGAACTTGTTCAATCTGCTCAGCTCTGATCTCTTCTTTAACAATAACGGCTTTTTGATTCTTTCTTTTTGCATCTTGTTTTCCTTTCAATTTTTCAATTTTATCGGCATAAAATAATTTTCCACTACGTTGATCAGATGGAAGTTGTTGTTTAAGATTTTCAAGTTTCCAGATTTCTTCTTCATAATTGTCACCCTCTTCATCAGACGAATGATAAAAAACCGGAACTTTTTCAACAACTTCTTTTTCTGAGACTGTTTCTCCTTCTTGCTTTATTGGAATATACTGCTGAGATTCATAATACACATATGCCAACACTTCTTCAAAATCCATGTTTCGATGTCAAATGTTCACAAAATAGATTTTTCAAATGACCTGGGCTATCTTTCAAATAAATTGAACTTTTTCACTCGAACTGATCACACTGTTTGGACCTTCAAAACTTGGGCTGCTCAAAATCGGTTCAAACACTCGGAAACACTAAGTCGACAACGATTTGTTATATCAAACTATGATTGGGCCGTTGATCCACTAAACCAACAATATTAAAATCCAACACAAATCTATTGAACCTTTAGTGGACAGTCAACACTTGCACATGATTGGACCGAATCCTTGAACAAAAATATTCTGAATAGATTCTTAATTCAATTTTGAGTGGCCAACAAATTTAAATTGCTTTTGACAAAAAAATGAATGCCAAATTGATATAATCACATGCTTCTCTGACTCCATCACATGCACCGGAATGGTAGTCGACAATTTTTTAATAGTGATCACATGTAACAGTCCTATTCAATGTTTGAATAATTCCCGTAAATTGTCAGCCAATATCACATGCGATCTTTTAATGTCAGACACTTTTATATTAATGCTTTCACACAACACGATACACTTTTTAAGCGGTTCACACAACTCAATGTTTTTCAAGCGGTCAGACAAATTTCAAGACGGTTTCAAGCTGTCAAAGTTTTCAAGCTGTCAGACGATGTTATGTTCAAGCGGCCAAGTCAATTTCAAGCTAACAAGGTCGAATTTCAAGCGAGTAACCAGTTTCAAGCTGACACACGATGTTATGTTCGCTTGAAACTTTGATGACGTCAGCAAATTACGAACCAATTTCAAGCTAGCAGACCGATTTGAACCAGATTTAGTTCGATTTAAATGCTGAAACTTTCCAGGATTGATTAATACATGATTACGAACAAGATATGTGAATTTAAGCTGATTTTAACCGTAAAAAAATTTTAATTTTGAAAAGAAATGGTGTAGAAATCAGAAAAAGTGATAAAAACAGGCTGTTTTTGCGAAATCTCTTCCTCCTGAGCTCTGATACCACTTGTAAGATTTAACATTTATAAATTTTAACACTTCTTATTGGAAACTCTTTGTCAGAGTATAATTTGTCCGAATCATTTAAAGTGTATGCAACTTCAAATGCTTCATCATCCAAATTTGCTTTTGATAACAAAAATTCTTTACTGTAAGACCGTTTGACCGACGACTTTGGACTGTTGACTGACGAATTTGACCCTTCAGACTCAGACTTTGACTCGGATTCCTCCTCAGTATCCAACACTTGATCGACCACCTTTTTGATTAACTCAGACTCATGATCAGTATCGGATGAAGTAAACGTGACATCAATGTTATCTGGTAAAACGTCAGTTGTGTCGGTTTTTAGCTTTATATTGACTGCTTTTTCAAGTTGCTCCTCGTTTGGTTTTCTAGGAGAATACCCTTCCCAAATTGGAGGCGGACACTTGTTATAGCTAACAGTCAGTTTCTTACCACTATCTTTCTTCTTTGGCTTCTCGTCTTGAAAAGCTTCCATACCTGCAACAGTTGGGTAAATACGATCAATGAGATAATCAGAACTAGAATAACTTTGTAATAAACGTCTAATTCTCTCATTCTCGATCTTTTCAGTTTCCAACTCTTGCTTCCATTTAGCACTCTCTTCGATGTAAAAATTGATGGCTTTCTGCTTTGTCATCATCACAGCATTCATCATCGTTAGTGCTTGTTCTCGTTCTGAGTTTGTCTTTTGGAGACCAGTTACTGTTTTGTTCAAGACATCATAAGATTCTTTCACATAATTGAGGTTGAACACTAACTGCTCTTTCTTCTTTTCATACTCAGCAATTATCTCGTCTTTTGCTGCACAACCCTTACATGCTTCCAAACACTTTTCGGAAGGCTTTACAACTTCAACAATCTTCTCAATCTCAATTGTCTTTATCACTTCAATCACTTTTTCTTCTTCAATCACCTTCTCAGCTTCCTTCACTCTCTCAGACTCAATCATCTCCTCAGCAACACTTTCAACATTCTCTTTCTGAACAACATCTTTAGATTTCTTTAGTTATTGTTCTTTAGCAGCTCGTTTCTCCTTCAGTTTCTCCATACGATCTGCAAAATAGAAATGAAAACTTTCAGGAGAAAGATGAGATTTTGCAACATTAATGTGTTTTTCCTCCTCATCATCACTGCTACTATCAACTGGTGACTGATCAAACTGTACAGATTTTTCAGAATCAGCATCTGATAAACCAGAATCTGAAGGTGTTTGATCAAATACAACTTCCTTTTCTGAAATAATAACATTTTGTACACTCTCATCCGAACTTTGTAGACTTTCATCAGCACTTTCTGAACTTTCAACAGAAACAACAGACTCTTCATCCACACTCTTTATAGTCACTCCAATAGACTTCATCCATGTGGTAAACATGTCTGGTTCTCTGACAATCTTAGCAATGAAAGCTTTAAAATTCCCATTCTCATCTGCAAACATATTCCAACTGAAACCTTCAGGTAGCCTCTCATCATCTTGATCGACTATGCATGCTTTGCTATCAGGAGAGATATAATTGTTCCAGTTAAAATCCACCACACACGCTCTTTTTGGATCCTCGATTCTTCTACCATGAGCCGTCTGTGAGTCTTGTGATTGACCAACTTGCTGATAAATGGATTTCCGGTAGTAATCATCTTTTCCAAACGGATTCTGAGCGCCACTAGCTTCTCTGTTCTTGCACTCCCGCTTGAAATGACCTTTCTCCCTGCAACGAAAACAAGTAACTTTAGATTTATCAAAACCTAAAGTAGATACATGAGCATCAAGAAAGTCATTTCTCCCGGTAATCGTTTTGAACTTTTCAGCACGTCTAAGAACACTAGCTAGACACCATTTGATGTCCATCAGTTCCATCTCTTCTGCGTCTATTTGATCGTAATCCTCTTTGGTGAGCATGGGATTTCCGATCCGACCAGCCACTAGACCCCCATAAGATAACAATACGGAACCAAGTAGAGCCATGTGGTCTTTAGCAGTGTCTTCTGAAAAACTTTGACCTTCTGGAAGATTTAGAGCGATGTTGCACTGAATCACATAACCATTTCCTGTCTTTGTGCTTTGAGACTGAAAGCTTTCTGATGAACTCTTTGGATTGACACTCGGATATAATGAGAAACCACTGCTGCTTTTGTTTGAACTTTGATCAATCTTTTCTGTAGAATCCCCAGCACTATACGCAGTCTGGATTTTCGGACTTCTCTCAGCTTCTGGAACCGGAATACTACCTTTGTAATACATCTTCACGTCCTGTTGACCACTCGAACTATTCATCCTCGTGATCTTCTGCTGTTCCAAATCTTGACCCTCAATCTTTTCGATAAACTCACCAATTGATAACCCATCATAAACCCCTGTGTTTTTCAGAATCATCAAATAAGTTCCCCACTCTTTTTGCGGTAACGCATCAGCTAATTTGTCTACCCACTCTTCAGACTCTTTTTTTATACTAAGCATTGACATAGATCGCACAAGGTGACAGTATCTTTCAATCAGCTTCTTTGTGTCTTCACCCGGTAGACTGCTGAACAAATCAAACTCTTTCTTTAACAGTGCCTTCTTGCTTTTAATCATTTTCTCGCTACCCTCAAATTTGACTTTAAGTGCATCCCAGATTGACTTTGCAGTTTTGTCATGCTGTAGCAGAATGAAAATATCTTCTTTGATAGCTTGCTGAAGTAGACTGATCATCATCTTTTCAGCTCTATACATATCACGTTCTTCATTACTAAATTCAGATATCTTTTTGTCAACTTTCAAATCAGTCTGTGGTAATACATATTTCTTCAGAATACACTCCCATGATCTCAGATGATTTGCCTGAACCCAGTTCTCGAATCTGTCTTTCCACCCGTAGTATTCTTCAATACTCATCAATTTCGGGGGCTTTTGAGTGGTTCCTGTCTCATTTTCCAAATTCATGTTCTGAGCAATATAAGCCGGAGTAGTCGGAGTCGCAAAGGCGTTGTAGAAATCGTTATCCATGATTCGGAATCGAAGAATTTCTCAAACAAGCTTTCACACGAACTAGTTCTCCTCGTAACACACCTTTATCACCTTTCGTGAACTTTAATCAACATTTGGGCCGATCACATATGTAGACACATGGGCTGATAATGATGTAGAGACTTGGGCTGATAACACACTAATGATGATTACTTTGAGCCAGCAAAAACTCAGCAACTTGACAACATTTTTAATTGGACCTCTACACAAACAAATAATATGGGCGACACATGCAACCTTGATTGATCTTGTGACTGACAATATTAAGTAGTTCTCATGCAAATCTGAAATTATTTAAAATCAATAAAGTCTGACTTATCACATGTGCTGATGACCAAAAAATTCTTGGGCTGAGATATTGAATACACCAGATTCACGTGAACTTCACTTGGATTTATTTTTAACTAAATGTGATTGGGCCGCACTATATCTCACATATGCTGATAAAATCTTATGCCGACAATCATTAATACCAAAACAATTTCATTGGGCCTTCAATAACAAAATCACATGGGCAGATACAACTGATCATGTGAACTCTGACTATTCCATTAATATCTTTTACATGCATTCACTTATATCAAGACTAGATAACTATGAGCGGAATCAAATTGATCACATGAGCGGAATCAAACTGTTCACATGAGCGGAATCAAATTGTTTTGAGTGTCCCAATGAGCGAAATCAAGCTGACATATAAGCGAAATCATGAAATGTCCGAATGAGCGAAACCTAATCGGAGGTTAATTTGGTCCATTTTTAAGCCGATTTTAGCTATGAAACTTTCTAGGATTTGTCTATGTTCAATTGCGCACAGTCTGTGAAAATTTGAACGAATTTTGACCGTTAAATTTCGTTGAACTGATGAAAGAAGGTGTAAAATATAGAAAAAACAATGAAATTCAGCTATAATCTGTAGAACTCCTCCTCCTGAGCTCTGATACCACTTGTAGGATCGTGTACTGACCCGAACGAGTCGTTCAGAGGAGTTTAACTTCGTTTCAGAGGCGGAAACTAAGAAACAAAGGTAGAAACAGCTTTATCTTCACCTTAAAACACTGATTGTATTGAATAAACGTTGTGTACAATCGATCTTCACACCGGCAGCACTTCAGTATGGAATACAAGGGACTGATATTGATTTCTCTCATAATGACACCTATATATAGGCTTGTTGATTTCACTTATGTGTACATGAACACAAAAGCGAAACCTCTACATGACCAAAAGAGCGAAATCACCTTTACATGACCCTATGAGCGAAAACACCTACTAAAACACATACAATCAATTTTGTCATCTAGTGAGAACATGCAAACTGATTTCATCTTCTTATGATATTCACGTGAGTTGTTGTTGATGATGCAAGCATTTAGTCACTTGGATGATGTCATCATCAAGAATGATGACATCATTCTTGTTCCGAACCGCAACGAACCCAAGACTCGATGTAAGACGAAGACGACAGATGTGTGCACCAACAGACATCAAGAAATACCACCTGAAACATATGTAAAAATAAAGGTAGCAAAGAAATGCTGGCGAGCACATAGGTTTTATAAGAGTATCGGAATCATGGCTCGTTTATATATATTGCAATACCTCGAAAACCTTGTTTTGAAAAGTATATAATATTGCAACATGATTAACCAACTCAAATCAAGATGGTTATAATTTATAAAATCTCGTAGCCATGATTCTTAACTAAAAGACTTTTGTTTTAGTAAACCAATTCGTAAAACATCTCGTTAAAACTCGTTAATAAAACTCGTATGGTTTATATCATTTCGAAAACCTCGTTGTGTGACATCGTTTCAAATCGTTTCCCAAGTGAACTAAATAATGACATGAAATGTAATATGATAAAAGCACTTATATATAAGATGTACCAGCGGCGTATCTACCATGCTTCTATCATGTTACACCCGTCCCATTATCTAATCACTACTCAAAACCAATCGTTTATCCAAATCGTTTATCTTGTTTAAGTCGTCCCAAATCGTTTTAAGTCGTCCCAAAATCGTATTCGTTTTAATTGTGAAACTACTTATGGTCGTCTCGCTAATAACATTCAAACATTCGTGACTAGACTATCTCGTTTCTCGTATTAACAAACCACCAAAGGGTAAGTTAACAATCACAGATTCGGTCATTACCGATATAACCCCCCACACATAACCATGGGTGTAGTCTGATAACGGGATTTGTAAGATCCTATGGTACCATAACCTAATACTGGTCGGCTCGGCCAAAGCTAATGAATGTCATTCGTTATGTAATTACAACCAACGGTTCGTTCACATTATCGAAATCGTTATTAGTTTAATATAAACCATCTTAATCGTTTTTGAAACCATCGTTAAAATATCGAAATCGTTTTGATACATATGAATCACCCCAAAACAATTGAAAACAGTAAAATAGGGGACTATGTACTCACATTGAATGAAAGGGTATCCTTTATCTAAAGAATTTAGCGAAGCTCAGACAAACCAAGGAAATTCAAGTAGTACCTAGTAATCGGATCACTAGTAAATAAATCGACACCTAAATCGGAAGATCGGACAGAATGAGGTCTTGTAAACCAAATGAGTGTTGGAACTCATGTGATATGGTTTAACAAAGCCTACATTCTAAATCGGAACCTAACCTAAGTGCTTTCGACCCGTTACGACCCATTAAGGTAGCTTATGCTACTTTAACGCGTCGTTCGCGTAAAATGCGTTCGAGACGTCTAACTAGTCCTATGACAAGTATTATATGCCTAAACATGTTTTAAATAGGTTGCATAATCAGTTAGGTGACAAATGTTTAGGTTACATATGCTTAAAATCCAATTATGCATGAAAAGGGCATTTTGGTCATTTACCTAAGGCATATAATCTACCTATCATACAACTACTTAAACTAGGTGACCATAAGGTATAACCTCGGAAGGTTATTCCCTATGTAACTATGGTCACTAATCATGCTTGGTCGGATCCTAATGATCGACCAAACGGGTCGAGTTCGGAAGTCTAAGCGGTGGTTTAGACCGCTTGACTTACGACTCTAGACAAGCACTAAACTAAAAGTGACGAGCTAAGCATGTTAAAACATGCTTAACTAATTTAGAAAACAAGTTTTGATATCAAAACAAAGTGTTTTGATACCAAGAGTAGTTTGGTTGCAAAATACGCTTAAATGCGCATTTTAACCAAAACTACGACTCGTCACTACGCCTAGTCAACGTGGTAATCAGTAGGTATAGTCACTAGGGACTATAACCATCGTGATTACGCTCACGTTGCGAAGTTCAAACGAACTTCTCATTGACCGTTGACTGGTCAAAGCTGAAAGTCAAACACTGTTTGACTTTTAAGCTAAGAAAGCAATAAAAGAATGAAAGAGGACTTACAAAGGGTCCAAATAGATTTGATTCTAAGTATTCTCAGGTAGGTAGTGAATAATCACAACCACTTAGAGAAAATCTCAGATCAAATGTGAGGAAAGTGGAATGGGATGGCTTGCTATTTATAGTAGTACATGAAGAACAAGATCATGACACTTGTTTGTGTGGTCTCCAAGCAATAATCATGGCCATACATTTGTTAGGAGCTGATTAGTAACCTTGGTGATCACTTAAACTTGCCCATCACACAAAAGAATTACCATAACAGCCCCTGAAGTTGCAACAGAATGCTGAAAACAAGTTTCTGGTCACTGGCATGCTCACACGGTCCGTGTAAAGGTAGGGGGATACCTTACGCGGCCCGCCTGGCCTTCACAGATCAGCAACAGTTTCAAGTAATTACAGTTTAGATCCCTGCACTTGTTTAAGCCCATTTCAAGCACTTTTGACACCCGTTAAGCCATTTTCAAGGCTCTACAAGGTCATTAAAGTTTAGAGGACTCAAAATATGCTCGGAAAACTCTCGGATGTCGGCTCGTTTGGTCGTACGGTCGCGTCGTTCGTCAAATTACGACGAAACTCAAACGGACGCGAAAACGATCCAAATTAAGCGACGAACGGTATTTTTGCATGCCGATCACTAAAATAAAAATATGTTAGTGTCTACAAAAATTTTGGGTGTCCAGATGTGGTCAGAACGTAAGATATGCGCGAAAATGCAAACTTACGTCGTTTTTGACATTTTTAGTCCCTGTAAGATCAAATAAGCATGTTTTCGCATACCGAACCCCTCAAAACTTATTTCTAAGCTATGTTTAGGTTATTTATGGTATTTTTAGCTTATGATAAAGTTCCGGACTGTTCGATATCATACGAATCGGTATAGTTTCGCAGTTTGACACAAATAGTCCCTACGGTCGAATAGACTTGTTTTCATCACACCAAACCATCGAAAACTTATTTCTAAGTTATGTGAAGGTTATTTAAGGTATGTTAAGCCTATTTCACTATCCTGGAGTGTTTGTAGCGTTAAACTGACTGCGTTTACGCACCAGTTTGCGTATAACTTTCCAGAAAGCGATTTAAAGCTTGAAATCGAATCGAATCAAATTGTAAAATCACCAAACACAAATAATAACACCACAACACATTGTTTTATTAATAATTATCATTGTTTTACATTGTACATCGATTACAGAGCACAGTTGTCACAGCGAAGGCTAGCCCTTCATCTGTCGCGCCCCGCAACCGAGACACATCGCTGGAAAAATGTTGTTCTTTTATGTGTTTTGACTTTAGGACTTGTTAATTCACATTATAAACATCAATGACTAATATTTTGAAGAATTTCTGAATTATAGGTGATGGTAGCAACTTGCGGATGATGATCAAGTATACTAAAGGATCGAACACACAAATGTCAAAGCTTCCGAAATTATAATAGTCCTTTTGGAACGAAACTTATGTGTAATAAGTAGAAGTAGTTTTGTTGGAAATATTAAAAATCCATGTAAAAATTATCGTTTTGTAGATATTTGGTAAAAGATACTTAAAACGTGATATATGTATCAAGTAAATTATCAAATGTTTTTAAAGGTCTTACAATGTTACTAATGAGATCCAGCTATCAAAAGTTGTAAGATAGCCAAGTTAATAATGAGATCGACTTTCAAAATTCTAATAATGGTCACAATGAGATTGACCACTAGAAGTGAGGAATTATGGGAGTGATTATAAGAACACATTGTTATCTCACATCTTATGATATTGATCATAAATCAAAAGTTTATGAATCAATATTATTTGATTAATTGGCATGATCGGTTAGACCACACCGAGTCAATAATGATGTGAAAATTAATGAAGAACTACAAGATTATTCTTGTTAAGTGCATGCAATATTTGCTCTCAAGGGAAGTTAATGATATACCAACTAAAGTATGGTTTAGATCCCTAAATATTTTGGAAATAATAAAGGGAATATGTGTATCCCAACATGATACCGTTTAGTATTTTGAAATCGATGCATCGTCTAAATGGTTATCAAATCCACAACCTGAAGCTTGTGTGATTGTGGCTTAGCTAATGTGATAGCAAGCATATTAATCCAGGTTACTATTGGTTACAAAGCCAATGACCATGAGAGGAGCAAAAGTTCATTTAGGTACATGTAATTTTATATATAGTACCATCAAATCACATCAAGCCAATAAGTTATAGTTCTCCCCATACAGTTGGTTTTTTGTCAGGAACCAATGATGTCTCATCAAAGATTTTGCTTGTGCGACATATATTTGTTTTGGATAAAAATTACCGAAGCAATTAAGTGATCAAATTAGTTAAGTGAGGTAGTGTGCTAAAAATGTGTGTCGAAAATATGCTTACTTAGTTGTTTGTAAAAACAGTTTTCAGGATACGGCTCAGGATATCGAGCTGTATCTACAATCAAACAATGGGAGCTGACAATCGCAGCTGCCTTGTTCTTCTTATTACTTCAAATATCAGGATACAGTGCAGGATATGAAGCGGATCAACTAAGTGTTACAATGCGATTTTGATACAAGTGAAAGTGTATTGTGAGTGTTTGCAGCTAGAGAGAAAGAGAGCTCGAGAGATTGCGTGTCCTTATCTGATCCGATCACTCCTATTTATAGTAAAACAAAACTAACTAACTAGCCTATAAATCCGGGATATATCGAATATTCCCCATGTGAACGTTATAGTCCACGTCTTCCAGCTTCAACATCCATAATTTAACAGATTTGCCCGAGTCTCAAGGAGAAGAAGTCCACTTGAATGTTATAGACTTGTTCCAATAATCTGCACGTGAGTTAATTAGTTACTTTCCAAGATATCGTATCAGGATGTTACCAATATCCTGATCCGGTATCCTGGCCATAACAAAAGAAACATAGTCAGAATATTAGTCAGGATATATGAGCAGAAAACCACCCATAACAATTGTCCCCAAAATATATCTGTTGGTATACCAATTCCAACGGGTATATTTTAAAACTTATCTCTAAAATAGAGGTTATTAAGTTGAAGCGACGATTGATGTGACTTTGTGCAATTTCCAACGCGATTTTTACTCATCACCCCCTATACTTAGCCTATATTTAGCCGGAGTATTCCTCATTATCATCATCTTACTTCAAGCAACTTTTCAGGTATCCTTTTCTCTTTCTCTTCTCTATTTTTCTTTGCTTAAATTTTTTGTTTCCTAGTTGAAACCTTTCATGGCCTCACGAACAAGATCATGTTCAAACGAGCCAGCCCCAACCCTCGAAAGTCAAAACCTTCTCTGAGAACTTGAAAAGGAGATTTGCTCCTTCAATAACGCTGACATTGCTGCCTTGAAAGATTCTGGTGCCTTTCCTGCCAGAGTGATCATTCGTCCTTTTGATCGGGAAGTCCGATCAGACGCGGTATCAAACGAGTGGGTGTGTTTCTTAGCCTATCCTTTCTCCTTGGGACTCCGGTATCCTTTTCCACCCTTCATTTCCCGCTTTTTCGAACTTACTAGCCTCATTTTTGCTCAGACCATGCCAATGGTGTGGCGAGTTTTAATGGTGTTAAACCAAATTAAATCTCGTCATTTCCCTGATCTGTGTGTCGAAGATCTCCCCATAGCATATCGACTGAGATCCCATGGTAACAACCGCTTTCTTCTATTCTCCACCTCTAAGAACCCCCTAATCCTCAAGGCCACTAAGAATGAAGATCAGTGGCAACGAAAGTTCTTTTTCGTAAAAAGAGATTCTATCGACAAGGGTTTTGACCTGCCAGTTCGATGGTTGACTTTGGGTAGGATTTAGGGTTTTAGGAATATCCCCAAATATATCTTAAAACTATATCCTTGACTGACATCTTCATTTCTTGTGCAGCAAATTTCAGAGATCTAGCCCCTCCAAGCGCAGAATCGGAGCCCAGGATCAAAGAGATCTATCGACTTCCTGCCAGTGAAAGAACCTTCTCCCTGTCTCTCATGAGCTCAAGTCAAAAATCAAGTTCATAAATGTCTGGTAAGTATATGATTAGACTAATTACAGGATATGAGTGTTAAGAGTTAAATATTTTTCCCTTTTTTATAGTGCCGGTCATCAATCTTGAAGGCTTCCAGCTTGATGAGTTGGACAGTTACTCTAGCCTTGCACCTGTTAAGCAAGAAACCAATCCTAAGCCAGCTGTCACGCCAAAGCCTACCGGTTCGAAAACTGCTACTGCACCCAAGGCTCCCCTAGCATCCAGGACTCGAGCCTCCAGCTCCCGTAAGAGGAAGGAAGCAGACTACCCTGCTACCCCCACGTGTTCCCATTCGAGAACTATGGGTTTACAGAGTCCAGCAAATTCATGACCGGCTTCCTTAACCAGGTTCGTATCCTTGACCTACATCCTGCACCATATGCTGGTTATAAATGTCAATAAAGGCTAATACATGTTTCCTTGTTTTGCAGGGACTTGAACGCCTAGTGTTCCTCTATGAAGACGCATGTGGTTTAAACACGATGCTAGAGAGTAAGCTGAAAAAGGCTGAAGCCACCATTGCGGATCAAGCAGCAATTGCCAGCGCCAAATCAGAGCACTATGAAGCCAAGTATAAGGCAATTATCCAAGACCACCAGTCTGCCATCCAGAAGATCACCCATGAGGCCCAAGTCAAGTCCGATGCTGCCCACGTTCAACACGAGCAGGATATGGCTTCATATCGGGAAAGCCTCAAGAATTCTGTTGTCATCTCCCTCCTCCAGGCTAGACTGAAAATGACCTATGAGGCTATGGCTCTGGGCTTCGAATGTCCTTCATGGAACATCAAGGCTTGGGAGGTGAAGCTGAAAGATCTTGGTGGTAATCCCGTGGAGCCTCCTGTGAAGTCTGCTGCAGAGGAGTCTGCTGTGGTGGTCGAGAAAGTGGATGATGCCGGTGCTTCGAAGGATGCTGGTGGCGATGCTGGGATGAATGCTGAAGAGGATGCTGGGAAGGATGCTGGAGAGGATGTTGCTGATGAAGTCATGGAAGAGGGTGCTGCCCCTTGAATGCAGAGAAATGGGCTATGATGGATGTTGATGCTGAGACCGGAGCCCCTTTTTTTTATTTGATGGTTGTATTTGTTGGAACAATTTCTATTTCCTGTCTTTCAAACAATTTACATTTCCTGCACTAAGACAATATGATGGCCAAAGGTGGATGGGTCCTGGGTTTCAGGATGAAGCCCTTGGTCATCAATCAGTATCGTTTATTTTGAACAATATAACGGTTGGAGGTGGATGGGTCTCGGTTTGAGATGAAACCTTCAACCGTTACGTAAATATGGTTAGAAACCAGTTGTGCTTTTGGTGGATGGATCTCAGTTTGAGATGAAACCAGGAGCACAACTTTTGCTATGTTAATAAGATAACCTTCTTTTGACTTATCCATCGTTGTTTTTCAATTTTTGTTATGCATTGCTTAGTTTGAATTTCAATGTTCCAAACTTAGTGCAATATTTCAAATATTGTGAAAATATCTTGATGCAAATATTCTATTAAGACTTTCGTCAAATAGAGTTTTTCAAATGATTCAGATAAAGTTTCCAAAGAAAAAGGATAATTCACTTTTATTTTATAAAGCTTGTTTTGATATAGATGTTTGAGATGAATACAATTTTAATTTTCAATTCAAGTATAAAGTCCCAAACATTCCAACCAAATATCCTGAAACATATTCTAAGAATATATTTTGAAAGTATATCCTGAGAACATATCCCAATCAAGCGTTATAATCAAGCTTTTGTCAAACATAATTTCTAAAACTTAAATGATTTAAATACGGTCTTTAAAGGAAAGATCATACTAGAGGTAGAGTACAACCCTATTCTCAAACTTCAATCCCTTTGTAATCTTTCCAACGAAGATGTCCCCAGTCTGGGACACTTAGTGTACTAAGTCCATGCTTAATCCTTTGAGCTTTGCACAATTGCCTAGTAGGAATGTCCCCTGTGCATTATGTCTTCGAACACTTAGAAAATTTCTGGACATCAATTGCAACCGTTTGAATAATTTTTTGTATTACAGGGGATAAACCCTAAAATATACTGGAGGTAAATCCTTAGCGTTCTGGGGATAAACCCATAAGTATGCTGGGAAAAATCCCAAGTTTTCATGAGCTACAGGCGGGAGTGTATAAACTCCAAGACTTAGAAAGGTGAAAACCTTTAAACCTTAGAGAGTATGAAAATACCCTTTCGCGAGAGAGGGTGATCAATCCTCATATACCTTGAGGATCCAGGATATAGCCAACAGTAACGAAATTGTCAGCCACTTTTACATGAACTGGTCCCGCCACCTTGAACTATCCCTGGATAACTTGCGTTCCAGGCGGGGTGTATAAACCCAATTCGTGAGAAAGGTGAATACCTTTAAACCTGTGAAGGGATCAGGATCCCTTAAACGTGAGAGAGGGGGCCAATCCTCTAATCTTTTGAAGTATCCTGAGTGTGTATCCTGGAGCTATATCCCGAAGCATATACTGCAAAACAACTGTAAACTAAGGTGGGTGTTAGTCTGGCTAACACCCTTCCGATGCTTAAGTCAGTACTGGGTTCCAACAAAATAAAATAGAATAATATTTAAAAAAGATAGAATTCATACCATCCTGAGTTAGAAATTAAATTCTAAACTCACTTGAAATAGAGCTTTAGGTGTATAGCATTCCAGGATCTTGGTAGCATATCCCCTTCCATATTCTTGAGTCGGTATGCTCCTTTCCCAGATTCTGATTCAACCTCATATGGTCCTTCCCACTTAGGAGCTAACTTTCCATCAGCAGGATTAGTAGTATTCTGAAAAGCCTTTCTTAATACCCAATCTCCAACCTGAAACCTTCTAGTCCTTATATTCTTGTTATATGTTCTGGATATCCTCTGTTGATATGCTGCCATCCTTAGCTTTGCTGCATCTCTTGTCTCATCAATAGTATCCAATTCTTGGCATAGGGCTTCAGGATTCTGCTCAGGATCCCGGAGGTTGGATCTCGCTGTAGGTATCTGTTATGGGTGAAATTCTGAGCTCATATCCTGGATAATATCTTGAATTATATCTTGCTTGTATGATATATGTTCATGTCCGGGATGCTGATTCAGGATATTGGTAACATCCTGAATGGTATCCTGAGGATTACTAACGGATTATGTGCAGGAGTACGAGTCCAAGCTGGTAACGTTCATGAGGACCCTTTCCCCGGAAGACTCGGTCTAAGTCGTTCAAAGGAAGAAGTTGAAGCCGCTTTACTCGGTCCATAACGTTAACTATGGAATATTCGGAAGCATCCCCCATTTATAGGAATTTTTGTTTATGTTTCTTAGCTATAAATAATTGGATAAATCAGATCGAATAGGACACAACAACACTCACTGCTCTCTCACACCTTACTCTCTCGCAACTTTCACTTTCACGAAAAGCATTGTAACACTTAGCGATCTGATCAATATCCTGCACTGTATCCTGACGTTTAAAGCAATAAGAAGAACAAGGCAGCTGCGATTGTCAGCTCCCGAGGTTTTGTGCCGGTGATCTAGATTGATCAAGGGCTTTCCTCGTATATCTCGTGTCACCCCCTTTACTTTTTGCTCATAGTTTGATCGCAGATACAGCTCAATATCCTGAGCCGTATCCTGAAAACTGCTTTTACAAACAACTTAATCAGCATATTTTCAACACACTTTCTTAGCACACTACCTCACTTAACTAATTTGATCACTTAATTGCTTCGGTAATTTTTGACCAAAACAATTTGGCGCCCACCGTGGGGCAAGTGGTGCTATCTTTACTAAAAACTTTCGCGAAATCGTTACTTGGTTTTCTATTCTCAAAACTTTTTGCCACACTATTTAAAATGGCCTCGAGATCAAACATGAGCTCCTCCACCGTGTCTGCTACAACTTCTGCTACTACTGGTTCGGTGCTTCCACCACTTCCTCCAAGGATGCAAGCTTCTTCACAACCTCAGGATATTATCCCTACTTAGAGCACTCAGGGATCTGGTCCTGTTTTGGCTTCTAATGATGAAATTCTAACCTTATTTGGCAGTGTACAGGAACAGATGAGGCAACAATAGGAAACAAACCAAATGCTGATGAGAGAAATACAACTCTTGAAATCCAGCTCAAGCAGGCCCGCTGAGGATATTGTCACTCCCTTACAACCCAGAACTTTGAACTTCAGTTCGGCCGTATATACTGAGGATAACAGGGGAAATATTGTGCCTAGCCATTCTCATAATCATACTCCTGAAATACCCTCCTCAGTCAGGATATCAACTGTGAGGAGCTGATATGGCCTAAACCTCAGACCGGTAACGTGTCAAATAATAATAATACCCTTGCTACTAACAATAGTGGATCTTTGCAGGATGCAGGTATGACGTCAGCATTTACTAGGGAGCTCCAGAAATTGAAGGACATGATATCCAGTGTACCTGGGGTGGTCCAGCCAATTCCGTAAGTGTTCCAAGACAGCCACAGGATATCTCGGTTTGCATATCCTATTTGTGATGCTGAAATCCCAAAAATAATTCAAACCCCCAACATGAAGCTCTATGACGGAACTACGGATCCTGAAGAGCATATTGCCCAGTATAGGGAAAGAATGGAGATTAACCCTATCCCTCCGGAGCTCAAGGAAGCATGCCTATGCAAGGGTTTTGGTTCTACCTTAACAGGATCGGCCTTGAAATGGCTCTTAAATGTTCCTCCTCATTCGATTACATCATTTGCTCACCTAGTGAATTTATTTAATAGTCAATTTTCTTGTAGTCGAAGTTTTGAAAAACTAACAAGTGATCTCTACAGGATAACTCAAGGACCTCAGGAATCCTTAAGAGATTATGTGAACAAGTTTAGCCGAGAATCCTTAGATATTCCACATCTTGATGTTGCAACAGCTGTGCAGGCTTTCAAGATGGGGCTGCAAAAAGATTCTCAATTTTACCAAGTGTTTTGGTCAAAAACAAGCAATGACAATGTAACCAAACTTTCTGTTGTGAGGTATGATGCTTGAATTGATGAACAACAATAAGGATCACTATGAAGTGTAATGAACAAGTGACACGAAGATTTATACGAGGAAAAAGCCCTTGATCAATGAATGATCTCCGGCATAAAAAACCTCGGGTGATGGAAACTACCAATCACCAACTCAAATTAAACATAAAACGTATTACAACTTCAGATGATAGCGAGCTAAGTACAAGGATCACTATAGTGTATTGTGTAGAAAATGTGTGTAATCGCCAAATGTGTTAGCGAGAGCTGATGAGAGCGGTTGTATGAGTGTGTGTGTAGCCAAAAATAGCCAAGTGTTTCTAACTAGCTCGCTACCCCCTTTAAAAATAGAAAATATCTACTCTAACTAACATTCCGCAAATGGTGCAAGTCCTCCACGACTCCATAACGTCCATTTCTGGCCAAGCACGTGCGGAATAGACTTAGAATATTCTCCAGGAATATAGCCAAGACCAAGTCCAAGTTGATACTCCTGCAAAACAATTACGAATTCAAAGTAGACAATCGTTAGTACAAGGATCCTTATAGTGATCCATGATCCTGATCCTGCAACACTTCTGAGGATCACTACTTCAGACAGAATTGAGGATCACTAAACCCAACAGTAAATAAGGATCACTGATCATTTAGAAATCCACCCCTAACAATTGCCCCCAAAATATAAGGAGTAATTATGTAAATAAATGAGTTATATTTTGTTCTTATCCGTAACGAATTAATCAGATAACTAGCCGTTGGAGTCGGACTAGCCGTTACGATCATGACGTCAGTGAGATGACTATCCTGCAGAATCATCATTATAAATAAGAGTTAGAGATAGGGATCATTTCACATTTAAGTTCAAGAGAACTCCCTTTAAATTCTCATCCGACGATCAAGCAGGTAACTCTTTTCCTTTTCTTCTTTTACGTTTTCTTCCTCTGTTCATCTTTCTTCACCTTCTTCAAATCAAGATGATGCTGAGATCCTCACCAGCCAAGGATCATAAGAAGGAAAGTCCTCTCAAGAGCCAGGGGATCATTAAGGATTCAATGAAAGAAAGATGCTGCTTCACTGATCCGCAAATAGACAAAATTCGCCACTGTTTTCCGGCGAATACCGTTTTCAAACCATTTGACCCCACTGTTTTAAGCGATTATGTCTCTGAAACTTGGGTAGCTTTCCCAGTCACACCTTTCACAATAGGATATTCGTATCCCTTTCCTGAATTCACCCAATCCTTTTTCTCCCTCACCGGCATCTCCTATTTTCAAGCTATGCCAATGATCTGGAGGGTCTTGTATACCCTTGAAAGGATCATTGAGCAAGAGGGAATTGACTTGGGAATGTCAGAATTAGCCGAAATGTATGACCTTACCACATTTGGATCCCACCGATATCTATTCAAGCGTAAAACCGGAGAAGAACATCCCATCTTTAAAGCTACTAAAAATGATACCAACTGGAAACGGCGGTTCTTCTTCGTCAGAAGGGATTCTATCCCGGATGGAAAGGATCTGCCAAGGAAATGGAGCACCCATGGTAGGATAGGAGGATCCTTAGAAGGATCACTAAGTAAGCTCATTTCTGATAATGATTACTAATATGCTTTTGTTTCTTTTGTACAGCTATCACATTCTCGCATATTATTCCTTCAGCTGCCACTAAGGGGAGACTTGCTGCTTTTAGAAAACTTGATCCTGCCAAGAGATCATTCAAAACAAACACCCAGGATTCTCAAGAGGTATCCTCAGGCTCTGTCACCATGTCAAGTAAGTATCCTGTTCTTTTTATATTCAAATGTTTAAATAAATAGTTATATATGAATAGAATAAGGACACTTATCTGTTTTGGGTGTGTAGGCGCTGGAAAATCATCAAGATCTGCTTCCAAATTTAGTGTCACTGAGCTTGACACCGTCCGATCCTCCAAGAAGAAGCTTCCTGCCAGCCCAACTGCTTCGATCCCCAAGGCACCCGTTAAAGGAATGGGTGGCAAGAAAAGAAAAGCCTCTGAAGCTGAGGATCTGCAAGGTCTGCCCCTGATCCACCACCAGTTCCTTGAATACTTCAACGATGTAAGGATCCTTGTCCCTGCTTTAGGTATCCAGCTTATTTGAGGATCACCTGTTCTTGAACTGTTCTTTATCTTCTTTGCAGAAATTTGCTGAGATTGAAGACTACGTTGGGCATGTCGAGGAGCAGGACAAGAAGATTGCTGACCTCCAACAACTCGCATTGCTCAAGGATCTTAAGATTGCTGACCTCCAAAAGGACCTCCAAAATGCCAAAGCTGAAACGGCCAAGGTTCTGATCAATGTTGATTACGAGAAGCATGAGATCACCCAGGATGCTAAAGTCTCTGCTGCCATAGCGATGTACAGGACCAAATTGCAGATGGCCTTGGAAGCTCGGGATCCTGACTTCGACATGAGCAACTGGGACATGGAAGGCTGGAAGGCAAGGCTGGCTGAGCTGGATGACGAGGAGGAGGCTGATGAGGTTCTGGAAATTGAGGCTAGTGGTAGTGGCAAGGATCATGCAAGGGATACTGGAGCTGGAGGGGATGATGATGCAGCGAAGGTGTAGGCTGCTTGAATGGGCGATGAAGGACATTTCTAGACGTAGCCAGAGCCCATTTTTTAGTTTGGTTATGGTTTTTTTGTTTTGATGATGTTTTGATAAACAATGGTTGGTCTGTACTTGAACAATAGTAATTACGATTGAGGATCATGGATGATCCTTTGAACAATAGGTAGGATTACAAATGGTGGAGGGATCCTCTGTTTAGGGGATGAAGCCATTGTGATCCTGTCGTCTTTAATTTCCTGCACTTGTTAGACCTATGAACAATGGACACCCTTTGCCAACCCATGTGGACGGGCCACATTTTGCTGGTAGAAACGTGGGTTGGCAATTTTGACAACCTAAAAAAGGGTTTAAGCTTTTGTGAATAAAATGACTTTAACTTTTTGGCTATATCCTGTGTTGATATCCTTATTGTTATTTTATTTTTCAATCTATTGTGATGTTCATGTTGTTTATACTTATCAAGTAAGGAAAAAATTAAAAGATATCCATTAAGAGTTAAGGATACGATCAAGGATATAAAAAATAGTTTAAGGATCATAAGTTCAGTTGTCAAAGGATAAGTGTCACTTAAATACATAATGAATAGAATCAAAACAGTTAAGGATCATACCTGAGAATCCAAGTTAGGATTCTATCCTTTAACACTTAAAATTAGGATAACCCAAGATACAAACCTTAATTGAAAGTAAGGATCAAGAATCCTTGGTCATTTATCTTCACAAACCTGAAATAAGATATTACTTGGGACTGAGCCAATATAAGATGAATGTTAGTAACTGGGGACAAGCCCAACAATTCTGGGGACAAGCCTAATATACTGGGGACAAGCCCAAAGGATAACTGGGGACAAGCCCAAAGGATAACTGGGGAGAAGCCCATAGGATAACTGGGGACAAGCCCAAAGGATAACTGGGGACAAGCCCAAAGGATAACTGGGGACAAGCCCAAAGGATCGTATGTAAACTGGAGTATGGCCCTCACTGGCGACTATCCAAACTTAGTGACATGAAAATGCCAAAACCTTAGCTAACGTGAAAACGTTAGAAACCTTAGGAACGGATGTATGGTACGTCTACCATTATACGTAGGATCCTAGGTATAGCCAGTACAATGGAATTATCAGCCCCTAAAACGAGTACTGGTCCCACTGCCTTGAACTATATCAGGATCATCGTGCGCTACTGGCGGAACTGGGGTCAAGCCCAAATAACTGGGGTCAAACCCAAGTAACTGGTTGCTTTTGTGGATAACCATCCTTTTGCTAAGAGTACCTGAACCTTCAAAACTCAGAATCACGTGAAAGGGGGATAAAGGATGCAGGATCCTTATCCTTATGTGAGAAAGTAAGGAAATGAAATAGCTTGAGATTAGAATGTTACCAAAATGAGGATCATCTGTGCTCTAAGGATCCTTCAAGGATACTTATCATGTGAGGATCATAGGTCCTTATCATATGAAGTATTTCTTCAAATGGACAGCATTCCAGGCCCTGGGTATCAAATCACCTTCCATTGTTAGCAATCGATATGCCCCCTTTCCTGCCTCAGCTTCAATCAAGTAAGGGCCTTCCCATTTTGGTGCCAACTTTCCATCAGCAGGATTGGTGGTATTTTGAAATGCTTTCCTCAACACCATATCACCAATTTGGAACTTCCTGATCCTGACATTTTTGTTGTAAGCACCAGCCATCCTTTGCTGATAACTGGCCATCCTTATCCTTGCCAAATCCCTGATTTCTTCTATAGTATCCAGGTCTTGAACCAAGTTCTCATCATTTTCCTCAGGATCACGAATACTTGTTCTAGCAGTTGGAACCACCATTTCTGTAGGGATCACTGATTCTGCCCCAAATACCAAAGAGAATGGAGTTTGGCCTGTAGCATTCTTAGGAGTTGTCCTATCAGCCCAAAGCACATAAGGTAGTTCTTCTGACCATTTCCCTTTCTTGGATCCAAGCTTCTTCTTCAAATTGTTGATGATGATCTTATTGGATGATTCTGCCTGACCATTAGCTTGTGGGTGGACTGGTGTTGATGTTATCATCTTAATCCCCCAGCTGTCACA
The DNA here is from genome assembly GCA_030545235.1 of Helianthus tuberosus. Lineage (NCBI taxonomy): Eukaryota > Viridiplantae > Streptophyta > Magnoliopsida > Asterales > Asteraceae > Helianthus > Helianthus tuberosus. The sequence continues at coordinate 19,534,999 of CM060368.1, read as the reverse complement.
AAAGTTAGTAGTTCTGCCCCCAATAAATTGGGAACCATTATCACATATAATTTCAGAGGGAATACCAAACCTAGTTATAATATTTCTTTTAATGAAGGATATAACTTCCTTTTCTCTGACTTGGGCAAAAGCTTCAGCCTCTATCCACTTGGAGAAGTAATCAGTCATAGCAAGCATGAACACTTTTCCACCAGGTGCCTTAGGGAGCTTACCAACTATATCCATACCCCATCTCATAAATGGCCAAGAGGAGGATATAGGATGCAAAAATTCAGCTGGTTGATGAAGGATATTGCTGTGTCTCTGACAAGGATCACATTTCTTAGCATACTCCACAGCATCTCTCTTCATAGTTGGCCAATAGTATCCTGTCCTCAGGATCCTTGAGAATAATGCCCTGCCCCCAGTGTGGTTTCCACAATCTCCTTCATGGAAGTCTTTTAAAACTTCTTGGATTTCAGGATCCTCAATGCATCTTAAATATGGTCCTGCAAGAGATCGTTTATACAACATATTATTTAAAATTGTGAATTGAGATACCTTAATTTTGAAAGCCCTAGGGTTTTCTCCTGTAGGAATCTCTCCATGTTGTAAGTATATCATGATTGGGAGTATCCATGATCCTGAATGAGATTGGGTATCATCACTAGGGATGATTGCAGAATCTTCTCCTATCTCCATAGCTACATGATCCTTGATAGTAGGGGTCAGGATATGAATAATAGGGATCTTGATATCCTCAGGAATCTTCAAAGATGATCCTAGATTGGCTAATGCATCAGCTTCTGCATTCTCTTCCCTTGGTACCTGTGTCAAACTAAAGGATACAAAAGAGAGTGCCAATTCTTTGACTATCTCCAAATATTTGATTAGCTTTTCACCTTTAACAGCATAGGATCCATTAAAGTGGTTAGTGATCAATAAAGAATCTACATGTACCTCAAGATACCTGATCCTCATATGCTTTGCAATTTGCAAACCAACTATCAAGGCTTCATATTCAGCCTCATTGTTGGTAGTTTGAAACTCACAAGCTATGGAGTGGGGTATTATGTCCCCCTGTGGCGATTTTAGTAGTATTCCAAGCCCTGTTCCATTTACATTGGAGGATCCATCAGTGAACAGTATCCAAGGATCCTTGGTTTCTTCAAGCTGTTGGACTTCTAGTTCAGCCTCCTTTTGCAAATCACTACTAAAATCTGCCACAAAGTCAGCTAAGGCTTGGGATTTGATGGCAGTCCTTGGTTCATATCTTATATCATATGCACTCAACTTCACTGCCCACTTAGCCATCCTTCCTGACATTTCAGGTTTCCTGAGAACATTCTTAATTGGGAAATTAGTTTTAACAATAATGGCATGAGTCTCAAAATAATGTCTTAATTTAGTAGATGCCATAATTAATGCAAGGATAAGTTTTTCTAAATGTGAATACCTGGATTCAGCATCAAGTAAGCTCTTACTTACATAATAAACAGGATGTTGTGTACCTTGGTGATCCTTAACAAGGACCGCACTTACTGCTTTTGAGGATACCGCCAAGTATAAGGATAACACATCTCCCTTTTTTGGTTTCATCAAGGCTGGGGCTGATGATAGGTAATCCTTAAGAGCTTTAAGGGCACTTTCATGCTTCTCAGTCCATTCAAATTTCTTGTTCTTCCTCAGGATGTCATAGAACTCCTTGCATTTTTCTGAGGATTTGGATATGAATCTGTTCAAGGCTGCGATCCTGCCAGTCAACCTTTGCACATCCTTAGCATTGGCAGGAGATTTGATATTCACAATAGCCTTAATTTGCTCTGGACTTGCTTCAATGCCCCTCTTTGTCACCACATATCCTAAGAATTTACCTGCTCGAAGTAGCTTATCTACCTCTTCCTGGATAATAGCATTTCTTTCAGGTGCAAACTTCCTCCTCTTTTGATGTATAGGCTTGAATGACCTGTCAATGCCAAGTTTATGGGTAATTATATCCTTAGATATACCTGTCATGTCCTCATGTTTCCAGGCGAAGGTGGATTTCCTTCTCTTAAGGAAGGATACTAGCTCCTGTTCGATATCGCTAAGGATCCCTGATCCTATGAAGATCTTGGATTCAGGATCATCAGGATCCATGAGGATTTCTTTCAAATCCTGTTCTCTTGCCTCCAAGACATCTCTTGAAGGATACTTTAATTGCTATTGCTCCCTTGGTCTTGAGGCTGGCTTCATTGATGAGGTATAGCAATTTTTAGCCTCCTGTTGATCACTCTCAATTTTCACCACTCCCCAAGGACTTGGAAGTTTTACACATTGATGATAGGTGGATGGGACTGCCTTCATATCATGTATCCATGGCCTGCCAAGGATAACATTACAACATGATAAGCAATCTATAACACAAAACTTTTGATAAGAGTGCAATCCTTCAATATAGATTGGGAGTTTGATGTCCCCCAATGTATTCTTAGTTTCTCCACTGAATCCCACAAGCACTGAGGATCTTGGGATAATATCAGACTCCGGGATATTCATCTTCTTGAGGACATCAAGCTGGATGATGTTCACAGAGCTTCCTCCATCTATAAGGATCCTGCGAACAAAGTGGTTAGAAATAAACAATGTAATTACAAGACCATCATGACGAGGATCCTGGATGTCAACACGATCATCCTCATCAAAAGTAATGACTTTATCCTGGGTGACAACGGAGGTCCGGACGGGTCTGTCTCCATTATCCATCTTGGTTTCCTTAGCGTGTCTTTTTGCCGCTGAGAAGGATGTACCACAGATGTCTGATCCACCGGATATGAAATTTATGACTTGTGCATCTGCTGGAGGAGCAGGAGCCCTTTCCGGGATCCTTTCAGGATCCTGGGTCCTTGACTTCTTTCGTCCCAAGAGTTCCTTTAAATGCCCCTTGCTCAACAAGTAACCAATTTCCTTTCTAAGTGCAATACACTCTTCAGTGAGATGCCCAAAATCCTCATGATATGCACACACTTGGATTTATCCTTTGTAGCAGCTGGTTTATCACTTTTCCTTGGCCACCTAGCTTTCTCACCTAGATTCTGCATTGCAAGGATTAGTTCATTGTTATCAACAGAAAAACAATATTCAGAAATAGGAGGATAATCCTCATCATCCTCTTCTTGTTCCACCGCGTGCACATTCTGGTTATCAGATCTGTTGCAGGACTTGGATTTGTTGTTCCTGAAGTAGGATCCTTGTTTATCCTGTTTTGAGGATCCTGTCAATCTGTCCTGGATCCTTTTGTCATCCTCTAGGCGGATGAACCTAAGGGCCCTAGTTCTTACTTCATCAAGATTCCTGCAAGGTGTCATAACAAGATCATCATAGAATAATGAATCCCTAAGCAATCCCATTTTAAAGGCTTCTACAGCCGTAGCAATATCCAAATTGGTTATATCTAAGGATTCTTTACTAAACTTAGTGATATAATCTCTAAGTGATTCATTTTGACCTTGTGTTACCCTATATAAATCACTAGTTAATCGTTCAAACTTTCTACTACAAGAGAATTGACTATTGAACAAGTTAACTAAATTAGCAAATGAAGTAATAGAGTAAGGGGGAAGACTTAGCAGCCATTTAAGAGCAGATCCTGTAAGTGTGGATCCAAATCCCTTGCATAGACATGCTTATTTCAACCTTTCAGGAATTGGGTTGATCTCCATCCTCTCCCTGTACTGAGCTACATGCTCTTCTGGATCCGTTGAACCATCATATAGCTTCATTGATGGTATCTGGAATCTTTTAGGTATCTCAGCATCACATAAAGGTGGTGCAAAACGAGATATCCTATGGCTACCATCCGCAATCTCAGGAATGGGTTTAACCACTCCTGGTACACTGGATATCATATCCTTAAGCTTCTGTAGCTCCCTAGCCATGGCCTGATTGATACCTGTATCCTGCATAAAGCCATGGTTAGTGTTATATAAGTTATTAAAAGTGTTACCTCCCACAGGATTCGAGTTTGGAATTGCGGATGTGAATCCATTTTGTCGAGACTCTGGCATGATTGAAGGACCAGAGGAGGCAATGGCCTGCATTGGTATGAAGTCTCCTTGATGAACGTCCGAGTTCCGAGGCTGCATGCTTCTCAAGGATCCTTGATTTTCAAGGAGGTTGGATCCTTGTAATTGAGATGATCCGTGAACCTGAAAGGATCCTGGGACCAGGGAGGATCCTGGGACCAAAGAGGATCCTGGGACCTGGGAGGATCCTTGGATCTGGGAGGATCCTTGTACTTGGGAGGATCCTTGGACCTGGGAGGATCCTTGTACTTGGGAGGATCCTTGGACCTGGGAGGATCCTTGGACTGCATGCATTCCCACATATCCTCCTGACGTGAAGTATCCCTGATGCTGAGAGGAGAATCCTGATGGTTGAGAAGAGGATTCCTGAGGCTGGAAGTAAGAGCCAAATGCCTGACTCATTGTTGTTGTTCCATAACGTCTTCCTGGTAGTTCACCCAAGTATTGCACGTCCAGAACTGCTGAGTGTTGGGAAGTTATGACCGGAGTGTCGAAGTTCAGTGACCTTGGCATCAGAGGGGAGTGATCCTCCACTGATTTCTTCTGTTTCTTGATTTCATCGATCTCCCGGAGGATCCTTTCATTGGTTTTATCCTGCTCTTGTGCATGATCCCTCATCTGCAAAATCAGGGCATAAAGATCATTAGTAGTAGGATTAGTTGAAACAGAAGAAGTAGGTGGTTTTTGGAAAATAGGAGTTGGTTTCTTCGCGGCATTCTCAGCATTCTTCTAGGATCCAGAAGGTGGTGGAGGCAAAGGAGGGACGCCTTGTGAAGAACTGAATGAGGGCATCAAACTTGAAGTATTCTTCACTGAGGAAGCCATCTGTTTGGTTGTAGCGAACCGAAATGATCACGAAAATACGAATCTTTCTAGGAATGAAGCACCAATTGCCCCACGGTGGGCGCCAAACTGTTTTGGTCAAAAATCAAGCAATGACAATGTAACCAAACTTTCTGTTGTGAGGTATGATGCTTGAATTGATGAACAACAATAAGGATCACTATGAAGTGTAATGAACAAGTGACACGAAGATTTATACGAGGAAAAAAGCCCTTGATCAATTAATGATCTCCGGCATAAAAAACCTCGGGTGATGGAAACTACCAATCACCAACTCAAATTAAACATAAAACGTATTACAACTTCGGATGATAGCGAGCTAAGTACAAGGATCACTATAGTGTATTGTGTAGAAAATGTGTGTAATCGCCAAATGTGTTAGCGAGAGCTGATGAGAGCGGTTGTATGAGTGTGTGTGTAGCCAAAAATAGCCAAGTGTTTCTAACTAGCTCGCTACCCCCTTTAAAAATAGAAAATATCTACTCTAACTAACATTCCGCAAATGGTGCAAGTCCTCCACGACTCCATAACGTCCATTTCTGGCCAAGCACGTGCGGAATAGACTTAGAATATTCTCCAGGAATATAGCCAAGACCAAGTCCAAGTTGATACTCCTGCAAAACAATTACGAATTCAAAGTAGACAATCGTTAGTACAAGGATCCTTATAGTGATCCATGATCCTGATCCTGCAACACTTCTGAGGATCACTACTTCAGACAGAATTGAGGATCACTAAACCCAACAGTAAATAAGGATCACTGATCATTTAGAAATCCACCCCTAACACCAAGATCTTGTAATGGACCCATGCAGGAACTTGGATGAAGCTCGAAACAGGGCCCTAAGATATATTCGACTGGAGGATGACAAAAAGATGCAAGAGAGGATGAACTCGTCCACCACTTATGAGTCAACTAATAGGAAGTCAGAATCCTCGTTTAAACCATATCGCTCTAAGCCGTATGGCAGAAATGACAACAAGAAAGTGAATGCTGTTGAAGACGAGGATCCTGAAGAGTATCCTGAACTATCTGAATATTGCCTTTCTGTTAACATACCTGAATTAATGTATGCTATGCTGGGTTTAGGAGACAAAGCCAGGTGGCCTCGAAAGAATCAACAAAAAACTGATTGGAAGGATAAGTCCAAATGGTGTGCCTTCCATGAAGATTTCGGACATGTAACTGAGGATTGCATTGCCCTAAGAAAAGAAATAAGTTATCTTCTAAGCAAGGGATATCTGAAGGATCTCCTAGGAAGAAAGAAGAATAAGGGTTAGGATACTGAGAAGGATCCCGAACGAGCAGCGTCACCTCCTGCGGATGCCAAAATAATCAACTTTATTTCGGGAGGATCTGACATTTGTGGGACTTCGTATTCTGCGGCCAAGAGACATGCAAAGGAAGCTAAGGCCGAAAGGGGAGATAAACCGGCCAGGATGACTACCCTCACAACTGATAAAGTGATCACATTCGACAGTGATGACAGGGATACTGTCCAGGATCCTCACCTTGATGCTCTGGTAATAACATTATATGTGGCTAACCATTTTGTACGCAGGATATTGGTGGATAATGGCAGCTCCGTCAACATAATCCAACTAGAAACTTTGAAAAGAATGAATGTATCTCCACTGGATATCACTTCGAAATCCACCGTACTTGTTGGGTTCAGTGGAGAGGCTAGGAACACAGTGGGAGAGATAAAGTTACCAGTATATGTTGAAGGGGTCAACTCAATACAACGTTTCTGTGTGATGGACTCCCTATCCTACTATAACATCATATTGGGTAGGCCATGGATCCATGATATGAAAGCTGTTCCATCAACTTATCATCAATGCATCAAGATCCCTACCCCTTGGGGGGTTGTCAAGGTTGATAGTGATCAGCAGGAGGCAAAGGAATGTTACTCATCCTCAATGAAATCCTCAACCAAGCCTAATGTAGCATAGCAATTAAAGATGCGGGCCCAGGATATCGTGGAGGCTTCAGAGCAGGATATGAAGAAAATTATCCTGGATCAGGATAATCCTGATATCTCGGTGCTCGTAGGAACCAATATCCCTCGGGATATTGAAGAACAGTTAACTAACTTTTTGAAGTGCAGGATGTCGACATTCGCGTGGAAGCACGAGGATATGACAGGCATTTCCAAAGATATTATAACACATAAGCTCGGTATTGAAAGATCATTCAAACCTGTCCAACAAAAGAGGAGGAAGTTTGCTCCGGAGCGAAATATGATCATTCAGGAAGAAGTAGAGAGGCTATTGAAATCTAAAATGATCAGAGAAGTCAAGTTTCCAAGATGGCTAGCAAATGTAGTCGTGGTACAAAAGAAAAATGGGAAATGGAGAGTTTGTGTAGATTACACAGACTTTAATAAAGCTTGTCCCAAAGACCCATTTCCTCTTCCTCATATTGATGCAATGGTGGATGCTACTGCCGGCCATGAGATGTTAACCTTCATGGATGCATCCTCAGGATTTCAGCAGATTCAAATGGAACCTTCAGACCAGGAGGATACTGCCTTCACGACACCAACAGGTATTTATTGTTATACTGCTATGCCTTTTGGTTTGAAAAATGCAGGTGCAACATACCAGAGATTGGTGAACATGATGTTTAAAGACAAGCTGGGGGACACCATAGAGGTATACATCGACGATATGGTGGTAAAATCTAAGAAGGCTGAGGATCACCTCCAGGATATTAAGGGAGCATTTGATATCCTGGATCAGTATAACATGAAACTAAATCCTGCTAAGTGCCATTTCGGAGTGGGGGCAGGAAAGTTTCTAGGGTATATGGTGACTAAAAGAGTAATAGAGGCAAGCCCGGAGCAGATTAAAGCTATCTTGGATATCAAATCACCTTCAAATATGAAGGATGTCCAACGGTTAACAGGACGAGTAGCAGCATTAAACAGATTTATTTTAAGATCCTCGGAAAAGTGCAAGGAATTTTATGATATCCTAAAGAAAAACAAGAAGTTCGAATGGAAAGAGAAGTATGAAGCAGCCCTGCAGGATTTGAAGCAATATCTTTCATCTGCACCTCTATTGATGAAGCCTGAAAATGGTGAACCACTGTCCCTATACCTCGCAGTATCGGGGAATGCTGTAAGTGCCGTCCTTATAAAGGATCATGAAGGTCAGCAATATCCTGTCTATTATGTTAGTAAAAGTTTATTAGATGCTGAAACTAGATATTCTCATTTAGAAAAATTAATATTGGCTCTAGTTATGGCATCGACAAAGCTTAGACATTACTTTGAGACACATAGGATTCATGTTAAAACCAATTATCATGTTAAAAATGTGCTTAGGAAACCTGAGATGTCAGGCAGGATGGCTAAGTGGTCAGTGAAATTAAGTGCTTATGACTTAGTATATGAACCTAGAAATGCCATAAAATCACAGGCTCTAGCTGACTTTGTGGCTGATTTCAGTAGTGATATTCAGGATGAAATAGACCTAGAAGTCCAACAATTAGGAGAATCCTCAGGATCCTGGACATTGTACACTGATGGAGCATCTAATGTTAGAGGAGTAGGATTGGGAATACTACTAAAATCGCCACAGGGGGACATATTACCCCAGGCTATTAGGTGTGAATTTCCTGCTACTAATAATGAAGCAGAATATGAGGCTTTAATTGCAGGATTAGAGTTGGCTAAAAATATGAATATCAAGAATTTGCAAGTATATGTTGACTCCTTGTTAATCACTAATCATTTTAATGGATCCTATGCAGTTAAAGGTGAGAAGTTAATCGAGTACCTCGATATTCTCAAAAAATTAGCAGGATATTTCGATGTTTTTACAGTTGAACAGGTACCAAGAGAAGATAATGCTGAAGCGGATGCCTTGGCAAACTTAGGATCATCAGTCAGGATACCAGAGGGAACCCAAATACCGATACTTCATATCATGTATCCTGCTGTGGATCCCTTCAAAGCTCAGGATAAGGAGGTAACAAGCATCCAGGATCCTGATAAGGATACTGAATCCTGGATGGCTCCAATCATAAGATATCTCAAGGAAGGACACATCCCTAGAGACGAAAACCCTAAGGCATTTAGGATGAAGGTATCACGATTCACTATTATAAATAATGTTTTGTATAAGAAATCTCTTGCAGGACCATACCTGAGATGCTTGGAGGATCCTGAAACTAAGGAAGTGCTTCAGGATATACATGAAGGGGATTGTGGTAACCACACTGGGGGCAGGTCATTATTCTCAAAAGTATTAAGAACATGATACTATTGGCCGACAATGAAAAAAGATGCTACAGAATATGCTCGAAGATGTGATGCATGTCAAAGGCACAGTAACATACTACACCAACCAGCTGAACCACTATATCCTATAGCTTCCCCTTGGCCATTCATGAAATGGGGGATGGACATAGTAGGGAAATTACCAAAAGCTCCAGGAGGAAAAGTCTTTATGCTGGCAATGACTGATTATTTCTCTAAGTGGGTTGAAGCTGAAGCATTTGTTCAAGTTAGAGACCAAGAAGTAGTATCCTTCATAAAGAGGAATATCCTGACCAGGTTTGGAGTACCAGCTGAAATCATTTGTGACAATGGATCTCAGTTTATAAGCAAGAGGACTACTGACTTTTGCAAGAGTTGGGGAATCAAAATGATCACATCTACTCCGGTACATCCTCAAGCAAATGGACAAGCTGAATCCTCGAATAAGATAATTGTCAACAACTTGAAGAAGAGATTAGGAGCTAAGAAAGGAAGATGGGCAGAAGAACTACCCTTTGTTTGTGGGCTGATAGAACAACGGTAAAAAATGCAACTGGCCAAACCCCGTTTTCCTTGGTATTCGGAGTAGAAGCAGTGATCCCAACAGAAATGGTGATACCTACGGCAAGATCTATCCTCCGGGATCCTGAGCAGAATCCTGAAGCTTTGTGCCAAGATTTGGACACTGTAGACGAAACAAGAGATGCAGCAAGGCTAAGGATGGCAGCATATCAACAAAGGATATCTAGAGCATATAACAAGAATATAAGGACTAGAAGATTTCAAGTTGGTGATTGGGTATTAAGAAAGGCTTTTCAAAATACCACTAATCCTGCCGATGGAAAGTTGGCCCCAAAGTGGGAAGGACCATATGTGGTTGAATCAGAATCAGGAAAAGGAGCATACCAACTCATGAGTATGGAAGGGGATATGCTACCAAGATCCTGGAATGCTATACACTTAAAGCTCTATTTCAAGTAAGAATAGAATTTAATTTCTATCTCAGAATGGTATGTATTCTACCTCTTTTAAATATATTTGAATTTGTTTATTATCTTGAACCCAATACTGACTTAAGCATCGGAGGGGTGTTAGCCAAGCTAACACCCACCTTAGTTTAAGATTGTTTTGCAGAATATGCCTCATGATATAGCTCCAGGATATACGCTTAGGATATCTCGAAGGATTAGAGGACTGGCCCCCTCTCTCACGTATAAGGGGTTCTAATCCCTTCAAAGGTTTAAAGGTATTCACCTTTCTTACGAATTGGGTTTAAACACCCCGCCTGGAGCGCAAGTTATCTAGGGATAGTTCAAGGTAGCGGGACCAGTTCATGTAAAAGTGGCTGACAATTTCGTTACTATTGGCTATATCCTGGTTCCTAAAGGTATATGAGGATTGATCACCCTCTCTCACGAAAGGGAATTTTCATACTCTCTAAGGTTTAAAGGTTTTCACCTTTCTAAGTCTTGGAGTTTATACACTCTCGCCTGTAGCGCATGAAAATCAGGGTTTATCCCCAGGATATTAAGGGTTTATCCCCAGGATATTAAGGGTTTATCCCAGGATATTAAGGATTTGCCCCAGGATATTCAGGATTTATCTACAAAAAAAGCTAAAGTATGACTACGTTGAACACAGGGGGACATACATTATACAATTTAAAGGATGGATTCAAACTTATAAGTGTGCACTGGGGACATTCCTATAATTGAAGATAGGAATTGAGTCTCTGGAAATATTTGGTATGGTCTCTCCTTTTTATTTGGATAACTTGAGTTTTATAAATTATGAGGCAGTATCCTGAGTAGGATATCTCTCAGTATATTCTTACAATGTGTTCCCAAAGATGTCCAAACTAAACTATTTTCATAAGTAAGATTTATGCAGTGTTATGGCTCATTTTCTGAGTATGCATGCTGACTAATATCCTGCTTTTTAATTGTTTATCTATGATCAGGATACTGGACGGGGATATTGCTGACATCCTGGGTGATATCCTGATGTATATCGAATTAATCACGTGTAGGTTAAAGGCTGGGGTTTGCTAACGGTCAAGTGGACTTCATTTCCTCAAGACTCGGGCGTGTTTGTTAAAGGAGAGACGTTGAGCCCGAAAGACCAGGTCTCCAACGTTCAACTAAGGAATATTCGTTGGATCCCGGTTATGTAGGATAGTTAGTTACATTTGTTTTACTATAAATAGATGGGGGCGGATCAGATTAAGGCACGCAATTTACACACTTTCAAACACTTTCTCTCTAGTTCATCGCAAACACTACACACAACACTTGTACTCAAATTACATTGTAACACATAGTCGATCCGCACCACATCCTGCACTGTATCCTGATATTTGAAGCAATAGAAGAACAAGGCAGCTGCGATTGTCAGCTCCCGAGGTTTTATGCCGGCGATCTAGATTGATCAAGGGCTTTCCTCGTACATCACGTGTCAACCTTTACTTTTTTGCTCATTGTTTGATCATAGATACAGCTTTATATCCTGAGTTGTATCCTGAAACTGTTTTCATATCTAACTTGGTTAGCATATTTTTTACACATAATTTTAGCACACTACCTCACTTAACTAATTTGATCACTAAATTGCTTAGGTAATTTTTGACCAAAACAATTTGGCGCCCACCGTGGGGCGAGTGGTGCTACTTTTACTAAAAATCTTTGTAAAATCATTAATCGGTTTTCTATTTTCAAAACTTTTTGCCACATTGTTTACAATGGCCTCAAGATCAAACATGAGCTCTTCCACTATGTCTGCTACAACCTCTGCTACTACTGGTTCGGTGCTTCCACCACCTCCTCCAAGGATGCCGTTTTCTTCACAATCTCAAGATGTTATCCCTACTCGGAGTGTCCAGGGATCTGCTCCCGTTTTAGCCTCTAACGATGAAATTTTGACTTTATTTGGAAGTGTGCAGGAACAAATGAGGCAGCAACAGGAGACTAACCAAATGCTGTTAAGAGAAATACAACTCTTAAAAGCTAGCTCGAGTAGACCCGCTGAAGAAACTGTCACTCCTATACATCCCAGGGCTTTGAACTTCAGTTCCGCAGTTTACACTGAGGATAATAGGGGGAATGTCGTCCCAAGCCATTCTCAGAATCATACCCCTGAGATACCCTCTTCGGTCAGGATATCGACTGTGAGAAGTTCAGGATATGCTTCAGGATATGGCCAAAATCCTCAGAACGGTAATGTGTCAAATAATAATATTCTTGCTACTAACAATAATGGCTCTTTGCAGGATGCAGGTATGACGTCAACATTTACCAGGGAGCTCCAGAAATTGAAGGACATGATATCCAGTGTACCTGGAGTGGTCCAGCCAATTCCGGAAGTATCCCAGGACAGCCACAGGATATCCCGCTTTGCATATCCCATCTGTGATGCTGAAATCCCAAAAAGATTTCAGACTCCCAACATGAAGCTGTATGATGGGACTACGGATCCTGAAGAGCATATTGCCCAGTATAGGGAAAGAATGGAGATTAACCCTATCCCTCCGGAGCTTAAGGAAGCATGCTTGTGCAAGGGATTTGGTTCTACTCTGACAGGATCAGCCTTAAAATGGCTGTTAAACGTTCCTCCTCACTCAATTACTTCGTTTGCTCATTTGGTTAATTTATTTAACAGTCAATTTTCTTGTAGTCGGAGTTTTGAGAAACTAACCAGTGACCTTTATAGGATAACTCAAGGGCCTCAGGAATCCTTGAGGGATTATGTGAACAAATTCAGTCGAGAATCCTTGGATATCCCACATCTTGATGTTGCAACAGCTGTGCAAGCTTTTAAGATGGGATTACAAAAGGATTCTCAGTTTTATCAGGATCTTGTAATGAATCCCTGCAGGAATCTCGACGAAGCTCGTAACAGGGCTTTGAGATATATCCGTCTGGAAGATGACAAGAAGATGCAGGAGAGGATGAATTCTACCTCAACCTATGAATCAACTAACAGGAAATCAGAAACCTCATATAAGCCATATCGCTCCAGGCCATATGGCAGAAATGATAACAAGAAAGTGAACGCTGTTGAAGACGAGGATCCTGAAGAATATCCTGATTTATCTGAATACTGCTTTTCTGTTAATATACCTGAATTAATGTATGCTATGCAGGGCTTAGGGGACAAAGCTAGGTGGCCTCGAAAGAACCAGCAGAAAGCTGATTGGAAGGATAAATCCAAATGGTGTGCCTTCCACGAAGACTTCGGACATATGACCGAGGATTGCATTGCTTTAAGGAAGGAGATAAGTTACCTGTTAAGCAAGGGGTATCTGAAGGACTTGCTGGGAAAAAAGAAGAATAAAGGGCAGGATCCCGAGAAGGATCCTGAACGAGCAGCATCACCCCCAGCAGATGCCAAGATAATTAACTTTATTTCAGGAGGATCCGACATTTGTGGGACTTCGTATTCGGCGGCCAAGAGACATGCAAAGGAAGCTAAGAGCGAGAGGGGAGACAGACCAGTCAGAATGACTACCCTCACAACTGATAAAGTGATCACTTTCGATAGTGATGACAGGGATACTGTTCAGGATCCTCACCATGATGCTTTAGTAATAACATTATATGTGGCTAACCATTTTGTACGCAGGATACTGGTAGACAACGGTAGTTCTGTCAATATAATTTAGCTGGAAACATTGAAGAGGATGAATGTATCTCCGATGGATATCACTTCGAAGTCCACTGTGCTCGTTGGTTTCAGTGGAGAAGCTAGGAATACCGTAGGGGAGATAAAGTTACCAGTATATGTTGAAGGGGTCAACTCAATACAACGCTTCTGTGTGATGGACTCCTTATCCTGCTATAACATCATACTGGGAAGACCATGGATTCACGATATGAAGGCTGTGCCATCAACATATCACCAATGCATCAAGATCCCTACCCCTTGGGGGGTTGTCAAGGTGGAAAGCGATCAACAGGAAGCAAAAGAATGCTACTCATCCTCGATGAAATCCTCAACTAAGCCTAGTACAGCATAGCAATTAAAGATGCGGGCCCAGGATATCGAGGAGGATTCGGAGCAGGATGTGAAGAAAATTATCCTGGATCAGGATAATCCTGATATCTCGGTGCTCGTAGGAACCAATATCCCTCAGGATATTGAAGAACAGTTAACTAACTTTTTGAAATGCAGGATGTCAACGTTTGCATGGAAGCATGAGGATATGACAGGCATATCCAAAGACATTATCACTCACAAGCTTGGAATTGATAAATCATTCAAGCCTGTTCATCAAAAAAGAAGAAAATTCGCTCCTGAGCGGAATGCGATTATCCAAGAGGAAGTTGAAAGATTGTTGAAGTCCAGGATGATCAGAGAAGTCAAGTTTCCAAGATGGCTAGCAAACGTAGTTGTGGTACAGAAGAAAAACGGGAAATGGAGAGTCTGTGTAGATTACACGGACTTGAACAAGGCTTGTCCTAAAGATCCATTTCTTCTCCCTCATATCGATGCAATGGTAGATGCTACTACCGGACATGAAATGTTAACATTCATGGACACATCCTCAGGATTTCAGCAGATTCAAATGGAGCCTTCGGATCAGGAGGATACTGCTTTCATGACACCAACAGGTATATATTGCTATACTGCTATGCCTTTCGGTTTGAAAAATGCAGGTGCAACGTACCAGAGATTGGTAAACATGATGTTCAAAGATAAGCTGGGGGACACCATGGAGGTATATATTGACGATATGGTGGTAAAATCTAAAAGAGCTGAGGATCACCTCCAGGATATCAAGGGAGCATTTGATATCCTGGATCAATACAACATGAAGCTGAATCCTGCTAAGTGCCATTTCGGAGTGGGGGCAGGAAAGTTTCTTGGATATATGGTGACAAAAAGGGGGATAGAGGCAAGCCCAGAGCAGATCAAAGCTATCCTGGATATAAAATCACCCTCAAATATGAAGGACGTACAAAGGTTGACAGGCCGAGTAGCAGCTTTGAATAGATTTATTTCAAGATCCTCAGAAAAATGCAAGGAATTCTATGATATCCTCAAAAAGAATAAGAAATTTGAATGGGGAGCAAAGCATGAAGCAGCCTTGCAGGATTTGAAGCGATATCTCTCAACCGCACCTCTATTGATGAAGCCTGAAAATGGTGAACCACTATCCCTATACCTCGCTGTATCAGGGAATGCTGTAAGTGCCGTTCTTATAAAAGACCATGAAGGTCAGCAATATCCTGTATATTATGTTAGTAAAAGTTTGTTAGATGCTGAAACTAGGTATTCTCA
Organism: Helianthus tuberosus; assembly: GCA_030545235.1. NCBI lineage: Eukaryota > Viridiplantae > Streptophyta > Magnoliopsida > Asterales > Asteraceae > Helianthus > Helianthus tuberosus. The sequence goes on along the minus strand of CM060368.1, from coordinate 19,519,569 downwards.
TTTAGAAAAATTGATATTAGCTCTAGTCATGGCATCGACAAAGCTTAGACATTATTTTGAGACACATAGGATCCATGTTAAAACAAATTATCCTGTCAAAAATGTGCTTAGGAAACCAGAGATGTCAGGCAGGATGGCCAAGTGGTCAGTGAAGTTAAGTGCTTATGATTTAGTATATGAACCTAGAAATGCCATAAAGTCTCAGGCTTTAGCTGACTTTGTGGCTGATTTCAGTAGTGATATTCAGGATGAGGTAGACCTAGAAGTTCAACAGTTAGGAGAATCTTCAGGATCCTGGACATTATATACTGATGGTGCATCCAATATAAGAGGTGTAGGTTTAGGTATACTACTAAAATCGCCACAGGGGGACATATTACCCCAGGCCATTAGGTGTGAATTTCCTGCTACTAATAATGAGGCAGAATATGAAGCTTTAATTGCAGGATTAGAATTGGCTAAGAGTATGAGTATCAAGAATTTGCGAGTATATGTTGACTCCTTGTTAATTACTAACCATTTTAATGGATCCTATGCAGTTAAGGGTGAGAAATTAATCGAATACCTCGATATTCTCAAAAAATTAGCAGAATATTTCGATGTTTTTACACTTGAACAGGTACCAAGAGAGGATAACGCTGAAGCAGATGCCTTAGCAAATCTGGGATCATCGATCAGGATACCAGAAGGAACCCAAATACCAATATTACATGTCTTATATCCTGCAACGAATCCTCAGGGTAAAGAAGTAGCGGGAATTCGGGATCCCGGAGAGGAATATCCTGAACAGGATCCTACATCCTGGACGGCTCCAATAATGAGATATCTCAAGGAAGGACACATCCCCGAAAATGAAAATCCTAAGGCATTTAGGATGAAGGTATCACGATTCACTATTATAAATAATGTTTTATACAAGAAATCTCTTGCAGGACCGTATTTGAGGTGCTTGGAGGATCCTGAAGCCAAAGAAGTACTTCAGGAAATACATGAAGGGGATTGTGGTAACCATACTGGGGGCAGGTCATTATTCTCAAAAGCATTAACGACAGGATATTATTGGCCAACAATGAGAAAAGATGCCGCAGAATATGCTCGAAGATGTGACGCATGTCAAAGACATAGTAACATATTACATCAGCCTGCTGAACCGCTGTATCCTATTGTTTCCCCTTGGCCGTTTATAAAGTGGGGTATGGATATAGTGGGAAAGCTTCCAAAAGCTCCAGGAGGAAAGGTTTTCATGTTGGCAATGACGGATTATTTCTCCAAGTGGGTTGAAGCAGAAGCATTTGTTCAAGTTAGAGATCAAGAAGTAGTATCCTTCTTAAAGAGAAATATCCTGACCAGATTCGGAGTACCAGCCGAGATAATCTGTGACAATGGTTCTCAGTTTATAAGCAAGAGAACTACTGACTTTTGCAAGAGTTGGGGAATCAAAATGATCACATCTACTCCGGTACATCCTCAAGCGAATGGACAGGCAGAATCCTCAAACAAGATAATTGTCAATAACTTAAAGAAGAGGCTTGGAGCCAAAAAAGGAAGATGGGCAGAAGAATTACCCTTTGTTTTGTGGGCTGATAGGACAACGGTAAAGAACGCAACAGGCCAAACCCCATTTTCCTTGGTATTTGGAGCAGAAGCAATGATTCCAACGGAAATGACAATACCTACTGCAAGGTTTACCCTAAGTGATCCTGGACAGAATCCTGAAGCCTTGTGTCAGGATTTGGATACTATAGATGAAAAGAGAGACGCAGCAAGGCTAAGGATGGCAGCATATCAACAAAGAATATCCAGAGCATATAACAAGAATATTAGGACCAGAAGATTTAAGGTTGGAGATTGGGTGTTGAGAAAGGCTTTTCAGAATACTACTATTCATGCCGATGGCAAGTTAGCTCCAAAATGGGAAGGACCATATGAAGTTGAATCAGAAGCAGGGAAAGGAGCATATAGACTCAAGAATATGGAAGGGGATATGCTACCGAGATCTTGGAATGCTATACACCTTAAGCTTTATTTCAAGTGAGTTTAGAATTTAATTTCTAACTCAGGATGGTATGAATCCTATCTTTTTTAAATATGTTTGGTTTAATTTATTCTTTGAAACCCAATACTAACTTAAGCATCGGAGGGGTGTTAGCCAAGCTAACACCCACCTTAGTTTAAGGATGTTTTGCAGTATATGCTCCAGGATATAGCTCCAGGATGCTCACTCAAGATATTTCGGAAGATTAGAGGATTAGCCCCCTATCTCACGTATAAGGGATCCTGATCCCTTCACAGGTTTAAAGGTATTCACCTTTCTTCCGAATTGGGTTTAAACACTCCGCCTGGAGCGCAAGTTATTCAGGGATAGTTCAAGGTGGCGGGACCAGTTCATGTAAAAGTGGCTGACAATTTCGTTACTGTTGGCTATATCCTGAATCCTAAAGGTATATGAGGATTGATCACCCTCTCTCACGAAAGGGTATTTTCATACTCTCTAAGGTTTAAAGGTTTTCACCTTTCTAAGTCTTGGAGTTTATACACTCCCGCCTGTAGCGCACAAAAATTTGGGATTTTCCCCAGAATACAAGGAATTTATCTCCAAGACATTTTTGGGTTTTACCCCTGTGACATGAAAAATTGCCTATACAATGGAAACTGATATTCAGAAGATTTCTAAGAAGACATTGTACACAGGGGACATTCCTATCGAGGCAATGGTGTAAAGCTAAAAGGATAAGGCTCGGAACTAATGCACTAAGTGTCTCAGACAGGGGACATCTTCATTGGAAGAGTTGCAAAGAGATTGAAGTTTGGTAATAGGTTTATACCCTATTCCTGGTATGATCTTTCCTTTGTAAACATCGTTTAAGTTTTTAATAATACTATGTTTGGTAAAAGGTTAAATATCCTGATATATTCTCAAAATATATTTTCAAAATACTTCTCAGAATATTTGATTAAAATATTTGAAGGTAATACTAGTTTGAAACGTTGATCATTTAGGTATTATCAGAACAGGTTTTGGTAAGATAGATTGTTTTTCACTCTTTAAAGAACTTTCTACAAAGTTGAACGAATGTTTGGAAGTCCTCTCCAATAAAAAGTTTTTATAACATATTACTGAGCATATTGATCAGGATATTTTTGAAAAATAGTTGTACTAAATTTTGCAAAGCTAAGATCTATGCTAAGAAAGACGGAAGATAATAACAAGAAAGATAAAAGATGAAATTATTTGAAACAATCAGTACTGGTTGATAACCGAAGGTTTCATCCTGAAACCCAGGACCCATCGACCTTCGGCTATCAAATTATTTTGATGCAGAAATAAAAATTGTTCATAGGACATAAAATTGTTCAAACAATTTAAAGGAAATAAGCTTTAGGGGGTAGTGCCTTCTTCGTCCATAATGATTTCAGCAGCATCCGTCTTGGGATCCGCCTCAGCATCCTTCTCAGCATCGGTTGCTTTTTCAACTGCTTTGGAAGATTCTTCGATAGCTGATTTGGAAGAAGTGCCGCCGAGGTTCTTTAGCTTGGTCTCCCAGGCACCAACATCCCAAGAAGGGCATTCAAAACCCAATGTTTTGGCTTCATGGGCCATCTTCAACCTGGCTTGGAGGAGAGAAATGATGACGGAACTTTTGAGGCTTTCTCGGTAGCTGACTATATCCCGTTCATGTTGCACATGGGCAACTTCAAGATCGGCCTGGGCTTGAAGAGTAGCTTTGTTGAGAGCAGTTTGGTGTTCTTGGATCATAGCTTTGAATTTCTCCTCGTAATGACGAGATTTGGCGGCTGCAATCATGCCTTGGTCGGAGATTGTGATTTCTGCTTCCTTTAGCTTAGATTCAAGCGTCTTGTTAAACTTGCAGGATTCTTGATATAGGTGAACCAGACGCTCAAGACCCTACGAAGGTAAGAGGACAGGTATTAATATTGATAAATCTTTGTAAATGATGTAAACCGCAGGATATGATATGAGAATACTAACCTGGTTAAGAAAGGAAGTCATAAACCCGCTAGCTTCAATGAACCCGTGCTTCTCATAAGGAAATGTGTCAGAGATGACAGGGGAATCAGGCTCCTTCCTTTTGCGGGAACTTGAACTCCGGGGCTTGGTAGCCGGTGAAGGTTTGGGAATAATGATGGCTTTGGAACTGCTGGGTCTGGATGAGGCTGTGGCCTTGGGACTAGGTTCCTTCTTGATCTGAATCTGATCAGAATAACTGTCCAATTCGTTGAGGTCAAAGACTTCAGGAATCTTGGCCGGTGCTGCGTAAAGGGAAAAGTTTCACATCATTATTACTCTTTATTTTATTATACTGTTTTAATTTTGAAAGTAATCCTTACCAGACATTTCAGATGACGAGTATTGACTGGAACTCGGGACGTGTGTGGTGAAAGTCCTGTCTATTGCAGGTAATCGGTAAACAGTGTTGATTCTTTCTTCTGATTCAGCGGTAGGGGGAGCTACTTCCTTGAAGATCACTGCATAAGGATCAGAAAGAGGGATATTAGTGGGAGATAAAAACCAAACGGTCCATGAGAATATTTATGACCCTACCGGTGGTTAACCACTCCACCGGAAGGTTGGCACCCTCAGCAATGGAGTCTCGTTTGACAAAGAAAAACTTGCGTTGCCATCCGTCTTTGTTTTTGGTGGCTTTAAGAATAAGGGGTTTGCTAGAGGTTGAGAAAAGCAAGAACCGGCTAGAGCCATGGGATCGGAGGCGATAAGCAATAGGCAAATCCTCGATGCAGAGATCGGGGCAATGAAGGTTTTTGATTTGGTTAAGTGCAATTAACACTCTCCAAACCATGGGCATGGTTTGAGCAAAAGAGATGCCGGTGGTTCGGAAGAATTGCATCATGAATTCGGGAAAAGGGTATCGAAGAACTAGCGAAAAAGGATATGCTGGAAAGCAAATCCAATCAGTGGAAGAAACATCCGATCGAATTGACCGATCGAACGGTCTAAAGACCGTGTTATCTGGGAAGGCGCCGGAAGCTCTCAAAGCCGCAATGTCTGCGTTGTCAAAAGCACAGATCTCCTTTTCGGGATTTTTGAGGAGATTTTGATGGGTGAAGGTCTCGGCATCCATTACGAGTAAGGCGATGAAAGTTGATAGAAAGTAAATGAGGAATGGAGAATTACCTGAAGGCTCTGTTGAAGATATCTGCTTTCAAACAAGAAGAGAGAAGATATAGGGGCATTATGAATCTCCATTGAGCAAAAAGCGTGTTGGAGGTTACGATGTGATCTCGACCGTCGCTTCATTTTAAATGCCTTGAATTATGGGATAAGACTTTTGAAATATATCCGTTGGATTGGTATACCAACCGATATATTTGGGGACAATTGTTATGGCTCATTTTCTAAGTATGCATGCTGACTAATATCCTACTTTTTAATTGTTTATCTATGATCAGGATACTGGACGGGGATATTGCTGACATCCTGGGTGATATCCTGATGTATATCGAATTAATCACGTGCAGGTTAAAGGCTGGGGTTTGCTAACGGTCAAGTGGACTTCATTTCCTCAAGACTCGGGCGTGTTTGTTAAAGGAGAGACGTTGAGCCCGAAAGACCAGGTCTCCAACGTTCAACTAAGGAATATTCGTTGGATCCTGGTTATGTAGGATAGTTAGTTACATTTGTTTTACTATAAATAGATGGGGGCGGATCAGATTAAGGCACGCAATTTACACACTTTCAAACACTTTCTCTCTAGTTCATCGCAAACACTACACACAACACTTGTACTCAAATTACATTGTAACACATAGTCGATCCGCACCACATCCTGCACTGTATCCTGATATTTGAAGTAATAGAAGAACAAGGCAGCTGCGATTGTCAGCTCCCGAGGTTTTATGCCGGCGATTTAGATTGATCAAGGGCTTTCCTCGTACATCACGTGTCAACCTTTACTTTTTTGCTCATTGTTTGATCATAGATACAGCTTTATATCCTGAGCTGTATCCTGAAACTGTTTTCATATCTAACTTGGTTAGCATATTTTTTACACATAATTTTAGCACACTACCTCACTTAACTAATTTGATCACTAAATTGCTTAGGTAATTTTTGACCAAAACATGCAGTAAAAAGGTATAACAACAGAAATAAAGCCAAAAGAAGGTTATATTATTAACATATCAAAAGTTGTGCTTTTGGTTTCACCTCAAACCGAGGCCCATCCGCCAAAAGCACTGTTTTGGTCAAAAATTACCTAAGAAATTAAGTGATCAAATTAGTTTTGTGAGGTAGTGTGCTAGTAATACTTTGTGAAAAATATGTTGGTTTGTTAGTTTGCAAAAACAGTTATCAGGATACGGCTTAGGATATCGGGCTGTATCTATAATCAAACAATGAGAAAAAATGTAAAGGTTGACACGTGATGTACGAGGAAAGCCCTTGATCAATCTAGATCTCCGGCATAAAACCTCGGGAGCTGACAATCGTCGGCTGCCTCGTTCTTCTTATTGCTTGAATAACCAGGATATAGTGCAGGATAATGCTCAGATCGCTACTAAGTGGTACAATGATTGTAAGTGATGAGTGTTAGTGCGTGATTGCTGCTAGAAAAGAGAGTGAATGAGTAGGTGAATTCGAGTGTGTGACCTATGGATCTGGCATCCCCTTTATATAGTTACAAGAATTAACTAATTATGCTAAAAATCTGGGATATTATGCTAAAAATCCGGGATACTGAGATTATTTCCTTTCTGAACGTTGGGGGGCTGTTTCAACTCGTTTTCCACGCGCATACCAACTATAACTCCGGGATTTAAGCTCCTATAACCGTTACAACATTAATAGCATTGACCAATCATCCATAACTCCCATAAAATACGCCTTTCTTCAATGCTGACCGTTACAAGAGCTATTCTTCCGCCATCAACGTCCTTATCCTGACCAATTTGAGCGGGTCTTCAGGATGACTTGGTCCTCATGAACGTTAGTCCCTTGTAACCAACGTTTACAAGTAAATTGTTAGTAATAGTCAGGATACTGCCTCAGGATATTACCAATATCCTGATCCGGTATCCTGATCCGGTATCCTGATCATATACAACTAATAAAAAATCAAGATACAAAGTCAGGATATGGGCTCAGAATTTCACCCATAACAATTGTCCCCAAAAATATAACTGTTGGATATCCTGATTCCAACGGGTATATTTTTTTTAGTCATTCCAACATGTCTGGTAAGGATATATGTTTTCTGCGATCTTGAGAAGCTTGACAGCTATCCCAAGCCAGTCCTGGTGAAAAAGGAGCCACATGTTGCTGCTGCCGAAGGTTTCTTGGCTTCATGGAATCTATCGAGCCCATAACCTCCTTCCCTAATAAGGTAAATATCCAGATCCTGTATCCCATACACATATATTGAACCTGTATCCTGGTTAGTTTGTCTTTAATGATACCTGTATTTTGTAGGGTCTAAATCATCCGGTCGTCCTGCACTTAGAACAATTTTAATTTCCTTCAAGTAGAATATTTTGACAGTTGAAGGTGGAAGGATCCTGGGTTTTCAAGACGAAACCTTCAACTGTTTATGTAAATATGCTTTAAAAACTTAATTGTGTTCTTGGTGGATGGGTCTCTTTTTGAGACGAAACCAAGAATACAATCTTTTGGACCAATAATAATAATAAACTATCATTTTGGCCTTATTTGTTGTTGTTATGTTTTTATTTTGAAAGGTATGTTTTGAATATCCTGATCAAATAACCTGGTCAGGATACTGATGAAATGTTCAATACTTTTGATATTAAAATGTTAGACAGAACTTGGTTGAACATGACTTTTTAGACAACTTAGATCATTTAGATAAGGTTTTCAAGACTTGAAAAATAATAAATCATACCAGAAACACTTAGGCAATAATTTCCAACCTCAACCTTTGAATCCTTTGCAATGTCCCCGGCATAGATGTCCCATGTCTGTGCAGGATATTGCATCAATATATGACACACTTGAGTATCTCTTTACTTAGTGATTAAACTTAGTAACTTTTCACCAATAGAAGAACGTGTGTAAACACAATCGTAGTTTTTCATATCTTTGGAACTTGTCAAAAACTTTAGTTTTACTGGGGATAAACCCTTAGCATCCTGGGGATAAACCCTTAGCATACTGGGGATAAACCCTTGTTTTCGTGCGCTACAGGCGGGAGTGTATAAACTCCAAGACTTAGAAAGGTGAAAACCTTTAAACCTTAGAGAGTATGAAAATACCCTTTCGTGAGAGAGGGTGATCAATCCTCATATACCTTGAGGATCCAGGGTATAGCCAACAGTAACGAAATTGTCAGCCACTTTTACATGAACTGGTCCCGCCACCTTGAACTATCCCTGGATAACTTGCGCTCCAGGCGGGGTGTTTAAACCCAATTCGTGAGAAAGGTGAATACCTTTAAACCTGTGAAGGGATCAGGATCCCTTAAACGTGAGAGAGGGGGCCAATCCTCTAATCTTTCGAAGTATCCTAAGTGTGTATCCTGGAGCTATATCCCGAAACATATACTGCAAAATAACTGTAAACTAAGGTGGATGTTAGCTTGGCTAACACCCCTCTGATGCTTAAGTCAGCAATGGGTTCAAAAGAATAAACAATATTAAATATATTAAAAGAGATAGAACTCATACCATCCTGAGTTAGAAATTAAATTCTAAACTCACTTAAAATAGAGCTTTAGATGTATAGCATTCCAGGATCTGACCAATATCCTGCCTTTATTTGTTTATTTGTGACCAGGGTGCTGGAAGAGGATATTGCTAACATCTTGGGTGATATCCTGAGGTTTATTGAATTAACCACGTGCAGGTTAAAGGCTGAGACTTGCTAACGGTCAAGTGGACTTCTTCTCCTCAAGACTCGGACGTGTTTGTTGAAGGAGAGACGTTGAACCCGAAAGACCAGGTCTACAACGTTCGATTAAGGAATATTCGGTGGATCCCGGAAGTTTAGGATAGTTTGTTATATTATCTTTACTATAAATAGATGGGGGCGGATCAGTTTAAGGCACACAATTTTACACTGACACTCTCGAATACTTTCACTCTCTAGCTCATTGCAAACACCACACTTGTATTCAAATTTCATTGTAACACATAGTCGATCCGCACCACATCCTGCACTGTATCCTGACGTTTGAAGTAATAAGAAGAACAAGGCAGCTGCGATTGTCAGCTCCCGAGGTTTTATGCCGGCGATCTAGATTGATCAAGGGCTTTCCTCGTACATCTCGTGTCGTTTACTTTACTTTTGCTCATAGTTTGATCGTAGATACAGCTCAATATCCTGAGCCGTATCCTGAATACTGATTTTCTAAATAACTTAACAAGCATATTTTTCACACATATTTCTAGCACACTACCTCACTTAACTAATTTGATCACTAAATTGCTTAGGTAATTTTTGACCAAAACAATTTGGCGCCCACCGTGGGGCAAGTGGTGCTCTCTTTACTAAAAATTTTTGTGAAATCGCTAATCGGCTTTCTATTTTCAAAACTTTTTGCCACATTGTCCGTAATGGCCTCAAGATCAAACATGAGCTCCTCCACTGTGTCTGCTATGACTTCTGCTACTACCGGTTCGGTGCTTCCACCACCTCCTCCAAGGATGCCAGCCTCTTCACGACCTCAGGATATTATCCCTACCCGCAGTGTTCAGGAATCTGCTCCTGTTTTAGCTTCTAACGATGAAATTTTAACCTTATTTGGAAGTGTGCAGGAACAAATGAGGCAGCAACAGGAAACGAACCAAATGCTTTTAAGGGAAATACAACTCCTGAAGTCTGGCTCGAGCAGATCTGCTGAGGATATTGTCACTCCATTACATCCCAGAACGTTGAACTTTAGTTCAGCCGTGTATACTGAGGATAACAGGGGGAATATTGTGCCCAGCCTTCCTCAGAATCATACTCCTGAAATACCCTCCTCGGTCAGGATGTCAACCATGAGGAGCTCAGGATATGCTTCAGGATATGGGCAAAATCCTCCAACGGGTAACGTGTCAAATAATAATAATACTCATGCTACTAACAATAGTGGATCTCTGCAGGATACAGGTGTAACGTCAGCACTTACTAGGGAACTTCAGAAGTTGAAGGACATGATATCTAGTGTACCTGGGGTGGTCCAGCCGATCCCGGAAGTGTCCCAAGACAGCCACAAGATATCTCGTTTTGCATATCCTATCTGTGATGCTGAGATCCCAAAGAGATTCCAAACCCCCAACATGAAGCTTTATGATGGGACTACGGATCCTGAGGAACATATTGCTCAGTATAGGGAAAGAATGGAGATTAACCCTATCCCTCCGGAGCTCAAGGAAGCGTGCTTGTGCAAGGGATTTGGTTCTACTCTAACAGGATCAGCCTTAAAATGGCTGCTAAACGTTCCTCCTCACTCAATTACTTCGTTTGCTCATTTGGTTAATTTATTTAACAGTCAATTTTCTTGTAGTCGGAGTTTTGAGAAACTAACCAGTGATCTTTACAGGATAACTCAAGGGCCTCAGGAATCCTTGAGGGATTATGTGAACAAATTCAGTCGAGAATCCTTGGATATCCCACATCTTGATGTTGCAACAGCTGTGCAAGCTTTTAAGATGGGATTACAAAAGGATTCTCAGTTTTATCAGGATCTTGTAATGAATCCCTGCAGGAATCTCGACGAAGCTCGTAACAGGGCTTTGAGATATATCCGTCTGGAAGATGACAGGAAGATGCAAGAAAGGATGAACTCATCTAACACTTATGAGTCAACTAACAGGAAGTCAGAATCCTCATTCAAGTCATATCGGCCTAAGCCATATGGTAGAAATGAAAACAAGAGAGTGAATGCTGTCGAAGATGAGGATCCTGAAGAGTATCCTGAGTTGTCTGAATATTGCTTTTCTGTTAACATTCCTGAATTGATGTATGCCATGCAGGGTCTAGGAGACAAGGCTAGGTGGCCTCGAAAGAATCAACAAAAGGCTGACTGGAAAGATAAGTCAAAATGGTGTGCTTTCCACGAAGATTTCGGACATGTAACTGAGGATTGCATTGCTCTAAGGAAAGAAATAAGCTATCTTCTAAGCAAGGGATATCTGAAAGATCTCTTAGGAAGAAAGAAGAATAAGGGTCAGGATACTGAGAAGGATCCTGAGCGAGCAGCATCACCTCCCGCGGATGCCAAGATAATCAACTTCATTTCGGGAGGATCCGACATTTGTGGGACTTCGTATTCGGCGGCAAAGAGACATGCAAAGGAAGCTAAGGCCGAAAGGGGAGACAAACCTGTCAAGATGACTACCCTCACAACTGACAAAGTGATCACATTTGATGCTGATGACAGGGATACTGTCCAGGATCCTCACCATGATGCTCTGGTAATAACGTTATATGTGGCTAACCATTTTGTACGCAGGATATTGGTTGATAATGGCAGCTCCGTCAACATAATCCAACTAGAAACTCTGAAGAGAATGAATGTATCCCCAATGGATATCACTTCGAAGTCTACCGTGCTTGTTGGGTTCAGCGGAGAGGCTAGAAACACAGTAGGAGAGATAAAGTTGCCAGTATACGTTGAAGGAGTCAACTCGATACAACGTTTCTGTGTGATGGATTCTCTATCCTGCTATAACATCATACTGGGAAGACCGTGGATTCACGATATGAAGGTTGTGCCATCAACATATCACCAATGCATCAAGATACCTACCCCTTGGGGAGTTGTCAAAGTTGATAGTGATCAGCAGGAGGCGAAAGAATGCTACTCATCCTCGATGAAATCCTCAACCAAACCTAGTGCAGCATAGCAATTAAAGACGCGGGCCCAGGATATCATGGAGGATCCGGAGCAGGATGTGAAGAAAATTATCCTGGACCAGGATGATCCCGATATTTCGGTGCTCGTAGGGACCAATATCCCTCAGGATATTGAAGAACAATTAATTAACTTTTTGAAATGCAGGATGTCAACGTTTGCATGGAAGCATGAGGATATGACAGGCATATCCAAAGATATCATCACTCACAAGCTTGGAATTGATAAATCATTCAAGCCTGTTCAACAAAAAAGAAGGAAGTTTGCTCCTGAGCGGAATACGATTATTCAAGAGGAAGTTGAGAGATTATTGAAGTCCAGGATGATCAGAGAGGTTAAGTTCCCAAGGTGGCTAGCAAACGTGGTTGTGGTACAGAAGAAAAATGGGAAATGGAGAGTTTGTGTAGACTACACAGACTTGAACAAAGCTTGTCCTAAAGACCCATTTCCTCTTCCCCACATTGATGCAATGGTAGATGCCACTGTCGGGCATGAAATGCTAACTTTCATGGACGCATCCTCAGGATTTCAACAGATCCAAATGGAGCCTTCTGACCAGGAGGATACTGCCTTCATGACACCAACAGGTATTTATTGTTATACAGCTATGCCTTTTGGTTTGAAAATGCAGGTGCAACATACCAAAGATTGGTAAACATGATGTTCAAAGACAAACTGGGGGACACCATGGAGGTATATATCGATGATATGGTGGTGAAATCTAAAAAGGCTGAGGATCACCTCCAGGATATCAAGGGAGCATTTGATATCCTGGATCGATACAACATGAAGCTGAATCCTGCTAAATGCCATTTCGGAGTGGGGGCAGGAAAGTTTCTTGGATATATGGTGACAAAAAGGGGGATAGAAGCAAGCCCAGAGCAGATCAAAGCTAACCTGGATATAAAATCACCCTCAAATATGAAGGACGTACAAAGATTGACAGGCCGAGTAGCAGCTTTAAACAGGTTTATCTCGAGATCCTCAGAGAAGTGCAAAGATTTTTATGATATCCTGAAGAAGAACAAAAGATTCGAATGGGGGGAGAAGCATGAAGCAGCCTTGCAGGATTTGAAACGATATCTCTCAACCGCACCTTTATTGATGAAGCCTGAAAATGGTGAACCACTATCCCTATACCTTGCTGTATCAGGGAATGCTGTAAGTGCCGTTCTTATAAAAGACCATGAAGGTCAGCAATATCCTGTTTATTATGTTAGTAAAAGTTTGTTAGATGCTGAAACTAGGTATTCTCATTTAGAAAAATTAATATTAGCTCTAGTCATGGCATCGACAAAGCTTAGACATTATTTCGAGACACATAGGATACATGTTAAAACAAATTATCCTGTCAAAAATGTGCTTAGGAAACCAGAGATGTCAGGCAGGATGGCTAAGTGGTCAGTAAAGTTGAGTGCTTATGATTTAGTATATGAACCTAGAAATGCCATAAAGTCTCAGGCTTTAGCTGACTTTGTGGCTGATTTTAGTAGTGACATTCAGGATGAGGTAGACCTAGAAGTTCAACAGTTAGGAGAATCCTCAGGATCCTGGACATTATATACTGATGGTGCATCTAATGTAAGAGGAGTAGGATTGGGAATACTACTAAAATCGCCACAGGGGGACATATTACCCCAGGCTATTAGGTGTGAATTTCCTGCTACTAATAATGAAGCAGAGTATGAGGTTTTAATTGCAGGATTAGAGTTGGCTAAGAGTATGAGTATCAAAAATTTACAAGTATATGTTGACTCCTTGTTAATTACTAACCATTTTAATGGATCCTATGCAGTTAAGGGTGAGAAATTAATCGAATACCTCGATATTCTTAAAAAATTAGCAGGATATTTCGATGTTTTTACACTTGAACAGGTACCAAGGGAGGATAATGCTGAAGCGGATGCCTTAGCAAATTTGGGATCATCGATCAGGATACCCGAAGGGACCCAAATACCAATATTACATGTCTTATATCCAGCAACGAATCCTCAGGATAAAGAAGTAGCGGGTATTCAGGATCCTGGAGCAGAGCATCCTGAAGAGGATCCTAAATCCTGGACAGCTCCAATTATGAGATATCTCAAAGAAGGACACATCCCTGGGAATGAAAATCCTAAGGCATTTAGGATGAAGGTATCACGATTCACTATTATAAATAATATTTTATACAAGAAATCTCTTGCAGGACCGTATTTGAGGTGCTTGGAGGATCCTGAAGCCAAAGAAGTACTTCAGGATATACATGAAGGGGATTGTGGTAACCATGCTGGGGGCAGGTCGTTATTCTCAAAAGTATTAAGGACAGGATATTATTGGCCAACAATGAGAAACGATGCAGCAGAATATGCTCGAAGATGTGACGCATGTCAAAGACATAGTAACATACTGCATCAACCTGCTGAACCATTATATCCTATTGTTTCCCCTTGGCCATTTATGAAGTGGGGTATGGATATAGTGGGAAAGCTACCAAAAGCTCCGGGAGGAAAAGTCTTTATGCTAGCAATGACGGATTATTTCTCTAAGTGGGTTGAAGCTGAAGCATTTGTTCAAGTTAGGGATCAAGAAGTAGTATCCTTCATAAAGAGGAATATCCTGACCAGGTTTGGAGTACCAGCCGAGATAATCTGTGACAATGGTTCTCAGTTTATAAGCAAGAGAACTACTGACTTTTGCAAGAGTTGGGGAATCAAAATGATAACATCTACTCCAGTACATCCTCAAGCGAATGGACAAGCAGAATCCTCAAACAAGATAATTGTCAATAACTTAAAGAAAAGGCTTGGAGCCAAAAAAGGGAGATGGGCAGAAGAATTACCCTTTGTTTTGTGGGCTGATAGGACAACGGTAAAGAATGCAACAGGCCAAACCCCGTTTTCCTTGGTATTTGGAGCAGAAGCAATGATTCCAACGGAAATGACAATACCTACTGCAAGATCTACCCTAAGTGATCCTGAGCAGAATCCTGAAGCCTTGAGTCAGGATTTAGACACTATAGATGAGAAGAGAGATGCGGCAAGGCTAAGGATGGCAGCATATCAACAGAGAATATCCAGGGCATATAACAAGAATATTAGGACCAGAAGATTTAAGGTTGGAGATTGGGTGTTAAGAAAGGCTTTTCAGAATACTACTAATCCTGCCGATGGCAAGTTAGCTCCAAAATGGGAAGGACCATACGAAATTGAATCAGAAGCAGGGAAAGGAGCATACAGACTCAAGAATATGGAGGGGGATATGCTACCGAGATCTTGGAATGCTATACTCCTTAAGCTCTATTTCAAGTGAGTTTAAAATTTAATTTCTAACTCAGGATGGTATGAATTCTACCTTTTTTAAATATGTTTGGTTTAATTTATTCTTTGTAATCCAATACTGACTTAAGTATCGGAGGGGTGTTAGCTAAGCTAACACACACCTTAGTTTACAATTGTTTTGCAGGATATGTTTCAGGATATAGCTCCAGGATATGTGCTCAGGATAACTCGAAAGATTAGAGGATTAGCCCCCTCTCTCACGTACAAGGGATCCTGATCCCTTCACAGGTGTAAAAGTATTCACCTTTCTTCCGAATTGGGTTTAAACACCCCGCCTGGAGCGCAAGTTATTCAGGGATAGTTCAAGGTGGCGGGACCAGTCCATGTAAAAGTGGCTGACAATTTCGTTACTGTTGGCTATATCCTGAATCCTAAAGGTATATGAGGATTGATCACCCTCTCTCACGAAAGGGTATTTTCATACTCTCTAAGGTTTAAAGGTTTTCGCCTTTCTAAGTCTTGGAGTTTATACACTCCCGCCTGTAGCGCATGAAAATTTGGGATTTTCCCCAGGATACAAGGGATTTATCTCCAGTACATCCTTGGGTTTTACCCTTGGGACGTAAAAAATTGCCTATACGATGGAAACTGACATTCAGTAGATTTCTAAAGTATTTGAAGACATTGTACACAGGGGACATCCCTACCAAGATGGTGATGTTAAAAGGATAAGGCTCGGAACTAATGTACTAAGTACCTCGCACAGGGGACATCTTCATTGAAGAAGTTGCAAAAAGATTGAGGCTTGGTAATAAGGTTATATACTACTCCGGGTATGATCTTTCCTTTGTAAACATCGTCTAAGGTTTTAGTAACACTATGTTTTATGAAAAGTTAAGTATCCTGATATATTCTCAAAATCTTTTCAGGATATTTGATTAAGGTGTTTGAAACTAGTATTAGTTTGGAACTTTGATCATTTAAGTATTATCAAAACTTGGTTTTGGAAAATAGATTGTTTTTCAAAAGCCTTCTACAAAGTCGAAGGAATGTTTGGAAGTTTTATCTAATAAAAAGTTTTCACAATATATCGCTGAGCATATTGATCAGGATATTTTCATAAGATAATAATACAAAATTTTACAAAGCTAAGAGTTACACTAAGTAATGCAAGGCGACAGCAAATAAGTCAAAAGATAGTTATATTATTAACAAGTCAAAAGTTGTGCTTTTGGTTTCACCTCAAACCGAGGCCCATCCACCAAAAGCACAATTAGTTTCTACCATACTTGTGTAACGGTTGGAGGATCTATCTCAAAACAGGACATGTCCACCTACAACCGTTACCACGTTCAAAACAAATTATACTAATCGATGACCAAGGGCTTCATCCTAAAACCTAGGACCCATCCACCTTTGGTCATCATATTGTTCTGATGCAGGAAATGTAAATTGTTCGAAGACAGGAAAAGTAAAGTGTTTATGCAACCACAACCATGAAATTTAAAAGTGGGCTCCGGCCTTGGCACGTATATCCATCATCGCCCACTCCGCTGCCTAAGAAGCAGCACCTTCTTGATTAGCAACGTCCTTCCCAGCATTCGCCCCAGCATCAGCCTCAGGATTCTTCTCGGCATCATCATCAGCTTTGGTCACTTCTTCAGCCGCCTTAGAGGGCTCTTCACCAGCATGCTTTGTAGGATGAGCAACGGGATGACCTCCGAGATCCTGAAGTTTCTCCTCCCAAGCCTTTATATTCCAGGAGGGGCATTCGAAGCCCAAATCCCTGGCTTCGTAAGCCATCCTTATCCTGGCTTGGAGAAGAGAGACGACCACGGATGCTTTGAGGCTATCCCGATATGAACTCATATTCTGCTGGTATTGGAGAAGGGCGGCATCTAGTTTGGCTTGAGCATCCTCGTTGGCTTTGTGGAGAGTAGCTTGGTGATCCCGGATCATTGCCTTGTATTTGTCTTCATAATGCTGGGATTTAGCAGCTGCAATGGTTCCTTGGTCAGCTATGGTGGCCTCAGCTTTCTCCAGCTTGATCTCCAACATCTTGTTAAGCCCGCAAGCGTCTTCATACAAGTGCATAAGACGATCCAGACCCTATCGATAAAGACACAGGTATTGATGTAAAAAATAAGCAGGATAAGGACTAACATACTTGTGCAGGATATCGAAAAGAAAATTCTACCTGTTTGAGGAATGAGGTGGCTTCGTTGAACCCATGATTCTCGAGAGAGAATGTTTCAGAAACAGCTGGGGAGTCCGTCTCCTTTCTCTTCCGAGAGCTGGATGCCCGGGTCCTGGATGCCGGAGGGCCTTTGGGAGCAGAAACAGTCTTCGAGGAGGTAGGCTTTGGTGTAGCAGACGGCTTTGGCTTGGATTCTTGTTTGATGGGTTCGAGGCTGGAGTAGCAATCCAACTCGTCAAGTTGGAAACCTTCAAGGTTGACAACCGGTACTGCACGAGGGAAGATGTTCTTGAACTCATCATACTTTTGAAAAATAATTGATTTAGAATATATGTAACTACTGAGAATGTGCTTACCAGACATCTCTGAGCTTGATTTCTGGCTTGAATCTGTGAGAAACAGGGAGAAAGTTCTTTCACTGACAGGAAGTCGATAGATTTCTTCGATCTTCGATTCGGATTCTGCGCTGGGAGGTACTAAATCTCTGAAGTTCGCTGCATAAAAATGTCAGGATATAAGTCTGGGATATAGTTTGAGGATCTAATTGGGGATATTCCTAAAACCCTAAATCCTACCCTTGGTTAACCATTTAACTGGTAGATCAAAACCCTTATCAATAGAATCTCTTTTTACGAAAAAGAATTTTCGTCGCCATCGATCCTCGTTCTTGGAGGTAGAAAACAGAAGAAAACGATGATCGCCATGGGATCTCAACCGGTATGCTATAGGGAGGTCTTCAATAAACAGGTTGGGAAAATGACGAGACTTGATTTGATCCAGCACTATCAAGACTCGCCAGACCAT
Source organism: Helianthus tuberosus (assembly GCA_030545235.1). NCBI lineage: Eukaryota > Viridiplantae > Streptophyta > Magnoliopsida > Asterales > Asteraceae > Helianthus > Helianthus tuberosus. The sequence goes on along the minus strand of CM060368.1, from coordinate 19,501,477 downwards.
TGGCATAACCTGGGCGTAACTAAGGCCGGTGAGGTCGAAAAAGCTAGAGATAAAGGGTGGAAACGGGTACCGGAGTCCAAGAGAGAAAGGGTAAGCGAAAAAACAAACCCACTCATCGGATGACGCGTCCGATCGGGCTTCCCGGTCGAAAGGGCGAAAGACTGTTCCGGTGGGAAAGGCACCGGAATCTTTAAGAGCAGCGATGTCGGCATTGTTGAAACAACAGACTTCCTTTAATGGGTTGCGAATAAGGTTTTGACTTACGAGGGCTGAGGCCGGTCGGTCCGATCGGGATTTCGTTCGTGGTGCCATGAAAAGTATTGAGCAAACTAAAAGAGATTCAAGAAAGAAGGATAGAAAGGAAAATACCTGATGTCCACTTGAAGATAAGGATAACCGTAATAAGGAGTCCCTCAGTTAATATAGGATGAATATATGGGGGTAAAGAGTAAATAATGCATTGGAAGTTGCACCGCTGTCATTTCAAGGGTCTAGTCGTATTAATTGTCTTAAGTTATGAGGTGAAATTTTTGAAATATATCCGTTGGATTGGTATCCCAACCGATATATTTGGGGACAATTGTTATGGCTCATTTTCTAAGCATACATATCCTGACCAATATCCTGCCTTTATTTGTTTATTTGTGACCAGGGTGCTGGAAGAGGATATTGCTAACATCTTGGGTGATATCCTGAGGTTTATTGAATTAACCACGTGCAGGTTAAAGGCTCAGACTTGCTAACGGTCAAGTGGACTTCTTCTCCTAAAGACTCGGACGTGTTTGTTGAAGGAGAGACGTTGAACCCGAAAGACCAGGTCTACAACGTTCGATTAAGGAATATTCGGTGGATCCCGGAAGTTTAGGATAGTTTGTTATATTATCTTTACTATAAATAGATGGGGGCGGATCAGTTTAAGGCACACAATTTTACACTGACACTCTCGAACACTTTCACTCTCTAGCTCATTGCAAACACCACACTTGTATTCAAATTTCATTGTAACACATAGTCGATCCGCACCACATCCTGCACTGTATCCTGACGTTTGAAGTAATAAGAAGAACAAGGCAGCTGCGATTGTCAGCTCCCGAGGTTTTATGCCGGCGATCTAGATTGATCAAGGGCTTTCCTCGTACATCTCGTGTCGTTTACTTTACTTTTGCTCATAGTTTGATCGTAGATACAGCTCAATATCCTGAGCCGTATCCTGAATACTGATTTTCTAAATAACTTAACAAGCATATTTTTCACACATATTTCTAGCACACTACCTCACTTAACTAATTTGATCACTAAATTGCTTAGGTAATTTTTGACCAAAACAGGTAGTATATCCCCTTCCATATTCTTAAGCCGGTATGCTCCTTTTCTGGATTCCGATTCAATCTCGTAAGGTCCTTCCCACTTAGGAGATAACTTTCCATCAGCAGGATTAATAGTATTTTGAAAAGCCTTCCTTAGTACCCAATCTCCAACTTGAAACCTTCTAGTCCTTAGATTCTTGTTATATGCTCTGGATATCCTCTGTTGATATGCTGCCATTCTCAACTTTGCCGCATCCCTTGTCTCATCAATAGTATCCAATTCTTGACATAAGGCTTCAGGATTCTTCTCAGGATCCCGGAGGTTGGATCTTGCTGTAGGTATCACCATCTCTGTCGGGATTACTGCCTCTGCTCCAAATACTAAGGAAAATGGGGTTTGCCCAGTAGCATTCTTCACGGTTGTTCTATCAGCCCATAGGACAAATGGTAGTTCTTCTGCCCATCTTCCCTTCTTAGCTCCAAGTCTTTTCTTCAAATTGTTGACAATTATCTTGTTTGAGGATTCTGCTTGTCCATTTGCTTGAGGATGTACCGGTGTAGATGTGATCATTTTAATTCCCCAACTCTTGCAAAAGTCAGTAGTTCTTTTACTTATAAACTGAGAACCATTGTCACAGATTATCTCGGCTGGTACTCCAAACCTGGTCAGGATATTCCTCTTTATGAAGGATACCACTTCTTGATCTCTAACTTGGACAAAGGCTTCTGCTTCAACCCACTTGGAGAAATAATCCGTCATTGCCAACATGAAAACCTTTCCTCCTGGAGCCTTTGGAAGCTTTCCCACTATATCCATACCCCATTTCATAAACGGCCAAGGGGATACGATAGGATATAATGGTTCTGCAGGCTGATGCAGGATGTTGCCGTGTCTTTGACATGCATCGCATTTCTGAGCATACTCCGTGGCATCCTTTCTCATGGTCGGCCAGTAATATCCTGTTCTCAACACCTTCGAGAACAGAGATCTGCCCCCAGTATGGTTGCCACAGTCTCCTTCGTGTATATCCTGAAGTACCTCCTTGGTTTCAGGATCTTCCAAGCACCTTAGGTACGGACCTGCAAGGGATTTCTTATACAAAATATTATTTATAATAGTAAAATGAGATACCTTCATCCTAAAAGCCTTAGGATTTGCATCCTTTGGGATATCTCCTTCTTGAAGATACTTCACAATTGGAGTCATCCAGGATTCAGGATCCTTCTCAGGATATCCATCACCAGGATCCTGGATACATGCTACTTCTTTATCCTGAGATTTGAAATGTTCCATTGCAGGATACAAGATGTGCACTATTGGTATCTGAGTTCCCTCCGGTATCCTGACAGTAGATCCTAAGTTTGCTAGAGCGTCAGCTTCAGCATTCTTTTCTCTTGGTACCTGTTCAAGTATAAAAATTTTGAAATATCCTGCTAATTTTTTAACAATTTCAAGATATTCATCTAACTTTTCGCCTTTTACTGCATAAGATCCATTGAAATGGTTAGTAATCAACAGGGAATCAACATATACTTGTAAATATCTAATATTCATATTTTTAGCTAATTCTAATCCTGCTATCAGAGCTTCATATTCTGCTTCATTATTAGTGGCAGGAAACTCACATCTAATAGCCTGGGGTAATATGTCCCCCTGTGGCGATTTTAGTAGTATACCCAAACCTACACCTCTTACATTAGATGCACCATTAGTATATAGTGTCCAAGATTCTATATTTTCTCCTAGTTGTTGCACTTCTAGGTCTACTTCATTTTGAATATCACTACTGAAATCAGTCACAAAGTCAGCTAAGGCCTGAGACTTTATGGCATTTCTAGGTTCATATATTAAATCATAGGCACTTAATTTTACTGACCACTTAGCCATCCTACCTGACATCTCAGGTTTCCTAAGCACATTTTTAACAGGATAGTTGGTTTTAACATGAATCCTATGTGTTTCAAAATAATGTCTAAGTTTTGTTGACGCCATAACTAGGGCTAATATCATTTTTTCTAAGTGTGAATATCTAGTTTCAGCATCTAATAAACTTTTACTAACATAATAGATAGGATACGGCTGACCTTCGTGATCTTTTACCAGGACAACACTTACTGCATTCCCTGATACTGCAAGATACAGGGATAATGGTTCACCATCCTCGGGTTTCATCAACAGGGGTGCAGTTGAGAGATACTGCTTCAATTCCTGCAAGGCTGCTTCATGCTTCTCTCCCCATTCGAATTTCTTATTCTTCTTCAGGATATCGTAGAATTCCTTGCATTTTTCCGAGGATCTTGATATAAACCTGTTCAAAGCCGCTACTCGTCCTGTTAATCTTTGTACATCTTTCATATTTGAAGGTGACTTGATGTCAAAGATAGCTTTAATCTGCTCCGGGCTTGCCTCTATACCCCTTTTAGTCACCACGTATCCTAAAAACTTTCCTGCCCCCACTCCAAAATGGCACTTGGCAGGATTAGTTTCATATTGTACTGGTTCAGGATATCAAATGCTCCTTTAATATCCTAGAGATGATCCTCAGCCTTCTTGGATTTGACTACCATATCGTCAATGTACACCTCCATGGTGTCCCCCAGTTTGTCTTTAAACATCATGTTCACCAATCTCTGGTACGTTGCACCTGCATTTTTCAAACCAAAAGGCATAGCAGTATAACAGTAAATACCTGTTGGTGTCATGAAAGCAGTATCCTCCTAGTCTAAAGGTTACATTTGGATCTGCTGGAATCCTGAGGATGCATCCATGAAGGTTAACATCTCATAACCGGCAGTGGTATCCACCATCGAGTCTATATGAGGCAGAGGGAATGGGTCTTTAGGACATACTTTGTTCAAGTCTGTGTAATCTACACAAACTCTCCATTTTCCATTCTTCTTTTGAACCACGACCACATTTGCTAGCCACTTGGGAAATTTGACTTCCCTGATCATCTTGGACTTCAATAGTCTTTCAACCTCTTCTTGAATAATTATGTTTCGTTCTGGAGCAAACTTTCTTCTCTTTTGCTGGATAGGCTTGAAAGACCTGTCAATTCCAAGCTTGTGAGTTATAATATCCTTAGAAATACTTGTCATATCCTCATGCTTCCATGCGAATGTTGACATCCTGCATTTCAAAAAGTTAGTTAACTGATTTTCAATATCCTGAGGGATATTGGCTCCTACGAGCACCGAGATATCTGGATTATCCTGATCCAGGATAATTTTCTTTACATCTTGCTCTGAAGCCTCCACGATATCCTGGGCCCGCATCTTTAATTGCTATGCTGCGTTAGGCTTGGTTGAGGATTTCATCGAGGATGAGTAACATTCCTTTGCCTCCTGTTGATCACTTTCCACCTTGACAACCCCCCCCCCCCCACAAGGAGTAGGGATCTTGATACACTGATGATAGGTTGATGGCACAGCTTTCATATCATGGATCCATGGCCTACCCAATATGATATTGTAGCAAGATAAGGAGTCCATGACACAGAAGCGTTGTATTGAGTTGACCCCTTCAACATATACTGGTAATTTTATCTCCCCCACTATGTTCCTAGCTTCTCCACTGAACCCAACAAGCACAGTGGACTTCGAAGTGATATCCATTGGAGATACATTCATTCTCTTCAACGTTTCTAGTTGAATTATGTTGACGGAGCTGCCATTATCCACCAGTATCCTGCGCACAAAATGATTAGCAACATATAAAGTTATTACCAAAGCATCATGATGAGGGTCCTAGACAGTATCCCTGTCATCACTGTCGAAAGTGATCACTTTATCAGTTGTGAGGGTTGTCATCCTGGTTGGCTTATCTCCCCTTTCTGCCTTAGCCTCCTTCGCATGTCTTTTTGCTGCAGAGTATGAAGTTCCACAAATGTCGGATCCTCCTGAAATAAAGTTAATTATCTTGGCATCTGCAGGAGGTGATGCTGCTCGTTCAGGATCCTTCTCAGTATCCTGACCCTTATTCTTCTTTCTTCCTAGAAGGTCTTTCAGATATCCTTTACTTAGCAGATAGCTTATTTCCTTCCTCAGGGCTATGCAATCTTCCGTAACATGTCCAACATCCTCATGGAAGGCACACCACATGGATTTATCCTTCCAATCAGCTTTCTGTTGGTTTTTCCTAGGCCACCTCGCTTTGTCTCCCAAACCCTGCATAGCATACATTAGTTCAGGTATATTAACAGAAAAACAATATTCTGACAACTCAGGATCCTCGTCTTGGACAACGTTCACTCTTTTGTTTTCATTTTTATCATACGGCCTAGAGCGGTATGGTTTATGTGAAGATTCTGATTTCCTGTATGTTGACTCATATGTTGAGGATGCATTCATCCTCTCTTGCATTTTCTTATCATCTTCAAGCCTGATATATCGCAAAGCCCTGTTTCGATCTTCGTCCAAGTTCCTGCAAGGATTCATCACAAGATCCTGATAAAACTGGGAATCCCTTTGTAGTCCCATCTTGAATGCTTGGACTGCTGTAGCAACATCAAGGTGTGGGATATCCAAGGATTCCCTGCTGAATTTGTTCACATAATCCCTTAGGGATTCTTGAGGTCCCTGTGTTATCCTGTAGAGGTCACTTGTTAGTTTTTCAAAGCTTCTACTGCAAGAAAACTGACTGTTAAACAAATTAACTAAATGAGCAAATGATGTAATTGAATGAGGTGGAACATTTAGAAGCCATTTCAAGGCTGATCCTGTTAAAGTAGAGCCGAAGCCCTTGCACAAGCATGCTTCTTTAAGATCCGGCGGGATAGGGTTAATTTCCATCCTCTCCCTATACTGGGCAATATGCTCCTCAGGATCCGTCGTCCCATCATACAGCTTCATGTTAGGAGTCTGGAATCTCTTTGGGATTTCTGCATCACAAATGGGGTGAGCAAAGCGGGATATGTTGTGACTATCCCGGGATACTTCCGATATAGGCTGCACTATCCCAAGCACACTTGATATCATATCCTTCAACTTTTGAAGCTCTCTGGTTATCACTGATGTCACACCTACATCCTGCAATGATCCAAGATTATTAGTAACAGGGATACTAGTGTTAACAGACAAGTTACCAGCTTGGTGATTCTGGCTATATCCTGGGGCGCAACCTGGAGCATATCCTGGATCCCTCACAGTCGACATCCTGGTCGAAGAGGGTATCTCAGGAATATGACTCCGAGAATGGCTAGGCACAATATTCCCCCTGTTATCCTCAGCATATACTGCAGAACTGAAGTTTAAAGCTCTTGGTTGCAAGGGAGTGACAGTATCCTCAGCGGGCCTGCTTAAGCTGGATTTCAAGAGTTGTATCTCTCTTATCAGCATTTGGTTGGTCTCCTGCTGCTGCCTCATTTGTTCCTGTACACTACCAAATAAAGTTAGAATTTCTTCATTAGAGGCCAAAACAGGACCAGATCCCTGAATATTCTGAGTGGGAATAACATCCCGAGCCACATGAATTTCGGTTCCTTGTGAAGAGGCTTGCGTTCTCGGAGGAGGTGGTGGAAGCATCGAACCAATTATTGTAAAGGTTGTAGCAGACACGGTGGAAGAGCTCATGTTTGATCTCAAGGCCATTGAAAATAGTGTAGAAAAAAGTTTTGAAAATAGAAAACCAAGTAATGATTTTGCAAAAGCTTTTAGTAGAAATAGCACCACTTGCCCCACGGTGGGCGCCAAATTGTTTTGGTCAAAAATTACCTAAACAATTAAGTGATCAAATTAGTTTTGTGAGGTAGTGTGCTAGTAATACTTTGTGAAAAATATGTTGGTTTGTTAGTTTGCAAAAACAGTTATCAGGATACGGCTCAGGATATCGAGCTGTATCTATAATCAAACAATGAGCAAAAATGTAAAGGTTGACACGTGATGTACGAGGAAAGCCCTTGATCAATCTAGATCTCCGGCATAAAACCTCGGGAGCTAACAATCGTCGGCTGCCTTGTTCTTCTTATTGCTTGAATAACCAGGATACAGTGCAGGATAATGCTCAGATCGCTACTAAGTGGTACAATGATTGTAAGTGATGAGTGTTAGTGCGTGATTGCTTCTAGAAAAGAGAGTGAATGAGTAGGTGAATTCGAGTGTGTGACCTATGGATCTGGCATCCCCTTTATATAGTTACAAGAATTAACTAATTATGCTAAAAATCTGGGATATTATGCTAAAAATCCGGGATGCTGAGATTATTTCCTTTCTGAACGTTGGGGGGCTGTTTCAACTCGTTTTCCACGCGCATACCAACTATAACTCCGGGATTTAAGCTCCTATAACCGTTACAACATTAATAGCATTGACCAATCATCCATAACTCCCATAAAATACGCCTTTCTTCAATGCTGACCGTTACAAGAGCTATTCTTCCTCCATCAACTACCTTATCCTGACCAATTTGAGCGGGTCTTCAGGATGACTTGGTCCTCATGAACGTTAGTCCCTTGTAACCATCGTTTACAAGCAAATTGTTAGTAATAGTCAGGATACTGCCTCAGGATATTACCAATATCCTGATCTGGTATCCTGATCCGGTATCCTGATCATATACAACTAATAAAAAATCAAGATACAAAGTCAGGATATGGGCTCAGAATTTCACCCATAACAAGCACGATTCGTTTTTTGCCATATTTACGCGACGGTTGAAGGTTTCATCTCAAAACGAGACCCATCCGCCTCCAACCGTTGCATCATTCAAAACAGATTATACTAATTGATGACCAAGGGCTTCATCCTGAAACCCAGGACCCATCCACCTTTGGTCATCATATTGTTCTAGTGCAGGAAATGTAAATTGTTTAATGACAGGAAAAGTAAATTGTTTAAACGATCACAACTATCAAATTTAAAAAAGTGGGCTCCGGCCTAGGCATCAACATCCATCATCTCCCACTTGAATGCCCTCACACAGCGGCATCTTCACCAGCCTTCTCCGTCTTCTCGGCCCCAACATCCTCGCCAGCATCCGTCCCAGCATCCTTCTTTTCTCCAGCCTTGTCCACCGGCTCTGCTGACTTAGAGGATTCGCCAGTCTCAGCAGGAAGTGGCACAGCCTTGCCCCCAAGTTCCTTCAGCTTCGCCACCCAGGAATCAACCGGCTAGGTTGGGTATTCAAGACCTGTCTCCTTGGCCTCGTAAGCCATTTTGATGCGGGCTTGCAGCAGAGAGACAATGGCTGAGTTCTTGATCCCTTCCCGGAAAGAGACCATGGCCTGTTCATGCTCCACCTGAACGGCAGCCAGCTTTATCTCAGCATCCTGAGTGACCTTCTTCAATTTGTCCTCATAATGTCGGGTCTTGACTTCAGCAATGGCCCCTTGGTCGGCAACGGTGGTCTCAAGTTGTTTGATCCTGGCCTCCTGGAACTTGTTTGTGCTGCAAGCGTCGGTGTAAAGATGAAGAAGATGCTGGAGGCACTGTACGTCAAAATTCAGGTATAAATCAAAATATATTAACCAGGATATCCTATCAGGATATGTGTGCAGGATGTAGTAAGAGGATATTACCTTGTTGAGGAAGGATGTCATCGGTTCTAAGGAATCAGTGAAGCTGAGTTCTTCGTATGAGAACCCCTCAGGACCTAGAGTGCTGACCTCAGAACCTTTCCTCTTCTTGGAAGTGGAAGCACGGGTTCTTGGAGTAGGCTTGGGAGCCGGGAGCGGCATGGAGCTGGTAATAGCAGGAGTTTCTTTCTTGACATCGACTGGAGTAGGGTAGCTATCAAGCTCATCAAGGTCCAGGAAGACTGGAACTTTGCTAGAGTCTGCATACAGGGAGTGAAATTCTTTCCTAAATATATCAAATAAAAACATGTATGGAGGATATCGTGCAGGATCATTACCAGACATGTTTGCACTGGAAAGAGGGCTTGGAGATGGTGGAGACGGATTAAAACTTCTTTCAGCCTCTGGGAGGAGTCTGATAGCGTCAATTCTCTTCTGTGAGTCAGCTAGGGGAGGTGCAAGCTTCATGAAATCGGCTGTGTACAAGAAAATAAAAAAAATTAGTACAAGATATAAAACAGGATATAAGGCAGGATCATCCTTAAACCCTAAATCCTACCCTTTCTCAACCACTTCACCGAATATTCCGTTCCACCAGGGATTGAGTCTCTTTTTACAAAGAAGAACTTGGATTGCCATTTCTCCTCATTCCTGGTGGCACGAAGTATCAGTGGATCGCCGGAGGTAGAATAGAATAAGAATCTACAGGAACCATGGCATCTAAGCCGATATGCTAAGGGGAGGTCATGAACGGAAAGGTCAGGAATATGATTTTTCTTGATCTGATCAAGAACGGATAAGACTCGCCAGAGCATTGGCATTGTTTGGCTAAAACAGATTTTCGTGGTATTAAAGAAATCAGTGATGAAATCGGGAAAGGGAAACTGCAATCCTAAGGTAAAGGGAAAGGCATTGAAACATAACCACTCGTCGGAAACCATATCTGACCGGATTTCCCGGTCAAATGGCTGGAACACCGTCGCTTCCGGGAAGATGCCGGAGGATTTGAGAGCCGACAAGTGGGCACTATCGAAGGAGCATATCTCTTTCTCCGGTTCTTGAAGAAGATTCTGGTGGATGAACGTGGGAGCAGAGTCACCGGAGCTCGATCTTGTTTGTCTCATGGTGCCAGAATACTGAACAGAATAAAGGAGAAAGATGGGATTGAGAGAGAAATGTTTACCTTTTTTCTATTCGGTAAAGGTTAAAAGAAGATGAGGATGAGAAGTTATAGGGAGGTAATGAGTAATTATAGACTAAGCGGTTACAAGCTGTCACATCAAGGTCCAATCTCTTAATTGCCTCGTTATTCGTAAAAAATATAACCGTTAGTGCCAGGATACTAAACGGTAACATTTTTTGGGGACAATTGTTATGGGTGAAATTTTGAGCTCATATCCTGGATAATATCTTAAATTATATCTTGCTTGTATGATATATGTTCATGTCCGGGATGCTGATTCAGGATATTGGTAACATCCTGAATGGTATCCTGAGGATTACTAACGGATTATGTGCAGGAGTACGAGTCCAAGCTGGTAACGTTCATGAGGACCCTTTCCCCGGAAGACTCGGTCTAAGTCATTCAAAGGAAGACGTTGAAGCCGCTTTACTCGGTCCATAACGTTAACTATGGAATATTCGGAAGCATCCCCCATTTATAGGAATTTTTGTTTATGTTTCTTAGCTATAAATAATTGGATAAATCAGATCGAATAGGACACAACAACACTCACTGCTCTCTCACACCTTACTCTCTCGCAACTTTCACTTTCACGAAAAGCATTGTAACACTTAGCGATCTGATCAATATCCTGCACTGTATCCTGACGTTTAAAGCAATAAGAAGAACAAGGCAGCTGCGATTTTCAGCTCCCGAGGTTTTGTGCCGACGATCTAGATTGATCAAGGGTTTTCCTCGTATATCTCGTGTCACCCCCTTTACTTTTTGCTCATAGTTTGATCGCAGATACAGCTCAATATCCTGAGCCGTATCCTGAAAACTGCTTTTACAAACAACTTAATCAGCATATTTTCAACACACTTTCTTAGCACACTACCTCACTTAACTAATTTGATCACTTAATTGCTTCTGTAATTTTTGACCAAAACAGTATCACCATTTCTGTCGGGATCACTGCTTCTGCTCCAAATACTAAGGAGAATGGAGTTTGGCCAGTTGATGTTGGTGCATATTTGTGACAACAGCTTAGATTTGGTCTTTGGATATCTTGTAATTAGTTAAACGATAAACAGTTAGCGGGTTTAGCCTTGTATTAGTGAGTTGTAATGTTTGGGCTAACCAAACCCAAACAGATTGGGTGTATGGGGGGCGAATTGGGCTTACACCAATTTGCAGTCCATGTGGTTTTGACCAAGCCCAAGTAGCAAATCTTGTGTTATATAAACAAGGTTAGGCTTTAGGGTTTAGGTTAATCAGCCAAAACAGTTTGTGAGAGCAATTTCGTGAGAGACTTGTCTTGGACGAAATTAGGGTTGGTTAGGGTTTGATTGATTGTAATACTTCTGTTTGATAATCAATAGAAAACCCGGTTGAAAGTGAATTGCTGTTCCTACACGTTTTCTGCTATATCCTGATCAAGAGGATTCCGCACTCTTGATTAGATTGACAATTCTGTGAAAGATCCATACATCAAGGGGACCTACAATTGGTATCAGAGCGTTAGGCTCTTGAAGGCTCGGTTCAGAATTGTGTTCTGCAGAAACAGGGAGTTTTTCGAATTTTGTGTTAAACCTGACAATTAGGGTTTCGAATTTTTTGACTGGTTTGATAAAAATTTTCGAATTTTTTGGCTGTTTGATCTTCTGCATTGTTTGTTTGGTATTCTGCAGGTTTCAGGATTCAATACTGATTGATTCTGGTTGAAGAATTCTGCTTAGAAAGGGTTGAAGATTCGAAGATTTTCTTCGTGTTCTTCACGTTGTTCATCTGTTCTTCGCTGTTTTTCGGAAATTACTGATTTGTTTGCTGTTTCGATTCTGCAGGAAGGTGTTAGGAGATCCGGAAAATCATTAAAATTTTTGAGAAGATTGAATTTCCAAATTTGCAGACCTGCGAAATTAACTGGACCTGTGAAATTAACAGACCAGCGAACTTACTGGCGACGTTAAATCCAAAGGCAACTTTGGTAACCGAATAACTTTCCACAGCGAAATTATTACGGTTTTCGGCGAATATACTGGTCGTCGTAATAGCGAAATAGACCAGCGAATTTGACCAGTGAACTTGACAGCGAACTTGAACTTTCAAGCGAAATAGACCAGCGAAATTGACCATCTGACCAGCGAAATTAACTGCAGCAAATTTAAAAGTGTGGAATATTTTCTGGGAAGCGTAAGAAAAATTTCACAGTTTTGCAAATAGAAATTGATCCGTAGCTCGTTTGACAGAACCGTCTGCACTGCTGCATTCCTCGCAAGACTCTGGAAAATTCCGATTTCGGTTTTTGACATTATATATCATTGGATTTGTCTTTTCGAGACGATTCTAAAGGTGTAATTTGGTAACCACTGTTTTCGGAGATATTTTGTACGGTTTTACCGGTCTGTTGCGTTAAAATGTTGAACATGACGAATTTGAATGCACCTAAGATGATGAAGGTGGAGAATTATCTTACATGGAAGGACAAGCTCAAATCCTTCATTGAATCTCGTGATGCACGCATGTGGATCTGTATTAAAATGGGTACATAAACCCAACACACGATTATGAAGGTAGACCACGTAGAACAGACTATGTGAACATGAAAGAGGATGATAAAAAGATGTATGACGCTGAAAAGAGAGCATTGGCGGTAATAAAGATGTCCTTACCTGATAGCATCAAGCATACCTTCAAAAGGTACACTAATTCAAAGGATATGTGGGATGCATTACAAAAGCGATATCAGGGAAATGAGAGTGCCACTCAGGCATTCATGGCAGAGATAGTGCAAGTTGATGAGGCTGAAACTGCTATGAATAATGCTGAAGGTCAAATGGAGAATGCTGAAGCTCAAGTGAAAAATGTTGAAGCAAAAGTGGATGCTGAAGTAGAGAAAGAGAGTGAAGCTGAACAGGTTGTTGCTGATGAAACCTCAGAAGTTCACGAGAAAGAGGTACAATCTAATTCTGTATGTTTGAGATGTGGTGAACTACAGGGTGAGGTTGACATATTGTCAACACAAAACCAAAGTTTGATAAGCGAGATGTCTAACATTAAAGAATCAAACTTTTTTGCTAAAAGAAATGAATCGTCATACTTGAAGAAGAAGATAAAAGGTTATGAAGCTGAAATTGAAGCTTTAACTTGCAAACTAAATGAAAAACTTCAAGTAATAGACTTAGCTCATGACATAATGGCTGAGAAAACAAAAGAGATTTCTGAAAAATGCAAAGAGTTGTCAGATGCACAACTCAAAATTGTTGAACTTGAAAAGAAATTGAGTCAATTCAGAGATTCGTCTTTTGTAATGAAACACATGATGGGTGGGTTAAAGAAGAGTAATGACAAGACCAGTGTGGGCTTCCAGGGCTTTAATGAAGTTCCACCTCCTCTTAGTCATGACTATTCATTCCTGCCTAGTGAAGATGAGCTAGCAAACTTTATGGCATCTGCACCAAGTAGTTTCGCATCCACATCAAGTCAAGGTGATGGATCTGAGAGTGATGACGCTAAGAAGAACAATAACAGGGAACCTTTGAAAAGGAAAAAATCACCGCCTAAGAATAAAAATCAAGCTTTTGTTAAAAAGATTAATTTTGTTCAAGGTAGTGATATGAAAAATGAAACAACTGTTATTGAAAATGAATCAAATGTAGAGTTTGCTAAAAATAAAAACAAAGAAAAATCTGAATCCAAGCAAACTAAACAAGGTTCATCCAAGGGGTCATCACCCTCTGATAAGGGATCTACCTCAGAGACTCCGGCTAAGAAGTCTTTGAAAAGGAGATCGTGCTTCAAATGTCACACCAAAGGACATGTAGCTAGCTGCTGTCCTAACAAAAATACTGAAGCACAACTTAGTGAAAAACAGAGAGGGAAATTACCAGAGAAGAAAGGTGATAGTGAGGAGAAATGCTCAAATTCTCCAAAGAAATCTGCTCCTAAGCAACCAGAGAATGTTGCTGTTGGTGTAGATAAGGCTGGAACAGGAACTCCACAAGTTCCACGTTTTCAAAGAAATCAACCAAGATTTCAGCCTAGATCTCCACCAGGCAGATATGAGAGACCTAGAAGCAGTTCACCAAGAATGAACAGTCATAATTCAAATAATTTCAGAAGTCAAAGTCAATATCAAAATCGATACCAGAATAATGGTGGTCGAACTTTTTATAACAATGGCTTTAGAACTTATAACAATCATGCTTCTTGGAATCAAAACTCAAGGTATCAAAACCAAAATTTTCAAAGGTCAAATAGTCCAAACACATATAGGAACCCCCAAGACCATAGACCTAGTGGAAATCAAAATCAAATTCCATCAACAGGTCTGAGATCCAAGACTCCAGTTAGGAGTAATGGATATTGGATGGATGTTCAAGTGGTTGGTGAATTTGGACGACCCAAGACCATTAAGGCTTGGGTCCCCCAATCTAACTAATTTCTTAGTTGGTGTGTGCAGGAGCTGCTAAGGAGGATTATCAACTTATGGTATGTTGATAGTTGTAGGATCGTTTTCTGAACCGAACGAGTCGATCAGAAGAGTTTATCTCTAAACGAAAGGCGGAAACAGACGTGTAGAGTTCAATTCAGCAAGATTCACGCTTAAAACTGTTGTATGATTGATTCTATAATGTTTTACAACCTGACAACACTTCGGCAGCACTTCGTTGCTCTAGCCGGAAAGTTTCGAAAGTTACAAATGATGACAGCTTGAAGCCTATTTATAGGGAGAGACCCCTGACCGTTTGAAGGTGATACACCACTCTTCAAACGGTCATGACACTTCAAACGGTCATGCCTAATTCAAACGGTTATGTACTTTGACTTTTCAAACGGACAACACTCAAATATAACATTCTGAATTCAAGTTTCCATGCAATTCATGTGATGTTGTCATGTGATGATGTCAACATTGATGTCACCATTATGATGTCATCTTTTGATATGAAGACATCATGCTCAATCAAATCCGTAACGAACCCGAGACTCGATATAAGACGAAGACGACAGATGTGTGCACCAACAGACTCCCCCTCAGATGTTGACGAGTCTTAAGTGTCGAGTCTTTGCATCTTCAGTCTTTATCAGTCCTTTCGAACTCTTTGAAGTGTCTGACGCTGTAAGAATCCTCAAAACTTTATCTCCCTTTTCTGTTCAGCATCAATAGACTCCTCACGATCAATCTCTACTTGGATGTCTTCAGACCCCCCCTTTCAATATGCTGGGATCGCAGTCTGGCTTGTTGAAAACACAGAGTCATCAGGTATCGGAACCTGGCACTCTATCTTCAGGTTCAAGATCGAAACCTGGCTACACCTGCACATTCTTAACCCAGAAATAAATTTCACAAATTTAACATTTAACAAATTTATAAACCCAGATTCTCTCTCAAATTAAACCAGAATGATTTATCAATGATAAATTCTGATGAACCATTTGCAAAAATTAATCATTTTTCTTTGCAAAAACACATTCTCCCAAACCATTTGTTCATCATGTCTAGCACTTAGGATTTTGAAAATCAGCTCTCCAACATCAGTTGTCGAAAATCTTTTTGAATTTTCCAAAAAATTTTGCTAAAACACACTGAAAATCTTTTTGGATTTAGAGATATTAAGAAATGCAGTAAAGAAATATTTACAAACAATATTTTTGTGAGTTCGTGTAAGAGGATCATATCAGTTTTTGAGACAAGTCACCAACACCGTTAAGCTTCATTTCATTTTAAGTTCTAAACAATTCACCTAGATTGTCAGTATATTTGTCCACTTAAATTTTCACACAAAGTTCAATTGATCCGAGATATGATGTTAATGTTTTAAGAGACTTAAACTTATCCGTGTGTCCCACTACTTGAATATACTCCCGTATCCAAATCCCAATATTCAGTCTTACAGGTGAGTATACTACAGATGATATCTGTAAGGGAATAATTTATAGTACGAAACCGTGAGAGCTCAGGTCAGAACTTCCGTTCAGCAGAGAGATGACGGCTCGACTTTCGGTGTGTCCCCTTTAGAGGATCTTTTGATTTCAACAGCAGCGACTATCAATTTTATTGTTTCATCAGCTTGCTGAGGGCGATGCTATGTTTCAAGCATTTACGGAAAGTATTATCCGAGGACTAGGTCAGAATTTCCATTCAGCAGAAGTCCCGGGATAATACCCCAGATATCACTGAGCATAAAGACCTAGTATCTCAGAAAGAGGGACCTTTCAAACGAGATTTCAGGGGTTACCTATATATCCAAGATGTTGTTACCCACAGAATAAGCAAGTTTGAATTTTAGGTTTATATCTCGTCACAATCTACTAAATGTGTAAAAACCTACTGGCATATCCACAGTGAGATTGTTTATCACATTTTTAACTTTACATTTCTTTAGCATGTTGTAACAGTCCACTGATGTACTATCATTTCCTCTTTTCACAACGAAACTCATTTTTTATTTTATCATGTTTTTGGCTTTTTCAAATTTTCTAATGTTTTTGTATTTTCTGACAAATTTCTACTCCCCCTAAAATGCAAACACATTTTAGGAAATTTGAAAACAAACTATACAGTAAAGTGACAACCGATATCAAATCGCCTCAATTCGCCATCCACTTGGCATAAACAATCAGAACTCCCCCTTACACAAAACTATTTTCTCATTATGATTTCAAAACACTTAAGTTTGTTTTAACCAAAATGATTTGTCCGGAAAATAAGTTTTGTTGATTTTACCACTTGTAAAATTAGGGGTTTGGTTCATCATATTGTCCATTCAATCTCTTGTATCAGGATTACATCAAGTTCAACCTAATGACCTTAAGTAATCACTTTGTCAGAATCAACCTCTTACCACTTGTAAGTATATCCAAAACATATAACCACATGTAGGAATAAAACATCTACACAAATCATTTTACCACTCAAGATGCCGATTCCTGCTTCACACTTACCAACCTGGAAGCTCCGGCAATTCACAACCTGTAAAATTTAACACTTTTAAAATCTTTCATAAAAACAAGTTTAACAAGAATGATGCCGATTCCTGATCCACGATTACACACTTGGGATCTCCGGCAAGTCAGGTTTTTCAATCAAAGAAAATATCCACCCAAGCCTGACCAGCCTTGGGTGTTTTCAATTCAGAAGCAGTTGGAGTGTAAGTCGCTTTCTTTTTAGCATAAAACTCCTTTACCCCTTTTACTTTCCCTTCAACCATTTTTCCAAAAATCTTCTTAACTTTCCCATTAAACGCTTTCTCAACATCAAAGTTATCCTTCTCAGAATAACCCTGATTTGAGATCTCAGACTTTCCAGTTTTCTTTTTAAAATTTTCAGTCCTCAATGGTGGAAAGTTCTCATCATCCATTGAAGGAAGTGAGTTTTCATCACTCTCATCAAACTGTGGCTCCTCTGATTTCTTAACAATCCAAGCTTGGTTGTCAAGGTTTCCCTTCTTCTTGTAAGACCTTTTCGAACACTCACCAACTTCATATGTTGAATTTTTGAAAACTTTAAATTTTTCAGTTGGTGGTTCGGTTTTATCAACAATAACTTCTTTCAGTTTTCCAGAAACTCCCTGTTTTGTTTTGGTCGCTTTCGGACAGTTCCATGCAATATGACCAACTTCATTGCATCTGTAACAGGTTCTAGTCTCTCTTCTCTGATGAGCTTCACTATTCTTCTTCTCAGCAAGAAATTCTTGATTTGTTTGTCTCCAAAATGAGCTCTTCTGTTCTTCCTCTGCAGTTGTCCCTGAAACAAATTTAACTCTTGAATTAAAATCTTTAATATATTTTTCATTTTTATAGTTTTTAGGTGGAATAAAACCAAGTCCTTTCTTTTTGCAGCTACGATTGTGGTTTGGTTTCTTTTGAAAACCAGAACCAGAATTGTAACCCTTTTTCTTGTTCAAACGTTGTTGTACTCTTAAAGTGTACTTTTTTAGGTTTTTCAGTAAGATTTAAATCTTTTATTTCATAAATATTAATTTCTGTCATTTTGAAAACCTTTTTCATCATGTCAAAACGAACACTTCTTATTGGAAACTCTTTATCAAAATATAATTTGTCAGAATCATTCAAAGTATATACAACTTCAAATGTTTCATCATTCAAATTAGATTTTGACAACAAAAATTCTTTACTATAAACCCGTTTTCCCGACGATTTTGAACTCTTTTCAGACGAACTCGAACTCCCGACTGACTGACACGAACTTTCGGACTCGGATTTCAACTCTGACTCCTCATCCCTATCCAACACCTGATCGACCATTCGTTTTATCAGTTCTGACTCATGATCTGTGTCGGACACTGTGAACGTGACGTCAATATTGTCCGGTAAAACATCGGTTATCTCAGATTCTAACTTAATATTTACCGCCTGTTTTAGTTCTTCTTCGTTAGGTTTTCTAGGCGAGTACCCTTCCCAAATCGGAGGCGGACACTTATTATAACAGACACCCTGTTTCTTACCAGTATCCTTTTTCTTCTTTGGCTTTGTTTCTTCACCTTTAAACACTTCAAATCCTTCAACTGTTGGATAAATTCTATCAATTATGTAGTCACAACCTTTGTAACTTTGCAGCAATCTTCTGATTCTTTCATTTTCAGTTGCTTCACTATCCAACTCTTTCTTCCACTTTGCACATTCTTCTATGTACAAGTTGATCTCTTTCTGCTTTGTCATCATGGTAGCATTCAACATCTTCAAAGCTTTCTCTCTTTCAGAGTTAGTCTTTTCCAGACTATTCACATGTCTGTTCAATACATCATATGACTTTTTCAAATTCTTTACATCAAACAACAATTGTTCTTTCAACTTTTCTAACTCACTAAACCTCTCATCTTTCTCTATACATTGTTTACAAGACTCTAAACATGTAAGACAAGGTTTTGTGATTTCAACAATCTTCTCGACTTCAACTATCTTTTCAATCTCTATGATTTTTTCAACTTCAACAACTTTCTCAGCTTCAGTCACCTTTTCTGCTTCAATAATCTTCTCATCAACACTTTCAGTCTTCATTTGATTTTGTTCTTCATCATCACTACTATTATCAGTTGGTGATTGGTCAAACTCTACTGATTTGTCAGAACTATCATCTGAAGAACCAGAATCAGATGGTGTTTGATCAAAAACTATTTCTTCTTCTGAACTTTCATCGGATGAAACGGATTTTTCTTCTTGATTCTTCTTATTCACATCATTGTTCTCCATTTGTTCTTCAAGCTTCTTAATGAATTGACAAATTGACAATCTAGAGTATTCTCCAGTTCTTTTTAAATCCAACAGATATGTACCCCATTCTTGTTGAGGTATGGAATTGGCTAATCTCTCAACCCATTCTTTTGGATTTTTCTTAATACCCTTCTCAGACATTGAGCGAACAAGATGAATATACCTCTCAATGATACTCTTTGTACTTTCTCCTGGACAACCTGAAAACGAATCAAATTCTTTCTTTAATACATTTATTCTATTAACTGTTTCACTAGTCATATTAAAGAAATTTAAGTCCATGATTCAGAAACACGTTTATCGAGACAGTCACTTAAAATGAAATATCAAATTCAAACTAGATCCCCTTTCAAATGAAATGATTCACCTCGTGAAACACCTAAAACAAACAAACAAACAATCAGTTTAAAGAATTATCAATTAACAGAATAAAACTGATACTCGAATTGACGAATATTCTGTGCGGACTGAAGATTGACACACTGTGCGGACTGAAAGTTGACACACTGTGCGGACTGCAGAATGACAAACTGTGCGAACTGCTATGACCCGGATCAAATTCAAATGACCTGATTCTTTGAAACCTTTGAACTCCAAACTGTGTGGACTAGAACTAACTTGTGCGATCTGACAACACTGCAATCTAATAGGACCTCAAACAAAATAATAGAAATGATGGTTCTTGGGCCGATGAATATATCACATGGGCTGACAACAATGCAATCTAATATTTCACATGGGCTGACACCTTTAATATCTCGGATATGCATACAAACACAAAGAACTTCTCAATGGCCGACAATCTTGAACAAAGATATCAATCACATGGGCCGGTGAAAATATCACATGAGCTGTCTACAAAACCAATGATGGGTCGGCAAATATCTAACCGTACAACACAACCGGATTGGACCTCTAATGTTAGTGGATCTGATTTTATAGAAAATGTCGACACCCCAAACTCACATGCAATGATTTTAATCAAACCGATGCAATCCTGACACAAGACATAATGTTTTCTTTGACCAATGAATGTAACCAGCCTACAAATCAATTCTCATGCAGATCTTGAACTTATAAACAGTCGACAACTTTAACTTTTCAAAACTCTTTGATTGGGCCTTATAATCCACTAAACCGACAACTTACAAGTATCACATGGATTGGAACAATGAATCATCACCCTTTCACATGCTCTATATCGGTAATAAAACCCAATATCCGACAACCTTTAAATGTTCACATGTACCAACACATGCAATCAGACTTAATTCACATAATCCCAATTACTGACACCCTCGATTAATGATTTACACAAAATACAAAGCACTATCACGTGAAAAACTGAACTAATTTCAAACGGGCACCTTGTTCAAACTGTCATGTCCAGTTTCAAACGGTCATGTGTATATTTCAAATGGTCAGTTCATTTTCAAACGGTCACGATGGCAACTTTCAAACGGTCAGGTTAGTTTCAAACTGACAACCATGTATTTTCAAACGGTCATGTGCATTTTCAAACTGTAAGGTGCAATTTCAAACGGTCACGGTCAATTTCAAACGGTCAGACGCTGAACTCGTTCAAACGGTCACCGATTTTCAAGCCATTTTTACCACTTTTACTTCGAGTTTAGGTCCGATATTCTCAAGGGTTTGTTAAAACACCATTACGCACACATTGTGAAAGTTTTAGCCGATTTTATCCGTGAAAACTTGTTCAGTTTTGAAAGAAGGTGTAGAAAATCAGAATTTGTGGCTGAATTGGTATGAACTCTTCCTCCTGAGCTCTGATACCACTTGTAGGATCGTTTTCTGACCCGAACGAGTCGATCAGAAGAGTAGAGTTCAATTCAGCAAGATTCACGCTTAAAACTGTTGTATGATTGATTCTATAACGTTTTACAACCTGACAACACTTCGGCAGCACTTCGTTGCTCTAGCCGGAAAGTTTCGAAAGTTACAAATGATGACAGCTTGAAGCCTATTTATAGGGAGAGACCCCTGACCGTTTGAAGGTGATACACCACTCTTCAAACGGTCATGACACTTCAAACGGTCATGCCTAATTCAAACGGTTATGTACTTTGACTTTTCAAACGGACAACACTCAAATATAACATTCTGAATTCAAGTTTCCATGCAATTCATGTGATGTTGTCATGTGATGATGTCAACATTGATGTCACCATTATGATGTCATCTTTTGATATGATGACATCAAGCTCAATCAAATCCGCAACGAACCCGAGACTCGATATAAGACGAAGACGACAGATGTGTGCACCAACAATAGTGGCTGCTCTAGGCACATGACGGGGGATGTGAGATTGTTGATATATATATATATATATTAATTTAAATTGAAGTTCAAAGTGCTAAGTCGACACACTAGATAACCTGGTAGATCTTTATACTAAAGCTTTTGACAGGGCTCGCTTTGAACATTTAGTTGAACTCAACGGGATGAGGAATCCTGAATAACTGGTTTTTCATAAGAATTTTGTAAATAGTTTACTGTTTTCTTAAAAATCAAAAATACAAAAACATTAAAAAATTCAAAAACATAAAAAAATAGAAAATCAAAAATGAGTTATCACTGTGTGAAAAAAGAAGAAATGATAGTACATCAGCAAGTTTGACTGTCACACTGAAACTAAATTAAATTGCTTAAGTGTGATAGCAGCTTCATCATATGATGTATCAGTAGGCAAAAGGCATGAAATAATCAACTTACCAATGTGATATAAACCTAAATGAACTGTGTATGAGTGGGGAACACATCAGTGGTGTATGGTTTAATGACCTTAAATCTTGCGTTGATAGATTGCCAAAATCTGAAGTTTTGGGTCTTTATACTGATTTTTCATCTGGGGATATCAGGGGTGTCCTTCTGCTGCATCCAGATATATGCTGACCTAGACACACCCAGGATATCTTAAAAGAGCTAAAAATGCCAAAACCCATAAATGAAGAAGCTCTCCAAGAGAGTCATTCAAATGTGCAAAATGCATAAATCGTACCAAAAATGGTATTTGTCTTAGCCCTCGTTAGATATTTTGGTCTCTTTGCTGTACGGAAGTACTGACCTGTTCACCAATTATCTAAACGTTGAAAATTAAAACGGATGAATTCAGTATACTCACCTACTACGATGAATCTTTGTGCATACCTTGATCGCGGGGGTATATCCTGAAGTGGGACACACTAGTATATCAGTAATAAAATTACCTTAACGTATCATACGGTAATGGTACTTGAAATGTTCATGCATTTTGTTTAAGAGGACAAACATACTGGTAATTGTCTTGGACTGCTTTTCACGAAAATAAATAAAGAATTAACTAATAGTGTGAAACAGTTTGATTTTGCTGATATGATCTTCTTACCAGTGATTCTCACAAAAATAGAGTGTTTATTGCTTTTGTATTTACTTGCTTTCATAAAATATAAAAAAATCCAAAAATAATGTCTTTTTCTGTTTAAAATTCTTAACGTACGAAAAACTGTTATTCTTGGAGGAATTGTTACTGATAGGGGGAGACGGTGTTAGAAAGTGAGTTCAGAATTTTTAAATCATGCGGGTTATAGGGTGTGTGATTAAATAGTTTTGCGTGTTGGTGATAAGTTGGAAATGCTTAATCTGTAATACAGTTTAACTCTCTCTTGAATAATAATAATTTATTTAACTTTGTTGAAAAATTCTTATGGTTTCTCGAGATGTTTGTGTTATAGTATACAGATTGAAGCAGTATGTTGCTGAGATGTTGCTGAGAAGTTGCTGTGAAGATGAGAGTTTGATTGAATGCATGGTAGAACCTCCTTTCTACATTGCAGACAAAGTTGAAGAGTTTGAAGATTGCTATACATATGCTGAACTGGAGTTTACTCAAACGCTAACGTTTTTGAAGATTTGGGGATTGGATGCATCAGCTTAGGGGGAGTCTGTTGCTGACAGAAGCTGTTGAAGCTGAAGCTATCCAAAGACCAAAGACAGTGCAAGACTACATGAAGATTGCAAGATGACTGAAGACAAAGTTATTTTATGAAGCTATTGTCAAGGGGGAGTTTGTTGGTGCATATTTGTGACAACAGCTTAGATTTGGTCTTTGGATATCTTGTAATTAGTTAAACGATAAACAGTTAGCGGGTTTAGCTTTGTATTAGTGAGTTGTAATGTTTGGGCTAACCAAACCCAAACAGATTGGGTGTATGGGGGGCGAATTGGGCTTACACCAATTTGCAGTCCATGTGGTTTTGACCAAGCCCAAGTAGCAAATCTTGTGTTATATAAACAAGGTTAGGCATTAGGGTTTAGGTTAATCAGCCAAAACAGTTTGTGAGAGAGCAATTTCGTGAGAGACTTGTCTTGGACGAAATTAGGGTTGGTTAGGGTTTGATTGATTGTAATACTTCTGTTTGATAATCAATAGAAAACCCGGTTGAAAGTGAATTGCTGTTCCTACACGTTTTCTGCTATATTCTGATCAAGAGGATTCCGCACTCTTGATTAGATTGACAATTCTGTGAAAGATCCATACATCAAGGGGACCTACAGTTGAACTTTTTACTGTTGTCCTATCAGCCCACAAAACAAAGGGTAATTCTTCTGCCCATCTTCCTTTCTTAGCTCCAAGTCTTTTCTTCAAATTGTTGACAATTATCTTGTTCGAGGATTCTGCTTGTCCATTTTCTTGACGATGTACTGGAGTAGATGTGATCATTTTGATTCCCCAACTCTTACAAAAATCGGTTGTCCTCTTACTGACAAACTGAGAACCGTTGTCACAAATTATCTCAGCTGGAACCCCAAATCTAGTTAGGATATTCCTTTTTATGAAGGATACTACTTCTTGGTCTCTAATTTGAACAAATGCTTCAGCTTCAACCCATTTAGAGAAATAATCAGTCATGGCCAGCATAAAGACTTTTCCTCCCGGAGCCTTTGGCAATTTTCCTACTATATCCATTCCCCACTTCATGAATGGCCAAGGGGAAGCAACAGGATACAGTGGTTCAGCAGGCTGATGTAATATATTGCTGTGTCTTTGGCATGCATCACATCTTCGAGCGTATTCTACGGCATCTTTTCTCATCATCAGCCAATAGTATTGTCACGGCCCCCGTCCCGGTTTTACCCGGTCCAGGAGCCGCGGGGCAGAAATCCGTGGTATTTATTATTTGATTTGACAGCGGAAGTTTGACAGGATCTTTTAAACTTGAAAATGCCCAATTATTTTATTTCATAATTTGGGATGAACCCCGTAATTTACAATAGAGGAATTTCACGAGGAAATTCCCTGTTTTACAAAATATGTTTATTTATTTAACTGAGCCACCACTTCAAGCTTGATTAGTGCTCTGTAGCACTTTTCCTTGAGTCACAATAGGTCACCTGAAACATGTTTTAAAAAGGTTTTATCAGCAGAGAAATACTGGCGAGTCGACATCTTGTTATAATATACAGTATTAAGGGTGATTACATTGTTTCTATAAACCAATTACCCCAAATCGATATTTGTCACTCGACTGTATCTGTGACTATGGTCAGATCACCCATTGGCTAACTCGTTGTCCAATGGTGACGGGTATCAAGTAATGTATACAAAACCCCACATACCGGCAGTAATTGAAGACTACAAAGACTTAATCCCTGTAATTATAACTTTGAAAACAAGTAGAGTTTTTAAGAAAACAATTTGATAAAAAGAGAATGACTCACATTGCAGATTTAAACGGGCAGAGTTTAGCCTACTGATTTTAGCCTGGTTAACCTAAGACAATAACAATGCACACGAAACTAGGTCAGTAACTTAATACAACTTTTACGACAACTCACGAGATCGAAACCCTCACGACGAATGACAAAGTATAGCCCAATTAAGGGCAGCACTTAAACATCCATCGGACTGGTCTCCATCGATCGGACATTAAATCGTAGCATTGATCGAGTTATTACCCTGTTGTCGCGGCAGCGTTTCGTGTTGTGTGTGTGTTTTGAAGTAAACAGACGATATCTTAACGTAGAAAACGAGTTTTTACGTCGAACCAACGCCAAACTTCAAGTGCCACACCCCTCTATTTATACTGAAAACTGGGCTCTCTCGCGTGGCGCGAGGGCCTGTCGCGTGGCGCGAGGGTACCCCCTCTAGCATAGGGTTGCCTCGTGTATTTGTAGCTCAGGTGAGTCGACCATTTGACGAAATTCGCAATTGACAACAAACTGTGTCGATAATAACGATTAGGGAATACCCCCCCCCCCTTGAGTTTTAGGGGCTCTGATCCTGATTCCAACTGTTCTGAAAATTTTAGGGGTCATGTAATATTTCTTGGGGGTCTCAATTAGGGTTTCTTATTAGACAAAATAAAATAAGAAATAGTAATTTTAATGAGAGTTGTTACATCCTCCCCACCTTATAAAAATCTCGTCCTCAAGATTTACTGGAATAAGTAGGGATATTTTCGCTTCATCTCGGATTCCAGCTCCCAAGTGTACTATGGTCCTCTCTTTGAATCCCACTTGACTTTGACCAGTACTAGTCTTTTATGTTTGAGGAATATGATCTTTCTATCTTCTATCTGCAGTGGCTTCTCAATAAATTTTAACTTTTCATTTACCTCTTCATCTTGAAGAGGTAATACCAGGGATTTGTCAGATAGACATTTCTTGAGATTGGATACATGAAATACATCATGTACCCCGGCTAATTCTTCTGGTAGTTGTAAGCGATAGGAAACTGGTCCTATTTGCTGGGTTATTGGGAATGGTCCTACGTACCTTGGACTTAGCTTTCCCTTCTTCCTGAACCGAACTACTCCTTTCCAAGGAGAAACTTTCAAGAGTACCTTATCTCCGACTTGAAATTCCAGTGGCTTGCGTCTGCATAACTCTTCTGGCGATCTCGAGCCGTTTTCAGTCTTTCCTTGATTTGCGTTATCTTATCAGTGGTTTCTTGTACGATTTCGGGACCTGATAGTTGACTCTCTCCTATTTCTGCCCAACAAACTGGAGTTCTACACTTTCATCCATACAGTGCTTCGAATGGGCAGCTTCAATGCTTGAATGGTAACTATTGTTATAAGAGAATTCAATTAAGTGTAGGTGGTCATCCCAATTTCCACCAAAGTCTATCACACATGCCCTGAGCATGTCTTCCAGGGTTTGGATCGTCCTTTCACTTTGTCTGTCTGTTTGGGGATGGTAAGATGTACTCAAATTTAATCGCGTCCCCATGGCTTCTTGGAAACTAGTCCAGAAATGGGAAATGAAACGACTGTCCCTATCCGATACAATGGAGAGTGGAACTCCATGTAAGGATACTACTTCGTCTACGTATAATTTTGCTAACCTTTCCATGCTAAAGGTTTCTTTCATGGGTAGAAAATGAGCTGATTTGGTTAATCGATCCACAATTACCCAAATCGCATCATTACCTTTTCTGGTTTTGGGTAACTTAGTAACAAAGTCCATTGTTATGAGCTCCCATTTCCATACAGGCATTTCTAATTGTTGAAGTAATCCTGAAGGTTTCTGGTGTTCTGCCTTAACGTGCGAACAAGTTAGACATTTAGAGACATATCTAGCTATATCCTTTTTCATTCCTATCCACCAGAAATTATTTCTTAGATCTTGGTACATCTTATTGTTACCAGGATGCATGGTATACCTAGAATTATGGGCTTCCTCTAAAATCTTATTTCTTAAATCTCCTTGCTTAGGTACCCAAATTCTTCTTTTATGGAATCTCCAAACTCCATCCCTTCCTTGCTCTAATTCCTTTATTCTTCCTTTCATTCCTTCAGCATCATCCTTGATTGCTGTTTCCTGAATATTTTTCAATTGTTCCATTAAGTCTAATTGTAAACTTAATCTAAGAGCACGAACTCGCTTTTGCTTTTCGTGATACTTACGACTTAAGGCATCTGCGACTACGTTTGCTTTTCCTTCGTGATATTGAATATCACAGTCGTAGTCACTTAGAATTTCCATCCATCTTCTTTGCCTCATATTCAATTCTTTTTGCCCAAATATGTATTTTAAACTCTTATGATCTGTATAAACAGTAAACTTACTTCCATACAGATAGTGTCTCCAAATCTTAAGGGCAAAAATTATCGACCCTAATTCTAAGTCATGTGTCGTATAATTTTCCTCGTGCTTCTTCAATTGCCTTGAGGCATACGCAATTACCTTCTTGCGTTGCATCAGCACACATCCTAATCCTAACTTAGAAGCATCACAATATACTTCAAAATCTTCTGTCCCTTCTAGTAAGGCAAGAATTGGGGTGTTTGTTAACCTTTGTTTTAAAATCCTAAAAGCCTCTTCTTGCTTAGGTCCCCATTCAAACTTAACTGATTTACAGGTTAGCTTAGTTAATGGCACAGCTATCTTAGATAAATCCTTAATAAAGCGCCTATAGTACCCAGCTAAGCCTAGAAAACTTCTAACTTCTGTAGCTGATTGCGGGACCTTCCATTTGGTGATCGCTTCTATCTTTGAGGGATCTACGTGAATACCTTCGTGATTCACCATGTGTCCTAAAAATTGCACCTCCTGTAGCCAAAATTCACACTTCGAGAATTTGGCGTAAAGCTTCTCCTTTCTTAACAAAGTTAAGAGTGCATGTAGGTGCTCACAATGCTCATCCTGACTTTTGGAATAAATAAGTATATCGTCGATGAAGACAATTACGAATTTATCCAAATATGGTTTACAGATTCTATTCATCATGTCCATGAATGCTGCCGGAGCATTTGTTAGTCCAAAAGGCATAACTGTAAATTTGTAGTGACCATACCTAGTTCTGAAAGCGGTTTTAGGTATGTCTTCTTCTTGTACCTTCAACTAATGATATCCTGAGCGTAAATCTATCTTATAAAAATATCTAGTTCCTTGTAGTTGATCGAAAAGATCATCGATCCTAGGTAATGGGTATCGATTCTTAATTGTAACTTTGTTCAATTCCCTATAATCGATACACATTCGCATCGAACCATCTTTCTTCTTCACAAACAACACTGGAGCTCCCCACGGGGATGAACTAGGTTGTATAAATCCTTTATTGAGCAATTCATCTAATTGCTTTTTCAGTTCTAACATTTCAGTGGGTGCTAATCGGTAGGGTGCCTTTGCTATCAGTGTAGTTCCAGGAATTAGATGAATTCTAAATTCTACTTTCCTATCGGGTGGTAATCTAGGTAGTTCTTCTGGGAATATATCCAGGTATTCTGATACTACTGGAATGTTCTTAAGTTCCTTACTTTTGGTATTAATAACTATCGAAACCATATATGCTATTTCTTGATTTCTTGAATAACTGGCCACTTTCATTACTGAAATGAATTTCATTGACTTTCGTGGCTTATTTCCTGTAACCATAATTATTCCTCCTGTGGGTGTATGAATTTTTATGGAATTCGTATCACAGAGGATTCGAGCATGGTTGGTTACTAACCAAATCCATTCCTAACACAATGTCGAATCCAGCTAAATTCATAGGTAACAGGTTTGTAGAAAATTTATGACCTGAAAGTTCTATCTTACCTTTCTGCAAGACTTTATCTATGTTAACAGAATTCCCATCTGCCGTTTCTATCGTAAAAATTTGTTTAAGGTTGGTTAAGGGTAGGTTAAGAGCTTGGCAGAATGAAGTATTTATAAAACTTTGGTTTGTACCAGAGTCAAATAATACTTTCGCATAAATGTTGTGAACTAGGAACGTACCCGCTATCACATCCGGAATCAGATCTGCTTCCTGTGTAGTCAACTGGAAGGTTCTTGCATTCTGCTTAGGTACTTTAGTCATCTTAGCTAACCTTAATTTACAGGTTTCACAAAAGAAAATCTTTATACTTTTACTGAAATCCCAACTTTAAAGAGTTACTGCCGTTCATTTCGTCGTATGAATTACGAGAGTGATTATTAAATAAAATAATGTTTATCATCAAAATTATAGATACACACACGCTGATAAACCTAAATTTATCATTTGTCATACCTGTTCTTGAGTTATCCTTAAGGGTCAGTTATTTAAGGCTTTCGAATTTCCTTATAGATATACATATATGTATAATTATTTATTTCATGTATACCTTATTCATAAGGTCAATATATATAATAGGTTTACGTTCCCAAAAATAGGGCAGACATCGCTGGAGTGATTTTATTAACATATACCCCATCTCACCCGGTTTCACCGGAGAGGTATCCTCATCTTACCCGGACAAGCTGGAGTGTTACCACATCATACCTAGCTTTGCCGGAAAGGTAATTATTATTGTATTTCTCATACATAGAATCACAAATGTTCATTATTCAGTATAGCTTGTATCAAGAAACATGGAAATTAGTATTCTCATGATAGATCATATTCTAGAATCGAGTAATACAAATAAACAAGATATAACAGTGGCCAATTGTTATTGCTTATTTATCATATTTGCACTTTTCTAGTTATCATCCTCATGATATACCAATATCCATCCCAATTTATCTATACAATTATTTAGCATTAAAATTTCTTGTACTACTAAGTGTTGGTTTCTTCTAGGTTTCCATTATTCTCATTATTCCGGTTTTCCTGATTTACTTCGTTGTTCATCTGCATCTATCGATTATTAATTATCACAGGCTAATATTTAGTACAAATATTTAGGTACAACTGTACAAACAGATTTAATTAAAAATGGAGAACATTGCGACTTTTATATATATATATATATATATATATACATGTCTATTACAAATTACAATTGAAATTCAAAATATACTAGGGGTTGTGCATTCATAATTTATTTTAGTCTATCTTGGAATATTATGCTCAGCATACTTTTATATAAGGTTTATTCTCTCTCCTCTTACTAAGTTGTTCATCTAGTGGGCAAAGTTCCTTTAAAGTTTTTGGCTCATAGGTGATATGGGTGCTAGTACTGGGTCAGGGTGTTGAGAGATAAGATAATTTATAAACTTTTCTGGTTGAGATCTAATTTCATTGGTTGGTCCGGGTTTGGCAGTTTAACTTAATTAAAAGTTAACATTTACTGCTGTAGTGGCTAACATATAGAGATTTGCTCATTTTTCATCTAATTCATCTTCCCATGGTGGGTTAGTGCCTATTTCCTAAATTTCCTTATTAATCATCACTCCTTTTGGTTGTGACTTCTTTATTTTCTCTTGACTTTTTCTAATAATCCAACTTCTTTTCTTAGTGGTAAGTGGTTTCTCAAACTGTGCCTTACGAATAAATATTCCTTCCTCAGTATCTGCTGAGTATCTTGAGGAATTTGATTGAAATGGGGTTCCCTTATCTTTTGGTGAACTATCTAATTGACGATAGATGTCCGAAATCCTTTGCTTACCCATACTGTAAACTAACAAATAGTCAAATAACAAAAAAAACACATAATCACATAAGTTATTTTCTAACACGGAATTTTAGAATTTAAGTGTTAGCATAACACTTCTTTGGCTTAGACCAGTGGCATGGCTCTGATACCACCTTTTTCTGTCACGGCCCCCGTCCCGGTTTTCCCGGTCCAGGAGCCGCGGGGCAGAAATCCGTGGTATTTATTATTTGATTTGACAGCGGAAGTTTAACAGGATCTTTTAAACTTGAAAATGCCCAATTATTTTATTTCATAATTTGGGATGAACCCCGTAATTTACAATAGAGGAATTTCACGAGGAAATTCCCTGTTTTACAAAATATGTTTATTTATTTATTTAACTGAGCCACCACTTCAAGCTTGATTAGTGCTCTGTAGCACTTTTCCTTGAGTCACAATAGGTCACCTGAAACATGTTTTAAAAAGGTTTTATCAGCAGAGAAATACTGGCGAGTCACTCAAGTTGCACAAAACGACACCTTGTTATAATATACAGTATTAAGGGTGATTACATTGTTTCTATCAACCAATTACCCCAAATCGGTATTTGTCACTCGACTGCATCTGTGACTATGGTCAGATCACCCATTGGCTAACTCGTTGTCTAATGGTGACGGGTATCAAATAATGTATACAAAACCCCACATACCGGCAGTAATTGAAGACTACAAAGACTTAATCCCTGTAATTATAACTTTGAAAACAAGTAGAGTTTTTAAGAAAACAATTTGATAAAAAGAGAATGACTCACATTGCAGATTTAAACGGGCAGAGTTTAGCCTACTGATTTTAGCCTGGTTAACCTAAGACAATAACAATGCACACGAAACTAGGTCAGTAACTTAATACAACTTTTACGACAACTCACGAGATCGAAACCCTCACGACGAATGACAAAGTATAGCCCAATTAAGGGCAGCACTTAAACATCCATCGGACTGGTCTCCATCGATCGGACATTAAATCGTAGCAGTGATTGAGTTATTACCCTGTTGTCGCGGCAGTGTTTCGTGCTGTGTGTGTGTTTTGAAGTAAACAGACGATATCTTAACGTAGAAAACGAGTTTTTACGTCGAACCAACGCCAAACTTCAAGTGCCACACCCCTCTATTTATACTGAAAACTGGGCTCTCTCGCGTGGCGCGAGGGCCTGTCGCGTGGCGCGAGGGCACCCCCTCTAGCATAGGGTTGCCTCGTGTATTTGTAGCTCAGGTGAGTCGACCATTTGACGAAATTCGCAATTGACAAGAACGATTAGGGAATACCCCCCCCCCCCTTGAGTTTTAGGGGCTCTGATCCTGATTCCAACTGTTCTGAAAATTTTAGGGGTCATGTAATATTTCTTGGGGGTCTCAATTAGGGTTTCTTATTGGACAAAATAAAATAAGAACTAGTAATTTTAATGAGAGTTGTTACATCCTCCCCACCTTATAAAAATCTCGTCCTCAAGATTTACTAGAATAAGTAGGGATATTTTCGCTTCATCTCGGATTCCAGCTCCCAAGTGTACTATGGTCCTCTCTTTGAATCCCATTTGACTTTGACCAGTACTAGTCTTTTATGTTTGAGGAATATGATCTTTCTATCTTCTATCTGCAGTGGCTTCTCAATAAATTTTAACTTTTCATTTACCTCTTCATCTTGAAGAGGTACTACCAGGGATTTGTCAGATAGACATTTCTTGAGATTGGATACATGAAATACGTCATGTACCCCGGCTAATTCTTCTAGTAGTTGTAAGCGATAGGCAACTGGTCCTATTCATTGGATTATTGGGAATGGTCCTACGTACCTTGGACTTAGCTTTCCCTTCTTCCTGAACCGAACTACTCCTTTCCAAGGAGAAACTTTCAAGAGTACCTTATCTCCGACTTGAAATTCCAGTGGCTTGCGTCTGCATAACTCTTCTGGCGATCTCGAGCCGTTTTCAGTCTTTCCTTGATTTGCGTTATCTTATTAGTGGTTTCTTGTACGATTTCGGGACCTGATAGTTGACTCTCTCCTATTTCTGCCCAACAAACTGGAGTTCTATACTTTCGTCCATACAGTGCTTCAAATGGGCAGCTTCAATGCTTGAATGGTAACTATTGTTA
Source organism: Helianthus tuberosus (assembly GCA_030545235.1). Taxonomy (NCBI): domain Eukaryota; kingdom Viridiplantae; phylum Streptophyta; class Magnoliopsida; order Asterales; family Asteraceae; genus Helianthus; species Helianthus tuberosus. Next base: position 19,468,782 of record CM060368.1, on the reverse strand, counting down.
TAAGAGAATTCAATTAAGGGTAGGTGGTTATCCCAATTTCCACCAAAGTCTATCACACATGCCCTGATCATGTCTTCCAGGGTTTGGATCGTCCTTTCACTTTGTCTGTCTGTTTTGGGATGGTAAGCTGTACTCTAATTTAATCGCGTCCCCATGGCTTCTTGGAAACTAGTCCAGAAATGGGAAATGAAACGACTGTCCCTATCCGATACAATGGAGAGTGGAACTCCATGTAAGGATACTACTTCGTCTACGTATAATTTTGCTAACCTTTCCATGCTAAAGGTTTCTTTCATGGGTAGAAAATGAGCTGATTTGGTTAATCGATCCACAATTACCCAAATCGCATCATTACCTTTTCTGGTTTTGGGTAACTTAGTAACAAAGTCCATTGTTATGAGCTCCCATTTCCATACATGCATTTCTAACTGTTGAAGTAATCCTGAAGGTTTCTGGTGTTCTGCCTTAACTTGCGAACAAGTTAGACATTTAGAGACATATCTAGCTATATCATTTTTCATTCCTATCCACCAGAAATTATTTCTTAGATCTTGGTACATCTTATTGTTATCAGGATGCATGGTATACCTAGAATTATGGGCTTCCTCTAAAATCTTATTTCTTAAATCTCCTTGCTTAGGTACCCAAATTCTTCTTTTATGGAATCTCCAAATTCCATCCCTTCCTTGCTCTAATTCCTTTATTCTTCTTTTATGTGTCCTTCCTTAAGATACTTCATGATTGCAGTCATCCAGGACTTAGGATCCTCATCAGGATCATGACCAGGATCTTGAATGCTAGTCACCTCCTTATCCTGAGTCTTGAAAAGATCCACAGCAGGATGTAGGATGTGAAGTATTGGTATTTGGGTTCCTTCAGGTATCCTGACTGATGATCCTAGGTTCGCCAAGGCATCTGCTTCAGCATTATCTTCTCTTAGTACCTGTTCAAGCATAAAAACATCGAAATATCCTGCTAATTTTTTGAGAATTTCTAGATACTCGATTAACTTCTCACCTTTGACTGCATAGGATCCATTAAAATGATTAGTAATTAACAAGGAATCAACATATACTTGCAAACTCTTAATATTCATGTTTCTAGCCAACTCTAATCCTGCGATCAAAGCTTCATATTCTGCTTCATTATTAGTGGCAGGAAATTCACATCTAATAGCCTGGGGTAATATGTCCCCCTGTGGCGATTTTAGTAGTATACCCAATCCTACACCTCTAACATTAGATGCACCATCAGTATATAATGTCCAGGATTCTAAATTTTCTCCTAGCTGTTGTACTTCTAGGTCTACTTCATTTTGAATATCACTACTGAAATCAGCCACAAAGTCAACTAGAGCCTGAGACTTTATGGCATTTCTAGGTTCATATACTAGATCATAGGCGCTTAATTTTACTGACCACTTAGCCATCCTATCCGACATCTCAGGTTTCCTAAGCACATTCTTAACAGGATAATTAGTTTTAACATGTATCCTATGTGTCTCAAAATAGTGTCTAAGCTTTATTGATGCCATAACTAAGGCCAATATCAATTTCTCTAAATGAGAATATCTAGTTTCAGCATCTAATAAACTTTTGCTAACATAATAGACAGGATATTGCTGACCTTCGTGATCCTTTACAAGAACATCACTTACAGCATTCCCTGATACTGCGAGATACAGGGATAACGGTTCACCATTCTCAAATAGAGGTGCAGTTGAAAGATACTGCTTCAAATCCTGTAAGGCTGCTTCATGCTTCTTTCCCCATTCGAATTTCTTATTCTTCTTTAGGATATCATAGAATTCCTTGCATTTTTCCGAAGATCTTGATATAAACCTGTTTAATGTTGCTACTCGCCCTGTTAATCTTTGAACATCTTTCATATTTGAAGGTGATTTGATGTCCAAGATAGCTTTAATCTGCTCCGGGCTTGCTTCTATACCTTTTTGGTTACCATGTATCCTAGAAACTTTCCTGCTCCCACTCCAAAATGGCATTTGGCAGGATTTAGTTTCATGTTGTATTGGTCCAGGATATCGAATGCTCCCTTAATATCCTGGAGGTGATCCTCAGCTTTTTTAGATTTTACTACCATGTCATCGATGTACACCTCTATGGTGTCCCCCAGCTTGTCTTTAAACATCATGTTCACCAATCTTTGGTATATTGAACCTGCATTTTTTAAACCAAAAGGCATAGCAGTATAACAATAAATACTTGTTGGTGTCATGAAAGCAGTATCCTCCTGGTCTGAAGGTTCCATTTGGATCTGCTGGAATTCTGAGGATGCATCCATGAAGGTTAACATCTCATGGCCGACAGTAGCATCCACCATTGAATCAATATGAGGTAGAGGAAATGGGTCTTTGGGACAAGATTTGTTTAAGTCTATGTAATCTACATAAACTCTCCATTTCCCGTTTTTCTTTTGCACCACAACTACATTTGCTAACCATTTGGGGAATTTTACTTCCCTAATCATCTTGCTCTTTAATAATCTTTCAACTTCTTCCTGAATGATAATGTTCTGTTCTAGAGCAAACTTCCTTCGTTTCTATTGGACAGGCTTGAAAGACCTATCAATTCCGAGTTTGTGAGTTATGATATCCTTGGAAATACCTGTCATATCCTCGTGTTTCCACGTGAATGTTGACATCCTGCATTTCAAAAAGTTAGTCAATTGATTTTCAATATCCTGAGGAATATTGGTTCCTACGAGCACCGAGATATCTGGATTATCCTGATCCAGGATAATTTTCTTTACATCCTGCTCGGAAGCCTCCACGATATCCTGGGCTCGCATCTTTAATTGCTATGCTGCATTAGGCTTGGTTGAGGATTTCATCAAGGATGAGTAACACTCCTTTGCCTCCTGTTGATCACTATCCACCTTGACTACCCCCCAAGGAGTAGGGATCTTGATGCATTGATGATAGGTTTACGGCACAGCTTTCATATCATGAATCCACGGCCTACCCAATATAATATTATTGCATGACAAGGAGTCTATCACACAAAAGCGTTGCATTGAGTTGACCCCTTCAACATACACAGGTAATTTTATCTCTCCCACGGTATTCCTGGCTTCTCCACTGAATCCAACGAGCACAGTGAATTTCGAAGTAATATCCATCGGGGATACATTCATCCTCTTCAATGTCTCCAGCTGAATTATCTTGACGGAGCTGCCGTTATCCACCAGTATCCTGCGCACAAAATGATTAGCAACATATAAAGTTATTACCAAAGCATCATGATGAGGATCCTGGACAGTATCCCAGTCATCACTATCGAACGTGATCACTTTATCAGTTGTGAGCGTTGACATCCTAGTTGGCTTATCTCCCCTTTCTGCCTTGGCCTCCTTCGCGTGCCTTTTTGCCGCGGAATATGATGTCCCGCAAATGTCGGATCCTCCTGAAATGAAGTTAATTATCTTGGCATCCGCAAGAGGCGATGCTGCTTGTTCAGGATCCTTCTCAGTATCCTGACCCTTATTCTTCTTTCTTCCCAGGAGGTCCTTCAGATATCCTTTGATCAAGAGATAGCTTATTTCTTTCCTCAGAGCAATGCAATCCTCGGTAACATGTCCAAAATCCTCATGGAAGGCACACCATTTGGACTTATCCTTCCAATCAGCTTTTTGTTGATTCTTCCGGGGCCACCTAGCCTTGTCTCCTAAACCCTGCATAGCATACATCAGTTCAGGTATATTTACAGAAAAACAATATTCTGATAACTCAGGATACTCCTCAGGATCCTCGTCTTCAACAGCATTCACTTTCTTGCTGTCATTCCTGCCATATGGCTTAGAGCGATATGGTTTATACGAGGATTCTGATTTCCTTTTGGTCGACTCATAGGTTGTGGATGAATTCATCCTCTCTTGCATCTTTTTGTCATCCTCCAGTCGAATAAATCTTAAAGCCCTGTTCCGAGCTTCATCCAGGTTCCTGCAGGGATTCATTACAAGATCCTGGTAAAATTGAGAATCTTTCTACAATCCCATCTTGAAAGCCTGCACAGTTGTTGCAACATCAAGATGCGGGATATCTAAGGATTCCCGGCTAAACTTGTTCACATAATCTCTCAAGGATTCCTGAGGTCCTTGAGTTATCCTGTAGAGATCACTGGTTAGTTTTTCAAAACTTCGACTGCAAGAAAATTGACTATTAAATAAATTCACTAAATGAGCAAATGATGTAATTGAGTGAGGAGGAACGTTTAAGAGCCATTTTAAGGCTGATCCTGTTAAGGTAGAACCAAAACCCTTGCAGATGCATGCTTCCTTGAGATCTGGAGGGATAGGATTGATTTTCATCCTTTCCCGATACTGGGAAATATGCTCTTCAGGATCCGTAGTTCCATCATAAAGCTTCATGTTAGGGGTCTGAAATCTTTTTGGGATTTCAGCATCACAAATAGGATATGCAAACCGAGAAATCTTGTGGCTATCCTGGGATACTTCTGGGATTGGCTGGACTACTCCAGGTACACTGGATATCATGTCCTTTAACTTCTGAAACTCCCTGGAAAGCGCTGATGTCATACCTGCATCCTGCAAAGATCCAATACCATTAGTAGCAAGAGTATTATTATTATTAGACATGTTACCAGTCTGAGGATTCTGGCCATATCCTGAAGCATATCCTGAGCTTCTCACAGTTGACACCCTAACCGAAGAGGGTATCTCAGGAGTATGATTTTGAGAATGGCTAGGCACAATATTTCCCCTGTTATCCTCAGTATATACTGCAGAACTGAAGTTCAAAGCTCTAGGTTGCAAGGGAGTGACAGTATCCTCAGCGGGCCTGCTTGAGCTGGATTTCAAGAGTTGTATCTCTCTTATCAGCATTTGGTTGGTCTCCTGCTGTTGCCTCATCTGTTCCTGTACACTACCAAACAAGGTTAGAATTTCTTCATTAGAGGCCAAAACAGGAGCAGATCCCTGAATGTTGCGAGCGGGGATGACATCCTGAGGCAGTGAAGAGGCTTGCGTCCTCGGAGGAGGTGGTGGAAGCACCGAACCAATTGTTGCAGAGGTTGTAGCAGACACGGTGGAAGAGCTCATGTTTGATCTCGAGGCCATTGAAAATAGTGTAGCAAAAAGTTTTGAAAATAGAAAACCAAGTAATGATTTTGCAAAAGCTTTTAGTAGAAATAGCACCACTTGCCCCACGGTGGGCACCAAATTGTTTTGGTCAAAAATTACCGAAGCAATTAAGTGATCAAATTAGTTAAGTGAGGTAGTGTGCTAAAAATGTGTATCGAAAATATGCTTACTTAGTTGTTTGTAAAAACAGTTTTCAGGATACGGCTCAGGATATCGAGCTGTATCTACAATCAAACAATGAGCAAAAAGGTAAAGGATGACACAGGATGTACGAGGAAAGCCCTTGATCAATCGAGATCTCCGGCATAAAACCTCGGGAGCTGACAATCGCAGCTTCCTTGTTCTTCTTATTACTTCAAATATCAGGATACAGTGCAGGATATGAAGCGGATCAACTAAGTGTTACAATGCGATTTTGATACAAATGAAAGTGTCTTGTGAGTGTTTGCAGCTAGAGAGAATGAGAGCTCGAGAGATTGCGTGTCCTTATCTGATACGATCACTCCTATTTATAGTAAAACAAAACTAACTAACTAGCCTATAAATCCGGGATATATCGAATATTCCCCATGTGAACGTTATAGTCCACGTCTTCCGGCTTCAACGTCCATAATTCAACAGATTTACCCGAGTCTCAAGGAGAAGAAGTCCACTTGAACGTTATAGACTTGTTCCAATAATTTGCACGTGAGTTAATTAGTTACTTACCAAGATATCGTATCAGGATGTTACCAATATTCTGATCCGGTATCCTGGTCATAACAAAAGAAACATAGTTAGAATATTAGTCAGGATATATGAGCAGAAAACCACCCATAACAATATTGAAACCCATCCACCAAACCGTACAAAGATGGGACTTCTATAAAGTTTGAGAATATGTTGGGTATAAATAATCGTCTATGATTGAATACTTAAAGCCATTAGTGAGAAATTTGTTTATGACTCATTGGTTTTCACTTTAGTGAATGAATGTTCCCAACATTAGGGGGAGATAACAAGCAGTTGGAAAGTGAAAAGTGAAATGAATTATCATGTCATCTTGATCCTCAGACTATAAACTATGAACTAGAAGTTTAAAGTATAATTCATTTACCAATATTAAAGAACAAATTACCAGACAAGTTCACTGACCTAAATAGAGTGACTAAGTAAGTCACATAATCAATTGCTTATGCTCCAGTTATATTTGTGTCCAAGAGGACAACCACATATTTTGTAATGAGTCTATTGCACGCCTGAAGCGTGGTAGACTAGTCGATTCCAATAATAAAATTCCTCGAAAATTGGAGGAAGTAATTAAGATGGTCAAGTCGAGGTTATAGTAATAAGATCTACTGAAGAGACAATAGACATGATGGTTCAAGAAGAACCTCAGGTACCTGAAAATAAAGAGATCTCGATAAGTTGTATCATGTCTAAGATATGTGTGGAATCGAAATAAAAATCGACGTCGTTATACTTTTGTATATAATGTAGCGCTTAAAATGATTAAATGATGAGGATCAGATTTAAGATCTGCCTATGAATGAATATTAAGAAATGATTGGCCAAAATAGAAAGACGCAAATAAGGCAGAGTTTAGTTCTCTAATGAAATGGAAAGTTTCTGGAACAACAGTCCATACAACTGAAGTTGTAAAATATGTTGGATACAAATGTGTCTTTTACGCGAATCATGTGAAAATCAAATTAAGTGATATAAGTCAAAATTGGTGGCACAAGAATTTCTGCAAAGACTTATGACTGATTATGAGGAGACGTAGTCTCCCATGGTGGATGTTTTGACTTTCCAATATCTTATTAGTCTGGTAATATATAAAAGATAATTGACATGCGTCTTATGAAAGTTATGTATCACTTGATACTAAGTCATATAAAATAAGTTCTCGAGAATATTATGATTATTATATAAATTCGGATCCGAATACGTATACATGTTGTATTGAATTGAATATAACTGGAACTCCCCATGAGTATCATAAAGCATTTGAGTGCTTAAGAGGTTAATTGAAACACCTTATACATGTAATTATTGTGCACAAATACTCCAATAAAGATACATAGAAAATGTGTACCTGGTTATTATGGCATCTCAATGTACACAATGTACAAACATGGTACAATATGGATTTTACAAATGAAGCAAGTGTTTAAGATATCCTTGCATATAATATAAAATCAATGAGGAGGTTTGCGTGTCAACACTCCTAAAGAGTGTATGCACAAACATTGTTGTTCAAAGTGGAAAGGAGTACGAGAATGTATATTTATAAAGTTAAAAATGATAGTATGGACTAAAATAGTCGATTAAAATGTGGTATAATCGACTTACTAATAGCTCAGCAAAGAGAGAAATACATAAATTGTAGTGAATCCATTTGTTTTCATTAAAAGAACAATATGAGGTTTATGAGTATTCTAATATATGTTGATGATATCTTTGAATCTCCTGAAAAGATAAAAATGAGCTCAATTATTAAAGGAAGAATTTTCAAATTAAAGATGGTATTGCAAATATGTGGCTTGATATGTAGAACAAGCATTTGTATTGTTATTATCCATCAATCATAATACATCTAGAAGATGGTGGACATTTTCATACGCACAAAGCTTATGGTATACGTACATTTTATGATGTCCAAGTAGTTGGTATAGAAAATGACTCTTATCATCTCCTATCAAAGAAGTAAAGATCATTGGTCCAGAAGTACTATAGTTAAATACGAATTATATATCTTGCTAGCATTTATACATAGACACATGTCATGAAATTCATTGACAAGATATAACTTGTGTATAGTGAGGAGATAATGTAACGGGTAAAACATATATTTTTATACCCTTAAGGTACAAAAGATATGGATTCATATTTTACTAACCCATCAACAAGTTTGGTTAGTTTTGTAAGTGCAAGGAATGTAACAAAACATATTCATGGATCTTATGGTATCTACTTACAAGTGAAGTCAATTAAAATTTCACATGAAGATCATACATCAATGCTCATTGAAGGATTTGAGATTAATAGATCAAGCAGCATACCAAGCTGCACATTAATGGATTACGAAGTTTGAGCAAGTTTCAAAGAAGCCGGACCTGAGTTACTTATAGGATACATGTAAAAATGAGGGGGGGCATTATACAAGTTGCACTATTTTTCCCATAACTAAGTTTTATCCAAGTGGGTTTTCTTAGTAAGGTTTTTAATGAGGCAACATACCTGATCCAAAAGTATCAGGAGGAGATAATACGCGCTGCACTCTTTTTCCCGTAGCTGAGGTTTTGTCCCACTGGGTTTTCCTAGCAAGGTTTTTAACGAGCCAGCACCACCAAGCGTATAATACATTGTTTTCTTTTATCACGTTGATAGTCAAGGGTGTCAAGTCCCCCGACCCACCCTGGACGGAATCGGGAGCCGCGAACAGCCAAGTGGTACCGGTGATTATTTTGAAAAATATTGCAGCGGAAATTTCATCAGGACCGTGAGTTAGGAAAAATATCAGAGTTTAGAAAACACCGGATTTTATTTATTAAATAGATGGGATAAACCCATTCTTTACAAAGGTAGCTTTAATAAGGGATAAACCCAATTACATAAAACAATATTTCTTAATTTGATTTAATTAATAAAATAAGCCACTTCTTGAAGCCTTTCAGGGCCGTATCCAACTCTTACTCCAATCTACTGTAATTACCTGAAACGCGTTTTAAAAAGGTCTTGTCAGCAGGAAATACTGGTGTGTTCATTCATTTTGCTTAAAACGACGCATTTGTTATAATCTACAGTATTAAGAGCGATTACAATGTTTCTATATCAACCAATTACCCATCGGTATTTGTCACTCGACTCATTTCTGTGACTATGGTCATATCACCCATTGGCCCCGTTGTCCAATGGTGACGATTATCAAGTAGTGTATACAAAACCCCACATACCGGCTGTAATATGGAGATTACAAAGACTTAATCCCTGTAATTATAACTTTGAAAACATTTAAGAATTTATAAAACACTTTGATAAAAAGAGAATGACTCACATTATAAGCATGCAGATTTATACGGGCAGAGCTTAGCCTATTGATTAGTCTTGTAACCTAGTGCACACGAACTAGGTAAGTAACTAATACAGCATTTACGATAACTCACGAGATTAAAACCCTCACGACAAATGACAAAGTGTAATCACTTAAACATCCATCGGATTCACAACGAATGACAGAGTATTCCCCGAGTTCGGGTGGTACTCAAACATCCTGTCGGAATCACGACTAATGACAAAGGATAGCACTTAAACATCCTGTCGGATAGTTTCAATCGATCGGACATTGAATCGTAGCAGCGATCGAGTTAATACTCGGTATCGTAGCAGAATTCGAGCTAGTGTGTGTTTGGTAGTAATCAGGTGATATCTCGAAGCGTAAAACGAATTTGTTCGTCGTTCCAACGCAGGAAATCAAGTGCCAATGCCCTCTATTTATACTGGAAAGTTGACTCCCTCGCGTGGCGCGAGAGCCTGTCGCGTGGCGCGAGGGATGCCCTTCTAGCATAGGGTAGCCCCGTGTCTTGGTAGCCTAGCTGAGTCAACCGTTCATTAAAATTCGATTTCGACAACAAACTGTGTGGATATTACTAACTAGGTAATACCCCCCTGAGTTTTAGGGGCCCTGATCCTGATTCCGATTGTTCTGAAAATTTTAGGGTTTATGTAGGATTACTTAGGGGTCTTAACTAAGGTTTCCTAGTGAACAAAATATAATAATAAATAATAGTTTTAGTGAGAGTTGTTATGGTTTGGGACAAAAAGGAAATAAAACGGTGAGAAAATAGAATGGACTCGCTTAGTAACTTTAGGGTTCAACTAGAAAATCTCCTGGTATAAATTTTGGGTATAACTTCTGAGCTAAAAAATATATAATGCACTCGTGGTAAGTATAGTACCCCTAATTCAACCTTATCCCGATGTCCCGAGACCGAATCCCAACAACTTAGTCGGGCAGAGCCCTGACATACGTTATGAGGCTCAGATCAATCGGAAAGGGTAGCGGTGATTGGGAGTTAAAACACTTAAAACGAGGCAGGGCTTTCTTATTTATTATTATGGTAAAAATAAAAATAGTGATGGAAAGTTTGGTGATATAAGAGATGGGAACAATTGAAAGAATTTAAGCAATGGTTGTCTACAGGAGGCGAACCTATTTATAGGAACTCCAAAGTTTTTGGAGCTTTACACGTAGCCCACATTTATCCATGTAGCCATTTCAAACTTCATGACACGTACACTAAAATGAATTACAACATACACGTAAATCTTTTAATTAATTGTTTAGTTTGATTTCTTTTATATGCAGACACGTCTACATACACAATTTCAATTTGAAATTGAATTGTGATTTAATTATATTATTATTTTATTATATATATATATATATTATAATTAATTTAACTGCTTCACTTATTTGGCGCGTATAACTTCTAAAATATAACGTTCTAGAAAATAATAAATATATCATTAGAACGAGAATATTTATATCTATATTTTGAACCAAGTTTCATTAAAAATAGAGTAGGTTCAAAATACAATGTATTTTTATAATTTAATTATTATACGGTTCCTAGACCCGTCTAAATACTTCATATTTCTAATCTTCAACTTACCCGTAATCTACCCGCCTAATAATATAAGATTTTATATACTTTTATTTTATTTAGAAAGATCACCTATATACAGGCCAATTAATTAATATAATATTTCAACCAACTATATAAAATAGTGTTTAGAACTATTTGGGTTGAATATTTATATTAAAATAAACTAGTTACTAGTTAATAGTGGTTAATAAATTTAACCAAACATATAATTCTTATATAAAAATAGGAATGTTACATCCTCCCCACCTTGTTTTAAATCTCGTCCTCGAGATTTGGGTTACGATATTTCTTTTATACTTATGTCATATTTTAGTCAATAAAAACAATATTAAGGTAGATGACACAGAATTAAAATATCAAATTTTTGTGAATACGAGTTGTATAATAAGTAGGATTCAATGGTTCAACTGATTTAGTTCAAAAAAATCGATGACAAATGAATGAGATGAAATGATATAATTTCCAAGGTGACTAGGTTTAAGCCAAAAGATATATGATCAATATATATTTAAAATAAATGTGAAGGACTTTTAGAATCAATAAAATTCTTTGTCAAAAGAAAGCTTACTTTGATTGACAATTGAGGAAGACTTAGAATCAACAGGTTAAAAATGAAATAAAAGCATGAAAAGGATTTGTCAAATATTAAATTATGATATGAGAAAATCAATGTGCTGAGATGAGTGAATTGCAAGGATACACGAAAAGACAATAGAGTTAGTGTATTATTGTCTTAATACATAATTGTATTAAGACTTTTTGCGTCCTTACCTTAAGCGATGATCGTGAGATAATAGATTACGTCTAGACGATCGTGAAATCCTATAATATTGTTATAGTCATATTTAGATATGTTAAACTCTAATTAGTATTTTGATCATTCATTAAATTTTCGGCTACCTTAAGATTAAAATTTTAATTGGCTTGTAAATATTAGTTTCACACAATTAATATGAGTCCTCTGCGAATTTTATAATAAACTTAATATAGAAAGTCATATGAACTAAATCTGTGAAGGTAACAAATTTATTAAATTTTTATATACGCACACTAAACCATATGTATAACTAAAAATATATATATGCAGAAAGTTATACTTAGGTATTTTATTCTTATTACTATATAATAGAATAGTTAAAAAAATATGTTAATAGTAACTATACGTATAAAAGTAAACTTGAAAATCTAAACATAAGTTTATCAAATATAAAATTCATTTTATGAAATTTTATCAGAACTTTTAAAAGACAATAAGAATCCTTATAAAGTTTTATGTGATACTATATTTATCTTATTTACTTTAGATAGTAATTTATGTGTATGGTTGTAAAATAATAATATTTTTATAATATATAAAGTAATTCTACTTCACATGTAACTTTCATAAGCTGAATATAAGAAAACCAAAACAAAATTTAGTGTTATTATTATCCTTTTTAACATGAGCTACAAGTTTATATCAATACCGCAAGGTGTCGTAATGATTTGAAATAGTTTAATAATTAAATTCACCGTGTAATCAACTGAAAGCTTTTAATGAAAATTCTAGGGTTTACGTCTCTGATCTGCATAACTCTTTTGTTGATCTTGATACATAATACTTCTATAAGTATTTAATAGTTGTGGAATATAAGATGAATAATTACTTATAAGTATAAAATGTCTTGTCCATGAATACTTAGACAATTATAATTTTATTCGTCCTTCTAATTCTTGTATTGTTTTATGACAATATGTCTTCTCCTTACAGTACAAAGTATATATATAAAAAAAATATTTTTATATATAATTTAAAATTTGCTAAATAAGTATGATGACTTAATTTACTAGTCATTATCATGGTTGGATATTGGTTAGTGCTGCCTTGTTTAAGCATAGGTGATCAGTCCATGCCTAACTAAGGCTAGGCTACCCAATACGTGCCCCTGATAATAACCCTAATACCTAAAAATAATACTAACACTACTACTATTAATATATTATTACTAATAATAAAACTAATATTAATTACCAATAATAAATAACTAAACATACTTAAATGAGAGTATACCTCAAACAAAATTTTATACATATATATAAAAATATAAATTCTTCCTCCATGGTTTAACAAGAATAAATATAGTAATACTATATTGTAAATTAGGTAATTTACTTATGTAAGTTTCCATATATAATCAATTAAATTTATATAATATTTTTTTTTAATCAGTAGTTCTACCACTGACGAGATTAGCATTGGTGTCGTCGCGCCCAATCATATTTTCCAAAGGTCTTGCCTTGGAAGTCGTGTGTGATATACTTCGACGTCTATATAATTTTAAGTTTCATGTGTTTTCTTGTGCACTAGCACAATTTCACATGCTTCTTACTTGCTTATTGGAAATTCTTATACTTTTGATGGCGTACCAACTTAAAGGGTTCCCATTGTTTATATTGTCGCACGAGTTACGAGACAGATGATCAAACGAAATAATGTTTGATATCAGAATTATAGATATATGCAAGAGATTCCTGATAAAGAAATCTAGATTTATTATTGACACATATGCTTGTGCTTTATTCCTAATTGACTTTTGGAATTTCTTATAGATATACATATCTATATAATCATATATTTCACATGCTGTAATATACATACCCTCTATAAGGTCAATGTATTTAACAGATTCTTATTTCTAAAAACAAGTCAGATATCAGGTCATGATACTATTTAGGGAAATCTTGTCACTTGTTTGACATATTATATACCCCGTCTTATCCGGTTCTCGCCGGAGAGGTAACCCTTATTATATTTGGACAAGCTGGAGAGTCTGCTACTCCATACCCAGTCTTGCCGGAAAAGAAATTTAGATTTTCCCATAAATAGATCTTTCTTAAATCATGATTTGGAAAGTGCATTATGACTTTCAACAAAGATTAAGCAAATTAGTCTTTACATGACAGATCATATTCTAGAACAAAGTAGTACTAATAAATAAGAAATAATAGTACTATAACTTATACTTGCAACTTTTTAGTTATTATTCTCAAGGCATACCAAAACCTATCACACTTTATTTACACAAGTATTTAGCTTAGCTTATACTAAGGCATCTTTTCTTAAGTTCAAGTCTAAATGCTATCATGTGTGCTACCAGTTAATGGCAATCTCCTAACTCTTTTATATAAGCTTAGGTATGATTATCACAACACCTATAGGCTTAAATTAGTGGCTCTGATACCACCTTCTGTCACGTCCCCCGACCCACCCTGGACGGAATCGGGAGCCGCGAACAGCCAAGTGGTACCGGTGATTATTTTGAAAAATATTGCAGCGGAAATTTCATCAGGACCGTGAGTTAGGAAAAATATCAGAGTTTAGAAAACACCGGATTTTATTTATTAAATAGATGGGATAAACCCATTCTTTACAAAGGTAGCTTTAATAAGGGATAAACCCAATTACATAAAACAATATTTCTTAATTTGATTTAATTAATAAAATAAGCCACTTCTTGAAGCCTTTCAGTGCCGTATCTAACTCTTACTCCAATCTACTGTAATTACCTGAAACGCGTTTTAAAAAGGTTTTGTCAGCAGGAAATACTGGTGAGTTCATTCATTTTGCTTAAAACGACGCATTTGTTATAATCTACAGTATTAAGAGCGATTACAATGTTTCTATATCAACCAATTACCCATCGGTATTTGTCACTCGACTCATTTCTGTGATTATGGTCATATCACCCATTGGCCCCGTTGTCCAATGGTGACGATTATCAAGTAGTGTATACAAAACCCCACATATCGGCTGTAATATGGAGATTACAAAGACTTAATCCCTGTAATTATAACTTTGAAAACATTTAAGAATTTATAAAACACTTTGATAAAAAGAGAATGACTCACATTATAAGCATGCAGATTTATACGGGCAGAGCTTAGCCTATTGATTAGTCTTGTAACCTAGTGCACACGAACTAGGTAAGTAACTAATACAGCATTTACGATAACTCACGAGATTAAAACCCTCACGACAAATGACAAAGTGTAATCACTTAAACATCCATCGGATTCACAACGAATGACAGAGTATTCCCCGAGTTCGGGTGGTACTCAAACATCATGTCGGAATCACGACTAATGACAAAGGATAGCACTTAAACATCCTGTCGGATAGTTTCAATCGATCGGATATTGAATCGTAGCAGCGATCGAGTTAATACCCGGTATCGTAGCAGAATTCGAGCTAGTGTGTGTTTGGTAGTAATCAGGTGACATCTCGAAGCGTAAGACGAATTTGTTCGTCGTTCCAACGCAGGAAATCAAGTGCCAATGCCCTCTATTTATACTGGAAAGTTGGCTCCCTCGCGTGGCGCGAGAGCCTGTCGCGTGGCGCGAGGGATGCCCTTCTAGCATAGGGTAGCCCCGTGTCTTGGTAGCCTAGCTGAATCAACCGTTCATTAAAATTCGATTTCGACAACAAACTGTGTGGATATTACTAACTAGGGAATAACCCCCCTTGAGTTTTAGGGGCCCTGATCCTGATTCCGATTGTTCTGAAAATTTTAGGGTTTATGTAGGATTACTTAGGGGTCTTAACTAAGGTTTCCTAGTGAACAAAATATAATAATAAATAATAGTTTTAGTGAGAGTTGTTATGGTTTGGGACAAAAAGGAAATAAAACGGTGAGAAAATAGAATGGACTCGCTTAGTAACTTTAGGGTTCAACTAGAAAATCTCCTGGTATAAATTTTGGGTATAACTTCTGAGCCAAAAAAATATATAATGCACTCGTGGTAAGTATAGTACCCCTAATTCAACCTTATCCCGATGTCCCGAGACCGAATCCCAACAACTTAGTCGGGCAGAGCCCTGACATACGTTATGAGGCTCAGATCAATCGGAAAGGGTAGCGGTGATTGGGAGTTAAAACACTTAAAACGAGGCAGGGCTTTCTTATTTATTATTATGGTAAAAATAAAAATAGTGATGGAAAGTTTGGTGATATAAGAGATGGGAACAATTGAAAGAATTTAAGCAATGGTTGTCTACAGGAGGCGAACCTATTTATAGGAACTCCAAAGTTTTTGGAGCTTTACACGTAGCCCACATTTATCCATGTAGCCATTTCAAACTTCATGACACGTACACTAAAATGAATTACAACATACACGTAAATCTTTTAATTAATTGTTTAGTTTGATTTCTTTTATATGCAGACACGTCTACATACACAATTTCAATTTGAAATTGAATTGTGATTTAATTATATTATTATTTTATTATTTTATATATATATATTATAATTAATTTAACTGTTTCACTTATTTGGCGCGTATAACTTCTAAAATATAGCGTTCTAGAAAATAATAAATATGTCATTAGAACGAGAATATTTATATCTATATTTTGAACCAAGTTTCATTAAAAATAGAGTAGGTTCAAAATACAATGTATTTTTATAATTTAATTATTATACGGTTCCTAGGCCCGTCTAAATACTTCATATTTCTAATCTTCAACTTACCCGTAATCTACCCGTCTAATAATATAAGTTTTTATATACTTTTATTTTATTTAGAAAGATCACCTATATACAGGCCAATTAATTAATATAATATTTCAACCAACTATATAAAATAGTGTTTAGAACTATTTGGGTTGAATATTTATATTAAAATAAACTAGTTACTAGTTACTAGTGGTTAATAAATTTAACCAAACCTATAATTCTTATATAAAAATAGGAATGTTACAAAGGGGGAGTGTTATAAATAAACTATATTGTGGTGACTATCCACATTCTAACTCCCGTCTCTTCGTGTCCTTTGTATTAATGTAAGAACACTATATATAGAGGTTCTTTGTATTGTATGTTTACAACTCAATGAATAAGAATTCACATTCTCCATATTCTCTTTTTCTACCTGATCTCTATAGTCTTGTTCTCATGTTGCTAATAGACCTTTGTTTTACAACAAATTTTACTATTAAAATTTATATATCAAAATGTAAATAAAAGTAAATATCTTTCAATAATGTTTTCATAATTTTATATAACATAGACCTAAAGAGGAAAAGAGAATATATTGAAAATTAATAATTGTACAATTAGATGTTTGATTAGTTATATCAAAATGGGTAGGCTAAGATATAATATGTTCTTTTTTGTTTTTTTATGTACATTTTCAGTTGATATACGTTTTGGCATAAATTTTGTTTTACAACAAGTCAGGTCAAATATAATATGTTTTCATTAGACTGTATAAATTCGTCTTACATTACGTTTTGGCGCCACCGCAACGCGCGGTACCAGTTTTTAACATAAAAACAACATAATTTTGTACTTATTTTTATGTACGTGTCGGTATAAGTTCAAATTGGTTTTCGACGTAAATTTCTTTCGCAAATAAGCCGGGTCAAATATAATAAGTTTTTCGTGCTTATTTTATGTACATTTTCAGTTTATCTACGTTTTGACGTAACTTTTGTTCAAAAACGATTCGGATCTTCACGATACAAATACACGTGAGAAATTTACTAGTTGTTATAAGAAAAGAAAAAGGGAAAGACAAAGTCAAATGACGAATGTTCATCCCGATGTTATCAATTTGATATATGCTTGTTTTATGATGGTGATGAGTGAAGAAAATTCCACAGATATATGTGGATGATAAGTGAAGGGTATTCCCGTCGGCCACGTGTGGGGCTTTGATCCTTACTTTCCCCTCGCTAATGATCAAGATCATTGTTGGACAAAAATGCAAACGAACATTTTGATGTCTTTAAGATAAACATATTAATGTTTAGAGATATTACACAAACAGATGTTTTACAGCTTAAAACCAATCTGCATACGGTGTTTTAGCTTTTTAGATATATATATGATGTTTGGCAGAGTAGCTGGAGTTTTTAATAAAATATATACAATGACCAAAATTGACATAACTAAAAATTTAAAAAGTTTATGCATTAAAACTTCTGTTTTGCCTCCTGTGGTTTGGTCACTTTAACTGTTTTGCCCCAAACCTTTAAAAATAGCCATTTTCCTCCAATAGTTTGCTATGGTTTTTCCATTTTGCTCCACGCCTCTAACTCCATCCAAATTGTCTGTTTTTCCATTTTGCTCCCCGCAGTAAAATGGAAAAACCATAGCAAACTATTGGAGGAAAATGACTATTTTTAAAGGTTTGGGGCAAAACCATTAAAGTGACCAAACCAAAGGGAGCAAAACGGAAGTTATCTTTAGAGGTTAAAATAGTCATTTTTTCCTAAAATCTTGTAGCTCCTTCTGAACGCTACTAGTAGAAGCGTTTAACCAAAAGCTTCAAGCTCCTTCAACTAAACAAGACTTTTTATTGAGTATGAATTTTTTCTTAAAAGTTTAAAGCTAGAAACTCTTAAAAGATTCTAAAACTTCATGCCAAAAATACCCTTAATAGTAACAATAGTAAAATAAATATTATTATTTTATAGATCGATTTATTTAATATAAAACAGGAATATGGATAACTACAAATAAATGTAGAAAATGGGTATCTCATATATTGGGATAAAGTCCTTATCCATCGGCATCTCCTACTTGTCTCAAATTTGGATTACTTTCATATGGTGTACAAATTTCAAGTTCTGTTATTAAATAAAGTATGCCACGAAGTAAGGTGGTTTTTCTTGTTTAAAAGTTTTAAAGTTACTAAATAAAGTCTAAGAAAGTCAAATTTGATTCATTTGATTCCTTTAATTCATAGTTAAGAATTCAAACTCAATTAATTATATGGTTTATGTTTCAGGGTTAGGCTGCTTAGTTGTGTTTAAGTTTTACAAACTCGTGGGTGGAGGTTGGGTCTAATTGGCAAAACCATTGAAGCTAAGGTGTTGCTCCCCTTGAGATCAAGGGTTTGAGCCTCGCCGAAGACGGATTTGGTGTAATTTAAACAGTTAAAAAAATGTTTTACAAACTCGGATTCTACTTATATTCGACCTATTTATTAGATACTCATTATTTTATTCTTTTGATAGTGTCACGGGGTGAGTTCATTAGAGAATCACAAAAAATGGTGGATACCATAAGTAAAAATGTAAAAACTCATAAAATATCATTGTTACATGTAAAAAATAATTTTATCTAATATTTTACGGAGCTTTTATATATAAGCGCGTGTATAAGTCATTTTAATATAATAATAAAAATAAAAATAATTTTTTACAATTTTTTTATTTGAACGGATTCTACTTGTGTTTATATGCAAAACCTCCAAAAAGTTAAGTAAAAATCAATTTTTTTCTATGTAAAAAAATATATATATTTTATGATTTTTTTTACATATAAAACTAATTGATCATTACTTTTTTATGATTCCCCAATGAACTTGTCTCTATATTGTCATAGAATAATTATAATCCTATATAAACATAACTAGGTTATAAACTCGTGTACTACACAGGACCATGTTCAAAAAAGGATACAATAAAAAGACATTTATAATAAATAATTACATATTACATACGTGTAATAATGAAAAAAAAATACAAATTAATGTTAAATTTATGGTTTACAAATTTATTAATACAAATACAAATTACAAATATCTAAAAACTTCTTTGTAAACAACAATGGATGTCCTACTTGGAAGATTACCTTTTTTTTAATCAATAATGAACAGTTTAAATTTATCTTTATGAATATGGAAAAAGCCATATACAGACCATGTGAAAATATTGATTATTTTAAAAACAAACCAACTATGATTAACAATTGTTCTTGAATTTTATTTATTTTCATCGCGAAACATGTAGCAAGAGAATGTTGTATTTTTTTTATCTCATGTATTACAATTGAACTGAATAAACGATACAATGTTAAATGGAAGTGTATACAATATTTTTGAATTTTTTAGATGGTTATTTTTTAAATTGAGTTTTTTTAAATTTAAATATTTTTTATATAATTTAAACATATTATCAAATTCAGTAGTAAACTTGTTACTTTTGAAGGTACATAGGAGAATTTTAAATCATAAACATAAAGTTATAGATAACAATGAAAATTAGTTTGTAGATAATTTTTGTATGGATTTAAATTTAGAATTATATTAATTGCCATAAAATACGATATTAAATACTTGAGTTATAAAAAATTTCGGTATTCATTATTATAGGTCATGAAAAAATTATTTGTACATTTATAATAAGTGATGTTCATTATTAATTTAATAAAAAATAAGTAAAACTTGTGGGTTAAAAGACACCAACTTGACTTTGATTTTATTTTATTTTTTTATTTAAACTTCTTCGATTGCAATATAATTCATTTAAACTTCACATATTAGAATTAACTAACTAGAATAATCAACGAAGCATATAACCATGTATTTTAGAGTTTTCCCTTGAGTCGCGTATCACTCCCGGCTTAATCACCCGGCTTATCCCTCTCGAGTCACCTGAGTGATCCTTAAATTACCATTATGATGACCATTTTCATTATATTTGCTAATAATCATTACATATAGTTCTCATCAAGTTCTCTCATACATTATTAGCATATAAATTTTCATTTAGGCAATTTGACATACACCTTATGTGCATAATTCTCAAATTTCTCTTTTAATTAAGTTTATGAACTCCTTATGCCCAGTTTTAACGTTATGAACATGCTTTCATTAGAGTTCAATCAATGGTGCAATTATATCTATCAAGATCATTATATCAAGCTAGTTCATATAACAAATTTGAGGTTTTTCATATTAAATAAAAAACCTACTTGTAAACATGTAAAACCCTAACACCTCTTTTAAGCTAAATTTTTCTCAAGTTTAGCAAATATGGTGACCCTAAACACATATATGTCATGAATTTCACCATAAAATCCACAACTCATCCAAGAATTGAGATTTATATATTTCATTCTGATTTGGATAAAAAAAAATTCTGATTTATATTTCACCAAAAACATAAATTTAATATACCTTATGATCTCCTAGCTTAGGTGATCACTAGTTTCAATTCATGCAATTGATTCTAACACTTTTCCCCTTTCATTTTGTAAGAATTGTTGATTAAACCTGAAGGTTCTCCCTTCTCTTTCTCTGCTCCAGGTCGACACCCACACACATTATGTGTGTGTTATGTTTTAATCTTCACATTTTAAAACATATGTTTCCCTTTTTGTCAGGTTTTGTCCCTTAAGTTTGGTTTTCATTATAAAAGTTATAACCCATGCTTTTATTAAAATTTTCATATGTATCTAACTAGTCTCAAAGTTCCTAGTTGTCGTATTTATAATATTAACCATATATATATAATTCAATATTTTTGCAGTGTTACAGGATAGTCCCTAGAGTAGACGGGATTAATTTTCTCAGTTAAGTGCCTGTAAAATGATGAAATTGCCCTTACTATCAATAATAATAATTAAAACAATACACCAATTATAATATTTTTTTAAAAGTGAGCCCCACATGTTTCCTACCCCACCCCTCACCCCTTTCTCTCTTCCTCTTTCTCTTTCTTTGTCTCCAACAACTCCACACCACCACAATCAAACCACCACCACAACCATAACACTCCATCAAGTTCAAACAAAAATTCGACTGCACAAACTCCACACCACCAATGGGCACCACCCTGCTGCCCACCAAACCCTTTTTATCACCGTCCCTTGTTCCCGAGCCCAACCGACGTCGTTGTTCCGTTACATCGCCGGAAGCCACTTGTCAGCGTTGTGGTGCTAATTTGTCACACCGCTCCCATTAGCGTGTGTGTTTCGTGGTGGTGTTGTGGTGGTACGATTGGAAATACTTACTGATGCCTGAAGCACCGCCTTAACATCAAGGTTAGTTGCCACCATCAGAAGCTAAACACCTCAAACTTAGAGATACATAGAAGATATAGAGTCAGGAAGCCCTAAGATGTGACGGCGGCGGTTTAGTGGTTGTAATGGTTAGGTGTTTTTGTTGTAGTTAGTGGTGGCAGTGGCCAGTTTGTGGTGGTACGGTGGTGAAAGGCGGAGATGGTGGTGGTGGTATAGGCTGGAGGCGGTGATTGTATGTAAGGCCCTGCGTTTTCCTACCTTCCTTATTTAGAAAGCGTCCCTTGCACTTCTATTTTTGGAAACCTTTTATTTTTGTATTCGTTCTCTCATTGCTAACGTTATAAAATCCTAGACTCGAATCATGATGTTATACACGTTCATACATACTTATACGTCCAAACTTGTTAATCATGCGACACCTTGCTCTCTATTTGTGCAAAATGCGTCAAGCTTGTAAACATATGCCCTATATACTCAATCTATGCAATTTCGATACTAAAATCTCGATTGAAATTAGGACATGTAGTAACCGGAAGGGTGAATACCGTTAACCGACTTGTCCGCGAGAGTATACCACCTATTAGGCCAAAGCATGTTCCTCAATTTCAAAAAAAAATTTCGATCACTTTGGTTAGTGATGTGTGCAAAATGCAACATATAAATTACATCAATTGTGGCATAAAACTAACCCTTTTTTAGTACTAATGTTGGAAAAAGTGTGCTTTTGTCTTCCTTTTGTATTTTCAGGATTAAATGAGCTCAAATTAACAAAAGAAGCAAAAAGGCAGCTAAATCTAACATAAATACAAGAAAAGGAACAAATGTGGCATGCCCGACCTCCCCGAAAGCATCTTCCCAAGCAAAACAAGAGAACAGAAGGCTGAACACGCCCCGTGCTCAGTGAACACGGGGTTGTGCCCAAGTGTCAGCATAAAAGACAAAGTTGTAGAAGCTTCCATCGCCCACCACGGGGCCGTGCTCAGCGGACACGGGGTCGTGGTCAACTATAAGATTCGCAGAATCCAGGCAAATCTTGATAGTACAGATATGCTTCTGCACACGGGGTCGTGCCCAGCGGACACGGGGACGTGGTCAACTAATGCAGACAAGAGAAATTAATGAAGACAGAGAAGAGGATGGACACGGGGCCGTGCCCAGTGGACACGAGGCCGTGCCCGAGCTTATGTTCAGCCTATAAATAGGAGTGCTTGGCTCAAGCTCAAACCGTCCCTTGGTACACCACCTCTCTCACACTTCACCCACCACCCACCACCACCATAACACCATCATCCGCCACCATCATCCATTGTCCATCATAGAGTGTGTGAGTCGTCTCGGGATCCAAGATTGATCGTAAGAGTTCTTGACAATCAAGGTCATGTTTGCCTAAGTCTCTTACATCACTTGGTGAAGACAAAGTGTCTAGTGTAATACTTTTTATTTTTAATCTTTTCACACTTTTTAATTGGTTATGTACTAATGACTTTAATAACTAGTTTCTTATGTTGAAGGTGATTCTTCCTTATCGTTTGTCCGTGGTGTCTTGGCATTATTTTACTGTCTATATAAAATAAAAGATTTTCACCATTCATATCTCCACGGTCTATATGGAGGTATGTTGGCTACCTGGTCGGGGGTTAAGGGAACGGTTTGGTAAGAGTCTTGCCATTGTTCAGTGTATAGATCCTGCAAAGGACCTGGGTCAAATTTAGTAGGACCTCCTTCAATACTTAACGGTATTGGATGGCGGGGGTCCGAACTCTTTGATCCCCTCATAAGTTAAACTACTATTAATACTTTAACCCGGCTACTTAGGACTGTATCCCTGCTGACTCAGACTACTTAGCCGAGGGTAACGTCGCCTTCAAAAGAGAGGCCTACCACAATATGCATTAATAACTTAATTAATTATCTTTCAATAATCTGACCCTTTAGGATTGTATCCTTGCTGACTCAAACTACTGTGTTGAGGGTAACGTCACCTCCAAAAGAGGGGCCTACTACAATAACTAAGATAATCTCTTAACAAAGTGCAAAAGTGCGGAAATAATCAAAGGTTACACTAAACACGAGTCGGAGCCAAGTGATTCATCTTGTCTATCTGTTTTTATTTTTATTTTTATTTTTCAGCATTTTAGTTAGTTTTTATTTTTCTTAGTTTAAAACCTTTTTCTAAATTTTTGATTTGATTAGACGTTGAGGATAAACCGGTACTAAAAGCTCTTGTGTCCTTGGACGACCTCGGTATCTTGCAAACACTATACTACGCTCACGATGGGTGCACTTGCCCATATGTGTGTTTAGTGTTAGTAAATATCGTGTTTTATAAATTTAAAACTTGGCTAAAAAAGTGTAAAAGGGCTTAAAATATACTTAAACTTATATACACACTTCACACGCATCA